>JAWWEW010000112.1:86768574-86825222 GCA_035583185.1 Anabacerthia variegaticeps
GGGATGGGATGGGATGGGATGGGATGGGATGGGATGGGATGGGATGGGATGGGATGGGATGGGATGTCATGGAAGCACAGAGCACTCTGCAGATTTCTTTACAAGATTTGCTGCAATTAGATTTGAACAATGCAGGTTTTAATGACTTGAACTAATTAAATAAGCTATACGAATTTTTTAAGTGCACAAATATCCATGACCTGCTTCCAGGTACCTTTCTACTTGAATTGAGTCTGACTTGAGAAATAATTTTGTTTGCCAGGTGTCATGTAGCATTTGAGATAAGAAAAACCTGGAATTTTGATAGCTTAAGTGAGAGTCAGGATATGTTTAAATCTTCAAAATATAAATAAATAGAAATATGACACTGTGTTTAATTTGGACATGCAGATCATTGGGTTTGGAATGGTACTATTTTGTGTGTGCATTTATTCATAAACTATAGTCTGAAGGGCAGATGTAAAGTGACCCTACACACATAATTTGGAAATATTGAGTAGATCCATCTTGTTTGAGTACCTCTGTTAAAACCTAGGAATAATGTATTAATGCAATCCCACACTGTTTCATGGAAGGGCTGTCAACCCTGCATGGTACACGTGGTACCATCTGTACTACAAAGAAAGTATCAAGGCACTGAAAGAAGTGTTATGCTTCTCAGTAGTAGTGTGGTAGGGAGAGGCACAACATAGTGAATGCTAAATTTATAGTGCTGCTTTCTAGACTCAATGCAATTGTTTCGGCAAGATTGGGCTTGATCCAAACTAGGAAAGATGGAGGAAAGTAATATTTTTAAGTAATCTCTGTATTAGTGAGAAAAATGAGGCTTACCCAATTTAATATGCTGGATGGAATAAATTAAAGAGTTTGTTTAGTTGTTTTTTGTTTGGGTTTTTTTTATTTTGGTTTGGTTTGGTTTTTTTCCAATCTGCAATAGCACTGCGAGATTTTTGGTATCTTGGTGACAGCAGCTAGAAGATTTCAGTCTAGATTTTAGTAAGCAGAACACAAAATTCAACACAATTGTAATTAGAATAATACATCACTGACATTTTTGGTACAAGTTTTAGAAGGAAGGCTGCAGTTTAAAGCAAGTGTCTTTGGAGAATGGACTGTTGTCTCATTCAATCACCTGTTACCTTTACGGGGACCCTTTTCAAGTCAAGATCACTGTTGCAGCCTGCAGTGTTACTCTTTTGACCATATAAGACAGTCTATTTCCAGTATTGAAGACACACATTTAAAAAAAAAAAAAAATCATTAAAAGGTTTTTCAACACAGACTTTAATCTTAATTCTTTATTATTACATCATGTTTAACTGACTGCAGAGTTACAAACACTTAGATATGTCCATCTATGTACACAAAAAGGGAAACTTGTTATAGAGTCATCTTACAGGGAAGAGTTGAGGGATATTTTCACTGAGCTTCTTAGATTATGTGGAAGTGGCATCAGTCTGTTACCCACATCCCACTTTAGTCAGATATGCAAGGCCCTTCAGAATCCTCTTTGGCAAAAATAGACCTTCTACTCTGCATTACAGATTCCAGTGTGTTACACTAACCTGCATGTCCCTGCTATAACACAGGGAAAGTATTAAATACAAAGCTGATGTGACCATTTCAAGAGAAATGTTAGTTAATTTAGTCTGCAGCAAAGAAATTAAATGAAAAATGCTGGCCATATTACAGGTATTGTATAATTCAATAAATACCTGAATATGAAAAGAAGAAAAATATTTTGTTGCTGTAATAGGTTGAAAGCAAGTGTAAATTTGAAATCATTTCATGGACTTGCATACATTTTCTGGTTGAGGAAGTTAGAAACTTTTAAGAAATGTTGCATTTCTCTTTTGAGTTCAGATTCTAATTGAATTTTACCAGTATTAAAGAGGAAAAATTCATTTAATAAATAATAAATTATATTCTAAATTCTCAATTTTAAATATATTTTGAAAGATTCTATTTAATTTTATTAGAGAAGTGATTTGTATAGTCATAAATAGCTAATTAATAATGCAGCACCAGTAGATGGTGCTCAAGAATATATAGCATAACTGAAGGGTAGGGGTGAATAAAAAGTTCTATTTTGAAATTGAAATATTTCAGAAGGAAATTTGATTTTCTTTTGAGAAGTTGATTTTTCATCAGAAAAAAATTTTACCTTCCAAATTCAATCAAACCTTTGGTTGGTTGACAGTTTTCAAATTGAAAAGGTCAGTGATTTGCTTGCTTCTTTGTTTTCATTCTTTGTATAACTTCTTCAGCAAAGGCTTTAAAAAGTGCATTAAATTCTGCTACTAACTTTAAATATTTTGATGTTGTTATTCAATAACAATAATTGGGCTAGAAGCAGTGAATTTTGTGCAAGAGGTGACACTAGGAGTATGGGCAGAAAAGGGGTCTGAATCACATGTGAGGCCTGTGCAGCATCCTACCTCAGACACTGGCTCTTGAAGACTCCTGAGGAAGGTGCAGAAAACCCAGGATATGATTATTTTTGGCAATGTGACTTCATAAAATTTCACCTAGTCTCCAGTATGCAGAGATCTGTTTAAGTCTCCATATAAGTTCAAGTTCCCCTGCAATACTCATTTTGCTAGTTTAACTCTGATCTTGTTATCCACATAAGCACCTAGCTGCTTTCAATCTTCCATTTTTTCTTTTCTCAACATTATCAAATAATGAGTCCCACAGCATAAATCCTAAGTAAAAACTGATTTGTATCACTTCTGTTAAATTTGCTACCTTTTGATTTAATTATTTGTCACCATATTCTTCTATTAAGGCAGAGAGAAAGTGATATTCTGGCTTACTTCTAGCAATTATGTCACATATTTTTGTCATGCCTCTGTTTAATATCCTTTTAAGATATCCAAATCTGTTTCCACAAAACCATGCTTTTATAATTCTTGTCGCTTTTCTCTTAAACACCTCCTATTTTTCTGGCATCTTTCTAAGATGTAGAAACCAGTACTGCACACAACAGTTCAGATGAGGCTGCAGCACTGATTTATATAACGTTGTTTTTCTTTATCATCTCAGTCCTGTTCTTGATTAATTTTAATATCTTGCTTCTTCTGAGAGCTGCTACACTGAGCAGAGGTCTTCAGTTAGCTGTCTGTGTCTATTCTTTTTGTCAGTCTCCTGTGAGAAACTTTGTCAAACAAGTTTAAATAAATTATGTCTATTGGTTCTCCTTTGACCACTACGATAGTTTACTGATGTGTTGAAAACATTCTAACAGATAAGTGAGGTGTCATCTTCTTTTGCACAGATCTGTCATCACATGGTCGTCTGAGTGTTTTATTTTCTTATTTTTAATTTGCCAGGTACAGATGTAAGATTTATGAATCTTTAATTCCATGAATCATCCTAAACTCCTTTTATGATATATGTGAAACATTTGCTACTCTCTAACCTTCCAGTAAATGAGTTGTTTTTCAATTAGAGATTGCATAGCTCAACTACTCCTCATTCAGGATTTTTGGTCTTGGTGGCTTCCTACTTTTCAAATGATTGATTTTTTCCAGCACCTCTTCATCTGATAGTACCTTATTTTTATTACCCAAGAGGAGATATCTCCCTAACATCCTCTATTGTGAGGACTGATGCAAATAAATCTTCTATGTTTCTAGCAGTGTTCTTCTCTTCTTTAATTGCAGTCTTTATTCTGTGAAGTTCCAAGAAGATATAGTAACTCTTGAAAAGTTCTTGCTTTTAATATATTTAAAGGGGTTCTTTTAATTTGTTTTTATATTTTTAACTGTATGCTTTTTAGCAGTTACCTTTGTTATTCATTTTTCCTTTTTTTTCTCATTACTATTATAGCCTGTGATCATTTCCCTCATTGCCTGAAAGCTGCCTTTTCAGATTTTGACAATTCCCTGCTTAGCTCAAGTAGCGTCTCAAATCCTTTCATTTCACTCCACTGGTTTGCAACTTACCTTCCTTTTTTATCTCCTCCCCTCCCCCATACGTGGATTTATCAGTGGAACTATTCTTGGGTTTGAGAGCAACAAAAATGCCACATCTAAGGATGTTTTTTTTTTAAAACTAATATGCATTCTATTGAAGGCTTCTGTCCATAGGCTAGTGTTGTGACATTTTTTATCTTGGCTCTTTTTAGATGCATTTAACCTCATTATTTTTTGACCACTTTACATTTCATTTTGGATATCGTTAATCCTTGACTTCTTTTTGCTTATTGTAATTGAAGCCCAAAAGTATGTCTAAACTCTGTTTTAATAAGGGTCTCCAGCTCAGCTTGACAAGCTGATTGGTTTAAGGCTATCTTATGTCTTCCAAGGTGACACTCATTTCTCAGAACAGTTTTCTTTCAATTGTTCTGAGAAACTATATCCTTAAATTTTGCTATTTACACATCTTTTTGTTTCTAATTGGGCAGTAGAAGATTTATTATTATCCTGTTTTGTTATAATTTTTTCCTTTTTTCTTTTTTGATGCTGCACACTTAGTATCTTAGTTGTGACCTGCAATCTTTGGCATGTGTCCTCCTGTGCCCTGGGCTTCCATTCTCAAGTACAGCCCTCTTCACTTAGAAGTTTTTTCCCCCACCAGAATTTTTTGAATCTTTTATGTATAGAGCAAAATTCCTCACAGAACTGGTTCATTCGATTATTCTGTGACAGATTAAAACAAGGCACTGTTTTTTTTTTTAAAAAAAAAAATTAAATATTCTGTAATTTTCCTATGTTACTACCTTTCCAGTTTGACAGTAACATGAAGCTTTCTTCTACTGGAAAGCCTTTTATTTAATTTACTTTCCTTTTAAGTTACAATTTCACATATATATCTGAAGTTCTTTATTTTGGCTGGATGGCACATTTCCTGTGTTTCTGCTTCTTTAGTTGCATTTTAAATGGATACTCAGAAGTATTTGTATTATCAGTGACACCTGTAGTTGACTTGGCTTTCTTTGGCTCTGTTTATTAGGTAATCAGAATTTCTTTTCTAGTCTTACGATCTATGAAATTAATATTTTCAATACATTATATCTAGCATGGTTATAATTTGAAAACAAACTTGTCGCTATTTCACATATGTGCATAGTCTGGTGGTGACTGTTGTATGACTGTAAAGCTAGGAGAAACTCCTTGCAGTCCCTACATGTGGGCTATATTGTAAACATTACAAAATTAATTGGAGAATATTTATGAAAAGATGAAAATAAAAATAAGGCCGCTGTTTTCATGTTAATTATCTAAATGCACTGAAATCCTCTTTATACTGGGAGGAGTACAAATATTTTAAAAATGCCCTTTCATCTCTGATGTTATTAATCTACTCTAAAATATTGCCTAGGCATTAATCAAATTGAACTGTGATAAATAAAAAAGACCCAACCCTATGTCATTTTGGCTTACTCTACTAAAAGGAAAGAAATTCAGAGTTAATACTGAATAATTCTTTTATGTCCTTCATTTTGCTTATGTAGGCTGGAGAAGTGTGATTTTACGTACTTTGCGTGTTAAGATCACTGATTGCAGAGGGCAGTGTTAAAAGGACTGTCTTGAGATGAGTTTTTCCTTGCGTTAGTGAAAAAGGACCGGTAATCATGTCTACAGTGTAACTTTCTTCTGTAAGAGTTTAGTGTTTAAAATTGTGGTGGTTTAACCCCAGCTGCCAACTAAACCCACAGCTGCTCACTCACTCCTGCCTCAGCCATATTGGGGCACGAATCAGAAGAGTAAAAGTGAGAAAGCTTATCAGTTGAGATAAAGACCATTTAATAGATAAAACAAAAACTGCACATGCAAGGAAAGGAAAAGCAGAAATTCATTCACAGCTTCCCATGAGCAGGCAGGTATTCAGCCATCCCCAGGAAAGCAGGGCTCTATTAGGTGTAATGGTTGCTTGGAAAGATAAGTGCCATCACTCCAAATGTTCCCCCTTCTTTCTTCCCCAGCTTTATATACTGAGCATGATGTCAATATGGTATGGAATGTCCCTTTGGTCAGTTGGGATCATCTGTCCCAGCTGTGTCCCCTCCAACTCCTTGTGCATCCCCAGCCTCCTCGCTGCTGGAGTGGGGTGAGGAGCAGGAAAGGCCTTGATGGCATGCAAGCACTGCTTAGCAACAGAGAAAACATCCCTGTGTTATCAAAGCTGTTTCCAGCACAAATCCAAACCATAGCTGAATACTTAACTACTATGAAGAAAATTAACTCTACGCCAGCCAGAACTAGCACAAAAATTCACAAAATACACTGTTTGTTCCCTACCAATTTTTCCTTGATTTAAGATGTTGGTCAAGGTATCAACACAGAACCTTGTTTAAATAAGTTCTTAGTGGAAGACTTGGGTTCATATTCCTTTTTCAAGGCTTTGAGACCTTCAATTTTCTCCTCATAACTTGCTAAGCCAGCAAAAAGGACAGCCACATTTGGTGAGGGCTAACAACAATGTTTGTTACTTCTCTTAGGCCTCATTCAGGGAGATTCAGTCCACAATGGCTATTCAGCATGAAATACAGAAAGAATTTTGTAAACTAGGATCAGAATCCAAGTGATTCTTTATTCTCCTATGTCTTTAGTTCTAGTGAGGGGAAGTAAAAAAGATATGGCTTTACTGTTTTACTGCCACTGACAAAATATGGTCTGCCTGTCTTCTTAAAGAAAGTTTCTTTGAATCTGATTTGGGGGGAGGATTCTGAACTGTGTATCCTGAACATCAGGAAGTAGTAGTTTGAAATTAATTTTTGGGGGCTGTCAGGCAGATCTCTTGAAGCAGTGTTCCCCAGTTATCTGGGGCTTTATGCTGCCCCTCACTAAGCATGGTGACTTTCTGGGGCATGTAGCTCATCCCAAGAACCTTAGTGTAAGGAAAAGCTTCATCCTAGCTCAGACTTTCAACTTGCCTGCTAAGGAGTAGGAGTTGAAATCTCACCATAGGCCTCCTCTGCATGCTTATTTGATCCAAATACAAACGTTTTTATAAAGAATAAATTAATATACTGGCTGTTTAGGGATGCTATTTTCTCAAATATCCAATATTTCCATGGAAAGTCTATTCAAGGATTAGCTGAGTTAACCAGGAAGTTTCACACTAGGAAAGAGAAAAGGATGTATTATGACGCTACAGTACTACAGACTTGAAAGTGGCAAGGAAAGACAGGCTGGGGATTGATTATTCATTGTCTAGCAAAAAGAGTAACAGGCATCATAAAAAAGTGGAAGGAGTCATGTTCAAAAAGAAGAGGTGATTGTCATGCAACAGGTAATGAACCTTTGAAACTTCTTACCAAAGAATATTATAGAAAATAAAAAATACATAAAAATAAAATACAAATTTTCATAGACTCACGGTCAGACTGGACAAGAATATGAAAGAGAAATCCAATGATGCTGGGAGTGAGGGGGATGTCAATAAGTGTGCAAAATCATATCTGTATCAGGAATTTCCCTGAGCTTAAAATAATTGTAGATTGGGAATGTATAAGGGGAGAAGTGTGCTCCTTTTTCAGCATTTACTTATAGTCACTTCTGAAACAGAATGCGGGGCTGGATAAAGCATTAGTTTGGTCTGGCATGTTTTCATCTTCACTCTTTTTGGTTATTTTAGTACTGACAGAGAGATAGATTTTCAGAGGTCCAGGACATGGAATCAGTTGGAATTTGGAATCAAGCACTGGACACTAATGTTCAGAATGTCAAGACATCAGTATTTCAGTTTTAAAACTTTGACTAAGTGCCTATAATTGCTAAAGTGAGTGTTCACATTTAAAAATTTGAGGATATAATAAAGATTTAGATTAAATGGAGACCCGGGAAGGAAATTTGTCAGTAACTTTTTTCTCTATCTGAATGCCATTAGTTTTGTAACTGCAATAAACAAAAATGAACACAACATATACTTAGCATTATCTTAATTTCCTTCCATGTTTTAAAAGAGGAAGAAGCTATGTCCTGTCCTAAAATTGTCCAGTATTTAAAATTTGATTGAATGTGGCAAGGGTTATCTTCAGCTAAATAAATGTTTTAGAATTGGGGATAAATGTATATACATCAGAGTGACATGCTTTATAGTTTTGGAAGAGGATACTTAGAAGAAGAAAAAAATATACTCTCTTGACCAAATCACTTCTTTGGCTGCATGGTGGCCATCCAGAGTAAATTGCTTCAATGAAACAATTTGTTTATAAGTTCATTTATATGTCAGACACTTTTGACATCACATTATAAAAATTATTAAAATACCTGATAAAGAGAAAACGTCACACAGTAATAGGCAAAGGCACGAACGTCAGATGTTGCTTACTGACATGGCGAGGATTTCTCATATGACTATCAATAAGTGGTTCATAGTCCACAGTTCTACGAGGAGGTGCCATGAAGCTCAGCTACTTGGGAAAAACAGATGTGAATGTATAATTCAAAGTTTAAGAAATGGAGCTTTTTGGATGTGTTGAAATATGTGTTTCAGGTCATTGTATTGTCTTCCAGCATGGAATTTTTGAGAAATAGCTGAGTTTATTTAATATTCTCAAGAAATGTAAAACCTGAGTTAGAGACTTGTATGCTGGCAGTAGCTCAGCTCATATCAATGGCCTTGTATCTGTGTAAAACATATGTGAGAATTGAATCATGCTCTTTATATGTACTGTGTGCTCAAACTGAAGAGTGAGAGGAGAGGAACACATTTATATTACCAAAGGTCAAAATATTCTGTGAAAATGTGGGATATTAAAGTAAAGAGCTGCAGGTGGCTGTCATCATTCTGAAGAGACACTTTTTGACTATACTATCCAAAATATGAGAGATTGCAAGGAAACAAGTTCCTAAATTGTCTCAGGGAAAGAGCATTAGGAGGGTAGGGTGTTTATTGTTGTTTTGTTTTTTTTTTAAAAAGATGAAAAACTATATTTGAATGTTAGTGGGAGGAAATTACAGAGATGCACTAATTTATGTAGATATCTACCATCGGATCAAAAAGAGGCAGTAACTAAAAGGAATTAACCCCAAGAGAGTATATAGCAACTACGCTAAATGTATTGTATCTACTGCTAGGAGCCATAGGTTTTTGTCTTTCATGCATTCAGGCAATGTTCTTGGTCTTCTCCTGCTAACAGTGACTGATTGCACTGAAATATTTTTTCCCCTCTATTTGTCCCTTTCTTTCTCTCTTTTGCCTTTTTTCCTTCCTTCCTGTATGCACACTTGAATCTGTTATTTCCCCAGTGTTAATCAGTGAATCCTAGACCTTTTATTGAAGTAATATAACTTAAAATTGCTGGTGAATGATTTATTGTTCTGTTCTCGATTAACATTTCTGACTGATATCACAGTAAATGTAAGTAGTGTCACTGAAGTCAGTAGATCTATGCTGAATTAATCAGTATGGATTCTGGTCCTAAGAGTCATAACTGATAAACTCGTTTGTCTACTTGCAACAAACCCTGAATGGATGGCTTAGTATAGGTTCCTTCAAACTGGCTTAACTGTACATTTTTATTTTCGAGCCTGCCACTTAACACAGAGCAACTCAGCTTCAAAATTTACTTGGTCTTGCTCTCTGTGATGTGATAGTTTATCAGGGTTAGAATTTAATGTTAGATTTCACATGAAATTTTGAGTTTCCAGTGTAGGGATATCTGAATGATTGTCTGATCTCTCATTTCAGATATTCCAGTGGTACCTGTACCAGAACTTGACTTTTTTCACTGGCAACTGCACCTTTTTTATTGATTTAACTGCCTGCGTGCACACATATGATTTCTGAATACAGGTGTGTCTGTGAAGAGAGTATAAGATGCTTGAATCTGCCTGAACATTTTTTAGCTTTTGCATGTTCATATCTTAGCCATTTATGAATACATAGGCTTTTGTGCATATGGAAGTAAAAATTCATATTTGTATATGAATGCATATAATGCCTCTACCTCATCTATAAATACCTGTAGGCAACTGAATCCTTGCTTTCTATGTCAGGAAGAAATTGGGTTGTGAATATCTGTATCTCATGAGAATATGAAATCAGACGCTATACACTGATATTAAAAAAAAAAAGGTATTTATAATGTTATTCTTCATAAACTTTGTTTTTGTTTATTACTGTTAGATTTTTGTCTGTGCTGTATTTTTTATGTATCATACTAGGTTTTAAAAATAAGTAGGTTACCATGAAAAAAGGAAGCCAACTAATGAAATAGTTTCAAACACTACACCATACTGTATGTTCAAAATTGACACAGAGCTGAAAAAAATCAGTAGCCTGTTTTCAGTAAAATGCTTAGATATGATCATATTTCTATTTATACCCATTATAAATATATGAGAGAAAAAGACTGAAAAGTATTTAATGATGAAACTACTAAAACAAGATATTCAAAAATACTGACAAGAAGTTGTTTAATCTCTTCCTCTCTTTTATATGCCTCCACTGGTTTCTTCTCTCAGTATATTTCATACAATCCTTTGATCCCATTTACAGAGTTTTGCCTAATCTTTTCTCTTATATAGTTCTTGAAATAATTTTTCTCTCTAACCATGTATTTCTTCTGTTCCACATATTCAGTGCTTCTTTTCATGCTCTTGCTCCTCTGCTACTGTCTTCTCATAAGCATCTATATTGTTAGAATATTTTCCATATTCTAATTTTTTACTCTATTATTGCTCTGAAGGATACTTTCTTTAGTTACCTGAAGACATCTGACAGTGATGAACAAGGTTCCTTCCTTGACTGTTTCTAAAAGATGGAAGTATTTCTCAGTCCCTTTCTCCCCAGGATTCCTCAGAAAGCTGGCCCATCAATTGGATATGTATTGGAATTAATCTATCCAGTTTTGGACAGATTGATAAAATGTAGGTAGATTGAAGACGTCTTAAAGATAGCTATCCATATCTCAGATGCTTAGTCTCCTGGTATGGTCAACAAATAGAAACAGGTGATTCTATAATATTTTTCACTTAGTCTTGCTGTTGATCTCAGAAGTAGGTTAGATGAATCATATGGTGATAGTTGGTCTTTCCCTGGTCAAAGGTAAATGTCTGAAATTA
This sequence comes from Anabacerthia variegaticeps, assembly GCA_035583185.1. Taxonomy (NCBI): domain Eukaryota; kingdom Metazoa; phylum Chordata; class Aves; order Passeriformes; family Furnariidae; genus Anabacerthia; species Anabacerthia variegaticeps. The sequence goes on from JAWWEW010000112.1 coordinate 86,779,593, forward strand.
TGTGAGATGAACCTTATTTATGCTGTCTCTTATAATACAGAATGGCCTGATAGAGGTAATTCTGTTTGACCCTTCAGGTTTTTTGGGGTATCCCCTTCTCTAAGTCTGTTTTTGTTTATAATTTGATTGGGAGTCAGAGCTTTTATAAAATTTCTCTGCTGGAGACCTGCTATTTTTAACAAGACATACTTAAGCTGTGCCTTTGAACCTGTCGAGTAAAGTCTCTGATGTGAGATCCAGTCGTGTCAGTCTGGGAGAGAGGAAAAATCCTCCCAAGTCCTGGTGAGCCATCAGAAAAATGTCCACATTTATTTCCATATCTTGTCCTTTTAAAATCATAGTTTTCCTGACCCTGTTTCCATATTCTTCGTCCACCTCTATCTCTTGGTGTTTCCAGTGGCCCCACAGCAAGTCGGCGTACAGGGTCACTGCAGCAGTGGGGTCACTCTCCTATGCCCTCCTGCAAGATGCTGTCCGAGTGTCTGAGGACCGGCTGAATGCTCTGACTTCTCCTGCCCCCAGGGAGCAGATGGATGAAGGCAGAGAGTTGCAGAAACCCAGGCAAGTGCAAAGGTTCAGACAGGATCTCTGTGTTGCTGCAGTGCTTGCAGCCCCCTTCTTCTTGCAAGGCAATGGTACATGACTGAAAACCACCACTCATTCCCTGCATGTAGCTGATGTCAGCCACAGGCTTGGCCCAGTATAGGCAAGCCCAGCCAGTGCTCTGGGATCCTGCATGCCTGGAAACAATCTGCCACTCCAACCATGCCCATAAATTACCAAAAAATCAAAAATATGGATGACTGACCATTGATCACATGCTTGGGAAGAGAAGTTCTTATGATTTGAGGTGCATCTTTACAAACATTCCTGAATTCAGGAGGTATGTGGCATACCTCAAGTCAGGAAACCATGTGACTTGTTCATGTGAAGTGTTCTGGTACCTACCCTCCCAACTGTTGCTGTAGAAGGACTTCCAGAAGTCAATATTTTTTTATTTTTTTTTTTATGCTGGTCTATTAAAAAACCTTGATGATATTCTGGATTAACTCTCTTCTCACTGCTTTTCTTCATTAATGCAATGCTCTTCTCGCTTTCTTTCCTTGAGTTACTATCTTCCAACATGTCTTAACAAGTTTCTTTTAAGCTATGAACCCTCTGAGGCCAGAGACATGTCTTGTTAATATTTAAGAAGAGGTGTAGAAGCAATTTTTACAATGCTAGAATAAAATTTAAAAATATTCATGAGATATAATAAAACTCTGCACTTACATACATGGCCACAGTTGGAAATATCCAGTCAAGAGCAGAACAAACTGATACTTGCAGAATAAGGGGCGCAGTCAGCAAAGGTCTGGCCTGTTAACTACATAGTTTATAGTTAGTAATAATCCACACACTTTAAATGTAACTGATAGAAAGGAGAAACTTCACCATAGATTCTTTTTTTTTGTGATACAATAATGAGTACTGGTATAAAGGTTGTATTGATTAATTAACTCTTTATGATTCAGAATTTGCAGATTTTTCTTCAATCTGATGTTTATTATGAAAAACTGCATTGATCAATTAACTTTAATATAGTAACTGCTACTAAGCACTTAGAAATAAGAATGTGGGTGGCATGTCATGTGAGGTACCAACTGGCATTAATTATGAGGTTGAACTTTTGCACTAAAGTCCTACTACCTCTATGATTTTAATATAAAATCTGTGTCTCTTATGAGAACATATTTTAAAAATGTTCATATAGATTTTTCTTCCTGTTGTATTTTTGGACACAGGATGTTAATTAGAAAACTTTAAAATTGTACTTGGTGCAAAGAAAGAGGAGTATAGTCATTTAATATATAAGAAATCCAAACCATTTCTATAGGCTCAAAATTAAAATATTTGTAAAGTTCAGATTTTAATCACATGCATTTATTAGTGATAAAATTGCTAATGCTTCTATTATTGAGCTGTTTGATGAAGCAGATGAAGGATGAGGCACTCATGCATTTTGTTACTTTTAAAGAATGTTATAGTGTGCTCCAGTACACTTCAATTTTTCATGAACTATTTATTTTTTGCCAGACTACATTTTAATATACTAATCATAAAACCATAGAATAGTTAGGGTTGGAAGAGACCTTAAAGATCATCTAGTTCCAACCCCTCTGCCATGGATAGAGAACCATCCACTGGACCAGTCTTCTCTGAGCCCCATCCAGCCTGGCCTTGAACACTTCCAGGTATGGGGAGTCCATGACTTCTCTAGTAAACTGGTTCCAGTGCCTCACCACCCTCTGAGTAAAGAATTTCTTCCTGATATCTAACCTAAACCTATCCTCCTTCAGCTTAAGGCCATTACCCCTTGTCCTATCATTACATGTGAAAAGCTCCCCTCCAGCTCTCTTGTAAGCTCCTATTAGGTACTGGAGGGCAGCTCTGGGATCTCCCCAGAGTCTTCTCTTCTCCAGGCTGAAGAACCCCAACTCTCTCACCCTTCCTTCATAGGAGGGGCACTCCAATCCTGGCATTTACTTAGTGGCTCTCCTCTGGACTCTTTCCAACAGATCAATATCATTGTTAAAGGCAAGCATTTTCCCCATTTTTATCTTAACCTTTTGTCTCTGGGTGTCTGTAGATTGAGCAGCTTTCTATTCTTGATTCAAAAGGGACAGTGAAGGTAACCACAGGACATTTTGCTGTGTCTTAGTCATGAAACATGGGAGAATGGAAGCTGACATGCTGTGTTCAAGAGTTCAGGGGAGATGAATCTATAGTCTGTAGATAGAGCATATCTTCATTTTCAGACATCACCACCAACAGGCCTTTAGAAGACAGTGAGAAGGGGCAGGCAAAATTGCTTCAAAGATGCTGGTACAAAATTAAACAGTGTTTTGCATAAGTAATACAGCATAGGTCTGTCAGATGTATCCCAGAGCAGGTTTTTACAGGCATGCTCTGAGAGCCTGTGGAAGAGATAGCATGTCTGAAGACTCCTTGTTTGCTTGCTCTGTGGATGTGTCTGGGATATGCTCGTATGATCATCAAGGCCTGAAAAGAACATACCATATGGAGTTGATTTCTGGAAGTGGTTAAAGCGTAGTATAGGCATAGTTACAGGCAACCCAGGTAATGTACTGTTCTGTATAAAAACCTCTAATCAGGGAATATGGAGGGATAGGGATAATACACAATGGTCTAAGTTGCTTGAGTAATGAATGTATCCACACTCTTTCTCTGTGAGAACTGCCATTCGGTTTGAATTGAGTTCTTTTTCCATATTTTTTCAGTATTTGGCATATCTCTGCCACTGCCAACATAAGACATGTCACTTTTTTCTTTGTTCTCTTTTTGTGTTATGATCATCTCTTTCATAGCAATGAGGGATGGGGAGTGCAAGCAATTTCCTGAAGTTTGATTCCATGAGGGAGCAAATGTCCAGATACTGTGAATGAAGCAGGCTTGCATTATTTTATTCCCAATCCCCCCTTCCCTTTTTTATTGTAACAGTTTATTTTTAAATAGTTTTTTTCTCCTTTTATTTTCCATTTCACTCTTCTCTTATGTAATATATTTAGGATACCACATTGAATAATCGTACCTTTTTCAACTGTATATTTGAAGTGTTTCAAAAGATATTACAGTAACTATTCTACAGACACAAAGATGTTAAATTACTTTGCCAAGGTAACTAAGGAGGCAACAATAATAAAAATAAGAACAGAGAACCTTTTTCTTCCTCTAGTCTTCAATGACAACCTGTGGTGCTCTTAGTGCAGAACTGTGACGCTGGATGGAGAAAATCAGGGATGCGTTCACAGAAGACATTTAGGAAAACTAAAATCATCTGGAATAGAAAGGAAATGAATGCCCTGACCTCTTTATACATTTATACACATTTAATTTTATTCACAGGAGTGATTTCTGAGAACTCAATAGAATTATTCATTTGATGCAGAAAGTTAAAGACAGATTTAAGTGTCTTCAGGATCCAAACATTGTGGATAACATTATCAGGATTGTTTTCTGTTTTATTTCTGAGCCCATACTCTTGACATTTGATTTTATTTTTTTTTTTTCTTTTGTTATTGGCTGTCCTTCAAAAAGAACTGTTGTAAGATAAGGGGACAGTTAGTCCTTGTCTTCTGCACTAGATGATTGCAATTTGATGTGAAACAGATGAAAACAGTGAGTGAGATAAAAAATAACAAGCACTATGAAAATTCATGAATATGGGAAAGTTACATCTTACAGTTAAAACAAATAAGATGTCAAAGTCTTTGCTGCCTTCTATATAAAGAATAAATCTTAGTTTAAGTACATAAATACTCAGCTTTTTTACAGATCTCTCACTCATGGTTCTTTGCTAATTTGTCTATTTTTACTACTTTAATATATTTTGCTAGCCATTTTTCAAGGTAAAAATTGATATAACTAAATTTACCTTTGAAAAGATGAAATAAGTGGTTTAAAATGAGTAGTTTTAAGGGAACACCATCTGGTATGTGGTTATTAAAAAAGCCCATGAAAATATTACATTACAAAATTCATATGCAATTAAATTAACATAAAAATCTAAATTAACGAGTCAGTTCAAAATGTTGATTATGATTAATTTTGTCTGTAAGTCTGCATAATTTTGAATCTCTGGTATGACCCCTGGTGAGATGTAAAAGGGATTTTTGTAGGACACACAATATAGCAGTATTTGAAGGGATTAGTAGTACTTGAGGGGATAAGAACCAATAGAAGTCACTCAGCATTTTGGCTATCAGGTTACCCTATTAATAAACATCTATAATAATGAAAGATTTGCAAAATTGGATTTTTGAGGAGGTTAAGTGGGATTTTTATAAGCTCACTTTTTCTGAGTGACTTAGAAGTAGACTGAAAGTTATGACGGATATGAAATGACTATGCATTAATGTATTAATCTAAAATAGTAATGAAAATGTCTTGGACATTGCATTTTTTGTGACATTTCATATTATTTTTTCACTATTTGATCAAGTTGCCTTGGTCAATGAAATCCCATTTCTTTATATCTGTGGTGAGTTATGAACAGTCCCTGTAGTATTAGACTGATTAACTTAATAGGAAGCTATGTGCAAAATAAGCAAAAATAAATAAATAACTAAACAAAGTGCACAATCCATCCCTGTCAGCACTCCCAAGGCATTAAGTGAAGGACAATATTGCAATTTCTTTGTGTCAGCGATTCTGGTTTTGACAAGGTGCAAACTTTGGTTTGACAGAGATAGTGTTCAAAGCGATACAACAGTTAGCAAATACCTTTATATGTTTTGATTTCTAGGAAATCGAAGGTCAGTTGTTACAAACTGCTTAGGGAGACAAGCTGACAGGAAGACGAAGGGAGAATGCTCCAGGAGCTGAAAGATGGAGGCCTTCATCCGTTCTGAGAGCAGTGCGCTCTGGTAGAGAGGCTAAAGGTGTGTGCAATGAGACAAGAGTCTGCTAAGGCAATGTTCACAAAACCACTAAAATTCTTTCTTCTTTTATGCCAGCCTAATCCCCCATTGTAGCACAGTCATTACTCAATGGTTCAGCATTTGGGAATGTCCTGTGGAAGTGTCAGTGTGATGCTGTATATGTAAAACCCTGATAAACAGCTGTTAATAGTTTCAAGGCAACTTTTAATAAAGGGATAAATATTTGATGTGTTCAGAAAACATGGCAATGAGACTGGGATAATAAGTAGTGCTATCAACTGAGTGAACAAAAAGGGTGGGAATCACCCTGGAGAATTCTAGGCAAAATTGGGCATCTGGTGTCACATACTCACCCACATTAATTTTTTCATCCTATCTCCCTTAGATATATAGGTCCTAGCACAGGATGTCTCCCTTCATTGGGCTTTTTTTTTAGTCCATTCACAATAGGGAGAGCCTAGTCAACTAGTTTGGATCAACATTTTAGGTGGTTGAAATGAGATGAGATAAACCATGCCTAAAGTTCATCAATTCTCTTTTCACAGTCCTCTCCCTCCTCCACTCTGTTTTTCTATTTATCATATATATAATGTATATATAGACTTAACACATAGACTTCAGCTCACATGTGTGTGTGTGTTTTATGAACGCATGCACAAACAAGTTTGTTAGATTTTTTAAGGATGTGATTTGGTCTTTATAAGCAATGCTTACATTCTAATACATGGTATACGTCATCTGGATATATGAGAACTTGAAAAGTGAGGCATCACCTCTGTCCTTTTCCAAAAAATTTAAGAATTCTGTCAGCAAATGTTTTAGCATTGCCCCAAATAGCAGCCTTGTCTCTGTTGGATCAGTGGTTAACTGCTACTCACTGCTATAATAAAAACCTGTAGCCCATCCCCAAAGTGTTGCAAGTGTTGAGATCAACACACAAAGAGTTTGCTGGATCTGTAAGTAGCTGAGACTTTTAAATACTGTTTTTTTTCCCCACAGCCCTGCTCACAGGCAAAAATATTCAGCTCTAAATTAAATATACAGGTAAAATGTGTGGGGAAAAAATGTATTTACAGCTCAAAGGTAAAAATAAAACTCAACTCTTTCCCTTGCTCTTATTTTAATTATCTTAGAGCAGAGACAGGGCTAGGGTTACCTAACTACTTTTGAGGAGGTGAGCACTATTTTTTGGGTGTCCTGATGTCATTGTGATTGTGATGTCATTGTCATTGTGATTACAAAAAGGTTTAAGAGCAGGAGTGAGGTCTCCTACTTACCACCTGGATGGCATTGTTTACACAATTAAGATGAGCAATATGTTGTCTAAGACTGCACAGCCCATCCTCTGTAATTCAGTCTCATAAATCAATGAAGGAATAGTGTTATGGTATGGTATAGTTACTCTCTCTGCGGGAAAAAAAAAAAGAAAAAAGTACTCTGAGAGGGTATTTGTTTGGGGCATTTTTGTAGCAATTTTGGCTTGATTTAATCAATTATGCATTATCTTCAGGGCTTGAAGTTTAAAAAAAAAGGCAGGTATGGCTCCAAACTCACCAGGAATTGGCTACCAATGCAGTCAGAAGGAGCTGAGAGCCATCTGCTTTCGCATAGGTAAAATCCTAAGAGGGAGGCATGGGGTTTGTAAGTGCTGAAGTCAATGGTAGCTGGAGGCGATGAATTTCTCTACTCTTACAGAAATTACACACTTCCTCATGTAAGAGGAAGAACTTCTGGGTCTAGGCACCTGTTGAGTCCTAAATTCTACAGAAACTTCCAGAAGCAATATGTTTTTCAGTTCTGTAAGATTAATTATTCTTCCCTTCTGGTGGCTGCAGAATGAAAAATCTTGAACTCAACACTGTTCAAGGTGAAAAGACAAAAGAGTATGATAAAACATCCGTAACATTAATATAAGGATTCATAAATAACACATTTTTATATTTCAGGGTTCACTGATTTGACACTGAATTCACAAAATATTCTTTTTGAAATCTGTGATTTCTGGAAAATCAAGTTTAGTTGATTCTTCCCACTCCTTCCCAATCCTTCCCACTCTGTCAGCTCACCATTCCCGTTTCTGCACTGGCTGGGATTCCTCTCCATGTCTGTGGTGTTGGAGCTGTAATTTTAGCTGAGGCTCCTGCAGTCCTTCCTCTCAGCATCTCACCTCTAAGGAGGTTACTCTTGGTCTCTTCCAGTTTCATAGACATGGTCTCAGTGCTTGATCAGCTCATCTGATGCTGTTTAGTGTTTGCTGCCCAGAGCCAGTCAATAGTTTGAATAGAACTGAAGAACTTAAAACAAGTAGTATAATTGTATTTTCAGTAGGCTGGAGGGCTCCTTAAAGAAACTGCTTCATACTTAAGATACCAAGAACAACAGGTTTAAATTCTTGCGGTAATTTCAGACTCTTATGCTTTTAAAATTGGATACATTGGATGCAATTTAATGTATTATACGTGAACTTTTAGCATAAGCCCTTAAAAAACCATCTTTCTTAATGCAAACCTGATTCTTGGACTGTTAGCTCTGGCAAAATAAGCAAGTGGATCTGGTATGCTTTACAAAATTTTGGACAGTGTCTCATTTATTGCATGACATACGTTTGACCTGGTAAGACCTGCTGGCTGCCCAAGGGAGTTGACGTTGTATTCATTGACATGTTGAAAAGAGTTATGGGTTTTTTTCAACAAACTAATGATTCGGGTCATTATTTAACAAGGTTTGCTTACTTGCTGCTTGTGAGGGCTGATTTTATTTACTCTCTTTTGTTGTTGTTTGGGTTCTAAATTCCATTATTCCTAGATCATAGAGAAAAAAGCTAACAGTCAATTATTTTTAAATAAATTCTAGCCTTTGTGAAGTTTACTGTTGAAGGGAACTGGAAGGGAGGACAGGGCAGGACAGGGCAGGGCCATTCCATATCCCCTCCCCTCCCCTCCCCTCCCCTCCCCTCCTCTCATCTCCATGCTTTTTAAAAGTCAGCTACGTCTCTTACTCTGTGTGATGCAGAACAGACTTTATAGACAGGGTTTTTTTAATCCCTACTACCATAGACCTGCATATGACCATGATTAATCAGTGATAAACAGTGCCAAGTATGGACTACAGGTATGGAAAAGGTCCTTTGGTGAATTTTTTTTTACCAGGCATTATGACACATAAGGCTTTTGGCTTTATATTTCATCCAAGTTTTTGAATTGTTACAATTGGTAGATGCATAATAATTCAGCAATACAGTTTACCAGTTCTGCCTTGTTACAGTCCCTTTTATATACACACAATTCATGCGGTCTTACTCTGATTTGGAAAATAAAAAGAATATTATTAAATTTTAATGAATAACTTAAAGTAAATTCTGAGATTCTGAAATATTAATGTGGGAAATATCCGTATTTTATCTGTTACTGATGGACAAATTACCTTCATGGTTCACTGTGATCCATTCACTGGTTCATGGATCCCAAAGTCCTTCAGGCAGTGTGACAAATTCATATAATTTCCCTGAGTGCTAGGTTGTGCATTTGTGTATCTGATTAAGTTGAAAGATGTATTAAAGAAACATAATGTATAAAAATCCTCATACAGCTCCCTATGGCTACATATCTCAGAAATCTCTGAAGCATTTTGTTATTCAAAGCAAAATTGGCAGTAATTTACACTCAATAAATTGGTTCCAGATCTGCCTGTTTCAGATGATATCACAAGGACAAGATTTTATGTGTGATTCCCCTACCTTTTGTCAAACTGTATTCTTTTTAAGAGACTTACCATCACAAATGCAGATGATAAAGGGACTCCCTTGCTCTACAGAGCATGAAAGAATGTAATAGATCAACAGTTCATATACAAGCTATATTCTGATCAAATCAAATCATCCTTTTTTTCCAACTTTTTTGAAAAAGAGGGTTCTGAATTCAAGGAAAAGTCATGACATATATCACTCATAATGCATTAATAAAGCCTCCACTTGCTACAAATCACAAGGTCTCTGTAGAGAGGTAAAATGATTTTTGATTTGTGACCAAAGAAAAGTGAAAATTAAGTCTTGTAGTAGTCAGGCCTTGACTATGAAGAACTAGTCCTATGTATGGTTTAAAGCCTATTGCGGTTTAACAGCTTTACCAAAATAATAGTTTGTTACAAAATTGATGAATTTGGTTCAGCATTTTTTTAAAGGCAGCTGTGAAGAGAGACTTACCTGCTGGCAAGTTGTAAACTCACAGAAAAAGTGGTTCAAAAACTAACAACAGAAATCGTAAATTAATATGACAGTGTGAAATTAAGAAAATGAAAATTCAGACTGAAAGAAGAGAAATAGTTTTCACATAATTATATCAATTACACTTGAAAGTTTAGAACAAAAAATATGAAAATATTGAAAAAAAAGGAAAAAAGTACAGCCCAACACTGGGAAAAGGTGGACTTACTAGCTCTGTGATTATGAATGGCTGTAATTTTAGGAGAAAGAAGGAAAAATGTGCTTTGTTTGGATGACATGGGTACTTAGGTGGCTGCCTATGTGTGTCTGAGAGAAAAATGCTGCTGTGAAGTTGCTTATATCTCTATACATTCTCGTTTGAAAGAAAAATTACTTTCAGTGCAAATGCATTAAAGAGGCCCATAGACATACATTGCTTGACTCCAGTTTAAGTTGCAGTTGCAGGACGAGGTCAACATCTTGTACAACTGGTACAAGCACCCGCCATCAGCTGAAATCAATGAGGTACTGGAAACAGCAAACACCTCTTCTGTGCTTATCTCTTTGTATAAATGAAAGCATCAGGTAGCTGATGGAGGTAGTGTCTTTATTCTTTCTGTTGGCTTTGAGCAACCTGAGAACATTTTGATTGTCCTGTGGCAATGTACTGTAGTACTGACTGTAATACCTCCACTTTTGACCTTTTTTTTTCTTTTTTTTTTTCTTTTTTTTTTTCTATTTCAGAAAAGCTTGAGAATATTCAAGATCCAACTATATTCATTGATCTCAATATTTATGTACTCTTATTTCCTTAATCTAGGGAAATACAAATGAACTTTGTACCATTTTCCTAGTTACTGGCAACAATATGTTTGTAGAAATCTTTTTGCTAGAGTGTAATGTTCTTACCCCCTTTTTTTCACCTGAGAAGTATTTATTTGCATGTATTTGTCTTTTTGTTCATATCATATCATTGCAACTAGACTTTTAATTGTTGAATTGCTGCTTTATGCTGCTGCTCAGAAGTACATCAATTCTGTTAAACAAATAAGTGTCTAAGACCTCTTCATCTGAAAAAAAAATTGATTCTACTGCTTCTTTATATGTTTACATAGGTTATCCATAGCTGTCTGAAGATATCAGGTGGAGTACCAGTCCAAATGTAAAGCGTTCTCCATTCTGTGTTCATGTAAAATATTTATGTGTTACCAATTTAATTTTCATTTGAGGTGTTTTCCAAAAGTAACAAATTAGTTTTTTCCTGGTCAAAAAGGCATTTAAATGCAGATATTTATTGCCTTGCTTGCTTAAAATAAATAAATAAGTAATGCATGAATCCAAGTTCTAAATCAAAACATTAAACTAGTAGTGAAACATTTGTTCCCTGAAGGAAATAGATTTATGCCCTTGAGTGCTAGACATTTTATACAGACTTAGAAGGAAATAAACCCAAATACTGCAACTTTTGAATAGTGAGAAAGAAACTGCTCAAAAATAGCATGCAAATATAGTCAGTTGATGGAACTTGTGGTGCATCACGTTAAATTATTCGGTTGTACAACTAATTTATACAAATTCTTTTAGACACAATAAAAAGAACTACTGTTGTTGTTTTATTAATTTTACATATTGAAAACATTCTTTCCATGTAGAAAAAGCCTAAGATCTCTTTAGACAATGTAGTGGGTCAACAAGGCTCTGCTGGCAGGGTGCTTACAGGATTGGCTCCTGTGAGAAGCTGCTGGAGGTTTCCTCCATGTTAATAGCACTAATACCAGCCAGATCCAAGATGACCCTGTTGCTAAGGCCAAGCCCATCTGCAATGGTGGTAGCACTTCTGGGGTATTGTATTTAACATGGGGAGAAAAGTTATTGCATGGAAACAATTGCAGCCAGAGAGAGGAGTGACAGTATGTGGGCAAAACAGCCCTGCAGACACCAAGGTCAGTGAAGAATGAAAGGGAGAAGGTGTTCCAGGCACCAGAGCAGAGATCCTCCAGAAGCCCATGGTGAAGACCATGGTGAGGCAGGCTGTCCCACTGCAGCCCATGGACATCCACAGTGGAGCGAGATCCATCTGCAGCCTGTGGAGAGGCTGCCAGAGCAGATGGATGCCTGACAGAGGCTAGGACCCTGTGGGAAATCCATGTTGGAGCAGGCTCCTGGCAGGACCTATGGAGAAAGGAGCCCATGGTAAGCAGGTTTGCTGGCAGGACTTGTGACTCTGGGGGATCCATGCTGGAGCAGTCTGTTCCTGAAGGACTGCACCCCATGGAAGGGACCCACACTGGAACAGTCTTTGAATAACTGCAGCCCACAGAAAAGACTCACATTGGAGACGTTTGTGGAGGACTGCCTCTCAGAGGAGGAACCCCACCATGGAGCAGGAGAAGAGTTTAAGGAGTCTGAGGAGGAAGGAGAGGCAGAGATGACATGTGATGAACTGACCCCAAGACCCATTCTCTGTTCCCCTGTGCTGATCAGGAGGAGGTTGAAAAGAAGTCAGGAGTGAAGGGAAGAAGGGTCAGGTGGAGAGAAGGTGTTTTAAGGTTTGATTTTATTTCTAATTACCCTACTCTGATGTGACTGGTCATAAATTAATTTCCCCAAGTCAAATATGTTTTGCCCATGACAGTAACTTCTGAGTGAAGCCTTCCTGCTCTTATCTCTGCCTACAGGCCTCTTTTAATTTTTTCCCCCACTATCCAGTTGAAGAAAGGGAACAATAAGAGTGGCTTGGTGGGCACAAGGAATCCAGCCAGGATCTACCCATCACAGAGACTTATTTATGCAATCTCTTGGTATGACCTTGCAGTCAGCAGCACAGTAGCAGTTTAATTAAACATCACTGCATTGCCATTAGTACCAGGTCATTACACCTCCTTAGACTTCTTAGGAAATAATTTTGACTTCTAGTAACAACAATGTAACAGAATTTATCATGAGGCCTTGTAGGAGAGGAACACGGTTTTAAGTTAAAAATTTTAAAGTGTGTTATTCTAAACCAAAAAATGCTTAATTCACTCTCATACATACATTCTCATAACAAGTAGAACACATGTTTATGCAAATAGTCTGTCCAACAATCAAGGATTAAAGGGCATGTACTAAGGTGGCCTGGCCAGGATTCCTTGTAATGAAGGGCAAGGAGCACTGTCTATTAAATCACTATCATGTTTCTCAGATTCTTCCTAGATTGGCAGCCATGATAGTTCTGGATGTCCTTTTTATATCCCTTAGGAGCTGACCTCAATTAAGGTTTTTGTTCTCTCAGTCCTGGTCAACCTCTATGCATCATTTGGATTGATTAACTTTCCTTTGTCTCTGTACCTTTGTGTCTTAAGATGCTTGTCCCATTAAGGGTGTGGGCTGTCTTTAATTTTCTTCTCCTTAGTACACTGCATATACCAGCACAGGGATCTTCTTGATCTTCTTATCTTGATGCCATAAACACTTTTTTTTTTTTTTTTTAACATTTGTCTCCTGCTATTTCCATATCCAGACATTCCTCTTTATTCTCCAGTCTCATTTCTGTTGCAATTCTTTGCAACCTGTGAGGACAAGATGATATGAAGACCTGAGGTTAAACAAGGCCAAGTGACGGGTCCTGCACTTTGGCCACAACAATCCCCTGCAGCATTACAGGCTGGGTCAAGAGTGGCTGGAAGGCAGCTCAGGAGAAAAGGACCTGGAGGTGCTGAACATGAGCCAGCAATGTGCCCAGTTAGTCCAGAAGGCCAGTGGCATCCTGAGTTGTTTCAAGCAGCAGGACCAGGGAATTGATTGTCAAGTACTGTGACCACTTCTGGGCCCCTCACTTGAAGAAAGACATTGAGATGCGGGAATGAGCACAGCGAAGGTCAATGAAGCTGGTGAAGGGTTTACAGGGTAAATCCTATGAAGAGTGGCTGAGGCAATTGGGATTATTTAGCCTGGAGAAAAGGAGGCTTAGTGGGGACCCTATCACTCTATTCAACTGCCTGAATACCTGTTGGGGGTTGGCCTCTTCTCCCAGGCAATAAGGGAAAGGACAAGAGAACATAGCCTCAAGCTGCACCAAGGGAGGTTTAGGTTGGACCTTAGGAAGCAATTCTTCACAAAAAGTGTGATTGGGCATTGAAATGGGATGCCCAGGTCAGTGGTGGAGTCACTGTCCCTGGAGGTGTTTAAGAAAAGACTGGATGTGGCCAGAGCCATGGTCTAGTTGGCAAGGTGGTGTTCAGTCAAAGGGTCGTGGTTGTGAGTCAAAATTTTGGACTCAATGATCTCGGAAGTTTTTTCAAACTAAACGATTCTGTGAGTAGGTGCCATTTTGGGAGCAACTTTGAAGTTGCACTGTATGTATCAGCTGAGGTTTTAAAACTACTGCAGGCAATAGAGTCACCACTTTTTTGATGAAGGCCAAAGTCTCGATCATTTCATTAGAGGTACCAGAAGAAGCAGGTGACCATTTAAACAGTTTTAGTGCATTATTGCACAAAGAAGGAAAACTATTCAAAGAAAAATATCCAGGATGACAGCTGATTTTTAAAAGAAACAGGATTTGCAGGATCATTGGTTCCCTGAAAAGGATTTTGGTGATTGGCCATCTAAGATAAATGGGCATGAAAAGGACCCTTTTTTCTGACCCAACGATTTTTTTATGTTTTCACATGTAAAGGAAATCAGCAGATTTATGAAAAGGACCTCACATTTGTTAACCTTGTGTTAAAGATATCCATATATCACAGCATCCAGAAGATTTTACTAAGTTGATGAAAAATATATCATGTGTTCTAAAACGAGATGAAAATGAGTCAAATTAGTCAGATCTACGTGTACCATGATGTCTTGTGACACACACCTTTGACCAAATACTATTAATAATGGTCTGCAGGATAATATGGAATTAGTAGTAAAAAATTTAAAAATCATCCCTTTGTTGAAAGATGAAAACAAACAAAAAGCCTAAATAATAATAGTCTGCATGATGGTGTGTAATTTTTCTTCAATCAAATGTTTAATGAATTTAAGACGTGAGTACAGTCACAGCAGTTCCATTCCCCAGATCCATAAATCTACAGTTACAGTGAAAGAGAGCATATATGAAGAATGCAATGTAACAATCCTTTAATACTATTTTCAACATTTTGCAAGTACAGTTGTAGAACTGTTCTACTTTTGAAATTACTTGGTAGGAACTGCAGTGTGTATAACCCATTTTGTGAGGGTATTATGTCAGCATTGTCCTCTTTTACCATTAATCTGCATAATTAGAAGTTTGGTCTGATTAAGAAAATACAAAAAGCTAAACATCTAATCAAATAGGAACCAAACCTATGAGGTACTCTTTAAAAAAAAAAAAAATCTTAATAATTCTTGAATTATAAAGCGTAGACAAATGGCATGCAAAAAAATATATTTTAAAAGCATTTTATAGAACCAATACAGTTATTTGTACATGTCCATATCTATTCTCGCATGATACAATTTTTTCATAGTTTTGCCAACTTATTTTAATGTGTATAGTGATACATCATGGAGAGAGGAGTTAGGAATTGCTACTTGACTGGGAAACATTTAGCATATTATTGGTACCATAGAAACTACCTATTAGAAGCTACCTATGAACATTGATAAGGGTCGTATATGATACAATTTTAACTATGGTAATTTTTGTAACATTTCACTCAAACCAGCACATTTTTCTCTTTTCTTTTTTCTTTTCTCTTTTTTTTTTTTTTAATTGAATTGGCAACTGTCTAAAATTTCTGTTACTTCAAAATCTACTGGAGTTGTTGTTGGGCTACTATCCGCTACTCTGAGATGAACCTAGGGGCATATATGGTAGGGCAATTTCATATCA
This sequence comes from Anabacerthia variegaticeps, assembly GCA_035583185.1. Taxonomy (NCBI): domain Eukaryota; kingdom Metazoa; phylum Chordata; class Aves; order Passeriformes; family Furnariidae; genus Anabacerthia; species Anabacerthia variegaticeps. Next base: position 86,795,080 of record JAWWEW010000112.1, read on the forward strand.
GTGAGAAAGAAACACAAGACCTGCTTAGATTATGTACATACATGAAACAGTAAAATATAGGGAAGGTTGGAGAGAGTGAGTGTTAAATTATAATGGTAAGGAAGAAGAACATCAGATTTGCTCTGGAGTTGTTAGAAAATATGTTGAAAAAGAAGCCTTGCTATTTCTCATTTGCCAAATTGGTTTCTAAAATGTGCATAAATTAAAATATTTCAGAACTGTCTTTCTATTGCTCTCCATTATTCTGTAAGAATGGAAAGGAATTATAGTTAACAATTTAAAAATACTGTGGCATTCAGAATGAAATCTTGCAACTACATGTAAAAAAAAAAAAAAGAGAAGGTTGTATATTATACTTCCTTTTTGGCAATCTTTTCCTATATGGAATATATATAGGCAAAATATTTACAGCCTTTCAGCCCACTGCTAACTGAATCCTTTTCACAATTAACCATACCCCTTATGCTAAATGGATAAACCAGATAAACAACCACAAACATTAAAGAATTTATTCACATATTGTGAATCCTCTTATCTACTGAATAAATAGCATGTTTGGAAACTTAAAAATCTCTTTAAAATTGACAATAATGCAAAACAAAAAATCTATACTGGACAAGGACTAGAGGTTTTCATTTTTAGAAAAGTCTTCTGTTGTGCCACCTGGAAAACATAGGGATTGTGACTAATGAGAGAGCAGAACCATGCAAGCATCTATCTTTCAAGCAAGGCACAATCTCATGTCACTTCTGGTAAGAGTTAAGTGTTTATTACATGTCCATCAGAGTCTTTACCAATGACAAGGAGAGGTCTGGTTCCCCTAAGTCATTCCTGTATTGACTAAGAAGTGAATCAGAATTACACATGAAAAACAAGGAGTCTGGGGGATAGTGGACTGAGTTTGAAACTTTTGAACTCATAAATTTTTGAAGGGGCACATCTTATAGTCATTAGCTGTAATACAGGAACAAAATATTAGATCTGTACTACATGGTTTTGTATTTAAATAGCTATGTATATCCACATGCATAGTATACCAGTAGGTCAAAGGTATCTTAATATGTCAAATTTTAAAACACTTTACTTGCCATATATTTTTTTATATTTACTGATTTGGACAAAGAAGTCCTATTGCTTTCACTCTAAATCTGAAAATATGCCGACACTGAGCTGATAATTCCTGTGGAAATTCTTGGTTTGGATAACTTTTGTAGGCCTTACCAAGTGTTGGCTGCAGAGAACATGAATAATCTTTGTTTTTGGTGTACGCAGAATAAAAGCAAATAAAGAAACAAACCCACCTTCCCTCTTTTGTTCTCTTCTTTGCTTTGATTATCTAGCCTTTGGCATACTGAAGTAACTTGCCAAATTTTTTACTTCAGGGGGAAATCTTACCCTTCATTTCCACCTGGAAACACTTGCCAACCTTGAGCTCTAGTTTAAGTGTTATTAAGGTTATATGGCTCATCTCCTTGCCCCTTCCAGATCAGCCTCAAAACCTCACAGAAAATCCCATCACAACAGGCCTTTGAAGGAGTATTAGAGGCAGAATCCACTTGTTAATGCTTCCCTCAAGCAGTTGCTGACACTATTGCAGTCTTTGAGTTTCAGTAACATTTGCAGTGCAATTTAGAATGAGGGTTATTTTGACCTAGGGACCATGAAGGATTTGGTTTTCCTAAGCTTACATATGCGTGGACCTGACCTTATCTAACACTGTCTTTTTTATTGTTTTTTTTTTCATTTTTTTTCTTTTTATTCTAGCAAGCTTTTCTAGCAAATAAATTTTATATGTTCTTTCTTATGAAGAATCTTATTGCTGCCTAACTAGTTTCCAGGATACTAAATACAGAACTCACTGGTGACCACACAATATTGTCACATAAAAACAAATGAAGTCCAAAACCCTTTCTGAAGGACCCTTAAGATCAGAGAAGCACTTTTGGGATCAATCTCCCAGTTAGCTCCTGTTCTATGACACTGTTGGTGTCTGAGGGGCATGTGTTGGTGTCAGGGAACAGGCACCCTACACACAAGTGAAACTCCTTTTAGATGAAATTAACCTGACTGTGTTAGGTTGGGCTCCTGGCTACCTCAGGTACCCTGGCTCTTTAGAAGCATCTGGTTAATGGGACCAAAGTAGTTTTAGTGCAATCATCTCTGAAATGTCAGGTCCACAGCCCCAGCTGTTTAGCTCTGCAAACCTGCTCCTACTGTGTACCACTGCTTGGTAGTCGTAAAAGCAGTGGACTGGCATACAGCAGTGGATATTGTAACACCAGAGAAAGATACAAGTCTGGTGAACTTGCCCGCAGTGTTGCCGTGCAAGAGGAGTCAGCAAATTGCTTTTTACTGTAGCCATGGGATGGTTATATCGATTGCCTGAAATTTGGGTCTATGGTTCTCAATCTTTACTGTGAGAATTTAGGGATCATGATCTCTGGTTAAAGAGTAGCAGTTCTGTAAATGTTTGAAGGCTGATATTAGTAAAAAAAGAATTAATTTCTCACTGGAATAATGCAGTTTAGATCTAGATATTTAATTTGTAAATACAGCCCTTGAAATACCGTGAAAAATATTTTGTAAGCACAAAAGAATAAGGAAATTAATATTTTCAGGTTCCTGAGAGGTTGTTGCTAAATATAGTAAGTAAAGTGCATGTATTTGTTACAACCCTCTAGTTATGTACACTTATCAGATGACTGTCATATGAATTAGGAAGTCAAAACATCTATTGGGTTGTTAAGGTAATGCTCTTCTCAGGGTATGATTCTCTCCACAAAGTGCTGTCAAGGTACTCATACAGTCCAGTTTAAAATGGCTTAAAAAAAGGTCTTACAGATTTCACACCAGAATACTGCTTTGTAATTGAATGCATATCATTCCGAGATTGTTTTACAAGTGATTGGCACTCTTTAGAATATATTTATAACACAGTTCTGGAAAAACAAACAAGCATACTCAAATTAGATCCTGAGGAAGCTAATTTTCTTTCCCAGCCACTGCAGTGCATTTGTAATTCTCCTCACTCTTGATACAGTGTTGTCATGCTCAGGCATATATCCCATAAAACCTTATTGACAGATCTAACCTGTGTTTTATTCTTTTCTTGCTCTTAACTGCCTCCATGTAAAAGCCTTATGACCAGTGTATATGTGTTTTGACTCCAGACTCAACTGCATGAGATATTGACAGAGTATTACAATTGGTGAATATATGGAAAGAATCATGATTTTGCTTTAAAGAAGACTTTTTTTCCCATCCAACTTGTAGTGAAAATGCAGCCATCATTTGGGATGCTGAGATGAGCCAAGCAACTATTAGATATTGTCTTGCCACACAGAAGAGTACAGTAGTATTTTATTCACCTCTGCAAATTCTGCAAGCAGCATGGATTAGGCAGAAGCATTTGAAATCTTCAGGTATTAAAATATCCTGAGGATGCTGGTAGAGTTGGGTGCCAAATAAATGCCCCTCTAGCATAAGTGACCACATGCAGTAGTTATGATAATGTCATATTACCCATCTGTGCAGTGTTCATGCTTCAAATGTTCCAGTTTGCATATGGGAAGTCATGACATGTTCTTATTGTAAGCATGAATGAATTCTTCTTAATGATCTGGAAGCATAGATATCCTGTGTTTTCCTTGGAATTTTCCTACATCCTGCTAAAATAGCTACTAAACCACTCATAGGAAGAGAGCACATCAGTTGTGCTGATCCTGCTGCTTGATAGAGACTGGAGCCAAAGACAGCACTATGCAGAGCTTGAAGTGTTGTAGGACGACAGGCTAAAAGTATTGCTGTAGAAAGCCTTAGGAAAGACAAATGTATTTTGTCAAAACATCTCACAAAATAACTGGATTAGTTAAAATAACAGAATTCCAAAGCAGCTTCCCAGTCTGTGCTGGTCCATCTGTTGTGGGTTGACTTTGACAGGTTGTAATTGGGTTTGTGAGGCCAGGTTTTGGTAGCAGGGGAGCTACAGGGGTGACTTCTGTGAGAAGCTGCTAGAAGGTTCCCCCATGTCTGGCAGAGCCGATGCCAGCTGCTGCTGGGCAAGGCTGAGCCAATCAGGAATGGCAGTAACACCTCTGTGATAAGATATTTAAGAATGAAAAAAAGTTATTGCGCGGATGTAATTGGTGCTGGAGAAAAGCAGAGTGTGAATATGTGAGAGGAACAGCTCTGTACACTAGGGTCAGTGAAGAAGGAGGGAGAGGAGGTGCTACAGGCACGAGAGCTGAGATTCCTCTGCAGCCTATGGTGCAGACCATGGTGAAGCAGCTTGTGGTTGCATCCCATGGAGGTTAATGTGGGTGTAGAGATCCACTTGCAGTCCATAGAGGAGACCCATGCAGGAACAGATGGATGCCTGAAAGGGCTGTGAACCTGTGGGAAACCTGTGCTGGGGCAGGGTCCTGACAGGACCCATAGAGAGAGAAGCCTACATGGGAGCTAGTTTCCCAATAGGACTTGTGACCCTGCGAGGGACCCACACTGAAGCAGAGTAAAGAGTCTTCTCCTTGAGCAGCAGCAGGAACTGACCATAACCCCCATTACCCTACTGCCTGTGCCACTTGGGAGAGAAGGCAGAGCTGGGAAAGAGGAAGGGGTGAGGGAAGGTGTTTTTAAGATTTGGTTTTACTTCTCATTATCCTGCTCCAATTTTGATTCAATTAATATCCCTGAGCTGACTCTGTTTTGCCCACGACAGTATTTGACGAGTAATCTCTCCCAGTCCTTATCTCAGCTCATGAACCTTTTGTTATATTTTCTTTTCTCTGTCCACATGTGATGGGGAGTGATAAAGTGGCTTTGGTGGGTGCCTGGCATCCAGCCAGCATCAATCCATTACACAGGTACCCAACAAACTGCTCTCTCACTTTCCCTTCTCAGCTGGATAGGTGAGAGAAAATAAGATAGAAAACAAATAGTAGGCTGAGAGAAGGCAGTTTACTAAAGCAAAAGCTAAAGGGTGTGTGCACACAAGCAAAAAAAAAAAAAAAACACAAAAAAACAACCAAAGATTTTATTCTCTGCTTCCCATCAGCAGGCCACGTTGGGCCACTCCTCAGGAAGTATGCCTTTAGCACATGTAGCAATTGCTCTGGAAGACAAACATTCTAAATAACAAATGTCCCCGCTTCCTCCTCCCTTTCTTAGCTTTTGTATCTGAGCTGACATCACATGGTATGGAATATCGCTTTGGTTAATTTGGGTCAGGTATCCTAGTTATGCCCCCTCCCAGCATGTTGCCCATCCCCAGCCTACTAATGAAGGGGTGGAAAGTTGTACAGTGCTGATGCTGAGGCAGTGCTGCTCAGCAGTAGCCAAAATACTGGTGTGTTATCAAGACCTTTCTAGCTATCAGTGCAGAGCACAGCACTGTGAAGGCTGCTATGGGGAAAATTCATTCCATCTCAGCAAGGCAACGTCTCTGTCTTGCATTGCAGAAGCAACTAGCAAGGGGTGTGTGACCACTGCCTGAGTATAACTGAGTATGACTTATCAAAGCATGTTGCTGCCAGACAGAGAAGTGCTGGGAAAACCCTGCTCTACACTTAGGCCTCAGAAATCCCAGAGCAAAAAGTAGGTACAGTTCAGCCAGGCTTGTGGAGCTGTACAGGGTGCAGGTCCCCCAACACTGACAGTGTGAGTCCTGTGAAGAGAAGCCAGGGCTTCCCTGTGCTGGACATAGCCAGTTCCAGCCAGGTTCAACCCACTCACTGCAGGGCACAGCTGAGCCCACTGCTGAGGTGGGGGCACCTCAGAGGAAAGGTGTTTAGGAAAGAGGAGGAAACACGGAGGGAGGGGAAAGGAACAAGTAATGTGAGAAAGAGCAGAGGGAATGCCAAGGTGAGAGAATGAGAAGGAGGAGATGAGGATGAGGGTGAGTGGAAGGTGGTTTAGTTTTTGTCTTTGTCTCTCACTATTCTACTCTTCTGTGATTGGCAAGAAATTAAATTCATTTTCCCCAGGCTGAGTCTGTTTTGCCTATGATGGCAATTGGTGACTGATCTCCCTGTCCTTTTCTCAACCCCATGAGCTTTCCATCTGACTTTCTCCTCCCTCTCCTGCTGAGGAGGGGAGTGAATGACGGAGAGGCTGGTGGGGGTCTGCAGCCATCCAAGGTCAACCCACAATCCAGCACCCATTGTAGGTATTCACACATGATCCAGATACATGTATCTAGGAGTTTGGGTCCAGCAATACTACCTTTGTGTGAGTGAGCATGAAGAGTTTCAGGAAAAATGAGTTGGCTTCCCTGGGAACTATACAAGCTAAGTGCTGTATGCATTCAAGGTCGCAGAGGAAGTGGAGTAGAGATAGGGGAAGGGCAAATGTTTACTGTGACATTATGTGTGTACATGATATGATGCTTCAGGATCCTTTTTAAATTCATTTAAACATAAAAAACTAAATCCCTTGAAGGCAAAAAGTAAAAATTCATCAGTGAAATGAAATCTCATGCTACCTGCTGTTATAGACTAATTGCTCACAATCAATGAACTCTTATCTATTTCATTTCAAAATTATTAGCACTGCTTTGGTTATTAGTGTAATTTGGTGTTATCCTTTTTTCTTCTCAAATTAAAATGCATCCTGATAGGCTCTAAAATGAATAAGAACTTTAATTATTTTTCCAAGGGAAATCATTTAATTTAAGCTTATATTCAATACTACTGTAGAATACATCAGTGTTATCACAAAAAAGGCAATTTTGGCGGGTGAGTAAAATGTTTGAGAAGTGTGTGGGCTGTGTATGGTTAAAATGCTGAACTGACAGTAAGTTGATACAGCAAGAATTCATCAGTATCTCACAGTCTGCATTCTTTCATATCATCATCATTCTCCTCTGTAACTCGGCTTTCATTTTGCTAAACCATTCCCTGCTTCTGTCTGATCACTCACACTCTTCCTTAGTCATTTAGTCACTCAATATTATTTAGTGAACCACTGATTCTCTTTTGAATAACAGACAATGGTCCCACACACAATAGTTTGGTCTTTACCCACTTTTCCTTTGGCTTATCACAATAATCACAAATATCTCATTCTCTACTAGCTTCATTCAAATTCCTTGTGAATAGACAATTTAAATTTTCTTAGTTTTTCAGATGAGATTATCCCACTGCTAAACTAACCTTTTCAAGTAAGTTTATAGAATCATTAGTGATAATGCCATTCCTTTTCTTGATATGATCTTTTGGGCTACTTTGAATATGACTGTAGAATTTTCCTAAGACAGAAATCTTATGGTTTTGTTGGACAGATATTCAGAATGCGTGACTTGTGTGTTTTTAAAAGATGGCAATATTTAATTTCCTACTTTGAATTTTATTTTATGCTGATTTTTTAAATTATTATTTTAAAATTTAATAGTGACTTAGATTTTCTAATCTATGCTACCCCACACTTCCTACTGTAAAACATCTTCATTTGTTCATTGCAGTCTTGGCTAGTTTACGACAGAGAACAGCCAGTCTGTATGGAAGTCAAACATCATTGCACTCAATTCTAATTAGTCTGTTCTTCCATTTTCACATGAATGTTCCTCATTCATTTTCATTGTTTGACTGCATCTAGCATTCTTATTTGGTCCTTCATGATAAAGTCTTTCTGAGTATGAAATTCCATTAGGACTTTTCTTGACCTCTACATTGCTTCTAGATCAGCTTTCCAAAATTTAATTCTGAACTTTCTTGGTTTGCTTATATGTACACCCAATTTACCACCTCTGGATCATTGTCAAAACGTTGAGCTTCCTGACACAGTAATTGTAACTACCTCTTTTTACCATTTTTTCTACCTTTGCATTCTATAAAATCTAAGCCAGTGAAGCACTTAAGATCCAAGGGGTAAAATATTTCACCACCTTTGTGACCCTTTACAAAATCCTATGGGTATGCAGTTTCAATTATGCATTTGGACAGTTCACTGAATTTTCCCTTCAGTACACCCTGCAGCTATAAATTGTCTCAAAGGAGCTGGAAGGGAATCAGAAAAACTTTATTACTTAGAATGAATGGTCATGTTTGTTCAGAAGTCCATAAGCTGGAAACATCATGAACTTGAAAGTTTCTCTGCCTTATGTCTGGGCCAGCATCACTATTTCAATATGCACCTCATGATTCTGTTCTTTACCCTTTGAGTCATTGGTCACTGACAATGATATCAAGGTGAGACTAATGACATGAGGAAAACAGGTTATTTAAATTGCCTTGTACATATAAGCTTCAACTTCTTTTGAAATATCCTAATTTCTTTTACCTAAACAATTTTTGTCATAATGGAACTAAACAGGACTGTTTTCATTAAGTGATCTTCTTTGACCAGATAAGGTTTATTTTGCAAGTGAAAGAGACTACAGATATTTTAGGAAATGCTGAGAAAATGAAGACATGGCTAGATATGTGCAAAGTAGAGGTGAAGTAAAAAATTTTACTGACTAGGTCATTAACCATAATGAGTGTGTATAAGAAACTAGAGGAGTGTACATTATCTATGTTCCAGCTGTTTCTCAGTGAGGATGAAGGAAAATGGAACTTAATTTGGGAAATTTTGTTTCTTTTCTCCTGTGATATGTTTAAAGCACATCTGTTACAGAGTTAAAAAGGATATTATGTCAAAGTTGCCAGGAGAAAAATCTGACTGTTCTTTTAATTTTACAGTGACTGCAGATAGAGTTAGATTCTTCAGTCTAAGTTTATATGTGTTTTGAGAGAGAATTATATGTTCTCTTCCATTTGTTTAGAAGTTCTTCAGAGATGTACCATTACAAAAGCAACCCAGAGTCACAAATACAGTGAGGGATAGAAAAGACATCACATTTCTCATGACTACTATAAGGAAAATACATAATCTGAGATCTTGCTCTCTGCAGGCTAGTCTGAAAGAAGGTCATTGTCAAAAGCAGGATATACTGGGCTGTGTACATAGGAGCTGAAAGTAGATATGGAAAACGGAAGTAGGGATGAGGTACCAGGGAGGGATATACAATCACACTCTGACATGCTGAAATGGAATTGAAAGATGAAAATTCAGATGAAGTTAAAAGAAGAGAGGAATGAGAATAAACTATGAAGGAGAATAAGGAAGGCTGCTAAAGATATATCAGAAACAAAAGGAGAGCCAAATAATAATTTTGGTGTGCTGACTGGGTTGATCTGTCACTAATGAAGGACACAGAAAAGTCTGAAGTCCTTGCTGCCTTCTTTGTCTCATCTTTTCTGGTAGAGACTGGTCTTGGACCTCCTAGATCTTCCTGCCTAGTAGTTGAGCTTGGGGGAGAGTACTACCCTTAGAAGAAAATTATTTATGTACTACTAAATCCAGTTGGGTATGCACATGTCTATGCAACCATGCAACCAGATGGGATGCATCTGAGGGTGTTGAGGGCGCTGGCAAATATAACTCTGAGGCCTTTCTCTGAGGTCTTTGAAATGTCACATTGACCAGTAGAGTTTTCCTGCTGACTAGAAAAATACATCTTCATAAACAAAAAGGATGACTTAGGGAACAACAGGGCAGTCAGCCTAACCTCAGTCCTTGAGACACTATAAAGCATATTCTCTTAGAAGCCAGTTCAAGGCACATAAAGGTCAAGAAAGTGGTTTGGAACAAGTGGCACAGGTCTAATAAGGGCACAATGTGCTATACACATAATTATGCCTTCTCTGAGAAGACGGCTGGCACTACAGAGAGCAGTGAATGATATACGCTTTAGCAGTATCTAGGCTTTTGACACTGTTGCCCATAACATCATTGTGTCCAACATGGGATGATATGGATTCAATGGGTAAACTATAAATAGGAAAAAAATTGGCTGTACCATTAGGTTTAGTTGTTCAAAACCTAACTAAGTTGATGCTACCTAATTTCTCAATCAAAAGCCTTGTTAGGAGACAGAATATTTCTTCATTAAGTTGATATGAGACCTCAGACTGGGACGACTGCTTGATACACTGGATGGCAGGGTTTCCTTTCATAGAGACTTTTACAAGCTAGAGTCCAACAGAAACTCAATAATTCAGCAAAGATAAAAAGTCCTGCCACATGAGATGGAATAAACTCACGGAACATTACAGCCTGCCAGCTAGGAAGATGCACCATGGGAAAGGATTGTGCAGGTCTGATGGACAAAACACTGTTTCATCAATGAAAGTTAACTGCACACTGTGTTGGTAGCAGCGTCAGTGAGTCAATGACTCTTTTCTCTTCAACATTTTCAGGCCATATATGTGATATCCTGCCCAGCAACATTCGCTCCTGTACAAAAGAGATATTCAAGCTTCAGAAAGTCCAATATTTGGCTAACAAGATGACTAGGGACTGGAGCATGTAGTGTAGGAGGTGAAGAAAACTGAATAGGAGTTGGAGAAGAGATCAAGGATAGTTAACTGCAACCTACCAAAAGTTAAAGCGTTTATAGAAAAAACATAACCAAACTTCTTACAGCCATGCACTGTGAAATAACAAGAGGCAATAGACAGAAATTGCAGCAGGATACCTAAAGAAAAAAAACCTCAAAATTCATAGTGAGGGTTATTAAGCATTAGAGCAGGCTTCCCAGAGAGGCTGTGAGAACTCCATCCTTGGAGACAGTCAAAGCTTGACTTGACACAGCCCTGAACTGCCTGACCTAACTTTGTTCTTGATCCTTCTCTAAGAAGCATGTAGACAAAATGACTTAGAAAGAACCCTTGCAACCTAAAGCATTTTATTCTTCAAAAGCATTTCAGGATCATTGTCTACCATTATTTGTGGTGTATTCAAGCTGCTTGGTTTTTTTCCTGGGTTTGAATTCATTCAGCTTCCCATCTGGCCCACACTCTGAGTGACTACAAATCCTACTGCCTCCCATTAGATCTACTACTGTTGCTTGATTAACTGTTTCCACAGTAGTTTTTCTTGTGATAGGTGGTAAGCTTGATCTTTGAAACATTAGATATCAATTATACCTCTGCACCCCCTAGAAATAAGTTGCCTGAGTGCTAGTCTTTGAGTAAGTAATGTCTTCCCATAAATTGTCATAATATTATATGAATGTCTGGGCTCCTACACCTCCAGGCTGAAGCATGGTCTGGTCTGCGGCTTTGATTCAGGCTATTATCACCCCTTACTATGCAACTGGATGAACATATAAATACAGAATTTTGCTAGCTTGTCTAGCTCTTTGCTTTTCTTCTTGCTGTCTGAAAGGCTCCTCTTGCTTACCCTACCTAGGACAAGCATCCTAAGGAGATGCTTCCTCTGCCTGTGGTTTTATTCTGAATGTCTTTACAAAATTTCCTAAATCTGAATATGAAGAGCCAACTTAGCCAACTTGAACGTTCAGCACACTGCAAAATAACAACTGATTTTTAAATAATTCTTTTAAAACTATGAATTGCTCTATTTTTATGTAATGGCCTATAAATTCAAAATGCAAATTCAACTTCAGAACACTCTGAGTTGTAAAAGGGCATGTACAGCATCAGCTGAGAACTAGGGAAAACTAAAAAGTATAATAATATACTAAAAATTATACTAAAAAGTATAATAACTATGTATTAATGTAAATTAACATAAATATTATATTATTATAGTAATATAAAAAAACCAGGAAGAGTAAGGTTTAAATATCAGCCAGCCAATAAATTGCTGTAATTCATGTAGGAAAGAACTACTCCTTAGATTAATACAATTACTGCTTCAGTGAAATCAGTCATATGTTATATCATTTGCATGTTTATTTGTATCAGTTATTAACTTTCAAATTGATGATAAATTCTAGGAACAACCTTAAAGTGTGGCTTCCTTTTCACACAATCACATAATCAAAGAATCATAAAATGGTTTGGTTTGTTTTGGAAAGGACTTTTAAAGGCCATCTAGTCCAATGACCCTGCAATAAGCAGGGACATCTTCAGCTACAGCAGGTTGCTCAGAACCCAGTCCAACCTGACTTTGAATATTTCCAGGGATGGGGCATCTACCATATCTCTGGACAATCTGTTCCAGTGTTGTGCCACTCTCATCATAAGAAAATTCTCCCTTCTATCTAGTCTGAATCTACCCTGTTTTGGTTTAAAACCATTACTGCTTGTCCTATTGCAACACTGATAAAAAGCCTGTCTCCACTGGGTTCTGCAGCATCTCTGGAGATCATAGGATCATAGAATATCCTGAGATGAAAGGGACCAGCAAGGATCATCCAGTTCCTGGGCCTGCACAGGACACCCCAAGAGTCACACCATGTGCCTGAGAGTATTGTCCAAAAGCTTCTTGAACTCTGTCAAGCTTGGTGCTGAGACCACTTTCCTGGGGAGCCTGTTCCAGTGCCCAACCACCCTCTGGGTGAAGAACCTTTTCCTGGTATCTAACCTAAAACTTCCTTGATGCAACTTCATGCCATTCCCTTGGGTTCTGTCACTGGTCACCAGAGAAAAGAGATCGGTGACTGTCCCCTGCAGCTTCCCCTGGTGAGGAAGTTTTAGACTCTGATGTCTTCCCTAGTCTCCTCTTCTCCGGGCTGTAAAAGCCAAGTGACTTCAGCCACTCATTGTAAGGCTTCCCCTCCAGACCCTTTACCATTTCGTAGACCTCCTCTAGACACTCTCTAATAGCTAAATATCTTTCTTATATTGTGGCATGCCAAACTGCACACAATATTCAAGGTGAGGCTGCCCCAGTGCAGAGCAGAGTGGGACAAACCCCTCCCTTGACCGGCTGGCGATGCTGTGCCTGATGCCCCCCCGGACAGGGTTGGCCCTTCTGGCTGCCAGGGCACTGCTGACTCATGTTCAACTTGATGTTGACTATGACCCCCAGGTCCATTTTCCAGCACTGCTCTCCAACATCTCATTCCCCACTCTGTATGAACTTCCAGGGTTGTCCCATCCCAGGTGCAGAATCCGGCACTTCCCTTTATTGAACTTCCTATGGTTCTAGCCCTCTTATTTGTTGAGGTCTCTTTGTAGGGCCTCCCTGCCCTTGAGTGGGTCAACAGCTCCTCCCCATTTAGTGTCATCTGTAAATTTGCTTAACATTCCTTTGAATCCTGCATCCAAGTAATTTATGAAGATGTTGAAGAGCACAGAGCCTAAGATGGAACCCCACTAGTGACAGGTCACGAGTTTGAGTTTACTCCATTCACTATTACCCTTTGTGCTCGACTTGTGAGCCAATTGCTCACCCACCACATGATGTATTTATCCAGCTGTGTGCTGGACATTTTGTCCAGCAGGACACTATGAGAGACAGTATTGAAAGCCTTACTTAAATCCAAAAAGATGACATCAGCTGGCTTCCCTTGATCAGCCAGGTGGGTTATCTTGTCATAAAAGGAAATTAGTCTTGGCAAGCAGGACTTCCCTCTCATGAAGCCATGCTAGCTGTGACCAACGACTCTGTTGTCCCTCAGGTCTTTTTCGATACCTCCCAGAATGAACTTTCTACTAATTTTACCAGTCACTGAAACAAGACTGACAGGACTGCAGTTTCCAGGGTTCTCCTTCTTGCTCTTCTTCCAGTCAACTGGGACCTCTCCAGATTCCCAAGAGTGTTCAAAAGTCATTGATAGAGGCCTCACAATGGCATTAGCTAGCTCTTTGAGCCTTTGTTGATTCATTCCATCAGGCCCCATAGACTTATAATGATCCAGCTGGCTCAGTAAATCCTGCACAAGTTCAGGATTGACTGGGACTTTATCATTCTCAAATCATGGTTCTATGGACCCTCCATAGCCCATCATTTGTCATGAACAACTTCTCGTATTTTACTTCAAAATTTCAATGAGGGCTCTCAGATGCATGCATTGCTGTTTGCAATTGGCTTCATTTTATTTGAGGATTGTCTATTTTATAGTTTCTAAAGGATATGCCATCATCAGGGGAATTATATAGCATACGTGTTCTCAGTGAACCATGCATGGCATGCAGGTTTTATTTTTAATATGATGATCTAAAGAAGTTTTTATTACTCCATCTGGCTTTTTAGTGATGTGTTCCTGGATAGGTACATTTACCTGCAATAGCTGTGGAGGTGGTCACATTGATTGTAATGCCATGTCTTCCTGAAGAAAGGGACATTACAGATACATTTCAGAGGAGACATTTTGTACTGGACAGAGTGACATAAATCTCAAATTGATAGCTTCTCTCCTGCCATGTAACACATTTTTCTTACAGTAAAACATTTCTTTATCCTTCACATATCACTCTTATTTCATCACTTGGGAATTCCTTACTGACCCATTCAAGACTGAAAACTAAAGTCATTCAGCTACTAATACTAGTAAAATGTATTAAAAAATCCAAATCAAACTAAAGTGCCATTATCTTTACTCCCTGCATTTAACCAATATGGAATGAAGTCTATACTTATGGATCAGAGAATTATTTTATTTTGCTTTTATTTTTTTAGAAGAGGATAGAAAAAAGGAAACTCTGAGCCAAATCTTGTCAGTATTTTACTGACAGCATGAAATTGTCTTTCTGTCCCAGAGGTTAATAAGAAAAAAAATCTCTTATCAGACATCAAAGAAAATGCAAAATTATCACAACAGCAAACAATATTCTTTCATTCACTAATAATAAACAGTGCACGTTGCTACAGGAAACAAATGTACCCAACTGAATAGATAAATCCATAAATAAGAACTGACTTTTTGCTTTAGATAAGAAAAATGCTGAAAAATGTTGTGCATGTTTCTGAAGCCAAAACTATATTAGCAATAGTGAGATTTACTAGAAAACTCACTGCTTTTAGTGGTCTTTTAGCACTATCCACTAAAACACTGTGGAAAAGTAATAGAAAGCAAACCCCTGGTTGCAGAACTCTCTGGTTTTAGATAAGAGGAACACAAAACACTGACAGACAGTATTTTTGGATTAACTTTATAGCTAGAAAGGAAGCAGAAATTATTAGGATTCAATAAAAGGGTTCAGGCCCCTTCAGCAGACCTTAGAGAGGATGTATAGCCTAAATCCAAAATGGTGCTGCTGAAAAACCACTCAGTTGCTGCTTAGCTCTGAAATTTCATAAGCATGCTTCTTTTTTTCCATTTAAGGTTTCCCATACAAAAGAGTTGCACCTTTTCACTCTCCTGCATGAGTACCGAAGCCATTATCCTGGTAGTGGGAAATGGAAGGTTTCTTCTAGATGTGTTTAAAAAGAAATGAGTGGGCTCTGATAGTGCTCAAGGATCAAGGTTATAGTCCATGTTTTCAGGGAAGATCTCAATGCTATGAACACTGAGTACTTCACGTGTCTTCATAAATTCATTTGGGCAGAGAAGTGAGGTGCTAGATGCACTCTGTTCTCAGTGTTTTCTTAGACACCAGTCTGTTTCGTATTGCACTCGGGAGGGCAGCAAAATGCCTTTGCGGGGCCTTTTCAAATGTGTCAAACTCCTGCCTAGGACTTTCAGGGCTTTCCTGTGGGCAGGTGGCTAAATGCCAGAGTTGGGCAAAAGGTAGCTCAAAAAGAATCTGCTGAATATATATGATCTGAAGCCTAAGTGTTTGCTTTACCATTCATCATCTTAATTCTCAGTGCATACAGGCCTTAAATAGCTCTACCTTGTTTTCTTGTCATGAAAAGTCTAATAGACATTTTTAATTCAAGGATTTTATTTAATTTTAGATTTTTTTGCTTTAAAAAGGCACTATTAATTTCATTTGATTTTGGCTTGATACTCAGTTCCATTTAGCATCAAGCAAAACCCTAAACAAGCTATCAGGAATTATCCTGAATTTTCAATAATAATTGAAAAGTTGTGTAATGCCAGAAATAAGCTAGGACTCCAGTTTTCTAGTGCTTATGCTTTTTTACCTTGAATGCAAATGAAGTATGTGAGTTTTTTCCTGTCGAACTGTGATATTTAACATTGTTATCACACTAAGAAATAAACAATTGTTTAAGGAGAAGGGTGAGAGTTCTCAGTGCTACAGTGCTGAGTCAGTCATGCAGAACTAATTTCCTGGCTGTCTCTGAATGCACATAAAGCTGCTCTGTAGCTGCTGCTGACAATGAACTAGTGACTGGAAAAAGGAATCTTAAACACAGTCACATCTCTTGACTGTTAAAATCCTTTGCACAAAGCATGCTGATCTAATGTACTATAGTAAGGAGTATCTTTTTTTTTTTTTTTTTTAATGTTAGTAAAAGAAGCTTTAATACCTGAAGCTGTTGCTAAGTAACTAACTGCTTCCAAAACATGTCTTTCTTGATAATAGAACTGGTTTCTTTTTCTGTTAATTAATATTGCTATATTGGAATTTCAACCCTGGTATTGCATAATGGGAAAAACACCCTAACAATAGAAGATTGTCGTGCATAACCGAAGATGTCTCATTCATGTGGAAAGCATATTACAAGTCACTTAATCAGAAAATATGTATTTGAATAAAGCTGCCCAACATTTTAGAAGGAAAATGCAAATGGAAATAAGCTGCCTATGGAAAAAAGGGCCTTCTTGTTTCTTTAGCTACATCATATGGTGCAAAAAGAACTGATGCCTGCCTTAATATATGATATTTAAAGCAGGCTCACAGATATTTTTGCTTTCATAAAAAAGTGAGCTTCTTTTAATGGTGTTTCAGTACAAAGATGCTCAGAACCAAAAAAATCCCCAAACAAGCCTCCAACAGTAACAGAAAAAAAAATAAATGCACTCACGTGCATAGACTAACTAAATCTGCAAGAACACAGAAGATGACGACAAGTAGCAATGCTGCTTCTAGCTTAATGTAGATCTAATGTTACTCTTCAGATGAACTTTAATGGCTGCAAGAAGAAGAAAGTGGGAGGAAAGTGCACTCAGATCTAAGTTTGCAGTGTTACAGCCCACACAGGGATGTAAATGAAGATTTGGACACAGGATTTGCTCAGCGAAGCAGAAGGTTTTACTGCCCTCTAGTAAAATGCAGTTACGAAACTGTCTTTTAAAATGTATGCATGCTGAGTAAACCATTTCAGTTATTGTCACTGAAAATGTGATTAGTCTTGGATTCTCATCTCATTGTTTTCATAGTCAAAGAATAAAACATTTATGTTCAATCTAGAATGGCTTATTTTTGAATTAAGCAAAATAGCAATAATGAAGCACAAAAGCAAGGTCTCTGTGGCTGCATCTGCATGAACAAATCTCATGCCAAATTTTCAGCACTGTTATTAGCAAAAGCCTAAGTGGTAGCACTCCCTGAAAAAGAACAGAGTTTTCATAGCACACTGCAGAAATTTTTGAGTCCTAACTGCAGGGGAACTAACCCTGTCGTTAACATTGTATCATCACTGAATTAGCAGCTCAAGAGTGAACATGATTTGTGTCCTCTAATTTCTGGCAGCAGCAACTCTGAGAATTAAATGGCAGCTGAACTGTTTACACAGTGCTTAAATAGCACTGTAGAGAACTGGAAGATAGTTGCAGAGAAGTTGTAGATATTTAACGGAGCAACACAAAGGAAAAAAAGAGAAATGAAATCATAGTTTTGTTGCCATGCACGTAGCTGTTCCATGCAGCGCTGTACCACTGGATTACTACTAACAAGGATGACATGAACGGATGTGTGAAGCTGTCATCTTAAAAAGCCTGACACTGATGGCAACTGTTGTAACTGTGTACACTGTGACTTGTTATGCAGTGCAGTCTCTGCCTCTCAGCAGCAGGAAAAGTGCTTGGGAAAGGGCAAGGACTAACTGCAGCCTCAAAAAGTACCTAGTGCCCTGCATCTTGCTTTTCTTTCTTTACTTATTTATTTATTTTTTTTTTTTTCCTTTCACTCAAACGTAAAGTTTAAAACTAGTAGGTTTTTCAGGAACCACATGGACCCTCTGGGAAAATTATGTTTTCAATTCTTAACATCAGTCACTGAAAAGTACAAATATTCTGTCAATCCTACCACTGCATTTGTATAAAGGAGTGCTCAATCTCCATACCTTTTTATTTATATAGTTTCATAAATATTCAAATACCTGGGGAAAATGGGACTGGAAATGGGGGAGTGTTTCGAAAGTAAATATAAATTAAAATAAACATGGAGAAATAGAAAGAGTTTATATTCATTCATAGAAAATGTCCAAATATAGGGTAATGTAGCGCGCTTCTCCTACTTCTTGCCCTCCTCTGCCAGGGTTGGAGAATGAGGGTCACTGTCTCGTCCAAGGACCACCACAGGGGAGAGATTTTCCGACCTTTCACTCTGCCTGTCTATACTCTCAAGGTCAGCCCATAACTTGATCCTAGAAACTCTGTCATATCCTATCTTGTACATTGGTGATGGTCTGGAATCATTGAAACACAACCGTTTCCTGACCTTTTCTCTTGAGACCTGCTTGGATGCGGATGAGAAATCAAGTTCTCAAATGCTCCAATACTTTGTTCAATGTTGGAACAGATGCAGAAAGAACATAGTTGAAACAGTTTTCAGCATTTCTTATGACATGAGGACTCTTATAATTTCCAAGACTCAGGGATTCCTAGAAAGAGAGGTCTAGAAGGGGTTGTGGGAGTCAACCCTATGCAAGCTTCATGTAGAAAGCAGATTAATTTGTACCTCAGTCATTGTTGACAAATGCTGACACTAACTGATCTGTCCTTGAAAGCCTCAAATAGCATCTGTATCAGGTACTCCAAGGTCTTTTCTGTCTTCATTAGATAAGATCCCTAATGAATCTTTTCTTTTTGCTGCTGTCCTGTTTGCAAGCTACTTGCCTCTTTTTCTTTAACTCCTTGGCTGAGTCCTGCTCTCTTAAAGGCTGTTTTACAGGTAACTTTCCTAATATTTTATGCACTAAAAGAATGTGGGGGAAAATGATATTGTTTGATCTTCCTAGAAATAAGTTTACATTTTAAATACCATACTTTTATTTAAGATATATTTCTCATGTCTCACTTAATCTTTCTTAAATCAGAGAACACAATCTATTGGTTTTAATTTGAAAATTATTAATTTATTATGTACTTTTACACTGCCTTGTGCATGAGATAAATATTGCATTGTGATTGTTTGACCTTCCACAGTACATTTCTAGTATTATTTAATATAATTTTGGTGATTTATTTTTATTGTTATGGTACTATGAGCGTATTTGGAGGTTTGAGCTATGCTAGCACTTGACTTATTTCTACTGAGGTTTGTACAAGTAGGTAGGAGAGGTGTTAATGCTGTTTCTGTGAATGAAAGAAACTTACTCCTATTTTAGTCACTTCAATAAAAAATACCTTCTGTGATGGTGAATGCATGTTAGACAGCTCTATAATCTTATATTTCACCTGAATTCTGAAAGTACCTAAATGTGCAATGGTGAAAAACAAAGACTTCAGAGAGCCCTCTAGATAGGTAATACAGCCACAGCTGTCATTACAAAATCTTTTAGGATTCCTGTTAATAGCAGCAAAATATTTTCTTCATACCTCCATTCCAAGATATGGCTCATATGTATACATGTGTTGTGGGACAAAGTAAAGAAAGAAGATGGTTGTTTTCAGCTGAAAAATGATAGATCTTCAGCGAAAAAGTCTCAGTTTGTTTGAAAATAAAATCAGGACCTTAACACTGCATGGATAAAATGTGCTGATGAGGCTTGGATATCTTTATTTAGTTGCATTGTTTTTAGAAGTCACCATCAATTTTGGATGCAGTTCCTAATCTGTATTTCTCTCCCTTTTCTCCCAAACCCAAATTCTATAATTGGAACAAATACATAACAATAATAAAAAAAAATTAAAAAAAAAATAAAGAGAGAGAGTTCAAAGAAATTCCAAGAACATTTTAAATTACTTTGTGACCACAATGTGGCCCATGCATTTTTTGTCCTTGGAGATCTCAGAGCTTCTCAGCTCTCCCCAGATCAAATTATGTGGCAAATGATGACTAGTTCTGAATGACAAACAGGATTCTATCAATGTCTGGAAAAGATATAAACATTTTCCTGTCATGAATCATATGAAATTACAGCCTTTGGAAATTTTTTTAGGAAAATAAGAGTGTAAGGAGATTTTGCTTGTCTCCTTACTGCCGCATAGGCCACAGCTTCCTCCCTGCCCATTGAGTATTTAATTCACAATCTTCTCCTCATGGGCCATCTCCTGTGTGAACATTTGATGAGGAAGGCCCTGCTGTGCAAATGGGGAAGTGCATATTCACATCTCTGCTACGCCTGATTTAGACCAGAACAGTGATTTTCAGCCTTTGCTCTGTAGACCCCTGTGGTTTTCAAATCAGCTAATAAAAAGCTGGGTTCACATATGCTGTAGAACTCTACAGACGTGTGACATTTCTTAAAGGATCCATAGCTCCTTTGGGAAATGTATGCAGGTAAACAAATGGAAAAAGGCTGAAAAAATCTAGACTAGAAGTTTGGAATAGTCACTCTCAGTGGTGTCTTAGTTCTCATGCTGTTTGGAAGCTCATGTATTTTGTGGATGAAATTGCTTCACTTCATAGGAGAGATTACATATTCACTGAAGGGGTGGGGCAAAGGCTGAAAATGCCCTTGTCTTTGAAGTCTCTGCAAAATATAGGTATGGAACTATTGAGACAAAGTTGAACAGCTTGAACAGATGCTTATGTAGAGCTTAGATGCTGTTGTAGTCTTTTTATTCCTTTTTCTTTCTTATTTTTTTAACTCAATGCTCTATAATAAAAGAAAATTTTATAAAAGACAAGAGAATGATGAACATGAAATTGCTTTCAGGAAAATGGTGAGAATAAGTTCTCTGTATATTTATGAATCCTGAAAGAATGCTTGGATGAAATCGGCATCACTGATTCACTCCTCTTGTTCTCCCCCATACTGTGAAGTCTTTCCGAATCAGTAGCAAAAATAGGAATGATTGAATCAGTGAAGCTGTGAACATTACAAGATGCACACTCCAACAAACATAAAATGCGTGAGTGCCTGGTGAGCATTAGGAAATCTGTCACTATGAACAATTGGAAATGACAAGTTTAAATAGACCGAGGAATTCCAGTGTTAACTTTCGAACAAAATATTTTCAAAATTGTCATGATCATTTTTTTTTAACTTTTTAAATTGGAGATAAACTGCATGAAAAGACAGTTAATTTAAATTATTTTTAGGTAAATGAAAAAAAAAATCTGTGAAAGCTATTAAAAATGGAAAGAAGATCATTCATGCACTGATCACTTTTTTTTTTTTTTGGTAGGACTTTCAAGAGCACTTTTCCATACTGTGAATGCTGGACGACTAACCCCACATTATAGCCTCTCATGGGGTGCTGAAGGTGCCTCAGCTAAAAAGTCCTTAGTTTTCTGTTGTTTTCTTGAAAGAAAAAGTTTTCTGAAAAGTCTACCATTTTTATCAATAACTTGTAATAGTCTTGTGTGTGACTGATTCCATACTGAAACAGTTCAAGCCCTGCAGAGACCCCACCAGGCTGCTGCAGGAGCACCTACCATATTGGCTGTCACAGCAAAGTGGCAAGCGTGTGGGAATGACCATTAAAAGCATTGAAACAGTTTGTCTCCACCGTGTTTTGTTATGTGAGCTATTTTAGCTTGTTTGATTCTATAAAGAAGATGGGAAATGATAATGAGGGCTAAGGAAAATGGGACTGTCTTGAGATAGTTAATGCCTTTCTCAGTAGGCAAATGCATTATCTGAAAGAAGGAATAAAAATTGCATTTTTTGAAAGCAACTCTAAGCTTCAGGGAACCAGGGAGATTGTTTTCTGTTATATTTGTGGGCATAGTCTCATCTGCAAGATACTTAAATACCTAGTACCCCTGAAGCACATAAATTCTGCTCATTTAGCTATCAAAATGGTTTTGTTGATTTTAGTCTTTGACCTTTAGACTAAATGGTAAAAATAGACTATCAAGGAAATCTTTGTAGTGTTTGTGAACATAATAAGGGTAAAGTGTCAGAAAGTAGGTTTCTGTCTTTCCTACCACTCCATTCCTTTCCAGTATAAACACTTTGTAAATTACCTGTGCACTTTCATATTTCAACTTTCTTACTTATGCTGCATGCTAGATGGATGTGCTAACTTTAAAATTAGTCATCCTAATGTGCAAGGCACTGGAAAAAAGATGGACATTTTGAACATAACAGGCTTTACATTAAATTCCAGCAAGATTAGATGAATTGTGGAATTATGCCTAATACTCTTAAAGGGTTTTAGTGATCAAACACGCAGTAGATCCATGCTGACATTAGGTCTAACACATCTAAGGTATACATAATAGAGATCCAGGGTCCTACAGACCTGCAGTCTTAACTTCTGCAGAGTAAAAATGTTGACTGAAAATGACCCTTGTTTTTCTATAGTCAACGGTATGTCCAGTGGTGTTTCTGGACAATCCTGACCCTGGATAGTTCACAGACTACATGGCATATCAATATGCTGCTGTACTGTGTAGCCCTCTTACACTGTAAGTAGGCTCCTACTTGCAAATTATAACTTATTCCTGATGTGCTAAAAGTATTTCCACTTTCACCATAGGACATTAACATGAAATCTGTGATATAGGAAATTATACACATTTGTAATATTATATTTCTTGAGAGATTTAAATTAACGTATTTTATGTACCACTGATTTGCTAGAGTTCACTTACCACTGAGGAATGCTTTTCCTGATCCACAGTATGGATTTAATCTTAGTTAGTAATTTTATTCTCTGAGGTTCTTTCATAAGATAAAGAGAGGTATCTAAAGCCCATGATGTCTAAGACAGATAAAGTCCTGCCTGAAATCTTCTGTCTATGTCCAGGACTAGACTACTTAGCTGAAGTTAAGTGAGATGAATCGCATCCATAGTACAGAGGGCAGCTACAGAAGAGCTTCAGATCCCTCAAGACAGGAAGTGTTCCTCATGCTTGCAGAGGAATCCGAAAGCTTTGACTGCTGTCAGAAGTCACTGTAAATAGTTCAGTAGGGTTAAGTACAGTGAATAATGAAAAAGCTGGTAAGTTTGAATTGCAGACACATTAAGTAAGGAATTGAGTGTGAGTTTTCACAGTAAAGGATGAAACTAAATGACCATTTTTACTAGCAGTCAGACTGCAGTGAAAAAATAGCACTATCTGGTATTACCATCTATGAATAGTGTATTTTAGATGTTTCTAAATGGTTTCATTGCATTCTACAGCCTTATTTAAGGAGAAAGAAATTGAAGAAACAAATTGGGTTTATGTGGCAACATTTTGGTGGCTGGGGGCTGCATGAGTGGCCTCTGTGAGCAGGAGTTGTCCCTATGTCAGACAGAGCCAGATCCAGCTGGCTCCAGGACAAACTCACTGCTGGGCAAAGCTGAGCCCATCAGAAACATTGGGAGCACCCCTGTGAAAGCATATTTAAGAAAGGGAAAAAATCACTACGCAACAGAAGCTGGGGTAGAGGAGCAAGAATACGTAAGATAAAAAGCTCTGCAGGCATTAAGGTCAGTGCAGAAAGAGGTGGGGGAGGTGCTTCAAGAAGAAAAGTAGAGATTCTCCTGCAGCCTGCAGAGAGGGCTGCAGGCACACATGTTGTTCCTTGCATCCTATGGAGATCCACTGTGGAGCAGATATCCCCCTGCAGCCTGTAGATAACCCCACATCGGAACAGGTGAATGTCCCTTAAACGAAGCTGTGACTCAGAAAGGGCCCATGCTGGAACTCCTGGCAGGAACTGCAGCCCATGGAGAGAGCAGGACACAGGAGCAGGTTTGTTGACAGACCTGTGACCCCATGATGGACCCATTCATGAGCAGTCTGTTCCTGAAGGGCAACACCACATAGAAAGGACCCATGCTGGAGCAGTCAGCCCATGGGAAGGATTTATGTTGAAGCTCAAGAAGGGTTGTCTGTAGTGGGTAGCCCCTAATGATGGAGCAAGGAAAAAGTGTGAGAGGGAAGAAGCAGCAGAGATGAAGCCTTATGAACTAACTGTAACTGACCGTATTCCCCATCTCACTGCACTATTTAAGGTGGAGGAGGTGGAGGATTTGGGAATGAAGTTGAGCCTGGGAGGAGAGGCAGGGCAGGGGGAAAGGGTTTTGTTGGTTGGTTGGTTGGCTTTTTTCTTTGGCTAGTTTTTAATTTATTCTTATTTCTTATTAATGTACTCTGCTTGATTGGCAATAAATTAAATTATTTTTTCCCACGTCCAGCCTGTTTTCTCCAAGACAGTAACTGATAAGTGATCTCCCTTTTATCAGCCCATGAGTTCTTCATTGCATTTTCTCCTTCTGTCTTGATAAAGAGGGAGGGTGATAGAGTAGCTAGGTGGGAATCTGGCAACTGGCCAAGGTCAGCCTACCACAAAATAAGAAAGAATTTATTTTTTTTTTCCTGAACCTGACACTCTGGAAAATAGATGTCAGGGAGAAGACGGAAAAGTAACTTACAGGGGATGAGAATAAAGTCCCCAAAACTCTAAGGCTTCATCTGTACACAAAGCCAAAGCGATGTAATAGAGTAAATGATTAATCATGACTCAGTTAATAATCTGAATCCCTCGTGATAAAACTAGATTTAAACATGTGTAAGATAGACTAGTTTAACTAAGATAAAAAGTTGAGACAGTCCAGTACAACTTGATGGCAGAGATCATGAATTTCAGACTAACGTAAAAACAGCCCTTAACCACTACAAGAAGTGGGTTTTTAACATATACATTTCATAACAAGTTGAGTCAAATATGATTATGTTTATTTATTTTATTTTTTTTTTTTCACATTTTAAAACCACTCGTTCATTATTACTTCTATATTCACCTGGAGTACTCCATTACTCCTGATTATACAGTCTCTGTGAGCTATGGTAGATGTGACTGTAACTTTTGAATTAAGAAATTGAAACATCTGAATTACACGTACTCTTAAAGAAACACTGAACTGATCTGTTTCCCCTGTGAATTGATGCAGTAAGAGATTTTAAATGTGTGCAATTGAAGTGCATTTTAAAGGCTCTTTTTTTGAAAAACTTTTCATACTACCCTCAAATGCATTTCACTTTTTCTTAACACGGCTTTTTTGGGCACTTGCCAAAATAAATTTATAATACAATGTCTATTACCTGGTTTACCAGTTTGAAATTTTTTCTGTGTCTTCATCCTAAGTATTGATGAGCACTTTCATCAATAAAAATAAATAAATAAATAAATAAATAAATAAACAACTGAGGACTTTCTAGGAAAAAGGTTAAATTCTAAAGGCAATTTCATGTCTTTGATATTTGTGCACCAATGCCAATAACAGAAAGAACAGCCACAATGAAGAATGGGGGTATGCTCCATCTCCACCTTCCTACTTTGAAACATATTGAGGAAAAGGATTTAGAGGAAATGAAGTAAAACAGGTTGATCTATAGAATGTACAATACTGAAAGCAATGTCTTATATTACTGGTAAAGTATTACCGGCACTTCTTTTGCCTGTTCTAGGGATGGCTCTCTTACAGACCACACCAATCTGCATCACACAGTAACAGGAAGCATATGATTTCCTTTGGAGACAGGCAGGCGAGCTCTTCACGCTGACACCATGGAAGTAGATGCTGTAGGAATACTTCAGAAAGACCAAGGAGCTGGATTTTATCCTTTTTAAGAAAAATTTTCTGTTCTTTTTTGAGTAGCTTTTCTAATATGCATGTCAGAAAAAGAGAAGTGCTATTTCTGATCTCCATAAAAGAAATGTATGAGTAAAATATGGCAGTTATTGCTATTTCTAGACTGAGTTTTGATCTCAGTAGTGTATTGCGCTGGCTGTTTTGTAATTAGATGCCATTAAAAGAGGATGTCTATCAAAATGTTAACGAGGATGGCGGTCAATCTCTGTCAGATTTATTGAAAGCAAATACATTTACAAGTTCCATCATAAATCTTGGTCAAGTAATGAGATTCTCAACTTATTTTCAACAAAGTGGTTATTACATTATGCAGGCAAAATGGCATGGTACACAATAGTTCAATTTCATCAGCTCTTCACACAGCAATGAAATCACAAACCAGTACTGTTCAAATTTTGATTTATTTCAGTGTTGCATATTAGCCTAGAATACATGCATGCATGGAATATTTTGCTAGAATATATGTCAAAAGACCCAGAGAATTCTCTCATTTCTGTAGGAATTCTAAAAATAAAATGTCAAACTCTTATTTGAGAACAAAATCAACTATGCACATTTTTAATATTCCATTTTGAATTGTTTACATTGGTATTTTGAAATTATTACTCCAGACAGCCCTCACTTACACTGAAAGCGATGCACACAAATGATATGTAGAGCCAAATTATACAGAACTGTTTCTCGAATCTCTTAACTTTCAGTGAGTAGTTGTAAACAAGAACTTGTTTCTTCTGCATTTCTGAAATAATTAACTATTTAACGCAAGTTTAAACTCAAGGTGACTTTCTAAATTCTGGATTATAAGTTAATATTTGTCACCTATCTCAAAAATGTTTAGAAATTTTTTAAAGACCAATTTTTATTTCAATGCTGGAGGAAACCACACAATGGTAAAGAGTTTTCTTGTGAGCACATTTAATGTGGAGGTAGGAACTTGTGGTTCCTCTTGCACTGATCAGTGACTGAGCAATCGGCTGGTGTTTAGGAAATTCATATAACTAGTAAAAAATGTGGTTTCAGACTTCCTTAATTGGAAAAAGTAACTGAAATTGTTTGATACTCTTCAAGGTGTGCTCTGCTCACATAATGCTCTGCTCAAAGAGCATTATGTCCTCTGGAATTTTATAACTTCTCATTTCCTCTACCTAAAATTATGCGGGAAATTTGGATTAAATTTAGAAGTAGTCAAGAGACAAAAGAGTAGGTTTTTTAAATGATTATGCTGCTGAAGAAGAAATTCTTCCTTAATACAAGGCTATACTTATCTATGTGGAACTATTTACACCTATATTGAAAGCTAGGTTTAATTGTAAATTTATTTTTAAGCCTGTAACTGCTGATCTTCTGTAAAAAACCCCACCTTAGATCAATCCCCAGCAGCTGGCCATTCCTCAAATTCAGCAGTATGTGGAATGTCCAAATGCAACATAGTGATGTCTATTGGCCCTTCCTGCTGTTTATGTTTATCCATATACTGAAAGTTGCAACTGCTGAAAATCCAACAATGGTGACTGTGATTTCTTGGTCTGTCATTTCTAGCCTTCTACAAACTTTTATTTCTCTTCTCTTTGCTTGTGATTAAATCAAGTTGGGAAAGACAAAGAAGTTCTGATCCTAAAAGGACTTTGAAGAGCAGATTTGGACCACTGCAGGGTGGGTCCAAAATAATGGATGAGAAAATGGGGATTTTGTGTACTAAATCATGTGAAGATGACCTTCAGATTAGAGCCTGGGGATAACTGTGTGCTGTATTACTCAATGGATGTTGTTCCTAAAAAGTGTTACTGACTGCTTTGTTCTGCTTAGGTGAGCAAAACAGTCAGATTGGAATTGATGTTTATGCACTATGCATTCATTTTTGGCATAAGTTCAGTTTAATATTTCCATTGTATATATCTTTTCTGCTCTTTTGCATTCTGTATAAAGACTGTACAGAGACAATATTGTGAAATTGAGGAATAGTAAACCAGTATGTTGATTTTATTGTAATTTCAATCCAGAATATTTTTAGACTCTTGAATTAAGCATCTAAATGTAAGTTGTATTTTTCTTAAATAGTTCTATGTTTGAAATGCTGGAAGCAAGCCACAATTTTCTGGATTCATAGTGTAGCACTGAAGATCAATATTACTGTCTGAATACATGTTGTCTCTTGGCTGACTATACAACACAGTTTGGAAGCTCTCCTACAACTAGATTCAAGCACAGATCCCCATTTATCATATAGGTAAATATATCATTTGGGTTTTAATGGTCATGCCATTTTTTTTTATTTTTTTTTTTTCCCTGACCAAGGAAAGAGGAATTTGATGACTTGCTGAAGGTTTCAGGAAGCCCCAGAGAAATGACTGCTGTGTTTCATGATCAGTTTGGACACACAGGATTTATGTACTGTGATAAATATGATCTGCCTACCTAGATACACTGATGTTTGCAATTTTAATATCTAAAGGACAGCAACAACTACAGGACTCACAAAGTAGATGATGGCATATTCTAAACCATATGGTGTCCTTTTTGGATGTTTCTCTTGAGTTTTGTCCTGAAGAGGATTAAAGGAGAAGAAAATATATTTTCTTGGCTAAAATTCTGCTCACTCATAGGGGAAAATATCCAGAATTATATCCTTTCCCTACGGACAGAGTATTGTAACACTACAGTGAGAAACTTGTGCCAAACATTTTTTCTATGAGTAGTAGATTGCAAACAAATACTGGACACCTGACACACAATAGTTTGTGGCAACACTGGGTAACAAGTGTTACAAAACCAGACAATTTTTGAAGGAAGCTAGTAGTTATAGTCGTTCTTTCAGAACTCCATAGTGGGGGAGAAAAACAGGAAGTAGAGCCAGAAGGATCAGGGAAGCAATCAGGAATAAGGCATGAGTGGAATAAAATGGTGTCCAAGAAAGAATCACATATGCTGTCATGGCACAGTGTAACCCTCTCTGTAGCCCCTGCTGTAAGTTCACAGCCCACTGCTGGGGTTTTAGCTGCTGGTGTAAGGGGTCTGCCTTGGATACACTCCAGCTGTGTAACCTTGACTCAGCCTGCTGAGACAGAGCTATGAGACCGTCTGTACAGTCTGTACAGATAAAAATTACAGAGAGAAGTAAGATTGTCGGTCTGTGATTCCTAGGAGATCAAGGATTCATGAGAGATAACATCCCCATGAAATGCTAGCATCTTAAAGAAAAGAAATTATAGTAACTGAAGTCTGGTCTAGTGAGGGACCTGTGAGATACCCATATTCTGCTTGCAGAGTGTTTTAGTTTCATGCTAATAGTACCCAAACAAATTGACTATAAAAATATTTTATAGAGGTTAAGAGGTGTTTTTATTATGCTGGGAAACCAACATGAATATTTGAGAAAGTAGAAGGAAAAGAAGGAAAATAATGTGATCTTAGAAGAAGTGATTTACATTTCTAGAACAAAAAAAAAAAAAAAAAAATTAAAAAAAGGTACAGGGTTCCTGGGATAGATGAAGGATCCTTTGCTGCAGCCATACATCTAGCAGAGCTCTGATGTTCAGAGCTGTCTGACATTGAATCATGTCAAGCAGGAGCAAACTGCAACTGAAAAAAAATAATCATTAATGTTTTTAGTTAGGTTGTCCTGAAATCTCATCTGCATTCCAAAAGCAAAGGGCTTTTCAGTAAAAATCATGGCCAGCTTCTGTAGCAAGGAAACTGGATGTATTCAGACTGAATTGGGCCCTAAATTTGTTGCTTGGCAAGAGCAGGGAAATGTTTTGCTCTGGTGTCTGACTCCATTGGCAGTGGTGCTTGTTAATCACACAACCCATTACAATGCACTGTACAAGGAGAAATCTCGAAAACATCTTATTGCTGAGCTAAAGGCTGTAAAGTGCAGCCTTTTCTGCTAACCAGATTTGTGTTCTGTTGTGTTTAATGGCAGTTGTGCCAGTCTGTGATTACTCATAAATGGTGACTAGAGACTATGGCTGAGAACCCTCAGTGTGAGTGCAAGGAGGGGAGGACCTCACAGCTCATGTTCTGAAGCAATATTTAGGCTAGCTTAACACTGAGCAATAAAATGAAGACAATAACATAGAAAAGGAAGGCTAAAAATGTTTAATTACTTTACCCTGATGACCCTGCTCCTTTCCAAGTTGGCATGTAGGAACTGGAAC
This sequence comes from Anabacerthia variegaticeps, assembly GCA_035583185.1. Taxonomy (NCBI): domain Eukaryota; kingdom Metazoa; phylum Chordata; class Aves; order Passeriformes; family Furnariidae; genus Anabacerthia; species Anabacerthia variegaticeps. The sequence goes on from JAWWEW010000112.1 coordinate 86,824,801, forward strand.
CTGCCAAACATGTTTTATTTTTAAATCATTTATCCATTGGCAAATCTGCATAATGCATCAGACCTCATATGTGTGTTTTACAGTCTTATATGGTTTACCAGCCTGTCCATATCTGTGTGTTCATGCACACAAACTTAGAGAACTGCCACATGCAGGGTCGACCATGACTGTGGGGTGTGTGTGGGTCCATCCCCCACTGAATTTTGTAACTAGGTAAAATATCTCTGTGACGCACGGAAAGACCCCACAACTAGGTAGTTGTAGAGAAGATATGTTTATTCAGCGCTGGGTGCATGGGGGATAGCTCCACCAAAAACATGCACTCCCCGTTTGTGCTTACAGGCTTGTTTATATACAGTTAAAACATGCATATTCATTATTTCTTTATACATAAGTATTATTTTCTTTTGACAAGGCAGGGT
>JAWWEW010000112.1:86830450-86887950 GCA_035583185.1 Anabacerthia variegaticeps
ACCCCTCCCCTTTCCCATAATTGTATTCTCCCCTCCCCTCTTTCTCCATATTTGCCGCGTCCCCGCCCCTAACTCCTCCCAGTTTCCAAACCCCTTAAAAAGTTTCAGGTGCTCTCATTAAAGCTGTTCCAGCTCTCTACCCCTCATAGGCTGTGGACTGTGTCCTTTGTTTCCCCTCGGATCGCGGCACCTAAAAGTTTTAGATTAGTTTAAGTGTTTAAAACAAAATAGTTAGATTTTTGATCGTTTTAAGACAGATAAGATAAAAAGATACAACATATCACCAGTGCTGAAGTGTTTAGTCTCTTATTACACATTAAAATAAGATCAAAATTGAAGAGAAAGCGTTATTTTTATTCTGAGCAATTCATTCTTCATTATCCTAAAGTCAACTGTTAACCTTAGCTACACATAGAAAATTATAATTTCTGAGAGCTCTGACATGTTTTGCCATTTCCCACTGCTGCAGTGTATGAGGTTACTGCCCTAGCTCTCTGTACTAAGCAGGCAGTATATCTGTTTCTCATTGCTGCAGTTAATAACCTGGTACATGAACTCAAGCAATCACTAATTGTAATTACCATCCTGGTCTGAGAACTGCAATGCTACAAAATAGAAATGTTGCCTATTCTGTGTCCCTGCAGTAGAGTAACAAACAGTGTGTACTGTAAACTCTTCATAAATTGCAGCATAAATATACAGATAACAGGTCAACCCTTGGAAGACATTTCACTTAGTGAAAAAAAAACCAAAAACAACAACAACAAAAAAACAACAAAACAAACACCCAAAGAAATCCAAGCCATACCAAAACAATGAAGGGCATGCATTTTATTTTTTTTTTTCATCAGAAGGATCTCATAAATTAAGTTCATATCAAGAAAGAACAAAGCAGATGGTAATAAATGCCAGATTGTCTTTAGAAATCTGGTGAGAAAAACCACTCCCAAGTTCAAAAAATTTAAATCTGTAACTCATACAACTTTATCATATATCTTAAAAACTTCATGAAATAAGGAGTTTATATTTCAAATTCACATGTACTGGGCTTGGTTTTTTTTAAACAAGGATACTTTTAAAATTTTGATTTGCTGAATGTTTGTAAACATGTACTCTTCAATCCCATGCAGACTAAAGGAAATTTCAAGAAGATTTGAGTTTTCTGTGAAGCAGAATATTTAATTTTGGACTGACTTTTTGAAGCATACAGTTAAAAAAGATTTCCCATGTTCTCACTGTTGTGCTAAAAATCAAGATAAGTTTTCAGCATAAGCTCTTAAAAGTAAAAATCTGTGCCCACACGTCTTCGATTCTATCCATACCAGAATTTACAATTTAGCTACAGCAGCACCCTTTTCAGGTATAGTATCACTACATTAAAACTGGACTGTCTTTCCATGTTCTTGGTGTTTTATATAATAACATTTCACCGATTAAAGCCAAATGGAATAAAGAGGTGACCTTATGAAAGATAGATTTCAGAAGACAGACATGGGAAGCCCAGAAAGATGATGAGGACTTAATAAATACAAAACCTCTATCCTCTATTTAATTATTTTTATTGTCTATTTTAAAATAACTTCAGTTGAGAAAAAGGACAAAACTACGTTATTCACCCTTCTGTTTTAGAAGGGTCTGTTATGCTGGTTATTAATTATGGTTAGTATAATAAACATGCCTGGAAGAAGCACCTCAAATAAATGATGAGACACATGGAAAAGAGAATTGACCTGTTTAAGTGTCAAGAAATTACACATTTAATTAGTAAGCTTGTTATTTCTCACAAGGAAGATTATCAGATGACAGCATTCATATTTTAATTAGGAGAGAATACCTTTGCACTCCTCCTCAGGCAGAGTAGGAAATTTGTCATGCAAAGTGATTTTCTGTGAGAACTGTTCTGCTCTGACTGCAGGCCCAGACTCTCCAAGGCAAAACTGCACTGAAATAGATAGCATAGATACCTGAACAACCTGGAGAACCTTGGACACTTTCCTTGACACAAAAATGCATAGAAGACTATCCAGCAGTCTCTTCTAGTTGAGGGGAGTTTTATTGGTACCTTAACAGAGCCACAGTTTAGCTCATAGACCTAATTTGACTTCAGGTCTGCATACTTTCAATATCCTCCTTTGATCCTCTTGATCATTTCAAACAGCCACTCCCAATAAGAAGACTAACTCAACACCACTTTATGGTCATTTTTGGTCCTTATGGTTTTAATTGTCTTTGATACCAACAGAAAAAGGTGGCTACACACTTCCCTTACCTCAGCAGCAACATCTGTTCACTCTTTTTCTTTAGTCTCTCTTCCTCATGTTCTGAGTTATGTGTCTGTGTTCTTCTATTCGAACAGCTAACAAGCGTTGTGGCTGTTAATTTCTTGTGACATTCTTTGACAGGCTTCACTTTGAAGACTAACTTCACTTTGGCTTTTCAGCACAATATTGAATGTTCCATTCACTCTTTAATATACCAGGTAGATTTTATAATGGTGCTTTTAATCTATGGTGTTCATCAATCAAGATTTCCTGTTACATATATGTATATATCTAAAAATCCCATAGCATTATTCTGTTGATTGTAGCTATAGTATCCTAGCAACAGCCTCCTTTTATGACGAGTTGTTTTTCAAAGGACTAGTGTCCAGAATGCTTCAAATAGACTTAATTATCCATACAGTTTCTCTAACTTCCTCATTTTTTTGATGCAAACTTTTCTTGATAAGGCTACTGTAACAAATAAAATGTCATATAACCTAATTTATTTAGTTTTTGTTGTCTTTTTTTTTAAGTCTGCCTTTTTAGAGTAATGTCATAGCAAGGAGAAATGAAAATTCTTCTCTTAGAAGCTCCCCATAGTAAATTGATGAAGAGTTTTTTACAGAAATGGTTTTCAGAAGAAGTGCGTTTTCTCTGAGTTTGTTTTCATAAAATACATTGGTTTTGTTTTTGAAAAATGTAAAAACCTTTCGGTGCTCCACAAGGAGAGCAGGATGCCTCCTTTGTGCACTCTGTCTCTGCTCCAGGCACCTTCGAAACTGCCCAAGGGCTCAGCTTCCCACAGCATATGCACCTGATAAGAGTCTGGGTGCCTAATTCTTGAGTACAGACACCATTCCCACATGAATGGTATACTGGCACCTGTGGCAAATGACTTAGCCAGTAATTAGATCTAACCACTTGACAAGATCAGGAGGAGGCCAGAACAGCAGGGTGGTGGGATACCATATTCAATAAGGAAACAGTGAAGTGGTATATATAGGTGGAAAGCAACCAGGAAAAGCATCTGTGGTTATTATTCTCTAGACACATGGAAAACATAAATAAAAGATAAATAAAAAACATATTAATGCTGTATTAGGATCCTTATTTTAATTGTACATTCACTGTAGCACATACATTCTCTTCTGCCTTCAGGTTCTGTAAAATGTGGAAAATATGCACCTCTAGCAAGACTTTAAATAACTGTTATAGTTATCGTGAGATGGTACTTTGATTTTTAGTTAGCTAGGAGTTTTAAATCTTTAGTCCATTTCAGTCTCACAGAATGGCAAAAATCTAATCAGACTAGACTTTGAGCTTTATTTCAATGTTTCATGGATAAAAAGAGGAAATTATATAAGCCATAAGAGCAATTCTACAACTATATCTTTGCCATGTTTTATAGGTTGTTAATTTTTTGAGGTGTCTTCTGTAAGAAAATAAATTGGCTTGGATTTTTTTTTTAACTTATTCTGTGTCTATGTGTTGATTAACACTGTTGCACTTGGAATGCTTGTTTTGCCAGCATTATTTGGAAATTCGTTATTTGCCTACAGAATATGTCAGCAAACTTGTATAGACAACTTCAGAGAAAAACAATGAGAGAAACCCATAGCATTTCTCATTGAGGAGGTAGGAAGTCAAAGACTTTCCAGTGATGTCCCAATGACTGCCTGTGGCATATCACAGAAATATAGCTTTTCAACAAAGTAAAAGATAGAAATGACAGGAATGCTAGTGCAGTGGATTCTTTTACATACTTTATACTTTTTAAATCATTTTCACACTCTTCATATGGTTTCTAACATTTTCCTCTGATTTTGGCCTTCTTTGATGATTAGACTGTGATGTTCCTCAGGGAGATCATAATGTTATAGCACTCCCTATGCTGTGGAGATATGCCTGGAAAAGGAAGAACAGAGCTGCTGGGAAATGTTAAGAAAAAGTTTAAATCCTCATAGTTTTTATGGTCAAAAAAACTAGTATGATTGTTTACTCTGATCACTCCATAAAATAGGACTGGAAGTCTGTTTTTCATCTGACCTAAAGCCATTATGAGAGGACACTGAGAGTATCAGTCATTTGCAACAACTAACCCCAAGTCAAGAGAATTGGACATATCTTAGTAAGATCTAGCAAGATGTAGGCATGACTAAAAATGATCCTTGTGTCTGTACTGTGGAAAAGGCATAACTTATATTCCAGCTACTCCCATTTATATTACCTCACTAATTTATACAAATATATAAAGGAAAAGTGTCACAGGCTCTTCTTGGTGATGGCAACCAATAGGACAAAAGGCAGCAGGCAGAAACTGATACACAGGAAGTTCCACCTAAACATGTGGAAGAACTTTTTTACTATTCGTGTGACTGAATACTTGAACAGATCATCCAGAAGGGTTATGGAGTCTCCCGCACAGCAGATATTCAAGAGCAATCCTGTGCCATGTGCTCTCAGTTGACCCTGCTTGAGCAGGGAGGTTGGGCCGCCTGACCATGTTCCCTTCCAACCTGACAGATTCTGTGATTTCCTTCAGACTTTATTTTCTTGGTTTCAGAGGCTTAAGTTTGAATGTTCTCTGCAGCCAGGAAAGAAAGGAGAAAATTTGAGACAATTTAATCTATACATTTCTGTTTCTGCTGCACGGGGCAATAACAGAAGTTTGCACTAGGCTATCTTATTCAAAACATTTCTTATTTCTGGCTGGCTGCTATAGGATTTTTACAGAAATGAGGGACAAAATAACAATCCTAAACAAAACCACAGATCCACTCTTGACTGTATTAGGAAGAGAGTTTAAATAGAAATAGACATTTATGAATCTTGCAAAAGTCCTGTGAATCTCTTTCTATAGTGCTTAAGGGATAATTGTTCTGGTTTCTAACAGTGGCCTATATCTCACAATCCCTTACCCAAAGACCTCATATGCTGAACTTACACACACAATGAATAAACAGTGGCAGGGTTAAATTTTGTGCCACTCATTGCACATTCCTTGGGTTCCCTTTGGTGGAATTCTACTGTAATTGGCAATGTTTGTAGAACAAAGAATGCGTCTGCTGGCATGCATGACTGCAACACCTGCTTTCTCAGAATTTGTCCCTAAATGCTTCAATACCTTTACTACTTGTCTGAGAGGCAGAAAGACAAAAACATTTTACCCACATAGCTGTAGGCTAATGAAAATGTGACAGGGTTCTCCTGCCAAATCAGAGTTAATTCCAGGTCAGATTTAAAAAAAAAATAAAAAAAAATTTTCTCATCTTGAGTTCTACTGATGAGGAGCGCAAAAGCTTTGCAGGTCTGGAAAGATGGTTTTGCTGTGAAAAGGGTGTTAAATTAAGAGTTTAAAGATCACTGTTTCCTAAATACAGGAATCATGCTCCCTTGCATGTTTTCTGTGATAACGATACCCTTGGAATTAAGAAAGAACAATACCCTTCTAAGGTCATGAGTGATAAGTCACAAGTGCCTGGAAACAAAGAAGTAGCTCCCAGAGAGAGGGAAGTAATTAAAACTAGTATGGAAATAAAAAATGGGTGCTTCTGTTTTATGGTAAAAACAAGCAAAGAACAAACCAGTTAGCATTTACATGGAATTCTCAGAAAAAAAGAAGTTAAAGAAAATATTATTTACGGATAAAAATATCTTTCATTTTGCAGATGGTTACCTTCTTATTCACTCTCTTTCACGTGTGTGGGAATAGAGTAAATGGAAAGTAAATCAAACTAATATAATGAAAAACTAAATAAAAACTTTCCACAAAGTATTACTCTAATTTGCAATGTGACACAGCTTTGCGAAGCGAAGAAGACACAGCACACTCTGATGAGAGTCAAGCAGGAATGGCAATTTATTAACAGGGCAGCAAATTTATATAGGGTTAGCATGGAACTTGCCAGAACAGGGGCTGGAGCATGCAAATTCCATATATATATATAAGGAAGAACTGGGTGTAACACAACCATAAAAGGTAAGTAAAGGAAGGGATTGCCATAAAAGGAAACTCTGCATTGCGGCAGATGCCAGCCGATCAGGTGGTGGCAAACACATGAGGGAAACAAGTTCATTGTATGCAATTAAGAACATTTCTATTATTTAACAATAAATTTAAAACTGGGAGCCTGTAGTAATAAGAAAATTCAGAAGCCTTCTATGGTAGCTGCGCCAAAGTCCTTAAAGTTCTTCTTTCCATTCTTGGTAATGTCGCATTCCAACAGCAATGCATTGTTTTTATAGTCAGAAATCTCTTGGATTTTTAATGTGAAAAAAGTGACACATTTAATTTATTATTGTGCCATAGTTGTGAGAAGTTAGAAACTACAGAGGACTGAGCCACTCATGATCTGATTTGAAAATTACCAGGAAAAAAAAAAAAAGGTGGGATTTAGTTGCTTCTATAATCTCTACTGCTTTTCAGAGCAACCAGTTTTTCCTCCTGTAGCTGATGGGAAACCTAGATGTTTCTAGGGGTGAGACACTCTAGAAAATAGGACATTGCTAACTCAGACATGCACAACGTGAATGAGTCACTTCGTATTATAGCTGCCTAGCAAGCAAAAAAAAAAAAAAAAAAAAGTCTCAGAAAATCTTGTTCAAACTATTCCTAGGCTTCAACTCAGTAGAAAAAAGGGTGAAACTGTCTCTCACCTGGTGTCAAAGGCCTTACTGAAATCTAGGCAGAAAATATTTATTGCTCTCCCCTTGTCTATTTAGGTATGCCAATAAACTTGTATTTTGCTAAAGCCCTCCAAAACGTTCTGTTTCTAGTGAGTTTGATCCTAAAAACACTTGGCTCAAGCATTGGTACTAACTGGTAAAGATAAAACCTAAAGATAATGTAGGAAGACAAAGAACCAATGTCTAGGAAGAAAATAAATGCCTCCAAAATAATAACTATACAAATATTCACTGTTATACACTATTACTACTGAGACAAGTATGGAATGGTTCTCCACACAGCACACCATAGAAGTATTAAATATGGTAGTTTTTTGTGGTGGGCAAATGGCCTCCAAAAACTGAGCTATATCTGTGGCTAATTTATTTGCCTCAAAAAACTGAACACACTGTTGCTTTCATGCTTAATATAAAATGTGTATCACAACAGGACTCTCCTGCAAACAACTTTTATTCAACTTCAATGTTCTGAAAAAGTAGCATATTAGGACATAAATACATTACTAATAAACAGCAATGTAGTAAATGTGTTGCATGCACACAGAAAGAACAAAGTCACATATAAAGAAGAAAATAAATTTACTATGAGCATTTTCAAATTTAATCAGGTGAAGAGTCTTAGTGTGTTCGAGTTTGGGTGCATCAGAATGAAAGAGTGAGTTTAGTGGCTAGAATAGAGAACTGAGAATCAATACTCCTACATTTTATTTTCTGGCACTTACTTGTCGTGTGACTTTGGGCAAATCATTTGATAGCTTTGTGCCTAAGGTCGTTCATCTTTCAAATGAGATACTTACATGATTTATGAGGATATTTTAAGGCTCAAGTCCCAGAATATTTGCAGGTACAGATTAACCTACTAGAAATGTTAGATGTAACAACAGTAATGCATTACCATGGTTGCTGTAAACATTTCTTTGCCTTAATGATGGGGGCAAATTGTGACTGTCAAGTATGTCTTTATACCTCCAAAGCTGGAAAACCATCTCGTGTTTTTTCCAGTATAGAACAGGCTTCTCATGTTGTAGTGTAAAGTAGGAATTCCTTGTAATCTCTGGTACCCTGTGGGGCTGCACGTGCTACCTTTTTGCTATATTGCTTTCAGAAGTCCTGCAGGATGAAACAGCACCCAGGAGGAATATCACGGAAGTGAAAAGAAAGAAAAACTAAAAAAGACAAATCTCAAATCTATGTCACAAGTCATTATGGCAAAACCCCCTCTGTGTAAAATAATAAAAAGAAGAAAACAGGTTCCTTAATAGGACTAATTTACGAAGAAGGTATAATTTCAGTAAATGAGATATGTGTTATTTTGCTAAGATGAAATGGCTGTTCCTCCATTAAGAGCAATTTTACCCTTTTGACTGATAAATTAAAGACAAACTGGCTGGAGAAGCTCAGGTGAGCCACTGGATTGCTGTGTACCTGGCAGGGAAAAACAGACTTGTCCTGCCAAGAGCTTCTTTAGAGATAAAAGTGTTATCCATTCATAGGACCTGGCAAGGTATTTCAGAAGGTAGAGTATGTGCTGCTTTAACTTACCAAATGACAGATGTCTGGTGAATTAGATTTTTTCTGTGGAAAACATCTCCTAAGAGTTATTTGAAAAATCACTAGGGATTCTACCACTTGGCACGATCCAAGTTCACAGCTTGGGTCCATGAGGTATGAGACAGTAGTCTTATCTAAATAGGTAGAATGAGTGAGAAGGAATTATCAGAATGAATCAAAAAATTATTGGGGTTGTGAAGGACCTCTGAAGGTCATCTGGTCAAACCCCCCAGATTAATGTAGTGGGGCCAGAGCTAGTTGCCCAGAACCAAGTCCAGATGGCTTTTGAATATCTCCAAGCATGGAGACTCCACAACATCCCTGGGCATCCCATGCCAGTTCTCAGCTACCCTCACAGTTAAAAACTGTTCCCTGGTATTCAGACACCAGCTCCTGTATTTCAGTTTGTGCCTATTCCCTCTTGTTCCATCACTGGGCACACTGAAAAGAGCCAGCCTCTGTTCTCTTTGCACCCTCCCTTTGGTCATTTATACACATTGATAAGAAGCCTCCGAACATTCTTTCCCCAGGCTGAACAATGCCAGATGTCTCAGTCTTTTGTCACTGGGGAAAGGCTCAGGTCCCTTGGTCATCTTTGGGCCTTATGCTGAGGAATCTGGAACTGGACATAGCACTCCAGGTGTGGCCTCACCAGTGGTGAATAAGGGGAAGGATCATCTCCATTGATCTGCTGGTAATACTTTGTCTAATGCAGACCAGGATACCATCAACCTTCTTTGCTACAAGGGCACAGCGCTGGCTTATGCTCAACTTGGTGTCTGCTGGGATCTCTGGGTCCTTTTCTGCAAGGCTGCATTCCAACTGGGTGGCAGGAAATTGCTCATTCCTGGGTGCAGGATTTCAGGCTTCATCTTGTTAAAATTTATGAGGTTCCTGTCAGCCCATTTCAAACCTATTGATGTTCCTCTGGATGGCAGCAGAACCCTTTGGCATATTATACACTCCTCCCATTTTTGTGTCATCATCAGACTGGCCGAGGGTACACTCTGTTCCCTCATCCAGATAATTAATCAAGATTTTGAAAAAAATTGGACCCAGTATTGACCCCTGGGCTACACTGCTATTAACTGGACTCCAATGAGACTTCATGTCAGTGATCACCACCCTCTGAGCCTGGCCATTCAAGAAGTTAATAACTCACCTCACTGGCTCCTTATTCAGACCATATATCAACAGCTAGTATGTTAGGACCTTATGGGAGATGGTGTCAAAGGCCTTACTAAAGTCCAGGCAGAAAATATTTATTACTCCCCCCTTGTCCACCAGGCACCAGGTACACCATTGTAAAAGTTTAACAAGTTGGTCAAGCATGATTTCCTATTAGTGAACTCTTGACCACTCCTATGATTTTCTTCTCTTTAACGTACCAATGAAATTATTTTCAGAATTAGTTGTTTCATCACCTTCACAAAGATTGAGGTAAAATTGAATGACTGCTCCCTTGGCGTCCTTGTCCTTCATAAAGTTAGGACTGACATTTGCTTTCCTCTCAGTTGCCACAATTGATAATAGACTATTAAGAGTGTCCTTGCAATGATATCTGACAGTTCCCTAAGTACTTGTGGGTCCATCCCATCAGAGCTAATGAACTTCTGTATATTCAGTTTGCTTAAGTGTTCACTGACATATTCCTTGCTCCAGCCTTTCCCTGTGGTCTCTTTGTTCATCCAGACAGGCCTCCTGACATTTTTGCCTGACCATGTTTGTTGGAGTAGAATACACTTCAGCTTTGACGAAGTGATCCTTGAGTAGTAACTGGCTTTCTTGGGTCCCTCTTCCCTCCAGAGTCTTACCCCACAGGACTCTTCCAAGCAGATCTTTGAAGAAGTCAAAATCTGCCCTCCTGAAGTCCAGGGTTGTGAGCCTGCTTTTCACCCTTCCATTCTGCCCTGAGGAACCTACTCATGGTCTTTGCAACCAAGGTTCATAGAATCACAGAACATGCTGAGTTGGAAGGGACCGACAAGGATCATCAAATCCAACCCTTAGCCCTGCACAGGACCATCTGCAAGTCACACCACACACCTGAGAGTGTCACCCAGATGATACTTGAACTCTCAAGCTCAGTGCTGTAACCACTTCCCTGGGGAGCCTGTTCCATGGCCCAACCACCCTCTGGGGGAAGAACCTTTACCTAATATCCAACCTAAACCTCCCCTGACACAACTTCAGGCCATTCCCTCAAGTCCTGTCACTTGTCACCACAGAGAAGAGATCAGTGCCTGCCCCTCCTCTTCCCCTGATGAGGAAATTGTAACTGTGATGAGGTCTCCCCTCAATCTCCTCCAGGCTGAACAGACCAAGTGCCCTCAGCTGCTCCTCCTACAGCTTCCCCTCAAGGCCCTTCAACATCTTTGTTGTCCTCCTTTGGACACTGTCTAATGACTTAATATCTTTCTTATATTGCGGCACTCAAAACTGCCCCCAATATTCAAGGTGAGGCTGCCCTATTGCAGAGCAGAGCAGGACATTCCTCTCCTTTGACTGGCTGGCGATGCTGTGCCTGATGCCCCCCAGGACGTGATTGGCCCTCCTGGCTGCCAGGGCACTGCTGACTCATATTCAACTTGCCATTGACCAGGACCCCCAGGTCCCTTTCCATGGCACTGCTTTCCAGCACCTCATTTCCCACTCTGTAAGAATATCCAGGGGTGTCCCATCCCAGCTGCAGAATCCAGCACTTGCCCCTATTAAACTTCATGTGGTTGGTGACTGCCCATCTCTCTTATTTTTCAAGGTCTCTCTGCAGGGCCTCCTTGCCTTTGAGGGGATCAATAGCTCCTTTCAGTTTTGTGTCATCTTCAAACTTACTTAGTATCCCTTCCAGTCCTGAATCCAAGTAATTTATGAAGATGTTGAAGAGCACAGAGACTAAGATGGATCCTTGTGGAACCCCAGTAGAGACAGGTTGCCTTTGAACTTCACATCCCCAACAAGTTCCTCCTTGGTGATGAATATACGGTCCAGCAGACCACCTTTCCACATTGTTCTCTCCTTATCTGTCTCTTGGAGGAGGATTTATCATTGATGCATTTCAGGAATCTCCTGGATTAATTGTGTCCAACTGTATTGTCCCTCTAGCAGATATCAGTGTGGCTAAATTTTCCCCTCAAGGACTAGGTGTTGTCTTTCCTAAAGAGACTGTAACCCTCCATTTCAACATTCTAGTCAGGGGTGACATCCCACTGTGTTTCCCTGATCCCAGTAGGATATTCACAAAGGTCTTTAACTCATCATGTACATTAACTGTAATTCCATGTATTACAGCCACTTTACAGAGGTAATGCAGCATGCTGAGTTGTTGGACGCAAACTGTTCTGGGATAGTCAGAAAGGCAGACAAGTTTTGGCAGTCCTTTCAAGGCATCCAGGATCCTGGTCCCTGGAAGGAAGAAAACCTGTTGAGATTATGTTTTGGTTGACAGTTGAGTGTCTCTTTCCCTTGCAGCAGGAAGTCACCCATTACAATGACTCACCATTTCTTCCTGGTAATTTTGTATGGTTTAGAGCTGAGTGAACCAGGGTCTTTGTAGGCACTTCTGGCTTCTCTTTGGCTTTGAGAAGAGTGAACAGTTTTGCATTTGTAAACCTTTAGAGGAGGCACAAGCCTTCCTTTTGGTACCAGAAGTTACCATCTTCCATCTTTCACTTTCTCTAGAGGCTGCATTTACTATGATGGTGAGGGTTCTTCAAGCTGTTGAGTCTCAGAGAAGATACTGTCTGCCTCCCTTTCACCTTCTCTGATGAGGAACCTTGCCAAGGGAATTCCATTAAGAAAATGCAGAAACAGAGTGCCCATTGTGCTCAGAATCTCATTGTTATTGGTTCTTTGTGACTTTCCAAAACAAAAACAGGGAACAAAATTACAGATAGGAAGAAATGTACTTTTAAAATTGCTTGAGAGAAAAAAAATCCCTTAAATATTAGTTGCAGGTGCCTACAAAGTAGCTTGCAGGTATATCTACATTAATGATGAATAATTTTATGGCAGAAATCATAAGCTATATTAACATGTTATCCTCCAAAAAGAAGATAAAAAAATTCTCATTCTCTTTTAACAAAGACCTCATAGATTATGCCATTATATTTAGTTAGTAGAATTCTATCTTGTTTGAATTGGCAGTAAAGTACCTATTGCCTAGAGAGTAATTTTCAAATATCAGAATACTTATGACCTGAAAGATTACTTAATTTAAAAGTATTCATGGACTGTACTTAAATAAGTCAGATTTCTCTAGGAATATCTTTAACAAATTTGTTCATTCAAGCTGCCTGTGTTTCTTCTTCTGAGAGTTTATTATATATATGAATAGTTATGCTATCACTAGCAGCAAAGGGTAACTGGTTGTTTTTAAGTTTGTTGGAATTGGTGGTTACTGGGAACCTGAAAAGTTGATTAATTAACCATGTTAGTGAATATTTAAACCATTAATTTTCTTTGGCTGGCCAAAATATGCTACTAAAATTCATTGAACACTAAGTAATCTTTTTTTAAAAAACGTATTTAAAGCCTTTAAACTGCCTTTCAGATAGAAAGTGAAGGACCTGCCAAAGCGCCGATGATCTGGATGCCACAAGTTATAGCACAAATTACTGCTTTTATTTTGCCACTTTCATCTTCCAACTATAACATAAAGTGAGAGAAATTAAATTATGTAGACTGACTTTACAAATTCTCCTGAAGTTCTGAAAAGCAGTCAGCACCAGGCATCAGAGGAACACCACAGAACAGAGTGGAGATCCTACCCATACTGCAGAAATTGCTGTCAGAGCATATTTGGAAAAACTTGGTTTTGACACAGGGGAACTTTCAAAATTTAAGGCAGCCAAATTGTTAAGCAGCTTGAGAGAATAAACAGGAAAAAAAACATAATACCAGAAGACAGAGCAAGGTACATATGGTGTCCCTGTATGGAAAAATGACATTAAATTAAAGGAAACAGCAGTACAGAAGGAAGATAATTTTGAACTGTGGAGGAAATTATATTGGAAATCCAATGTTAAAGGAATAATTTTAGAAGCTGTGTTAAAAAAATAATAAAAGGGTGGCTGATATTCTGATGCGACAGGTTAAAAAATGAAGCCTACACATTACACCATTTGAAGAAAAATAAATATGATTTGAAGATGCATGTCTGAAGCTGAAAGGGCTAGTGCAGGTACAGTGAGGCCTTAGCCTCTTGGTTTGATAAGGACTTCCTTTTACACAGATACCTTTTCCTTTAGAATACATATTTGCTTCACCTCATTCTTGCCTCTGACTTTACATGGAATGTGCTACAGCATGCTGAAAATACAGTTGATCAATGACAATTTTAATAAATATAAGCTTTCCACGCAAGTCACAGATGTAATAATCCTGTAAGTGCTGTAAAATCTTTATGGCTAAGGCCCTTTTTATTAAAATATTTGGGAATCTTTTCTGCAAAGTGAAGATCTTTGAAATTTTGTTTAAAGTTTTAGTGTTCCTGATAGAAAAACCTCCAGGAGAAATGATTACTTACCTCCCATGTTCTACAATCATTGTACTAACATATCCCTAAATGTCAGATAAAATGTTTTCATAAATAATATATATAACTACATATTTGCCTTAGATATTGCCTTTTAAAATTCTGGTAGTTATTCACCACTTACTGCAGAAAATCATATATCTTTAAGTAGATGTTTGAAGCTGGCAGGCAGGGGGTTTCACTGGTTTCAGTTAAATATGAAGTATAGTCAAGATATGCTTTCATATGCATTATTTTTCTTTTTGTGTATGTTGCCACAGAATAATGCTAAAGCTTAAATATGAGAGAAATATTTTTCCTCATTATCACTCATTATATTATATTGTTTTGTTGCCTTAGGGAAATAATAGATCAATCATATACTATTTTTGCTTTTCTTTAATTTTTCTTATATTCATGGAGGTATATAATCTTATTAAAAATTATTACTTACTGCTCGTGAAAGTAAAATAACCTTTTCAAAGTTTAGGCCCACTTTCGTATACAAATCTTACCTAATAATAAACCACACTACTTTGCCAGACTTTTGAAAGACATGTTGATTAAATATTTTTAACTGTTTAAATAAACAAAAGATATAATTAGGTGTAAAGTGTGGATTTTTAAGGTGGGTATTCAGCTTAGCCAAGTAAATGGCTCTGCCTCTTTCATAAGATAAGGCTTTTTTTTCTTCATTTTATTGCATGAGCATTTTCAGTCTCAAACCTTCTTTTGCCCTTACATTATATAATGAAATACGATGGAGGTCAATACATGTGACTTATTATTGGCACTGATTAGGATCATGGATATGGTCAACTGTCTCAGTTGTTAAGCAGTAGCTTGTTAAGCCATGGAAATACAAGTGCATTTAATTGTATGTACATACCCATATTTATCAAAAGTATGCAGCAAAACTTCTACAGTAAGTAGAGAAGGACTTCACTGAATAAACTACACTTGCAAGGTTTTTTTAATTCAACACTTTAAAAATCACTGTTGAATAATTATTAACAAATCTTTTAAAATATGTCCTTCTGGCATGTGGAAGATCCATATAATATTGCTTATGATGCCTCCACTATCACAGAGAAGCATTTGATTTTTACTTTAATAAAACCAAAGTGCTTCCTCACCACTTTAAGCTCGCTACAGATGAATATCCTTTCATTAAAAGTTTGCATGATCAAATCTGCTTAAGTCCGTTTCTCTGATTCTCCACCCATTTGCCTGAAAGGTGATGACAGATGAAAAGCATAGTACACATTTTAATCGTGCTTGCCATTCAGAATGAAACTTTCTTATTACAATGTCGGTAATTCTCATAGGAGCTTACATGTGTGGCATAAATGTGACCTTTGTGTAACCCAGGGGTGCCACAGCATAAATTAGCATCACCCATGGCTTGCAGAGTCCATTTCTTCTTAAGGGAAGAACAAACAAATTTTGAGCTCTTGAATAAAGAAACTTTCTAGGGAACATTTCTTCCATCTAAGGCTTTCACTGAGAGCCACCAGAAAAAAAAAAGGATGAAACTCCTGACATATTTCCTAGCACTATTGTCCTCCTGGTTAATGGGAAGAGGACAAAGGACTTCAAATCAAGTACCTAAGTGATAGCCATATGGAAAGGTTCCTACATTTCAGAAATCACATGGAAACAAAGTATACCTTGGCACCAACAGTTCCAGATGATTAAATTTGGCAAAACTTATATGAATAAGTACAAAGTTATTAAAGAATGACAGGTACAGTGTGTATAGATTAAATTATAGCATTCTTCTAGCTTCAGACTGTATTTAAAGAGCTTTAGTATAGGAAATGTACTTTTGAAATCATGCCTGCATACCTGTGCACCTGCAGGTATGTTCCATTTGGATGGCAAATGACACATTGCTGATTTTGATAGAGGTAGGTCGTTATAGAGATTATCTAGAGATAGATGGTAGATGACAATTACATTCACCAGGGAGCAAACTCAGGCACTGAACCTTTGTCTGTCCAGACTGCTTGTCAGTTTGCTTCCCAGCTGTCATCCAGATCACTACAACTAGCTTTCTGCCAGACAAGCGCAGGTGATGGTTCTGTATTTGTTCTTAAAAAAAAAAAAAAGAAAAAAAAAAAAAAAGAAAGAAAAAAAAAAGGAGAAAAGGGAAAATCTATCACAGAAGAGCCTACACTAGTTTTGGTTGTTCCTTCTTTTCACAGTGCTGCTATACTACTATACTACCCCTGTGACATATGCTATAGCACCCACCATGTGCATTGTATTGTGCTACAAAAGCATATCTCTGATGGCCTGCAATGCACTGTGAGTGAGACCAGATTTGTATCTCACTAGATTGCTTAATTATTGTGTTGGATCAACCATCTCGTCTGTGTGTGTACTGTGGGAGGGGCCATGGTCAGCCCTGCAGTCTCATGGCAGGATCAGATGGCACATGGTCTGCAGCCAAAACGGCTGAGCCTGGAGCATACATGGCAGTATTGGGAGCCATGTGGCTGGACTCTCAAATAAATAATGCCATCCAGTAGCACATCCACACCACACCCCCTGGGGCTTCTGGGTGGCTGCGGCACCTCTCACTTTGACTAGGAAGGCACTAAGTGGTCAGTGAACCAGATGTCCGACCTTGGAGGAGTGGCCACGGTAGCCAAACCATATAAATGTAGGCTCAGAAGGCCTGCGTCTTGTCCCACCTTCTCTCCTGGAAGCTGCCAGCATGTGACTCTTGGCAGTAATTATTTTCCTCTTCTCTCTTCCTCTCTTTCTTTACTTCTTTCTTGTCTTAATCTTTCTTTTCTCCCTTGCTCTTTTCTTTCTCTTGTGGGTAACTTAAAACTGATGAAACACATTTCACTGATTCATGGGTTCTTGTTTGCTGGCTGCTTTGTGGGATGCTTCTTCGTTGTTACTCATGGTTGTTTCTTTTGCCAAAACACTTATTTTCTCACTGAATAAAAAAAAAAAAAATTCTCTTGGGAAGCACTTGTAGTGTGTTCTCTTTAAGCAATTCGAGGTATCAAGGAACCAAAGGCTCTGCAAGAGTTCAGTGGACCAAAATCTCTTGGAGTCTTAAATAAAATTAAACTCCCTGTAAAGATTTCTTCTAGAGTTCTCCCTTCCTTTAAGGTAGTTTTTTCCCTCACCAACTGGCAGTATGGCATTTAGAAGTAAATTCATCACAGAGATATTCTGAAACTGTTTATTCATCCTGTGTTCACTGTCTGTAAAACTCTGGTCAAAGCCCTTGATAGATAAATGAGAAGTACTGGCTTTGCCTGAACGCCACACTATCTTCTTTAGATTATGTTGTGTGTTAACTTTGGCAACTAAGACCCATGCAGCTGCTTGCTCACTTCCCCACAGTGAGAAAAAAGTGACTCAAGATGAAGACAATTTAATAAGGAAATCAAAAACTGTGTGTTTAAGCATAGCAAAATAAATTATTTTGCTGCTTCCCATCAGCAGGCAGGTGTTCAGCCACTTTTCAAGAAACTAGGATTTTATCATATATTGACAGCTACTTGGTAAGATGAATGACATCACTTCAGATGCCCCCCTCTTCCTTCCCTTCCTCCACCTTTATAGGCTGAGCGTTTTGCCATATGGTGTGGGATATTCTTCTGGTCAGATGGGGTCAGCTCTCCCAGTAGCGTCCCCTCACAAACTCTTGTGCATCCCCAGCCTCCTCACTGATGGGGTGGTGTGAGAAGTAGAAAAGGCCTTGATGCTGTGTGAACACTTCTCAGCAGTAGGCAAAACATCCCTGTCTTATCAACACTGTTTTCATTACCAGTTCAAAACATAGCACCTTACATGATTATATGAAGTAAATTAGCTCCATCCCAGCCAAATCCAGCATAGATCACATTTTTTGGTTGTGTTGTTGTTGTTTGCTTCTTTGTTTCTTTTCCTTTAGATCTACATCTCCCATTCCTCATATACATTTTTAGGTCCTAAATAATTGCACAAACTCAAAATAGTTCCTCTAACTGTAGAAAGACAGCATATTGGATGTATTAAAGGTGGGCAGTAAAGTCATTTTATTAGACAATATATGTAGAGTTACTAGGGTTACTAGCATTATGAAAATTCAGTTAGAATACATGAAAAATGAAGCATTGTTCTGCAGAAATTAGATAAATGCCACACGCTGCTTAGGTTATCTCTGTGAGAACTTGTTTCAACACTTTGAATTCATTGAAAATGCACTGTAAGGGAGACAGCAGAAAAAAACAAAATAAGATAAAGAAAAGCTGTGCTACTATATACCAAAAGTCTTCTGAGGAAACAAAGGTGAAATGACTAATTGAGGGAAACATCCCAGCATGGTCCCAGTTGCCCTAGTTAGGTACACTGTTCTCTAACTAAAATTTGAGGTCAGAATATCATAACCTTGATGATACATGCCTGAAGGAAAAGGTTAAAGTAGATTTCATCAGAATGAGACTGTGACACAGACTATATAAGGCAAATAACAATGTGAAAACATGCTGAGAACAGGACATAAAAATTCTTCCTGCAAGGTGAAGGGGTTAATGCGGCTAAGGAGCACTTATATTTTCCAGACTTTATCTGGATCCTTGAGTTGTTATGACACATCTGCTCAGCTGCTTATGTTTTTTTGCATCCATTCAAGTCTAAGGCAGACAACAGGATTGAACTTATTTTGAAAATGTAATATGCAAGAGTATAGGAAAAGAACAATAACACAGAGTTTGTAAAATCAGACTGAATTGCAGAAGTTGATAATCCAAGCTGAGAAATCGTCATCTGAGATGCTTAAATAATAATGAACAAAACACTAGAGGAAACACTTGGGTGTATAAACACTGACTGTCCTCTCACAAAACTCTGGTGGTAGGTATGATCTTCTCTTTATCTCTTTTCTCTCTCTTTCTTTACTCTTTTTTTCTTCTCAATCTCTTTTCTTAATATTTTGGGTAACTTGGGACCAAATGGGTTGTATTTTGCTAAGTGTTAGCATGTGCTAAGTCATAGCTTTGTAGAATGCCTTGTTTTGGTTGTATGTTACCCTTTAAACTTTTGCAGAGATCTCTTCTTTTCTCTCTTATTTTTGCCCTTATTTTCTAAAGTTTATCTGTAAAAGTACCTCCTGAGAAAATGTGTGCAATGTCTCCTTCTTGAGCGCCACCTTAAGGTGTTAGAGAACTGAAAGCCCATAGAGAAATTCAAGGGCCAATTTTTTGGTGCCTTGTATATCTTTAAAGGAAAACTGGTTGAGCTCATAGCTCTGGTGCTGGGGTCTTACAGGAGAGAACCAAGAAATTTTTCACTTTAATGCATTTGAAGAAAATATCTGGGACAAGTGGATATATGTTCATTTCAAAAGCAAATTTTGATAACAAAGTAAACAATGCTTACATCATAGGAGAAATAATGCAGAGATGATGTTTCAATGACAGGCTTATGTTTTATTGTCTAGCAAGTTCAGTCAGTTTTATAGTCAAAAAAGCTTTCAAAATTAGGCTTTATACTAAGTTCTCATAGCAACATTATGGTGTTTCATTTCTAAAATACTAATCAAGTTGCCTCCTCCAAACCTGACAGCTGGTAGGTAAACCCAGTAAAGGCTGTTGCTTGTAAGCCAACTAGTTGTATATTTTGCAAGCAATATTTTAAGCAAAGAGAATAAAATATTGATTTTTTTTCACTAAAAATGGAACTGCAGAGTATCCTTGAATGTAAATTGCTCTCAAGAATTAAATTAGCAATTCACAAAACCCAAGAAAAATTATCTCTGACCTCATTACAATAACAAAGCTATCTAATTCTTCTACAAGTCTATGTGCCAGAATCTAATTTGGCTGTCTTTAATCTTCCAAGATAAAAAGGTTTAATATTTTAGTAAACAGCTTATAAATTATATCAGACAAAGGATCTGCAAGGAATTTTACAATACTCTCTGTTGATCTGTCTTCCATGTTTTCTGTCTCTGGATACATCACTTACAGTGCTTGCCACAATGTTTTTTTCACTTCAGAAAATGATATTTAACTGCATTTTTCTCTGCCAGGTTTGTAGAATATTGGAGCAAAATATATTATTTTTTTGAATAAGATTATCTTATCAACATTCCCTTCCTTTTTCCTTCCTTTTTCCTTCCCTTTCCCTCCTTCCCTCCCTCCCTCCCTCCCTTCCTTCCATCCTTCCTTCCTTCCTTCCTTCTTCCATAGTTATGATTAAAATAATGTGTTAGGGCAGAAGTAAGATTATCTGATATATTAATTGTACACAGTCTCTATATTAATTGTACACAGTCTTTTTTGTGCTCACACTAGGCAGACACACAGCAGATGTCTACCTCAGCGATAACCCTTAAAAACTATAATTTCTTGGAACACACCAGCATCATTTTGGAATATATTTGGAACACTTTTCTATATAATGTTTCATATTCCTTTAAATAGAGGTGTTAGAAATGAATTAATGATTTTCAGATATTTATCTGAGTGGCTATGTGAACAGTATCATAAAAGGCATTTAAAATTTTGGGGATATAGATGCCTACAAGTCACATTGCAAAAGCCTCTCCTTTGAAATTGAGTTCTATTTGTCTGCTCTGTAATTATTTATTATTTATAGTATGGCGAAATTTGTGTTCTCTAATTAAGCTTTAAGTTAGGCTCTCACTGCATAAAATTTATTTCCAGTAAAAAAAATTGTTTGCAGTTAAATGTAAAAATACAGCAGCAGTGATAACATTAAAGCAGAAAGGGGATCACAAGAAAGCAATTATGTATTATTGGTTTGTTTGCTCATAATATCTAAAACAAAATGATGCACTTTCAAGATAATTAGTAACTTGGGAAAAAGCATTACAGTTATACATTGGCAGGTCCTGGTAATTTACACAAACATCTGTCTGTCAAGATCAGTTTTTAATACATCTTGAAAAATGCATCTACAATACTGGTAAGCTCCTAATCTTTGAGTAAGTACCAAGAAAGAAAAAGCCAGATGGTCAGCTCAAACACAGGCCTGTATTCTAGATAATAGTTTAGAACAAACAAATAAACAACAACAAACCCAAAAATATATCCTAAATGTGGGACTGGGTTGTTGAGGAGTGAGGCAACAGGCATTGTGTTTAAGTGAGTCAATAGGGCTTTGTAGGAAATAAATTTTGTTAAGCAAATATTATGAAATTATAAAATTGACCAGATATTAACAGTATGTTTGGGAATTCTGTTAATGATAAACAAGTTGTGGTTTTGTTGCTATATTTATCCCTTAATGAGGGCCATATTGCTGAGGCTTATTTTGGAGTATTGTATATATTTCTGGTATGGATTCTTGCTGTTTATCCAAGACAAAGTTAATTGCAGTGATCAGTATCTTCACAAGGATAAAGCTAGATGTGGGTGCGAAAGGAGTTGGGTTTTTTGTTGTTGTGGGTTTTTTTTTAATTTTTTTGAGGAAGACATTGAACACCATAAGAATGGGAAGCTCACTAAAACAAAAGAAGAATGCAGACACATTTTTACCACAGATGGACAGTATGGAGAACTTTTCAAAGTGGTGGGTTGTCTCTCTATCGAATTGGAGTTTTCCAAGATATATACTTTAGCTAAACAGATATTTGCAATAGAAAAAGTGAAGCAACTGAATAACCTATAACATACATGAGCTAATAATAGTTCCTGGGGTATTAAATATGATCAGACCAGAAGAAGCAATGGTATCATCACAGTATCTTAACTATCTATAATAAAATATACTGAAGAAATTGACTTTTAAGTTAAGCATTTCAGCACAGTTAAATCAACAGTAGAGTTCCTACTAAATACATCCTTAAAAGCACTGACAAAAAAATAAATTTTTTAAAAAATGAAATTTAAAGGGAAAACTACAAAATAGATTTTGGAGTAATAGATATACTCCTCAAAAATAGATATTTTATTTGAGTAGTATATTGGTAAATAGATAAGGAGAAAATTATAATTTATGTATCTATAACAAGTGTTTTAATTTTATGTTTTAGAATATTTTTTTCTGAAGTAATTGATTTACAGATGAACTTGTCATATATATTTTTGTTCAGAAAAAAAGGCTTAGAGTGCAACCCAAAACCCATTGAAGGCTATTAGAAACCTTCCATTAGAGCAATAGACACTGTATTAAACATAGAAATTAAATAAAGTGACAAATAATAGGGTGGGAGGAAGCAGTGGAGGAGAAAATTCAGAATAGATATACAATGGATTATGGCGGTACAATACTCAGAACAATTACTATGGGTGTGAATGTTTCAATATTACACCAAAAGGCTGTGAAAGGCATATTGTGAATATGACAGGCATTTTAAACTTTCTTTAATACATTTCTAAAATTATTTACAAAGGTTGCATAGTCTTTTTTAAAGGAAATACATGTAACATGGCATTAAAGGTGTCAGAAAGGTGTCCGAACAGGCTGTTCCAGCAACTATCTAATACATAAGAAACAATTATTAAAACTAGCTGTGAAATAAATCTCATAAATTATCAATTGAATACTATTTGATGAATGCAAATGTTTAGGATGAAAGGATGAGATGTATCAAAACTAACAGCAAGTACATGGTTTTCTGACAAACGTTCATGCTTTTCATGAGGAGCAAATTTGATCCCTAGTGCTATCAGATTGGTTAAATAGCAAATTTGGACCTATTAATTTGCCATTACAAATGAAAGGGATAGATTTACTATAATCCCTTTAATTTAATGTGAATGAAAACTCTCCTACTTTTCCTACTCATTCCTCCTCCCCTTTCTTGCAGTGACTAAGACATAAAATGGAAAACAGAAGTGTAAATGGATTCCATTCATTTCTTACTTGGAGAGACAGAGGAAAAGGACCTCTCAATTTTTTTTTTTCTTTCTTTTTTTTTTTTTTTCCTCTTCTCTTTCATATTATTCTCTAAAACAAGTAGGAGGAAAAGTAGGACAATATTTTATAAAACGCTTATGCTAAATTAAACAGGCTCTAGGCCACTTCGATGACAATTTCCATTATTGGACTGAATGAATGGATGAGACAAGAAAGCCAAAATCTATTGTCTAACATTCTAGAAACCCACTGGCTTTCAGCATCTTAGTTCTGTTGCTCTTTTCACTACTTGTAATTAGGAAGAGATCTGTCAACTCCAACCACACACACACTACCTAACTTCTCTATAGTGCCTCCACACAGCAGCTTGGTTCACTGTGGGAACTAGAGGGGCTCAACACAGAAAAATGAAACCACCTGGAGGTGATGAGAGAGCCTTACGTTTACGACAAGACGCTATCATTAAGGATGTGGCTTCTTAGATAAAAATCCCTCAAGTGACTTTCAGAAATGACTGAGACGTAGTATGAATCTCTCTGAAACTGCTCTCACAACAACAAAAAGGACAGTACGAAAGGGAGACTGGCCCAACAGCACTGCAAAGTGCAAAAAAGCCAGCCATGGAACTAGTTGAATAGTTGTTGTTTGATCTAAACTGAAATCTGAATAGAAGCGGAGATCCAGCTTAAAAATCTGTATTCATCATTGCAAGAGAAAATTAATGCACCTTCTGTATTTCTAATATCAGCCTTTAGAAGTATTTCTTTTTGCAAGAAAACACTCATACTGACAGTTTAGGAAATTAAAGACTACATCTCCAGGATGCAAGATACGTTTTTCTCAGTGCAATTCTGTAACATGTTGCAATTTTCTCAATGCAAGGATACAGGACATTGTGAACCCAAGTCAAAGGAAACTAAGATTATGAACAAAATATAACAAAAAAACCCCATTCCTTCAGAAGAACCTCTCCTACTGTGGAAGCATTCTTGGACCATGGATTTGCTCCTGATATTATGACAGTTAAAAGCCTGGATTATTGCAAGTAGTAAACATGCACACCAATGGACAAATTTACACATATGTGCATGAGTGTGATGCTTGCAATTCCAGGCCTACACTGGATGTCAACAATAGAGTCAACATTTAGTAAGAAAATACTGGAAAGAGAATACAGATGAAAGAGAACCAGGTGAACAGAAGAATAAACCTGATTATACTGTAAAGAGCCAAAACGATTGGTGCAGGGGAAATAATAAAACCCCCAAATGTCCAGCTAGTAACATCCAGCAGAGGTAACAATTTCCCTAATTCATCCAGAGTCACAGGCATCATTTTCTGCAACATACCCCTTTACGAACTGAAGAGCTATTCAAATGTTGCTCAGTTATAACTTATTTTGATAGCTGATTAAAATGTTGAGTATTAAAACTGGCTCTGGTTCAACCATCACAGTTCATTAAATTACTCAAGAGAAGTGGACTGCAGTAGGAAGACCCATGTGGTATAATGAAATGTTCTATTTATCAAATCATACCCTGCTGTGCTATTCATTTGGTAATAAAAACTTTATTTTCTTCACTTGTGTCCTCTCTCATTAATGAGATAAAAAGCATAGCCATTTTATTGGCTTCTATAAATACCTGAACAATCAATCAAAAGCTAACAAAACATAGGTAAATCTTCTCTGTTAAAAAAAAAAAAAAAAAAAAAGTTTCTTTTTGAGAAAGAAGTAGGTTCTTTTTCATAATTATGTGGGATTTTTGGACTAATCAGTGGTCATGTATACCAAAGCGATAAACATCCTTTGTCTGACAAAGATTATTCCAACAATATAAGGAGAAGTGTTTCAGTTCTGCAGCTCTGATATGTTTATTTTGCCTCTTTTTACAAGATTTTTTGCCTTGGTGAAAACAGTGTGATAATGTTATGACCTACCCCAGTTAACTGAGGTTTTTGTTAATAGATCCCTTGGGGCGGATTAGAGTGAAATGACACTGAATGACTAGTGTTTGTGTATTTTAGGACAACTTGGTTGCAATGGAAAGAAGCTATGTAGCTGTTTTCATTATTATCTATCTTACATTTCACCCTCAGATAGCTTGTTTTGTGATGCTTTAAATGTGCTTTATGTGCCAAAATGGCACATACAATGTTTTTTCTCCGCTAGGTTTCAATTTACGTTCTTTTGCAAGAATTGTAATTTCATCCATTACTACGTGTAGGTCATGCTACTTTTTATGAGCCCAGATCATGCCAGGAGAAGAAGGGTTAGAATTATCTCTTTAATTTCATCAGAAGGGGGCAGTGTCCATTTGAGTCACCCTGGATGGTAATTCCTTGTCATTAGACCATTGAGGGTTAATGTTTTGCTCCCTGTTAAACCTCAGAGGGTCAGCTCGACTTTCTCCTGGAGAAAACCTTACAGTGGGTCTGGGTTACACCGTAAAACCTTTCAATGTCTGATGTTCCCAGGTCAATAACTAGAGGACAAAAATTACCATTATTTGAATATGTCGTTAACCCACTGGGGGTCAATGTCCTTCTCCCCACTACCCCCTGGCTGTTGGTCAGACTTCCTTCAGAAGAAACCTTATAACAGGTCTGAGTAACGCAAGAAAACCCTCCAAGCTCTTTGAATCACACTGATCACTCCACCACATCTGAAGGTATCCTGTCCATGATGCCCATTTAATGTTAAGATCTGTGATAGGTGCCTCTGCCCAAATTAAGGTGAAAATGAGACCATATGCTGAAGTCAATAGTACAGATTTTATCTAACAATGAATGTGAGGTATAGAGATAGAAACCAATAGAAATTCATAGAATATTCTGAATTGGAAGAGACCCACAAGAATCAAGTCCAACTTTTAAGTGATCGAACCTATGACTTTAGCATTATTAACATAATGCCCTAACTAACTGAGCTGATTTCATAAGAGAGGAGAGACAAAGAGAAAGGGGGAAAGATCAAGCAACAGATAAACACCACCAGTGGATCCAATAGCATCCTGTTGGTCCATCTTCACCCTAGGCTTCTCAATGGTGGGAGTCCTGACATCATTCAAAACTTTTCACTCTGCGTACATCTTAACAAACAAAGGAATTAATGCTCATTGGCTACACAGTTCTCTTATTATATTGCTTAAATAATTACCTCACTTCTAATGCTATTTAGTCTGCATGATCAGTCTTTCTCTTCTTTTAAGTTGGTGGTTTCCTTGGGTTGGTGGGCTGTGAGTGGGTGGTCACGATCTCCCCCTGCCAGAATTGTCTTTTACCCATTTGGAGCTGATTTCAGCACAGTTGCTGAGATGGTGTTCCTTCTGTATTCTTTGTGTTCATTATCAGTGATAAATTCTTCTCCCCAAGCTTTGTTAACCTTCCTCTAGGTGTGAGATAACATCCAGACAATAATACCACCTTTAACATATATCAAGTTCCTGCTGTGGTGACTTAACTTACAGTCCAATTTCTACGCATCCATGGAAGCACATTTGGGGTGGGCTTTCATGGGTGGTGATGGTCACAGATGCTACCTGTCCTATAACTTGGAGGTGATCTTTGTTTGACTGGTGACATACATACAAGCAATTCCTTCTTTACACCATTTGCCACAATAGGAATTTTTATCTGGTTGTCACCCAGGATGTGCTAACCAAATCTCACCTCTGCCAGGCCTGGAGTTAGGATCACCCTTTCTCTCCATTGTGTGCTTTTCTCATGGCAAAGTCTTTTTTTGGCCTTAGCAGTGTTTGAGACAGGCAACTGTGTTAAGTCCTTAGAAATAAATACTTTGTTTTCAGTTTGGACAATGAAAAGCTTTCAGAAAGCTAATCACCATTTGGGCCATAGGTCCTGATTGTAGGGCATTATATATGCTTCTTGAGTTTAGACTAGTGTCTGAGAATCTATTCTTTTCACTCACACATTAGCACCTGGAACAGATTTAGTCAATGAAATTTCCTGTCTGGGCAAGAAATTGCCAACTGGGGCAAAGCAGCTAAAAGCAGAACCAATTATGACCATTCCATAATCACATGTGTGATAATGGCAGATTTGAAGGGAGGGGTTGTGTGTAGGCTACAAGTATCTTTTAATTGCTTCTTTAGAAAATAGACAACTAGGCTATCTGATATCAAGGCCTCAATGAATATGAGTAACTTCAGAATCATAGAAAAATCTGTTTTCTGTTCAAAGACCTATTGTGATATCTCTCTGGAGTGTAGCCCTGCAGACCAGTAAATATGTATTGGCATTGCTAGTAATATTTATAGGATTTTCATGACAGAGTTTTGGTAGTGAGGGGGTTATAGGGGCTGGCTGCTGTGAGAAGCTGCTAGAACCTTCCATGTCCAGTAGAGCCAATGCTGACCAGCTCAAAGGCAGACTCACTTCTGGCCAATGCCAAGCCCACCAGAGATGGTAGTAGCACCTCTGGGATAATATAATTAACAAGGGAAAGAATCCTCTCTGGTAACACCAGCAGAAGTCAGAGGAGAAGATTACGAATATGTGAGAGAAACCACTCTTCAGACACTAAGATCAGTGAAGAGGGGGAAAAGGTGCTCCAGGCCCCAGAGCAGCCAGTGCTGCAGACTATGGTGAGACAAGCTGTCCCACTCCAGCCCCTGGAGGGCCCTTCACTAGAGCAGGTGGATGGATACCCAAAGGGGGCTGTGACCCCATGGGAAGCCCACATTAGAGCAGGTTTGCTGACAGGACTTGTGACCCCTTGGGGAACTCATGGTGGAGCAGTCTGCTCCTGAAGTACTACTCCCCATAGAAGGGACCCATGCTGGAGCAATCTGTGAAGAGCTCTTGCCTGTGGAAAAGACTCATGTTGGAGAAGTTTGTGGAAGATTGGCTCCTGTGGGAGGGACTCCACACTGGAGCAGGGGAAGAATGTGAGGAGTCCTCCCCCCGCACAGGAAGGAGAGGCAGAGACAACATGTGAAGAACTGACCACAGCTCCCATTCCCCATCCTCTGTGCTGCTGTGAGGGAGGAGGTAGTGTTTGGGAGTGACGTTAAGCCACATGTTTTGTACTGACTTTGAAGACCTTACAAATAAAGCTTGTCAGGCTCACCCTGGACTTGTTTTGACCTCACTGGAGTTTTTATTTTACTGGGTTTTGCTGTAACAGTGACTTTTGTGATCAGGAGTCTTAAGTGGTTTTGCTTTTGTTTATCTTTGTATAGTAGTATCACAGTTTTTAATACAGATTACAGTAACAAGCCATTATTCTGTGTAAATTGAAAAAAATTATGACTGTAACTTAATAATGTAGTGTGGAGAAATATATGCCTCTTATGACAGCAGAGGCCCAGAGAAATGGGAATACAGGATGCAGCATAAGGGACTACAGGCATGGGATGGTAATAGATGGGACACAGATTTGGTACTGGTCATAACCCCATCCTTAAAAACAATTCACCATTGGTCAGTTAAAGAAGTTCAGACCTGGAACTAGACAAAAACAGTTCAAGGAGTAACAAGGAGAAAAAGAAAAAACAGTTAATCTATGTAAAATACACCATATCTAGTAAATTTAGATATAATAAGAACTTGTTGACCAGTGAAGAAAGACCAGTGTGTAAAAACAAGTTAGGAAATGTTAAAATGAACTAGATCCTGGAAAGGGAAAATAAAAAAAACACCAGCATCATAGTCATCCTTGGTGAACGACAAGTGACACTGATAACTCACTGCCCCCTACCTCAACAGATGGAAGTCATCATTGTTATGATTTCAGAGAGAAGTGAAGGGTAATTTAAAAACCCCAAAACAACAAGAAAGGTAAAACCTGGGAAATGTGTGTAAACCCAAAGTTAAACGTGCAATTACGGTAAATTGCTGGTTTCTCCTTATTTTAAATGACTGGGGAGACTGAGCACCCCACATTTTAATTACCAGAAAGCAGTTTCTTACCAAGTGAACTTCACTTGTTTCACCAAAAGAGGATGCTGTTATTAATACTTATAACTTTTCTGGACAACTGACTTAATTTTTAAATGCTATTTTTCTTTCTTGTGGGAATTGACTTCGACTGGAGTCAGATCCCCACTCAGCCACTTTCTCACTGCCTCTCCTCAAAAGGACAGATGAAAAAAATATAAGAAAATAGGATAAAATAGATTGTGACTTGAGAAAAAGACAGGGACATCACTTGTCAAGTACCACCATAGGCCAAAACAGATTCAACTTGAGAAAATTGATCTAATTTATTGTCAATTAAAATAGAGTTGGATGGTGAGAAAAAAAGACAAAATCTAAAACACTCTCCCCTCAGTGCTCCTCTTCCCTGGCTCAACTTCACTCCTTCACTGATGACTCTTCTATCTCCTCCCAATGCCAAGCAGCGCAGGGGGAGTGGGAAGTGGGGACTGTGATTAGTCCACAACAGGTCAGTTCCAATGCTCTTTCTTTTCATGCTTTTCCCTTTCTCCATCATGGGCTATCCATGGGCCACAGTTCTTCCAGCAGATACCCACACAGCTGGTTTCCAGCTGGCTCCAGCCCACCCACCCACTGCAGGGCACAGCTGAGCCCTGCCATCAAGTTTGGGAAGCCTTGGGGAAAATGTATTGAGGAAAGGGGATAAGGAGGGAACAGAAAGAGTGAGAAACAGCAGAGGAAATACCAAGGTGAGAGAAGAAGGAGGCTAATAGGTGCTTCAGGTGCTGGAGAAAACACTCCCCTGGAGCCCATGGAGGGCAGACATACACACTTCCGCCTGTGGAAGATCCCACACAGCAGTATGTGGCTATCTGTTGAAGGAACTGTGGCCCATGGAGAGGACCTACTGGGGAAGAAGGAAAGCATGAAAAAAAAAAGCTGAAAAACAGCAGAGGAGCTGTTATGGATTGACCACAACCACCCGTCCCATTCTTTCATAAGGGGTACCTTTCACTAGGTAAAGCTGAAGCACTATGTGTG
Organism: Anabacerthia variegaticeps; assembly: GCA_035583185.1. Lineage (NCBI taxonomy): Eukaryota > Metazoa > Chordata > Aves > Passeriformes > Furnariidae > Anabacerthia > Anabacerthia variegaticeps. The sequence continues at coordinate 86,860,235 of JAWWEW010000112.1, forward strand.
CTAGAGATTTGATATATTTGTAGAAAATAGAGAAAGTACAGTTATAGGGAGTACAGAAGAGCATTATCTATAATTAGAGATAACTGTAGCTACAATAACTAGTTTATCACTTTATATATAAACAGCAGTGACAGAAAAATCACTGAATAACTTACTGGAAGTAATTTTATCTTATTAGAATAAAAAATTCAATTGAGCATTTCAGACTTCTAGCCCAATAGCATAAACAAAACATACTCTTGTCACTTTTCTGGTGTACCTGTACAGTATTTGTTATAGATGCATTGCCTCACTAAGATTACATACCACTCACTGAAAAAAAGTTACCCATCTTTCAGTAGGAACTAGGTTATTTAGCCTGGAGCTTTATCTTAGGGACCATTGGTGTGACACTAAATCATGTTATGCAGAATTATACGCTATGTTTTGGTGTACTGAGATGTCCTAAGATCAGGTAGACCCTGAATGACTGTGAGAAGTAAAACTTCCCTGTATTTTCAAACAACCTGGCCTTTTAAAACATTGTGGGCAGCGTAGCTATATACACATTTTACATATAAGAAGATTGGAATATCAACAGATCACTATTACCTGGTACTGCTTTTATAAATGACAAATTTAAGCTTCCATTTCTTTGCTGAATATTGCTAATTGTTTTGCCACCTACTTCTTCTCTTTCCTACACCATTTTTTTAATCTACCTGTATTGTTCTATCTGGCAACAAACTGAGGAATAATAAGTTAAAGCCTCTTCTAAGCTTTACTTACTACTGCAAATGTGAGTAGTTCTCAAGGGGGTTGTAGAAGAGTGCAGAGTCACAAAGGATATCCTGAGGAAAGTATGTAAGAATTTAGAAATGCCTGGCTGAGGTTAGTTGATGTCCAGGTAGAAACATATTGGAAAGCAGAAGGAGATTTAGTAGCTTAAATATGGACTTTTAAGAGCATTTTCTTTTTCAATATAAAATTCCCCCTAGCCCCACACATCTTCCACAGGTCACATTTCATATGATGGAGTCCCCTGCAGATAACTCAGACACTCCAAAGTTTTTGAAGGGGCCCTAGAGATTCACGTTTGTATTTGGATGCCTGAATTGTACCTCAGGTGCTTTCAGTTTCCGTCACCTGACTTTGTGCTGCAGTGAGGTCTCAGAACTATTCAGAGAGCAGGGGTTAGTGTTTGACCTGAGGTGTTTCTGGAGACAATCTGTTAGGCAAACTCTAAAAAGTGACGCTTTTTGCAGTGCAAGTGTAAGAAGAAGATGAATGGGAGAAAAATCCTAGTTGTCAGTGTTTTGGTGTGTGAGAGAGCTGGTGATGGTGGAGAAAGGCTAAGGAAGGGAAGTTCAGCATGGGAAGGATGAGAAGAGGATGCTGAGGCCTTGTCTTTGCAGAGAAGGACAGGAACATGCAATTTTGTTGGTTTAGGATTGCAGATTTATGCTTCTTCTTGTCAGGAAACAATAGTTTCCCTCAAATGATCATTTTTGCATCTTGGCTCCATCAACCAGTCAAACATATTCAAACCAAGCTTAAACAGCTATTTGTAAGAATTAAAATATTCCTAAATATGCTGTTTTAAAATATCCATCATCCCTATCAAATGTCCTTGATTCAAGCAGAGGTGGCAGCAAAACTCAAAATAAGTATTCATGAAATATATTTGGGAGGCATTCTTGCTATGAACATGCATTTTAAATCTTCCAGATAATTTAAGAGTGGGGGAGTTACAAATTTAGCCAGAGACTAAATTAGACTACATTCATATGGATTCCTATTAATAATAAGAATAGCTAGCAAATTAAAGTGGGTTTATTTCAGTAAGGCTCACTAATTTACAGATTTCCAGTCCTATTCATCACAATTTCCATGTTACCTACTTGTCATGTAGTTTGCTATTAGATATTTCTCTTATAGAATAGATTACTGGAACATTTTTGTTGTAGATGATGAAACAACAAAAATGATAAAGGGAAAAATAAGTGAAGGTGCTTTGTGCCCAAATGAAGAAGTGGTAGAAGATACTCAGAAAGAAAACCCATATAAGCAGTGAAAGGCTAACGCTGTTCTGAAGCAAAGTTGGAAGAAGAAATATCAGAAAGGATATGCAGCACATGGCTTGATGAAGGATAACTAAACTGCATATCATATTATACAAACCATTCTGAACACAAAACCTCAAAGGGCAAAAAACGCCATACTGGCTGATAAGCCAACAGAGATTTTTCAGAGGCAAGAAGGAGAAATAAAAGTGTTTGGATATTATAAGCAACCAGACAACAAACCTTGCAAAAGAACTAATTGCTTCTTACATTTTCTGGTTAATTACTAAACATAAACACATACACACAGTGAGATAAATAAATGCTCATTCTTCCCAATACATTGAGACAGTGTTTTGCTATGCGTGGGGACAGACTTGCAACTCTGCTATAATGCATTTTTTTGTCCAGTGCTAAAATTATTCATGTTCATGGATAAAGTTACTTGATGCATTTCTATGAACTGCCAATAACAGAACCTCTTAAAATGTGACCCCAAAATACTTGTAATTCATTGAGTCTAGAAATACATTTAATTCAGCTTCACCACTTGCCATTGAGAGATACTTTCTTGATGGGAAGCTATAGGATGCTGTGTTATTTAGTAGTTCATTTCAAGAAGAGATAATAGGAAAACATTGTATATGAAAAAGGGCTATAGTGAACAGATTAATGCAGCATAAGAGTGACAGATGTTAGAAAGGAATAGAGTTTAAAAGATATCTGGAAGAGAAATCTTACAGTTTCCTAGGTTAAACTTGTATCAAGCCTAAAGTGTTCTAAAAGTGATGCAAAAAGAATAAATTTAATAATTTTTCTCTTGAAGTTGAGACTGTAGAGAAATGGGAGTAAGCCATCTTGTAGAAAAATCCTCATGCTCTTTTTGACCCCAGAATTGTATTAATTTCGTACACTTGCTTGAGCTGTTCTTTATCCAAGTTACAGCCAGTAGGGTATCAGTACTGTTGCCTAAATAATGCTACTTGAGATGGCTGAAAGGATCCTTTGTCCAGGGAAGTGTTGAAGTCATCATCCCGGGAAGTGTTCTGCTGCTTCAAATTCCTTGTTTTAGTTTGACCTAATTTAAAGAAAAAAACAAAAAGAATTTAAAGAAAAAAAGAAAAAATATTTAGAAAAGGCACACTTTAACAAATCTGTAAAAGAAACTGTTAGATAAAATTGCCTCGATAAATGAATTTTTAAGGGTAAAAATAGTAAAAGAACAGCAAGATGTAGAAGCACTAAGTATCCCAAAACAGAAGAAGGCAAGGAAGCACAGATAAGACAACAATGTGACAGTCGTGATTTTTTCATTAAAAATCAAACATAAAAAACCTTATAGGAAGTAGAAACTGGTTGAGTATCCATGGGATTTACAAAAATGTAGCTCAAGCATGTAGGGATTTGAGTTAGAAAACGAGATGCGAGTGAGTAGTGTGAGACATCAGAAATGGTAGTCGTAACTTTGTAAGTGGATTAGTATGAACTTGTGGGTCTCTTGTTCACTGAGGAGGGTGAATTGTAAACAGATTGTTCTGGTAACCAGGAGCAGGATGAAATGTTTAATGCATCTGTTTTGCTTCTGTCTGCCCCAAAAATTTAGCTTGAGCTGCTGGCTAGAGGAGTCAATGCCAGTGAAGGCAGAATAAAAGAGTCAGTTCCATTACCCAGATACAAAATGCAATGTTTTTTGATAAGCTTTAGGTTGTATATCTGCAATATCTTCATGGACCTAGTAGTTATGACACAAATCTTCCCAGAGAAATAACTGGTGATCAGTCAGCACACCTAGAAGTATCTCAGCAGCAGTAGATACTTGGAGCTGAGTCAGAGCAAACACTGTGTTTGAACTGAATCTAGGTCAAGGCATTGACCTACAATAAGCAATTTAGTGATGATTTACATAACTCAGAAGTTTTGAAAACATCTCGGGGCAATTAATTGTCATATAGAGGAGAATCTATGACTTTGTGTGGGATTCAGTTTAAGATTAGAACCCTTAAATTAAGGGGTTTTTTATGTAGATGCTTGAAGGTGTTCAGGTACTAGATTAAAATATCCACTTGCACCCACACTAAATGTCCTTCTGAAGCAGGAACTTGAGTCAGGGTGAGAACATTCTGCAACATCTCAAATAGCAGCAGATGTTACTAGTCCTAAATTCCCACTGTACTCTTTGGAACCTAAAATGTGTTTCCGTTGCTCAAATTTAAGCCTCTAGTACCATTTGTGATCTTCAGGATAGCTAATGAGGGCATGAGTCTCACACTGACCTGATATTATATCCTCAGTGGCTGCCTTGGAGACCCTGAATAACCACAAATGATACTAGACACTTGTGTGTATAATTTAATCAAACTGGGGGTCTATTTTCTCTGTATTGAGAGCTTAAACACCTTCAAAACTTGTGGGAATTTATATGTAGATATGAAGATATACTAATATATCATTATAAATTTAGCATATATATATATATATATATCCCACCTTGAAATACAAGGAAAAACAGTACAGTAGTGGTCATAGAATTTGTGGGGAAGAGGGGTGTAGAAGAGAGTGATATAGAATTATACAAAGAAAAAATTCTGAATTAACATACCATGTCGAGCATTTGAAGTGTAAAGGACAGATAAATTAATTTGAGTTTGAAAAAAAACCCCAAAAACCAAATCTTGCTCACCTAAATTTTTAATGTCATCAGAGACCCTGGGAATTTAGTATGTTTTTAACAGTTATAACTTCTCCTGGTTTTGTTTCCTTTTTTTTTTTTTTTTTTTTTTTTTTTTTTTTAATAATCCAGGTAAAGAAATAGATTTTTGTTGACTCTTCTACAGAGGCCTCAAACAGTGTTTGGAAAACTGTGCCCAGAGAATTATTTGTGGTTCACTGCCTGAATGAAAAGATGTACAGGGTAGAGCTTCATTCTTTTTTTTCATTAGCAACTGGGATGATGGAATCAAGAGCATATGATTAAATTTTCAGACAACACATAGCTGGGAGGGACTGTGGGCAGACTGGAGGATAGGCTGAGAATCCAAAATGATCTTGACAAATTGAAGAAATGATCTGGAGAAAAGAACAGATGCAGTTCAACAGAGACTAGTGTAAGGAACTACATTTAGACAGATATAATTAACAGCACAAGTCAGAAGAAAAACAAATGGCTGTGAAGAAATTAATTCCCTGCCTTTCCAGGGATTATGGTGGATCATAAACTGAACTTGAATCTTGAATTTTTTCATCCTGTCATGAAAAAAGTCAAACATCATTGTCAAAGTATAGTCAAGAATGTAAGTCTAAGATACGTTAAGACTACTTACTTTACTCATTAGTAGGGCAACAGGTATTGTCTGGGCAGGTCACCTTCAAAAAGTACATCTGCCAAAGAGAGGAATTTCAAATTAACACAATGCCAGATGCAGACTGGAGATCTAGAAAACAGGATCTAAAATGAAGCATTGACTAAACTAAATATAGAGAAAAAGATACTATGCTAAAAATTTTTCTTTGAAAAAATGTTGTTACAGGAAAACATATTCTGCTGCTGGGTGCAGCCCAAGAGACTGCTGTGATTCTTACAGATCTATGCCCTAGGTGCAACCAGTAGCAAAGCTGAGCTTTTGTTCCTGTCAGGCACACGGGCACAGGGCACGTGTACACCTAACAGACACACACTGTTGGTCACACAGACCACAGACACACGGAGCACTCCCACAAACACAGACAGCATCAGCAGCCTTATCCTGCCCCATCTCTAACTGAACAGCGTGGAGGTTTGCTAGTAAGAATATACATATGTACACATATACAAATATTTATCTAGTTGTGCATAACATGGACCTTCCTCAGGAGCTGGGCTCAGATACCCAGTGTACCCAGTAGCTGTGCCAGTATTCCAGTATGTCTAGTACCTAGGCATACAAGCCCCTGGGACTGCAGACCCTCTCCAGTGGCTGGTACAGACTATCCCACTCATGCACAGAGTCACACATGACCACCCAGAGCTATCTGGGACTCCCTTGGTGCCCAGTAGTGAAGCTCCTCAGCTTCTCACCCTTACAGATACACACACCAGCAGGTCTTGCTCCCGGAGACTCCAGATGGTCTCTCCAGCAACTGCTGGCACTCCCCTGCTTTCCCAAAGAGAGCCTCTCCTGTGGTCTCACCCTTTGAGATGCCTCTCCCCTCCAGATCCCAGACTATTTCACCTGCTCACTGGCTCATCTCTCTGGATCTTCACTAGTGATCACACACCTTTCCACACCAAGAGTCATTCTAGCTGCTGCACCATGGACATATGGCCTTCTGACCCTGCTCGCACACCAGGGCTGGCACTTGGGTTTTGCCCATTCTGGTCTGTCCAGTCCAGTAGTTGCCACCCAGGCACATGCACTGTCTGACCTGTGGTCCTATACCTGTTGCTGGCACTCAGACCTGCTCCCAGTGGCAGGCACACAAAAGAGGGAGTCCCTCACACATAAAAATGGTTAGATATTGTGCTAATCAAATGCAGGTGTGGCCAGAAGTATTCTGGCCAGAAAGCTATTTACATGCAACCAGTCCTTTTTATCTCCTTATATTTTCCCCAATTTGCTCTTACTCAGATCATCTAGATTCCCTTCAACCCTTTTGGTGTTTCCCTAAACATCCCATAATGAGAGTTGAACAATCCCCAAATGCTCTTCCCCTGCATTCAGTAATGTGTCCCATACCTCTAGGCATTCACCCCACTCAGTTCAAAAGGTGCTCAATCACTGACTTATTGTGATCGGTCCACATGTGACACCCATTGCAATGAGTCAATGCTGGAGCATGGGACATGTTACAGGATGCAGGGGAAGGGAGTCTGAATGCCAGCATGGTTGGTATGTGCATATGTCCAACTGGGCTGGAGAGACCAGGTCGTCTTCTTTGATTGAGTAATTTCTGAATGAGTAGCCTGGATTTTCCATTTTTTTTTTTTTCAGATTCAGGATGTGGTTGTATCATTTACAGTCCTAAGATGTGTCTCCCATTGGTGAAAACATTTACAGAAGACTAAAGTACAGGTGGCCACAGGAATTCTCAGGTTGAAAGCAAAGCCTAGAATATTCAATGGAAATACTAACTACATTAAAGAATAAAATGCTTGGGATTCTTCCTGAATATGAACAATTGACTAGCAATCAGTTGAAAGAAGAAAATAAATGTTGGTGGCACTCTTTTACATTTTCAATAATTTCATAAGCTAGAGTTTTAATGAATTTCAGCAGAATTAATTCCTAGAGTTCCAAGATTCTTTCAGGTTACATACTACAAGGGAAACTTTCAAAGACAAGTTCCTTGTAGTTACTAATGTCAGCACATAAGTTTTCTTCTATAGCTTAGTGCTGCTTTTCAGCTCATTGAACAGACAGTTAGTTGCAAAATTCTGTTTATGTAAACAATACTTATCCAGTTAATAGTCTGTTCATAGTAATAACAATTTGTCCAAATTCTACATTTTCCAACTGCATGGAAAGAAATCCAGTGAAATAACTCTCATTAGGTCATTCGGCCTTTTGGTAGTACAAGCAAAATATGCATTAAGTAGTCAACATTAACAGAAGACACCAGGGTAACCCCTAAAAGTGTTAAGAGAAATATCCTTATCGGTGGTATAATGGAATAATGTTTTGTTGTTTGTTGGTTTGGTTTTTTTTAATGGAAGTGGAAATAACAATAAATTACACATTTCCATAATACTTTGAATTACGTGTAGTTATAAGAACAGAATAATCTTTCCTGTAACTTGTCTTTATTTTGGTTAGATGTAATACTTGTTTGGAATTTTAATTGTTACATAATTATGATGCATATGAAACAGAAATATTTATGGTTTGAGGATGACCTAGCAGTTAGAGATGGAACTTTGGAATCCTCTGAGATCATTGATTTAATTTCTGAACTCTGAAGATGAATCACATTAGAACATTTGTTTCAAATTCCCTATATGTGATGCAAATATATTAATATTTCTGTGTTGATGTGTAGTAAAATTATTTAATTTTTATTTAGTACTTTGAGATTGTCTCATGGTGTGCACTGTTTAGTAAGTGCTTTATTTTTACTACAGATAAATTACTTTTATTGTCTTTGTTAATTCTATTCAAACAGTTTGAGATTTGTACCGATCCACTTAAAAGAACATAACAAGTACCAACATAGTTGTAGATTTTTATGTACCTATTCTCAAAAATGGCTATGAGTATCATAGAGGTTACTATAATCAGCAAGAGATCTCTCACTTGTGCTAGTGTGCTTAATAGAGGCCATCACAGAATGTTTTGTCTAGAAATTTCAACAGACTGTAGAGAACTGATTAATAAAATTCCAGTTCAACTTCCTATACACTATCATTTAATGTTTTGTTATAATCTAAGTTACTTCAAATAATTTAAAAATTCAGAGTATGCAATAAAGTGACTGTTAACTCTTATTGTCATTCCTCCTGGAAAATCATTCAGCACCAAGTTGCAGAAAGGACAGGATGTGTTCTGAAATAAATAGTAAATCCATCTATGAAATTTCAGGACAAATGTATCTTTAAGACACAATCCTTGAGTTAAAAAACACTGAAGTAGTGTTAGCTAAATACTGTAGTTGTTTTACGCATAAAATTACTACTGTGATCAAGTAAGGTTCTTTTTTGTACAAGGGATGGGCTAACATCTAGGTGCTCTAAAGGCATCACACAGTACCATAGTACTTGAAAAAATATGCTAAAATATAATGCTTTGTTTTTCATAATAAACCACAATTTGTAAATATATATATATTAAAGGTGAAAGTAATACTAAACAACAAGCAAGAACATTTTACATAAATCAGGACTATTTGGTTGTTCACATAAATTAAGCATCTTGCTTAAGGATGTCACAGGAATTGCAGGACTTGATGTCAGACACAAAGGAATAATGATCTGTCATTTTTTTCAGCAACGTAATAGTTTTATTAATTACAAAAGATCATTAGCAAAAAGTTGGTTTGGTGTTGGTTCTTTTTTGATCATTCTACCAAAAAAAGAAAGGTAGTAAATCCTCTGTATCTTCTGGGGGGGGGGGAAAAACCAAGCAAAAAAAAAAAAAAAAAGGCAGGAAAAAAAAGAAAACCATTAGTTAAAATGTCAGCTGATCCTGACTGAAGCAGAACTGTTTGACTAAATAACCCTACAAGGTTCCTTCCAGTCATATTTTATATGAGTACATAATTAAAAAATTGGCTAATATTTTTTAAAAATTCTTAGCTGAAGTTAAAAGAGCAGTGACACATCTTCTGTTGTGTGTCCCTGGAGCTGTATGCATTTGTGATAGTTCTGTGACACAGAACAGTCTTGCACCTACCCAGCTTTTTTCTCTTACTTATGCAAAGTGATTATAAAGAGATCCAAGCATATTGTCCTGATTTTTCAGATGGGGTGACAGAGTAAATTAAAAGTTAATTGAGTTCTCCTAGTCCTGGCAGGAATATAACCAAAATTTGATAATTCGCAGCTTAAACACAAATGTGTCACACCCAGTGGTGTTCACAGTACTTTGAAAAGAAACCTCATGTTGCATTTACCTCATGTTTATAGTCAGTCACTGAAAAAATGTATTTGACATGTTAGTATGGCATACTGGAATATTTAAGTTTGTGCAATCATCGAATCATAAAATGTTTAGGTTGGACTTTAAATATCATCTAGTTCCAAATTATTAATTTTTCTGATAGGTTTGAAGCTATGCTGAATCTGAAAAATGTCTCAAAAAGGAATGAAGATCATATCACAGTTTCCTCAAATTTTTTTCTTTTTTCCATTCTAATATGCCACAGAAAGAAAGAGATGGAGAGTTCCCCATACTTAAAGATAATATGCTTGTGTGTGTATGTGTTGTGGTTTTTTATTATAATGTTATTTCTGTGCAGTATAAGTAACTCGTCTTTTCCAGTGATTTCTTTCGTTGAGTGGTACAATCTGCAGGGAAAACTTTCAGAGACAGCTGTTCTCCTCAATAAAGCAAGATTCACATCTTAAAGCTTTTCTTCCACAGATTAAATAGGAAGAGCATATGAGGCATTTCTGTTATCATAGTTATAATTTATAGATGCATTTTTATGATATATTTATGCCACCAGATATATACCTACACATTTAAACAGCACCCTTGCAAAAGAAGACAAAGACAATTCAAGATTTTTAGAAGTATTAACACACTGTCATGACTGGAAATGCAAGCGATTTTAGTGTCACAAAAATTATTTTCTTTACATTCATAATTTCATAGATGGTGCAGTGCAAAACCTGAATACTATCAAAGTCATGGGCTATCAAAATTCTTTCTTCAGTTTGGATTGGGAGAAAACTGCTGACTTGAATTTCCGGATTGTATCAAGTGACATTTCACTTTGTATACCACTCCTGAAGAACACATGTTAAATTCCTCTTGGACAAAACCAAAGTGGACAATGTATTGCAGGAGCACACTGAATGTACTCCAACTTAGGTAACAAAGGTACAAGTCAATGGGAACACAGTATGGTTCATCAGAAATTAGCACCTCAAAGCACGTATGGTTCTTGGCATCACTGTTTCCACTTTCTGATTCACTTTTGCCAGGCTGCACACTCTGCTGTTGTAGGCATGGCCTTTGTGGAACAAAGTCCCTGATTTTACTTTATATCTTACAATGAGTATAGAGAAACATTTTTATAGAAGGCCTATTTAAAAGTATGTCTGGGCTGTATTTCAGATAACTTGAATTCTAACTCCTAGTTTTTCTGCTCCAATAAAAACAAAAAATCAACTCCTAAATAACATTAAATTTACATTAACTAGGAAGCATGGATGGCTTTTCAGCTTTTGATAGAGGCTGAGAATCTGATTTTATCTTTACCCATGCATATAAGCATTTGGGAAACCAACATGATTGAAAAATCAACAAGAGAGTTTTCTAAAACCACATATTTTGAAAATTGAATACTCAGAATGAGAGCCTAGAAGCCTTACCAGCAGACTTGGTTGGTATATAGTGGAAGAGTTTAATTTTATTTAAATTTATAATAAACAGCTTTCACTGAATGCTTTGCTTGGTACAAGAAAGAGCTAATACAAGCAGTAAGTGGACCACAAACCCTTCATTTCAGATTGCTTTGAAACCTCATGAAACAGTGTCAAAAATCTTCAAAAAATTAACAGGACAATCAAGCAGGTACCTGTGTTAAGAAGAGTCTTGACAATAGCTATAATGATACAAATAACATCAGAAAATTATATGCCATTTATATGAATATTTGCCTTTTTATATGTGCTTGTATTAATATTATGATAAAATAATATTAACTTGAAGACATGAACAGTTAAATTAAAGAAATATTCCTTCAATTTAACATTAAAGAGAATAGCACCAAGTGGCAAACAACACAGTTTGAAGGTCACAACTGTAGAGATATCTCTATGTCTCTGAAATGTTGCATTTATTTTTCCCTTCCAATAGTGTTTCTAACAGCCAATGCTATTGCAAAGCAATATTTATGTTGGCAAACTCTCTCTCTCTCTCCTATTCCTTCATTCATTATTGCTGCTCAGTGTCATTACTTTCTTTTTTCCTCCACTAGCGTTAATCTTGACTCTGCCTGAAAAAACACAGCCTACTTTAGCTTATAGATAGCGCTGAGTAGTTTCAATGCACCCTTAGAGTTTAGATCATTATCTAGTACATATTTCCCATTCTTCTCTTTTCATTTTTAAGATGTGTACACATTCCTCTGATATTTTACTTTCAGCGCAGTGGCATCCTCTACTATAGTCCCCATTCATGAAGGTATCAAAGTACCTTTTACTGAGACACACTTTTTAAGAAATTTCAGCAAATCTAGCTTGCTAAATGTTACTACCCAGCCCTGAATACAAAGGTAACCCAGGTTCTTGTTAACAGATCCCTTGGGGTGGATGAGAATGAAATGACACTGAATGATTGGTGTTTGTAAATATATGTAGATGTAGGGGTTTTAGAATAATTTTGTTGCAAAGGAAACAGGTACATAACCATTTTGGTTCTTATTATTTATTGTGATTTATGAATATAAAATAATAAAAATAACACTTAAGGAAATGTATAAGGAAAGGACAGAGAAAACAAATATAAAAGTAGAAGGATATATAGTTACCACACATTGGATCTAGCAATGAGATTTGGTAGCTGCAATTTCATAGTCTGTTGGTTGAAGTGATGGTCTTGATTGGCTGGAGATTGTGGAAGTCCCAGGGTGGTGAGGAAAGAAGCCCACACAGTGAAGGAAGAAGACTATATGTCTTGAGGTAAATCCATAGCAGATTTTATCATGCTTAAGCTAGGTAGCAACACCCCGAACACCTCCCATGAGGCAGGGAGTTTTACAATGGATGATGTAATACTGAATCACAGGACATGTTATGAGTCTTTGACACCTTCTAAGATATTACAGCTGCCTATGTCAGTGCAGGTGAGTCCCTTATGGCCCATTATGGCCCATCAGCAGAGATGAATACCTGCAGGCTACATGTGAATGTCTTGGTGCTTCCCTGGAGGTGAGTTATCACAGATGAGTCAATTGTGTAAGATAAAAGAAATTTGCCTGTTTCCTTGTCTTGCTTAACACCCAGCTTGCAGCCTGAGGTGTGGGGTCTGCAGGCCCTCAGCACCTGAATGGCCACTCTGCACATTGTTAGCAAAGCACCCTGCTGATTGTTTGAGCTACAGCATTGACAGTCCAGTCTCTAACTGGAGGGGGAGAGTGTGGGAATGGGTCTGTAGGCTGTGGCCTCCTCCCAGCCTTGTTTATTTCTCCTTAAAACTAGGATGATTAGACAACAGTACCACCTTTATCGTATCTCCAGTTCCCATGAGGAGGTTTTACTCGCAGCCCAATTCCCTAAAATTCAGGAGGCATATTTGGGTGAGGAATGGGCTTCCGTGGTCTTAACAAACCATTTCAGTCTCTTACACCAAGTCCAGACTGATTGATCATTTAAAGGCTGAAACTGCATCAGAGCTGTTTTCTGCCCATTTTTTCAGGGTTCCTGTCCTTTCTAACCACTCAAGAAAGAGTATATAATTTCTTCCCAGAATTCCTATCCATTTTTCTGATCTCACGTAATAAAGTTTGTCCCATAACTACTTACCTTGTTTATGCATTCTTGGTGTCTTACTCACCGGTATCACATTTTCAGTTCTTCTGTCCCATTTCTCTGAAATTCTTCCTTTTCTACCACAAGACATTGAATAATTTTCTACTTCTTAAACCTTGTCTTCAGCTTTGACTCCTCTGAGATTTTGTTCTGTTTATCTGTAGAAATGTTTCATAAAAATTGATTTTTTTTCTTTCCCCTTTTTTTCTTTTTCTCTGTAACTAACCATCTAACACAACTGACTAAAACTGTGCCATCTATCATGACAGCAAATATTGGGCAACTTTCACACGTAACTATATCTACATATATGTTGAATGGAGACTAAATCTCCCCCTATTTGTTCAGTATTCTGAGACACATTCTTTTCTGTCAAAACAAATCTGTGCATTTCTTTGCAGTGATCCTTCAAGATACCTGGATTTATTTTCTTCAGTTTCAACTATTCAGTTGTCAGTATGAATATTTTTCATCAAGTGTGTACATTTCACTTTAAAAAGCATGTCAAAGCTTGTGAAATTTATTTTTGGATCATGAGCTTTGTCTTTCACTATGGCTAAAGCTTATTTAGTGATGCCAACAGCAAACTAAACAAATCAAATGAGAAAAAAAAATCCAGTAATGTTCAATTCACTGTAAGTGATAATTAGTTCTGTCCCCATTCATTTTTTCTTTGAATTTAATTTCTGTGGATGTTACAGCTAAGAATCATGACAAATATCACGTTTGATGTTCAACAGCAAGAAACACACTATACACACAAACTCATCAAATTTAAAAGAATAGATAAATACTAACTGAAAACACCTCTCAGTCTTGGGTCATTTAAAGGTTAGTGGTAGCCTGGAGACAGTGATGCAGCTAGGTGTCAAAAAATAACAGTTGTAGTATAATGTCACCGTCTTTTCTGGATAACCACCACTACATGTACAAACATGTACAATGCTGCACTAATTAAAAATTAGATGTGTTTGTCCCCTTCTTGGGGTTGTGCTTATGACAGGTAAACCAATTTACCTTTTATTATATTCAGAGATCTGACCATGGAGAGATCTGACCTTGCTAACTACCACTCTTTATCTCATTTTTTTTTTTTAAATAAAAATGTACGGCTTTCCTTAAGAAAACTGACTCAATGTAACTATTATCCATTAAGTTTGTTTTTGTAATTTCTTTTTCTCCCACTAGCTACCTTTTTTTAAAAGAAAAAATCTTTTTTCTTTGGTATCTTCATGCTCCCTGAACTTTATTTCCTCAGTGTTATCCAATTTAAAAGTAGATACTTTACTTCTGAGCTTATGATGTGCCTACTGAGGTAAAAATAATCCCACACTGGTTCTATGAATAAACATTTAGATGATTTCTTGTACTTATCTTTTGCAATCTATGAGTAAGATCATGAAAAAACTAAATGACATGTCTAAGAAGAAAATCGTAATAAAGGATAGTCTCCTCAAAGGTTTATCCAAATGTTTTGTTTGCAGGGTGCTGAACTCTATTCAAACCTCACACAGATGAGACATAGCTCCAGTGTCTTCAGCTGTGAAACAAAGCCCCACAGCATTGCTAGGGAGGATTCACCAAAGTGGTGCTAGCAGAGATTCTGTGCGGCTGAAAATGTCCCTAGAGGATGAAACTTTGCAGAAATTTTCTGTATACTAGTTTGCGTTATGTTTCCATTAGAAAACTTAAAATGCTATGACTTGGGAAACATATTGTCCATCTGTTGGGAGTACTCAGCTTCTTGGCCAGATAGAAGTGCTTTAGTTTTTGCATCTTTGAATGATTTCTCTAGGATCCAGACGGGGCTTCTGAAGGACACTGGGCTCTGTTCTGTAGTTTTCAGTATGGAAGACTCCTCAAAAATTGGACTAGCGACTACCATTTAATAATGTGGCTGTAGCATTTAAATTCTCCCATTCATCTATTAAAAATAAGTCTATATAACCTTCAGTGCATTTACCTCTCTATAAGAAACATACTATGACTTATTTGCTCTATTTCAGTTGCATATGTTGCTTTATTATTTTATAATGGAACATTGGAGAAGATTTTTTTAATCACAGTTATGAACAGTTTTATTCTTCCAAATCCCATCTTTTGGATGCACAGGAGAGAAAAGCATATCCCACTTCCATGAGGGATAGGGAAGAATATCCCTTCTCCACCTATTCCAAGTCTAATACATCAAATGTCTTTCCAGGAGGATTCAGGTTTCTAAAACTTTTTTTTTTTTTTTTTCCCCTAGTGGTATGAGAGACCAGATCATTTTATTGGGTCGAGTCAACCAACTTGTGTGTGTGGGGAGAGGGCCAGGATTCCATATCTGGAAGCAAATGGCCTCCAGACTAATAGCTGCACGGAGGGCACATGGCATTGGAAGCCATGTGGCAGGGCAGCTGTCAATCAAAGGGCCCTGGTAGCCTTGGTAGCCTGCCCATGCCATGCCCCCTGGAGCCTCTGACTGGCTGCACCACCCCTCATTCTGGCCTGGATGGCACTGAATGGTCAGTGAGCTGGTTGTCTTGCCTGGGAGGGGTGGCCACAGTGTCCAGGGTACATAAGTATTGAAGCACGGGGGATTCTATTTTTGCCTTTCTTTTCTGGACCAGTCGTCACCATGTAACTATGGCTGTAACTACTTTTCTCTTATTCTAATCTTTTTCTTTCCTCTCTGTCTCTGTCTCTTTCTCTCTTTAGTCTTGTTTCTTCTCTTAATCACTCCTCTTTCTTTATTCTGTCCTTAATCGCTTTTGGGTAACTTGAAACTGATAGGTTGTATTGTACTTAAGTTGTGGTTGTTGTGTGCTGGGTACTTTTGTGGAATCTTCTCCTTGGTTGTATGTTACTCCTGTAAACCTTTTGCCAAAATATTTTGGTTTTTTCCCTTCTAAATTAAAATAAGTCTTTTTGGAAAAGGTCTTTCACTTTTTGTCTTTATGCAAATTACAGATATTAAAGAACTAAAGGCTCTGCAAAAGTTCAGGTAGATGAATTCTTGGCCATCTTAAATATAAGTAAATTGCCTGAGCAGCATGTGGCTTGACCTAGGGGTTTTACAAATGGTCTACATTGTTACCTCAGATTTTTTAAAGTTTTTTCAATACTACTTATAAGGAGTTTGGTATTTGACTTTTTAAGCCTATTTTCCTGTACATCAATGCTGATACATATATTTTTTCTTAATAAAGTAATTTCCATGTGATTTTTATTTTTCTTTTTTTTTTCATCCAGACCTTTATATTGTTTTCCATTATCTTCTCTTTCTGGCATAGGAATACTTAATAAATATTTTCATCTTACATGTTCTTAATATTAAAGAGAATTTTCTTTCAGGAGGGCTTAAGTATAACTGCCTGTGTTTTCTATATAGGGGAGACATTGGTTAAAAAGTGAAAAAAATAAAGCTGCTTAGTGAATACATATGTATATATTATGAGGTGGATGTGGTCTGTGGTGTGGTCCAAAAGTGTGATGGTTTTATTGTCCACCCTTGGAGACCTACTAGGGTAAACAGAAATCTCTCCCTCCTTTTCTTAGGATTATTTCAAGGGAACTCACTCTGTGTCACTAGGTCTTAAATGGCCTAATATGAAGCATGGCTAGCTTATACAGGTGTTTTTGAGATCAAAATAGAAGGTCTGGATGTGGAGTGCTCTGGCTGGCACAAAGGATTTTCAGAAATAGGAAGTGAACAGAATTTTCTGGTGTCCACTCAAATCACAATGTCTCCCATCCAGTTCCTCTTGCCTGCTTTCACCAATGGAAACTGTTCCTCTGTTATGAAATGCTAGATGAGTTTGCCACTGGTAAATTATTATCTTGTTTGTTAACTGCTTAAACAGCCTCCTTAAAGAGATTATGTAATGCTTTTGAGGCATGGTGAAGCTTTTCATGCTATCACTTTAATGACTCATCCAGCTTTCTAATATAACACTAATTCTGGCTTGTAACAGATCTCTACTGCATGAGGGGAAATTGGGGAGCTTACAACTAAGAGAAAGTATCATCCCACAGTTACTATTAATGCTGCCTGACCTTGTGTCACTTAATGATTAGTAAGACAAATACATTATTATCCTTTGTGTTCCACTACCCAACTATAATCCACCAAGAAGACATAGGAGGTGATTTTTAATTGTCTGTTTTCTGGTATTTTCTCTGTAGAACAGATCTGTTCAATCTGTGGACCTTTTTTCCCTAGTGTTGATGTGGTTAGGCAGCAAAGCACCACAAAACTGCTTCATCATGCCCCCTCAATGAAATGTGTGAGAGAATGAGAACTGGAACAAACATTCAATAAAAACAAGTTTCACAGTGAAGGCAGGCAATTATCTTTTCCTCTTTTTCTCTTTAATCCCAAGATCTTAGTGATTCCCATTCTTGATTAAATAAATCAATGTTTTAATTACATGAACCCTTACTTTCTTTCACCATTCTTTCTGTAGGTCAGCTCAAGACAGGAGTGTTTTGTTTATGTTTTACAGAAATCAATAATAAAGGTTTCCTTATTTATTTTTTTTTAATTTTGAATTTTCAGAAAAAAAAAATTAATTTTTTCAGGAGCTAGTTCTGACCAGTCAGGTCAAAACTTTTAGTATGTGATGAATCAAAGAGAGGAACACCTCTTACTATAACTGAAGCCAGGTAGAGAAAGGTTAAGGTATCCAAAATGAATGAATCATTGAAAATAATTTACTATTCTTCTAGAATTTCTTTTACAAGTTCTTTTCTTCCCCTCCCCAGGTCCTCACCAGATATCATAAAGCTTAAGGATCCTACATCCTTAACGGACTGTTTGTGTTTTATTCAACATAATATGGGGTCTGTGAGGGAGTAAAGATTTCCTCTAAGCCTTCCATGTCTGGAGCTGTGGCCCTCTAGACATTCTTTCCACTTAAAAAGTGACAGAAAAGGCAAGAGGCCAGATTTAGTGCAACTTTATTCAGAGCAGATGGAAGCAGATGAAACTATAAACAAAAAAGTAGTTGAGCATAGAAGTTAACTACAACACTAAGTGAAGCTGTTAAGTTTGACACAGAGACTAAAGATACACTTCAGAAAACATTGTTGCTGAATTAAGCACTGCCAGAAACCAAAAGCTGATTTCATAGGACAGTGAAAACTGAAAAAGTTTTTAAAAGAAGTTAAAAAAGATATTAAGAAATAATCAGTGTTAATTTAAAAAAGCATCAGATTAGTTAGTCCAATGAGCCTTAGAAACTGCCAGTATAATGTGTTCTTGATTTCTATCATAAAACAAAATGTGTAAATTTTGCCTTTGGTGAGTAAACTACCTTTGAACATGAACCAACTGTTTTCTTTTAGGGCTCATAAACCTGCCATAAGTCTTTGTGGAAGCTATTTTTGGATGTGTGTTCAATAGTTATAGAATCATAGAATAGTTTGAGTTGGAAGCGACCTTAAAGATCATTGTCTTGCTTTAATGACAAATATTGAGAAGAGAACTCCAATAAAATGAACTTCCTCCTTTTATTTTCCCCAAAACAAAGAGACAAGATGTGAGGAGGTATAAGTGAAAAAAAAATAACTGCTTACTGACAAGCAATATAGCAGTAAAACCAATACCAACAGAATGGTTCAATCCAACAACAGAGAGAAAAATCACTCCTAGTCTCTCCACCTGCTCCCCCTCTCCCACCTTGAACTCCCTTTTGTACACAGACAAAAACAATCAATATGTGCTTCTCTTACCCATTTTCTCACTTGGCAAACAAAAAACAAAAAGTAAAACCACAGGAAAGAGGGGGCAAAGCAAAACCTGGAAAACTATCTTGTCCGAGGTAAGTTATGCTGCCAAAGAAAATGCTGACTCTAGTGGCAGTCTGCATGGCAATCCAGCAGCAGTCCAGGCAGTGAGTGAGTGGATTGGCAGAGGCAATGAGTGTGTCAGCAGTGTTCATAGGGGAGATCCCAGACTGCTCCGATACTCGCATGGCTTGGGTCTGCTCAGCTCCTATGGGAGACAGCAGCCCGTGGGCTTTGCTGACCACAGAAACATGTGGTCCAGCAAAGAGAAAGAGTTTGGTTTTCTGCCCAAAGCTTTTTCGTTCTTTCCCTCCTGCACAGGCCTGGCAAGGGAAGGAGTGGGATTCATTCTTAAATAGACGGTGTCTCCAAAACAATGATGGAAAAAGGGAATAAAACACAGAAATCTACTTTAACCATGACAATCATCTAGTTCCAACCTCCCTACTGTGGGCAGGGACACCTTCCACTAGACCAGGTTGACCCAAGCCCCAACCAACCTGGCCTTGAACACTTTCAGGGAGGCATCCACAACTTCTCTGGGCAACCTGTTCCAGTGTCTTGCCATTTCAGACTAAAGAATTTCATCCTAATATCTAAAACTACCCAGGCTGCTCTTGTACTTCACATTCCTCACCAGACCCTCCTTGATATTGAGAACAAGGTTCAGCATAGAACCACTCCTTTTTAGCTCTTCAATCGCTTGGAGAATGATTTTTTCCTCAGCACATTCCAGGAACCTCCTAGATTGCTTATGTCCTGCTGTGTTCCTTCCAACAGATATCAGAGTGTTTGAAGTGACCCAGGGCTTGTGAACATGAGACTGCTCCTGTCAGTCTATAGAAGGACTCATTCACTTGGTCTTCCTGGTCAGGTGCCCTGGTTGGGGGCCCTACAGTAGTGACCCACACTATAATATCACTTCTCCCCTTTCTCCAGCAACACCTTGTTCTTTCTCACAGCATGTTTTTACCAGCAATCCTCATTTGGCTCCATGGCTATTTGGATGTCTATCAGTGTTTGAGACATTAGCTGCTTATCTTCTGGGCTTCTACCCATTTAAGTTAGGCCCCCAGTGAACCTGCCTTACAAACTGGAGTGCCTGGAATTCCTCTGAGCTGCTTATCAGGTGCTCTTCTGCTGACATGTGATCCGTCTCCAGGATATGGGCATCTACTGCTGACATTGTCATCAAACTTTTAGGATTGAGATTTCCCTTCCCCAGAAACTTTGGTTTAAAGCCCTCTTCACTAGCTTGGCAAGCCTATGACTGCAGATGCTCTTCTTCTCTGACAGGTGGACCCTATCAGTCACCAGGAGATCAGCTTTCTCAAAGCAAGACCCACAGTCTAAGTAGCTGAACCCTTGGCTTTGTCACCAGTCCCGTAACAATTTGTTGATCTTCTAGGTTTGATTGTCCCTTTCAAACATCTTCCCTTTGACCAGTAAGACTGATGAAAAAACAAACCATGCCTCAGGGTCTCTTCCCATCTGTCCAAGGATGTTCTAATGCCTCTTGATCCTCTTCAGACTGCTTCTTGCTGTCACACTGATGCCCACATAATAGCAGCAGGCAATAGTCCGTGGACTGTACGAGGCTTGGTATTCTGTCAGTGACATCCCTGATAGGACCCCTTGTAAGCAGCAGAACTGGCACTTCCCCAGGGCTTTCCCAGCTCAGGATCCACCCCTGAATGCTGTGATCCTCCACTTCACTGTGGAATGCTCCTGAAGCAGAGCTTGTTGCCTTGACAAGTGACTTCATCATTAAGACACTTCTTATTTTAAGAAGTGCGGGTACATATTAGTAGCAGTGATAGTGACAACTGGCAACCGTTGCTGCATTAAGTCTGCTATAGCACAAAACACAGTTCGGGTACAGTTCATTTTGCTCCTGGAATGATAACTAATATGGTGCAAGGCTGGCTACTTCTTTATACCTCTCTTCCTCTGCCTCTGTCTTTTTCTGATTTCCTACATGAGTCAAGATTCGAGTAGGTGAAAACTTCTATAATCTGTCATTAACCTATGGATGCCTTGAATTAGTAATGTTGCCTTTAACAGCAGTAAGACAGTGGTGTCCAATTTCATTCAATTATTACTCATTTCAAGCATAGCCTGAAGAAAAACTGCCATTTCAATTGATGTTGTACATACTTATTGGTATGGTTGTGGTTATTTTGTATGATTTTTAAAGTAATGGGAGCTGTATTTCTGACATAATTAGTATTTATTTGGAATCTGTCTCCAGTTGAGGGACTCCGTAATTCCTTGAAGTGGACATATGTATTGGGTTTGCATGGCAAGGTTTAGACAGTGAGTGGGCTATATGGATGGGTGCTGTGAGAAACTGCTAGAAGTGTCCCCTACGTGGGATGGGGTACAATGACAGCTGGCTACAAGATAGACCCACTGCTGGCCAAGATTAAGTCCATCAGTGATTGTGGTAATACCTCTGGGATAACATAGTTAAGAAGGAGGAGAAAAACCCAACTGGGCAACTTCAAGCAAAGAGAGGAGTAAGAATATATGAGAAAACAGCTCTGCAGACCCCATGGTCAGTGAAGGAGGTGTTTCAGGCACCGGAGCAGAGATTCCCCTGCAGCCCATGGTGAGGCAGGCTGCCCACCTGAAGCCAATGGAGGACCACAGCGGAGCAGATGTCTGCCTAAAGCCCTTGGAGGATCCCACACCAGAGAAGGTGGGTGCCTGAAGGACACTGTGACCCCATGTGAGGTCCATGCTGAAGCAGGTTCCTGGCAGAAGCTGTGGAACTGTGGAGAGAGGAGCTCATGCTGCTGAGCAGTCTATTCCTCAAGGAAGGCAGCTCTTGGGAGGACCCATGCTGGAGCAGCTAGTGAAGAACTGTAGCTCGTGGAAAGGACTCACATTGGGGAAGTTTTTCGAAGACTGTCTCCTGTGGTAGGGACTTATGCTGGAACGGAGGAAGAGTGTGTGGAGTCCTACCCCTGCAGATGAAGCAGCAGCAGAGACAATTGTGACTAATTGACCACAATCTCTATTCCCTGTCCCCCTGTGCCTCTGGGTGAAGGAGGTAGAGAATTCAGGAGTGAAGTTGAGCCTGGGAAGAAGGGAAGAGTAGGGAGAAGGTGTTTTAAGATTTGGTTTTTATTTTCCATTACCCTAGTGTGATTGCATTGGCAATAAATTGAACTAATTTCCCTAAATTTAATCTGTTTTGCTGGCAGTGGTAGCTGGTGAGTGATCTCTCCTTGTCCTTATCTTGACCTGTAAGCCTCCTGTTTTATTTTCTCTCCCCTGCCCAACTGGACAAGAGGAGTGATAGAGCCACTTTGATGGGCACATGGCGTTCACCCAGGGTCAACCCAATGCATCATATAATTCTGATTAAAACAAAACCCAAAAACCAACCAAACAGGAAAATCTAAATAGATGTAAATTTTATGAGAACAAGGACACTCTAAATGTCAGTTGTTCTCCTTGAAATAATCTAAATATGTTTACACAAAGATGAGATCATTTAGAAATAAAGCTTCTTGGCTTTGGAATAGACATAGAGAAGAGGAAGAAGTTAATTTGATCTATCCCTGCAGTTTCTGTTATGAAAAAATGAGTCTGATGGGGTGACAGTAATTAACATCATCATGTGAAGAAATGACGCCATCCATGTTCTCTTTTAGGGAATATAAAAATGGATTGTTGATTGTAAAGCTGAGAGGCAGATCAGAGTATGGAGGGAATGGCACTTCTGATAGAGAAATTTTAAATCCCAGAGATCTCAAAAATAAAAGCCAGCTGAATAGCAACTGCAGATTGTTTAGTCACAGGAACATATGGCATCATGCAAAATACTGAAATTGAATGATTAAACAGACAGACTGAACATTTATATGCAAGGTAAAGAGCTTGTAGTCTATTTAAAGTCAAAGATGAGTACTAATTCTAAAAGCTTATGAAATCAGAAGATTATTTCTGGAAGCAATAGGCACAATTTTATGATGTTGAGTACCTTGATTACCTCAATTAGTTGCACAACATGGATTCACCAGAATTTGCTTGCAAGAGTAACTTCTGGCTAGCAAAATGTGTTGAGGTATTTGTGTGTCTGTATGTGCATATGTGCTTTAAATTATGTCCAACAGCATACTTACAAACACACATATATATATATATATATATATATATATGAAAAAAAATAACTTTTGTTCATCCTTGAAGACCAGTGTTTGAAATTGGAATTTATTTAACCCTGTGGTATCTGAAAAAGGCATGTGAGGACCCATAGTTTCTACAGTAAATAAGCCACTTCATGGAAAAAGAGATGCTCTTCTATTTAGCACAGACCTGTTAGAAAACTTTGACTGTTTTCTAGTCCTTACTAGACAGTAGAGTAATTCAGCTTGACTTTAGCATAGTCTTAATCTGTCTTACTTCCCAGATGATAAGATTACTTTTTTCCTTTATTTCCTGTAATATTTGTCTCTCAGTAAGCATGTAAAGTCAAGAGAAATAATGAGTCTGTCTGCTGCAGTGTGTGTGAAATATGTAACAATTATTCACAAAAGTATAACTAACTTACTTATTTTTAGATGAAGCTCTGGCTATTCTGAAGCCAAAGAAAATTGATTTTATCCTTGTGTTTGTTGTTAAGGTCATATGTTTGCTTAAGAATTTTTTAAGAATATTAGTAGTTGTCCTGCTATTTGGATGGTTATAAACATTTATAGTTGTATAGACTTAGCTGTAGGAAGTTTGTTGCAGTGATTGCTTGCATATATACCATATGTTCTTTATAACAGACAGTTCTATAATATTACAGGGTTTTGTTTGTGTTTTTGATTTCCTATTCTTAATTTAGTTTGATTACACTTACAGTTTGTATAGTCATGACTACAACAGAATGTTTTTTTTGCATCAGCACAAGCAAGATAACTTCTTGAGAGGCTGCTGAATAAATGACAATAATAAAATGAATTTTAAGATCCATTTGCTGTAGTCAACATTTTGATTTCTCATCTTCACTATTTAGCATTAACTGTAGGATGATCTCCTACTAAGTTCCTTATCCAACTGGAAATTTTATCTAACAGTGGTTTTTAATTTTATGGTTTAAATTCTCATAAGTTGTTCAATTAAAGCATACACAGAAGAATATTTATGGAGCACAGAGTGGGAGGTGCACATTACCCTCTAGTCAATTTATTATTTTTACCACTGCCCTTTAACATACTTAATTGTTATTTTCAAACAGTAGTTACCTCAGATCCAGATGTTCCAGTCAAACATTTTGTATGAACCTATGAGGGAATCTATCAATGAATAAGATTTTTCAAGAAAGAGTTGTAAATATTAAGGGGGGAAAAAAGCATTAATAAATAAAACAGATCCTATCTATATGTGTAAAGGTGCTGAAAATTACAGCACTATTAAAAATGTCCTATTTGCACTTTTTTATTCCAGTGTCACTCCATTTTCCTTAAGGGTAAATAGGATGAATTCATTGTACTTCTAACAGTAGTGTGACATGGATCTAATAAACACAACACTTAAATGGTTCCTTCTTTCTCCACCAGATGGGAATCTGTTTAAGCTGCACACTTTCTGCCTGGGCTGATAAGCAGGAACATAGCAAGGTGTTGGTTTAGTGCAGCTGACCTATTTTGTGCCTTCTTCCATTGATCTTCTTGTTGCCTACCTCTATAGTGTAATTAGTTGAGCTGAAAACTGAGGACTGTGCAAGTGCTACTTTAGCAGCTGAAAAGATGATGTGTTAAGCTCCTTTAATTCTGATTACTTGAGCACTGAGTTTTCCTTGAGCATTGCTCCAAGTGGAATGTATACAAATATTCATTGATGAACCCATTATATTGCTGTCCAGTAGATCACAATGATCAGATGATAACAAAATTTTGGCCTACAGTGGTGGTTGTTTTTTGAGAAAGTTAATCTTACAAGACCTTCATTTGTCAGAATTACAATGTGCTGACCAGAACAACTTATCTCATTTGTTTCCTTCTGCGATTTTGGGTAAAAATGTTGAAAGAAAAGCTGTAGTAATTTCCATATTATTGACTCTTTCCCTGAGTCTGAACTCTTCTGATTCAGTTTCAAATACCAATCAAACCATAGCATACGCAATCTCAACTTCTATTCAAATACTTCCATCATTGTATATTGTGATCAATATTTTCTGTGAAAAGTAAAATTTTCTTAGTATCACTTTCACTACAAAAGTTCAGTGATATCAACACTAGAAATACAATTCATATGGCTGATAACTTTAAATCCATTTACTATTCCTGTTGTTCCTATACTACTCCCCAAACCCCTCTCCTTTTCTGTCATCAACTAAGCTATTATATAACACATGAATGACAACAGAGAAATTAATATTCTTTGTTCAAAGTGTGTGATTCAATCTTCTAAGTACCTAGGTAGCACCATGTGAAATTCAGCAGGGAATTGTTGTTTCAAATGATGAATTATATCCCACTCCGAATGGATTTTTTCTGCCATTTAGCTCCTTGAATGTGTATCAATTACTCAAAACGGCAGGAAATTTGCATCTATTTTCCATCCAACTTTGCTACCTAGTGAAGTTCATTAAA
Organism: Anabacerthia variegaticeps; assembly: GCA_035583185.1. Taxonomy (NCBI): domain Eukaryota; kingdom Metazoa; phylum Chordata; class Aves; order Passeriformes; family Furnariidae; genus Anabacerthia; species Anabacerthia variegaticeps. The sequence goes on from JAWWEW010000112.1 coordinate 86,885,803, forward strand.
GAAATTTGTCACTGGATCCAGCGATAACTGGATGGAGCACATGACAACTGGGACTGAAACTCTACTAACAAGAACTGGAAATTTTTAAGTAAACAGTTATTCTCCATGTTCTTACTTCTTTATTCAACTTTCAATCCTTACAGACAAATTTATGTCAACTAACATTTAAATTAAGCAGCAATCATGGTATCCAAATAATTAGTAGACAAAGGTAGTTTCCTCCAAAAGCATGTCACTGGCAGTCTTATCAGGGGTGAGATGCTGTTGGTCTCCACTTTAGTCTTGAAGTTCTTTTAGACATGGATATAAAAAGGGAAGACACAAGCTTGAGGCCAAGAGAGTTTTGGAAGGAGATTAAAATTATTCAAGTTATTAATAATCAAAGTTAATAATACTTTGCATCACTTTCAATAAGACCAAAGTATATCCAGGAGCATAGATAGGAGGGCTAATGACAATGACAGAATAGAAATGGAAATTACCACATCTGAGGAGGAAACAGAACTGAGTTTAATGTACTCAGATCAAGACAGTTAATGATTGTCATTGCAGAATAATGAAAACTGGCACACTTTTAAATTTTGATGAGTAGCTGATTTATCAAATTTGGAATATAAGTATACCTGTAAAATAATAAATATTGTAATGTAATTAATAGAAAGAAAAACATAACCCAGAGAAAAAGGAGCCTATGTCTTAATTTCAATCGAGTATAAACCTTTAGAATAAATTAGGAAGAAATTAGTTATGGAAACAGAAATTAATGGAAAATCAAAACCATGACTTTTAAAAAAAGATGGATAATACCAAGATAATGTGGTATCTTTATTTGATAGAATAATTGATTTTCTGGATATGAGAGAAGTGGAAGATTTATCTTTCTGTGAAGTACTGGAAGTGGTTAACTATAGGAAAATATTAGTGTGTCAAAGATATAGAATTAGTCAGATAATTTTGATCTTGATAAAAGCTAACTGAGGGAAAGAGGTCTGAAGTCAGCTATCATTTACATGTTATATATTATTTTTATATCTTGTGACTGCTAAATTCTTTGCTTACAAACATAAAACCATTTTTGATCTGAAAGTCTTCAATATAATTTGTATCATGATAATATTAGGAGAACTGGTAGGAACTACTTCTTTGGTATGGTCAGTTATAAATGATAATCATAAAACTTGAGACAAAATGCACTAGAAAGTGTAGTGCAAAGTACAAGCATTTTAATTTTGTTATATCATTTGTGTTTACTGGTATATTTTTTTCCCTGAAACTCCTTGCCAAATTCTTGGTCTAGGCTTAATCCTATAATCATTAGACCCTATTCATAAACATGGTAAACAGGCATAGTTGCTCTGAAATCAGTGAATATGCACAGATTTGTGGTAGCTGAAGTCTGTCCAATAGTGATTATGTTCCTTAATGATAGATACAGTTCATATGCACAATACTCTTCAAATATTTAACAAGCTCCTGGCTTCTTAGAACAAAACTCAGTTAGAAATTCTTTGAAACGATGACAGTCTTGTTCTACAGAAGTTGCACAACTGATTTCATGACTGATCCAAGTGTTATTGAAATCAAAGAGACCCATGAGAATTACAAGAACTGTTCTTTCACATACAGCAAATGAGAGTTTTTCTTAGAGCTTACTCACTCATTATCATGTAGGAACATGACATGGACCAGCTTTCCTTCATTTGCCTATCAATACCTCTTACTTTTAGGGGTGAAACCATTTGTTGTACCGGAGAATGTGTGCATCTATGTACATGTACTGTAAACAAAAAATTCAGAGTTAGGAATCAGATTTCACTATAGTGGACATATTGAAAAAAAAATATAAATCGCACCTGCAATTGTAAAACAAAGCTTTTCTAGATTGGTACTAAGTAAGAACACATTTCATGGAAATGGTCAGTTCTCATTATCAAGAATTATCATTACATTCTCAAAGCCATCACCTACTTAGCAATTGTACTCAACATTAGCTGTGAGTACTCAACCACACAGAGTTGACCTGTGTAATTAGCGGTGATGGCAACAGTCCTTCATGTCCTTAGTCATCACAGTGCAGATGACAAAGCCCAAGAGCTCTTCAACAAAAAGACCCGAAGTTGAAGTAAACATTTCTTCACTCTTACTCAT
>JAWWEW010000112.1:86892950-86909328 GCA_035583185.1 Anabacerthia variegaticeps
AAAACTCATTTCAAGTTAAATATTGGTGCCCATTTATGGCTTCAACAAGTCTCACAAATAAATTTATCCAATGGGTCAGTGTAATTCACACACAGATTTATAATGACTGATTGAGCTAGAATGTTTTGTTACAGTAAACAATACTATAACTGTAAATGTAAAAGTTTTTATATTCAGTGTAAGTAATCAGCATTTGAAATTGTAAAATTTTCACCTGAAGCAAATACTACAGTGGCTGATGGATGAACTCCTGGCTTGGCATCCTAATTCATAGCACCTTAGCTAAACAGATGGACTCCCTGTCCCATCAGTAGAGAAAATGGGTGCTTCTGAAAAACAATTTTAGATTTTTCTGTGAAAGAAACATCCATAGAATGATATAATGCTTTCATAGACTGCACAGAGACTTGTCTAAACCCAGCAAATAAGAAACACAAGGTATTGAGTGTATTAGAATTAACATATGGGAATGTGGAGTAAATATTCCTCCTTCAGAATTTACTGATGACCTTGCTTTGCAGAACAGATGCCTTGTAGTTAGCAATAATTTTCTATGGGCCATTACATCAGCATAGAAAATCCAGAGCCTTGACTATATATCTCTTACTCCCATGTCAAGAAAGGATGGAGGAGAGTTAGAGCTAATACTTCATTAATGAATACAGCCAACACAAGGACAGAACAGATCAACCTCTACTCTAGTGGCTAAACCGTATGATTTCTTGTAGGAAGGAGAATGGGCAATATGCTTTCAGAAATCTGAGAAAAACATTTCATTGACAGAATAAAATTGTAAGAACTAGAATTTGACTTCATGATATCTTTAGTTTGATTCTGAGTAGTCATCTGTAGTGACTGCAGCAAGACCATCACATCTCCATGGTTTCTTAAAACTAAATATCCAGATCGAGCTAAAACGTTTCTACAGTAGTATTTCAGAGGACAGATACCATGTACTGAGTTACCAAATCCTTCATGGGATTATCAATGTTTTTCTTGGCTCTTTTGACATAGAAAGAAAGAGAGGTAGAAGATAAAAAAGAAAGAACACTCCCCTCCCCCCCAGTGTATTTTGACTGTCTCTTTGACTCTCCTAGCAGAGGGGCAGGGAGTTAGAGCAGAACCATTATGCTGTTTTGTCTTGGCTAGCAAATCCTCTAGGGAGGATGTAGACCTGGCATGGTGTAAAAACTCCAAAATCAGGATGCGAACTGTGTTTAACACTGGCAACGCACAGTGATAAGATGCTAGAAAGTGTTTTTATCTGTGGTGTATCCAGATCCTTAACAATGAAGTAATATTCAATGGTCATTCAGTGTCACTATTTTGTGCAGAGATAATGCTCAGCTTTCTGAATGTGCATCTTTAAATTTATTTTAAAGCTGCTGATTCTACCTATTTATTTACCTACTTTTAGGCATTTCTCAGCAATTTGCTCTGCAGCATCTGCCATGTAGAAGGGCATCGTGATTTATCTGCAGCTCTGAATATATTACTTGTTAACCTTTACAAACACCTAGTGTGACTCATTCCATCTTATCACAGCAGACGTCAGTGGGAGTAAGCATCACTCAACAGGACAACCAGTTTGTACAAGATACAGGCGCATGTACCAAATGTACCCAGATAAAAGAGTCAGTTAATTTTTAAACTGCTAAAAAGAAACAGAAATACAACAGTGCAGTCTGCTGTGGGATATGAGGCATTTGAATTGGTAGTCACAATAAGGGGATCAAGAACATGACAATAGCCTAAATAATGAACAAGAGAAATCAATTATAATTGTCACCTCTAAGTATCTCTCATTAAAAAAGGCAGCCAACTTAGGCCATTATGATTCTTTCCCTTTTCCCAGGAACTCCAGCACTATTAAACCAGTCACTGCAGGTCTCCTGAGCAGTACCTTGATTGCTGCATTTCTCTGCCTAATGCTAACTTCCACAGACTTGGGAAACATTACACTTAAACAGTCTAACTTGCAAGGAGTTTGTTCCTGCTGCAACTTCTAAATTTTTGCACTCATAGACTGGAAATTTCGCAAGACATATACTTAACTATGTGGACTGTCCTTTAGACTGATTTGTATTGTTGGATTCATACAGATCTTCAGACCACCAGCACTTTCACAAAACCAAATTTCTGGCAACTTACACTAAAATGGGCAAAATAACAAAAAATATATAATCCACACAATCTGTGGAACTAACTTAACCACAAGCAAGCAGTCAAGCAAATTTTGGGAAGACTCTTGTCTCTTTTTCTCTCTGAAGTCAAGATTATTCTATGAGGACAATTGTCTTCAAATTTTACTTCATAAAAGAGACTTTGGGAAGGTTTCCCAGGAGTTTTCTTTCTGAAATGGATGGATCTTTCTGAAATGGATCCAAGGGTTACTATTTCTCACTCATGTCCATTGGAACTCTGAGGAGTTGACCATCGCCCTGTGAATGTGACCATCCAAACAATTAATCATGCATCTAACAGTCCACGCATCAAGTCCATCTCTCTCCATTTTAAAAAGAAGGATGTTGTGGGGGCCCACATCAAAGGCATTGCAGAAGTCCAGATAAATGACACCTGTGGCCCTTCCTTTGTCCACTGATGTAATCACTCCATCATAGAAGGCCACAAGGTTCGTCAGACAGGACTTTCTTGTAGTGAAGCTGTGCTGACTGTCTTGAATCACCTCCCTTTCTTCCATGTGCCTTAGATTATCTTCTAGGAGAATCTGTTCCATGATCTTCCCAGGCAGAGTAGTTATTTTGAGGTGTTTTTTTTATTTAAAGTATATAGATTTTCACCAGGAGAAATGTAAAATCTAAAATTTTTAATGTAGTCTGCACCCACTGTCTCAAAATGAGGCTTTTAAACTCATACAGAAAAGCATTTTTGTTGGAAGCTTGCCAAATGTGATGTATTTGACTAAGATTGTTCCTATATATTACAGTATTTCACCTTAGTAAAGTCTAATAACCTTGCCATTAGAAAGACAAATATCTTCCTTCAGGACCAAAAAAATCACAAGAGATATTAGAAAATGCTTCAACATCTATCTAGGTGGCTGAATTAGGGGTCTTTTTTTTCCTATAAAGGCAATGGGGCCTAAGAAAGACAGTAAGTTACTAAGATTTTAGGTTTCTAAATGAATTTTGGATGCCTTAGAGACTCTTTAAACAGGCTGTAGGTACCTTAAATAGCCAAACTTAAATGCCCTAAACAAGGCTGGGTGAATCTTTTCTTAGTTTATTAATGCAAGGCTATATTTGACTATGCACAATTGTTTAGGGTTTTTTTTCTTTCCCTCTGTTGCATTGTTGATCCTGAAGATTTTTCATGTATGACAAATATTATGATACCTCAATGTTATATCTTACTCTTTTGTTGTAGAAAGTTTCTTTGTGAAAAGGAAATTCTACTCTGTCTGTACAAGGGTAGTTCTGAGCATGACATCAAATCACTTACAGTATTGCACTAAAGAAAGAGAGGCTTTCAGACTAGAAGAAACCTTCCCAATCCATAGCTAACCTGGCTTTTTAGCATTGAAAATTTTAGATAATGAAGTTGGCATAGATTGTATTACCTTGGTAATGATGTATCTGCTTCTGACATAGAATGTCAGGTTGCAGCATTTACTTAAAGTTACATTGTGCTTTGTATTCTGACATGCTATGACTCACGCAGCTTGACTCGATATGTCTTAAATTGACACCTTTCCATAGATATGCAAATGCTTCCATTTTCTGAAAAGAGCAATTAATATACTCTTTATAAACCAAGTGTTCTACAGAAAAATACTGATATTTTTCACATCATCAGGATATAAATAGTATTATGCAGGGTTTGTTAAAATGTTAGCATTTCTTTAAATGTACAGAAGTACCTATGCAACAACAATTAAGTGTCCTGTTCTGAAAACAGTATTCTGTATAAGACCTTAAATATGCTGCGAAGCAGTAATGCTACTTGATTACACCCTTACACTTACTTTTGAAGATATAACACATACACATATAAAAATAAAACTATAATAAATTCAACATATTGTATTTGCTTCTCAAAATCCATTTTTTCTTCCTTTGCTGCTTGATTTCTATTGTACAGATAGGAACAATAAGGGTCAGTTGTTGTTTATCCTTATTGAGAAAAAACCCAAGTTATTAAATATCTTCTGCACCTTGTTAGTGTCACTTATTGACTTCTTTTAATTTCTAAAGCTGTCCAAAGTCCTGTTTTATCAAACTCTTTGAACATAACTTCCTTCTTTGCAATTTTCTAGAGACTTAAGTTTCCCTTAGACAATCTTCCAGAGGAGCAATACGAAAGCTAGAGGTAAACGTTGTCAGTCAAAGGGATTTGGAGGCAGAAAATATTTCCAATCTTGCATAGTTTAAGCTATAGTCAGACATGTTTGTGGATTATAGGTAAAAGGGTTAAGTTGATAATCTTATATTAGTTTAAAATTATGAATTTTGTATTCTTTGCCATGGATATAGGAAACTAACTACTAAGTGTTGCGAGGCCTAACCTTTAGCTGGCTGGTCCTCATTGGAATCATCAGTATGGCATCCAAAATATTTGTCTCCCCACTAAAGAAAATCACTTAAAGCTCAGTTGCTCACATTTTCCCTTTTGACTGAAAATAAGTAAGTGCTGTCCAAGGCACACTAGTGTAACTCAAGCATTCAGGTGCTGGCAAACAGGACACCTGTGTGAAACCTGTGACCTACTGGAGTAGCAGCTGGAGACCAGATGGGATACCCTATGCATGTATGATAGCATGAGACATCTATGTATGAGCAAGTGAATTCAGTCCTTAAATCAGGGTACACATGCAGCTATCTGTGACTATCCAGGAAGAAAATAAGGAGAAGAGATGGTAAATTTAAGGCAAATATTTTAAAATCTTCTTTGCCCACAAGCTCTGTCAAGTGCAGCGCAGAGGCAATGTACAGGCACATGTATGCTTGTGTTTACTAGGTCTTGACTATTTGATTTTTGAGTTTCTCTTGTATTTTCCTCTTTTCTTTCACCATTCTTGTTACCATTCTTGTTACTCATACCAGAGAGTGAGTCTATAGAGGAATGATTGTGAGTTTAATTTCAGTGGCTGCAGGGAAGATGGAGGGAGTGGGGGAGGTTACTGAGATTGTTCAACAGGCATTCTAGATGCATCTCTGGTGCACTGAGGAGCCACAGCTCTGTAGTTGCCTCTTTTATGTCAGAGAAATCACAGTACTCCCAGGTCAGCTCTGCACAGCAAAAGACTCATGGTGTGAATTCATATTCTAAAGTTTTGTAACTATATTGTGGTTGATTTATTTTCTGCAGTACAGCTCCTAAAGAAGATATCCAGAACATATTCTGGGCTTCTTGAAGCATGTTCCCAATGCCTGAGCGCTCTCATTCCAGCATGACTATCACTGCTGCTTAGTTTACACCTGATACACATTTTTTTTCTTCCTTCAAGATCCAGAATGTGTAAATCGAAGAATCTTTAATTCACCCTCTTTATAGGTGCTGCACATATTCATCACATAGCACTGTTATCAGTGGGCAAAATATTTTTGACTGGACAAATCCATTAAACCATCTGTCTTACATACATTGACAAAATTAGGTTTACTACTACAATGGTGCTGTAATGTTTTGTCAATAACAAAATTGCTGTATGAATATGTATTTTTATATCATGATCTGCTTGTTAAAACCTTTACTCGGAAGTTGATAGACAAACACTTCTCTTACTGGAAAACAACAAAAGTAATGTATTTCATGTCCAAAATACCCTCTCCTAACTACTGTCTTTCTTATACATATAATGTAGAATAAATTACATGTATTCCAACTGAATATAAAGTTATGTCAGTATGCAGTAGGAAATACAAGTACATTTGGTCAGAGAACAAACAGAAGAGAAAAAGTTGCATACTACCAGTCTTCGATTATACCAATTTTGGACAGAAAGGATAATGTTATTATGAATATTTGAAGGTGATCTTCAATGGCTGCATAATTTTGCATTCAGGAAGTACTTTAGGACTGAGAAAGTCATAGCAATGTTGAACCTGACACTACAGTCCAATGAGAGTTCATACATTCTGTCCTGCAACTATTACTTAATGGCAGTTTGCTGTGTAATGAGAAATCCTCCCAGACTAGAGACTTATTTTGTCAACTAAGTAGTCTAACAAGTAAGTGAGAGGGAGAGGACTGATGTCCCAATGGAGAAACAGAAAACATGTAGGTATCCTGTGGCTGAAAGTTACTCATGCAAAAATAAAAGTATGCATTTGTGTCTACTAAAGCCCAGGTGCACATGCTAGGTGGTCTGCTCTCACTGCAGATAATGTGTTTGTATAAAATGCAGGCATTACTGAGTTATTCAGTGGAACAAAATGCAGTTGTGAAGTTGTATGGTTGATTTGTGTTATATGTTCAGTGTGGGTTTTGTGGGTTTTTGTTTTGATTTGTTCTTTTGGTGAGATATGGAAACATAATTTTGGGGCAATTGTCTAGGAGGACAGCATTTGTTTTCTGTAACTAACTAAGGTAAAAGAGAAGAGTGCTTACAAGATCCATTATCTGGGAAAATGATTAGATCTCTGGGTTTAGGCAATATGAGACCTCTAAAGTAAGAAGACCAAAAACTATGCATATTTGTAACATATTTTGAAAATATCTTATTTTTCTTTCCTTTCTTTTTTTTTTTTTTTTTTAAATTAGCCTAAATAGAAAAATTTCTGTTACACAAATTGGTCTAAGTTTAGTGGGTCAGAATTACAATTTTAACTGTGATTGTGTTATTTCTCATTGTGATTATGTATATAAATCTCTGTTCCTTGACATAATTATTTATTTATGTCTTCTTTCTCAGATGTTCCGAATTTTATGGATTTCAAATATGTTATGAAAAAATAAAGCTTTTGAATTTTTTTCACTTCAATACTTATGAATGACAGAATTGTTTCAAAACATAGATTTTTTTATATAAAATCTATTTCTCCTTATGTCAAATTTTCTAGATAAAATTTTACTGGCATCATTCTGAATTTACAACTGTATTACTGAACAGTGTTTACTTGTCCTTGCAGAAGGATTGTATGTGTTACCAGAAAGACTGTGTAAGAAGCACTTCTTGAATAGATGATGCATGAAAGAGATGCTGAAATGTCTTGATGCTCTCAGCACAGCCCCTGCTGTTAACTTTGCAGTTAGTTACACTCAAGGCTCCTCTTCTTTTGCATAGAAAGAAATGAGGGCAGTTAGTTGTTTTTCACTCCACTGTAGATGCCCCAGACAGCTCAGACACCAGAACAGGTAGGAAAACAACCTCTGCCAGGTAAATACCCAGTTTCTATTCTCTGATCTGGAGTAAGGTGAAATTACGGATTACCTTGTTATTTCTTGAGTTGAATTTCAGTTTCTGGTCAGATAAAATTCAGACTACAATAGCTATAACCTAGCCCTTTATCAAGGTAATTTATTAATTTGCAGTCTTTCAGAGAGTGCAATAATTCAGAATTTTCAGCGGAAAATAGATATTTTTGTATCATTAAGAGCTTCCAACCTGCTGTTACCCATATTTTGGAGAGAATAGCCAACAGCAGCAAAGTGGTGGGTAGAGATAAATATTCCAGATCCAAAATTGTCATCAGAAACTTGAACCAAATAAACAAACAAACAAATAAAATGAGACAAGTACAGAACATTCTTCAATAAGAACAGGAAGGCAAGATACCCAATGAAGGAAAAGTAGTTTGAAGCCTACCTGCATAAGGAACTATTTAATAAGAATTAATTTTTCAAACATGAAATGAGTGTTTGATCTAAGTCTAGTGAATAGTGATGCTTCTGCTGGCTTCAGTAAAATATCTGCTAATATAAAAGTTGGTAATCAAAACAGATGGACTTCACTCATTATTAAAGGGACAGGACACTGAGGTATGTTGGGTTAGCATAATAGTCAGGATAATTTTGTAACATAAGAAGTTTCCTAAAAAATTCGAAAAGGGCCTACATAGTGGATGTCTTGATCAAGCAAGCTTTCTGTGTACATAAACTTAAATAAAAAAGAAAAAAGGAAGAGGATAATAGAGTTGTTTTTTAAGGTAAATGTGTTGCAATTGCAAAAAAAAAACCCAAAGCAACAACAACAACAAAATAAAAAAAAAAACCCCACACACAAAAAAAACCTGTCGGGTTACATATCCTCATTTTTGTGTAGCAAGATGAGGACTGAAGATTTCAATCGCATGCCTAGCGGAAGCAAGGTTAAGTGACATGGGAATAGGTCAGATATGCTACTTGCTGCTGTAGGGAGAAAATCCACGTGGTCAAAGCTCAGCTGTAGTTGAAGCTGGACAGAGATGTGGGGGACAATAAAAAGAGTTTTTTCAAGCATATTACTGGCAATATGCAGTACAGAAATATAATTTGTCCATTACGTGATGGGGATGGTCACCTCAGAAACAGGGACAGAGACAAGGGAGAAATGTTCAAGGCTTTCTTTGCCTCTGTCTTCAACACGGATAACAGACCAAAGGGGTATCAGTGCCCGGATCTGGAGGACTAGGACTGCAACAATCAGCTGCCAGTCACCCGTGAAATCATGCAGGATTTGCTACTCCGGCTAGGTATCTACAAATCTATGGGGCCTGATGTGATTCATCCCAGAGTCCTCAAAGAGCTGGATGATGTCATTGCAAACCATCTCTTGATTTTTTAATGGTCTTGGGAATCTGGAGACCTGCCAGCTGACTGAAAACTGGCAAATGTTAACCCAATTTTCAAGAAGGACAAGTAGGAGGATCCTGGAAACTACAGGTCTGTCAGTCTCACTTCAGTGACTGGTAAAGTTATGGAGAAAGTTATTCTAGGAAGTGTTGAAAAACACCAGCATGGCTTCATGAGACCAAAGTCCTGCTTATCAAACCTGATTTCATTTTATGACAAGGGAACCCACATGACAGATCAAGGGAAACCAGTTGATGTCATCTTTTTGTATTTCAGTACAGCTTTTGATATTGTCTTTCACACGGTCCTTCTGGACAAAATATCCAGCACACAGATTACAACAGCTGAGTGGACACTCCCCCTTCCCCTCCCCGACTCCACGTGGTCACTAAGATGTTGCAAGGAAACAGACGCACGCGGGCGACAGGACAGGAAGCAGAGAGAGAGTTTATTCCCAGGGTCCGGGTTTATATAGGGTCACAGGGGAAGTGATGTCACACCAATGAAAATTGAGGGTTTGCTGCAAGTAGGGAAAGGGTTAACAACAGGCCAGGGAGGTGGCTTCTCACATAACCTGCCCAGGTACCTTCTTGCATTCTAATGAGGGTGTTCCCAGGGTGTTCTGGGAACAAGAAAGGTGACACAGACAGGGTAGACTCCATTTTACAACCAATGGTTAGCTTTTTCCATCTTCTGAGGCTTATTGCTACAACACATGGTTAAACACACCATGTGGTGGGTGAGCAATTAATGGGGGAACATCAGACTGGTGACCTGTCACTAGTGGGGTTCCGCAGGGCTCCGTCTTAAGCCCTGTGCTCTTCAACATCTTCATAAATGACTTGGACACAGGAGTGGAAGGGATACTAAGCAAGTTTGCAGATGATACAAAACTGGGAGGAGCTGTTGACTCCCTCAAAGGCACGGAGGCCCTGCAGGGAGACCTCAACAAATTACGGAGATGGGCAATCACCAGTCATAGGAAGTTCAACAAAGGTAAGTGCCAGATTCTGTACCTGGGATGGGGCAACCCTGGCTGTACAGACAGACTGAGTGAGATTCTGAAAAGCAGTGCTGGGAAAGCAACCTGGGGGTCCTGGTCAATGGCCAGTTGAATATGAGTCAGCAGTGCCCTGACAGCCAGGAGGGCCAACCCTGTCCTGGGGGGCATCAGGCAAAGCATCGCCAGCTGGTTGAGGGAGGGGATTGTCCCGCTCTGCTCTGCACTGGGGCAGCCTCACCTTGAATATTGTGTGCAGTTCTGGGCACCACAATATAAGGAAGATATTAAGCTATTAGAAGGTGTTCAAAGGAGGGCAACAAAGATGGTGAAGGCCTTGAGGGGAAGTCATACGAGGAGCAGCTGAGGGCACATGGTGTGTTCAGCCTGGAGAAGAAGAGACCAAGGGGAGACCTCACTGCAGTTACAGCTTCCTTGTGAAGGGAAGAGGAGGGGCAGGCACTGATCTCAGTGGTGACAAGTGACAGGACTTGAGGGAATGGCCTGAGGTTGTGTCAGGGGAGGTTTAGGCTGTATATTAGAAAAAACTTCTTCCCCCAGAGTGTGTTTGGGCGCTGGAACAGGCTCCCCAGAGAAGTGGTCACAGCACCAAACCTGACAGAGCTCCAGAAGCATTTGGATGATACTCTTTTGCACGTGGCATGATCTTTTGGATGGTCCTGCACAGGGCCATGAGTTGGACTCAGTGATCATTGCTTATTTCTTCCAACTCAACAAAGTCTGTGTTTTTTGGTTAAGGTTATCAATTAAAAATAAAAACTGGATGCACATCACAATACATATATTAGAAAATAAAAAAAAAAATCGAACGCTAAGTCAATAGAAAATAGGGAGTTTTATCACCAAAATAAATATTTTCCTTTAAAGTCATGCAAGTGAAGCTTCCAACAATCTTTCATCTGTTGAGACTGAGACTAAAAAAGCTTAAAAAAAGTGTATTTCTCCAAAATACACACGTTCAGACAAAATAAGACCATATAAATCCCCTTAATATATCCATGTAGCTGCTATTTTGAATGGAACAGCAGAAAAGTCACAGCTCAACAAGATGGCAGGGTTCATTTTCATTCTGAAAAATTCTGTGTTATATTTGTATTAAATATCTATATAAATGTTATTTAGGAGTATTATAAGTGATCATAAATATATTCCTTGAACTGTGTGTAATCTAATATGTCACTATAGAAAATATAGTAAGAGGTACTTCTATGAAAGCATCTCTATAAACATAATTTTATTAAAGAAAAATCTCAATTTAAAAATGAGAGACTCTAGCAAAAGCTTCAAGTAGGACAAACTGTTCCTAGACTAGGAATAATCCTTAACAGATTGAACATTCTAAAAAAAATTTCAAACGCACAACACTAATTATCTTACAGAAATAAGAAACTCTAAGATATGTATTAAAAAGGAGAAATGATCAAAATAGATTGGTTGCTGTACAATTGAAGCTAAATTATTCCAATAGACAAAAATATGTCCAGATTATGAGTAATTAAAAATAATATGGAAATATATTTAATTATTTTCCCTAAGTACATTTATAGCTGAGCCCAAAAGCTTGCAATGTGCTTTAAGAGGAAAACCATTAAAGCTTAAGGTTGCAGATCTAGATGCTTTACGTATCTGCAAGGCAAAGCAGTATGTGCACCCAAGAAATATAAAAAGCTTTGAATAGACTTAAGGTTTGGCGAGACTTCTGCAGATAACTGTCAGAATTAGTCTTCTTTAACCTGAAAATACTGTGCCTCACGTTGAAGCACTATAACTGTGTGGAGTTGTGGGGCTTTTTTGTTTGTTTGGGTTTTTTTGTTTGGTTTTTTGTTTGCCTTTTTTGTTTTTGTTTGGGGGGTTTTTGTTGTTGCTGGGATTGAAAATAGAAACTCATGTTTTACTGAGGGAAGCTAACTTCCAAATAATCAATAAATTGATTGTGACTATCTATATCTCTAGGACACAAAGGAGTCTATTTCTAAGTTGGAAAAAGGTAAACAGCTATTGTAATTTTTATGAAGTTTGCAATGTCTTATCTATTCCTGGAAAGCTTGTCATACCTACTGAGTTTTTAACTCAGCACTGATATACAAATATTGAAAGACATTCCAATAGAGACTAGATGAGTGAAAGTGAATACAAGAGAAACAAAGACACTGTTTTGTAAATAGTAGATTCAATGAGAAAGGCAAACATCTTCCTTTGGTAGCTTAACAACTAAAGCCAAAGAAGCCCTTGACTGTGTAGAGTAGGAATCTCTGAATATAGTTCTGATAGTTCGAAAACTACCAAAAACAATTGCTGTCATCTTGGGGCCAAAGTAAACTTACAGTGGAATCCACCTATATTCAGACTGCTGTAAAAATATACCTTTCCCCCCTATCATTTATGCTAGAGTAAATGGTAATAGAATTCTAAAATAGAAGAAATATAATGGTTAGCATAATCAGGAAACAATATAAACAGTAAAAATGCTTCTGGGTGCAAAACTATGCAGGAGTTGATATTTGTAAAATGTTTACAAAGGTTTTGTTTGGTTGGTTTGGTTTTTTGCTGGTTTTTTTTTTCCTGTTGTTTTTTTTGGGGGGGATTTTTTTCTTTTTTTTTTTTTTTACTGTAGGCTCCAAAGTGCAGGATCTGCTACTTTGTTAAGAAAGTAATATGGCCCAAAAGGAATGGAATTGAACATATTTTAGTCCACAATGGTTATGCACCACAGAGATGGATTAGAAGGCATAATGTCAGCTGCATTGGCAATAGAAAGCAGCTCAAGGACCAATGCTGGTTTCCTAAAATTTAACAATATGAATAATAAAAGATTGCTCAATGAGGTCTTACACTATATATGAGATGACTTTGTTTCAGAAAGTAGAATAATTGCCTGACATGAGAAGCAGTACAGATTAAATTATAATCTGAAGATAGTTAGCCTGGAAATGATCTAGAAGAAATACATCAGCAAATGCTACAGATTCATGACATAAAAAGTTTCAGAAACTTGAAAATTTACAAAAGTATGTTGACATGGAAGAAGGATAATGAGAAACTAAATGGTACATTAAGACATCTTAATGATCTGTAAATAAAGAGAAAGCATGGATTAGTATGAAAGAATAATGCAGCTAGGGGTGAAGGGGGAAGACTAAAAAGACTTATGAAAGGCAAAAACATAAAAAGCAATGAAAGGGAAAGATGCACAATACAATGGTAAAATAAAAAGTGAGGACTAACTAGGCAGATGGTATTGTGGCAGAAAAGAACTGTGTTTCAATGGACTGCAAACTTACTGTAAATTAGCAGTATTATTTATGCTCCACACAAATAAATCAGGGATAATTCCTTTATAGAGGAAAACACTGCAGTGCGTTATAAAAGTGCATAATGGTAGTATTGCAGCTGTGATAATCCAAATTACATTCATGGGGCTAATAAAGCATCTCACCTTTCCCTACAACCTCTGCTTCATTAAGCAGAATAATGCATGTAAGACATAGAAGGTAATTATGATGCTTTGTTTGGCATGGGAGACATCTGGCATAATGCCTCTACGACTGGGCAGTGGACTCAAAAAAAAAAAAAAAGACTAATAGGAAAGACTTTAGAGGACAGGAATATATATTATTAGGGATGTGAAATAAAAAGCATCAAGGAAAAGAAGAAACTGAGGCACCACCATGATATCTGGATTGAAAAATTAAATGTAAAGCAAATGGGGGTGATTAAGTATACTTTGTGTCTACTAATGGCAGAAAAGGAAATAATACACTTATTTTGAAAAAAAAAATATTTTTTTTAAGTATTAGCATGAATTTATCAAGTATTTTGATTACCTAGGGAGGTTGTAGGGTCTCAGTGCTAACAGACAGAAGTCAGGAGTGGAATAGTGGATCTTCAATCCAAGTGCAGAAGTCACACGTCACAGAAAATTAGAACATTTTCCTTGTAGCATGGCTATTCATGAAGCATCCTGTTATGTGTCTCTGTCACCACAGTGTAATTCCAGAAAGTTCCTGTGATTGTCATAGCATCACCCAGCCAACCTGGCATCTGTATCAACTGTTTGCAGCTTCTTATATCTGTTCAGTTTTGGTGGGTTAACTGTGACTGTCAGATGATCAACCAGCTGCTTGCTCAATCCCCTTCCTCAAAGAGGACAGGAGAAGAAAATGAGATGGAAAAACTTTCTGTGTCAGCCTAAGGTCAGAGAGATTACATACCAACTACTGTCAGGGGCAAAGTATATCTGACTTGGGGAAAATTAATTTCTTTTTTTGCAGGTTCAAATATATCAATGACTAGAAAATGACAAAAATCCAGGCAGACAAAAATCTCAGCACCTTTTCCCCATTCCCCTCTTCCCAGGCTCAGATCCACTCTCATTTCTAGCCACTCTAGCTCCTTCCTCCAACAAGCAGCACAGGAGGGTTGGGACTGGGGGTTGTGGTCAGTTTATAATAGCTCCTCTCCACCATTCTCCCTCTTCATGCTTTTCTTCTGCTCCAGCATGGACTCTCCACCCCTGCCACTGCATGTTGACATGTAGACCCAATATAGTAGACAAGACAGTCCTGGACTGTAATAGCTGCCAGGTTTGTAGTATCTTAAGAGTAGTATCACTACAGGTCATCTCTAATGCTTGCCAACCTGCAATAATAAAGAGAAAAATAACACTGCCAGCCCCTCCTGGAGAGGAACAGGAGCTCATCGATTTTGAGTGTGAGCTAGTGACTCTAAATTACAACTGTAGAGGTACATCTCTGTTTTGTTGCTGTCTCTCTAAATAGTTAATTAATACACCACTAGAATCTTCCTTTTTGTTTGTCTATTAAATACATCTGATCTCATTGGATATCTGTCCAGTTTTCCAAGGTCTGTTCAGCAAATCTATGTCCTCCAGCAGAAAAGCTTATCTCAGTCAGATAAAAATCAGATAATCAGATAACCATTTTAAATTATTGATTTATTTTAGACAATCACAGAGAAAGAAAACAAAGGTTACTTTCTGTTGAGCAGGTATAGAAATTTAAGATGGCTCAGATATCTAGGGAAACAAATTTTGGATTTTTCGTCAGGACAGTTCAGTCTCTGGTTGTGATATTCCTGCAAGGTCTGTGTCAGATTTGCATGATAAGCACACTGTTTTCTGAAAATCTAGGTATTGTAGATGATTTGGTAATTTCAATGGAATTGTTATTGTCTATATTTTTGTCTACTGTCCACATATGTTCATGTCCACATAAGGAAATATTTATCCCCAGAGATGTGCCTATAAATCATGAATAACTACTGACTTTCCATGAAATTACATGAAATTTAGTTTTTCCCTGTAATGGGCATATTTGTTTATGGAGCAATATTTTCTGTATGAAGTGTATAATTCCTGGAAATAAGAGAGAAATTAAAAATTAAGCTTAAAATTAAGCTTTCCTCTTGGCTCATTTGTTGTTTTTGTACATTGACACAGTCTTTAAAAAAAGGAAATGTTTTGATCAGTTCTTTAGAACTGATTAGGATTAAGTGTTGGGTTTATCTTACCTTCCTCTCTATTTTTTTTTTTTTTTTGGGCAAGATCTGTTATTCAAACAATACTTGAACATTCTGTATCTATTTTGTTTAGGATGCTCAGTAAATTTATATAGGGACATTTTAAAGGGAAAATTTCAGCTATTTTAAAATCTATTCTCATAAAAACTTTCCTGTATATAGGCACTATAGAGAAAAGTATCACTTTGGATCACAGTACCCAGCTATTAATTCTTACACTCTATTACACTACAGATGATTTAAGGTGAAGGGCTCAACTCTGCTGCAATGAGTCACTTAACAGGTTAAGCAAACAAATCTCTATAGTAAACAGTTTCACACTTCTGAAAGAACAAAAGCTTTTTGTCCTTTTTCTCTGTATCAGGGTATCAATTTCACATTCTAAATGCTCAACTGAAAAAAAACACTTTACTTCATTAGTCATTTATGTTCCTACAGAACTCTCCCTGTATTGTTATTGCTTGATTTCACAAGTCCTTTACTGAAGAGGCATGAGCAGGGGAAGTTGCTAGGGAAGGAGTGAGAACAGCCTCTATATTTAGTCTCACAATTTCTCAACGTTGTTCTGCACAACCGCAGATCTCAGTGGCCATCTTAACAGGCATTATTTTAATTCATATTTGTCCTATTCTCTCTGTGTTCTCCCTCCTCAGATATGTCTGTTAAGCACGGTACAGTCAGGAGCATCACAGTGGATCATCTTACACAATTGACCCAGCTTCTCAAAAAAGGTTTTGAAGAACACAATATTTCTCACTGATATGGCAGAGATAATGGGCTTGAAGCAGTGATAGAGTAGCTGCTTAGTTTCTTATATACTTTCTTAATTTGCACCCTTCAATCTGCATTGCACCTATGTAGCCATTTTCAACTCTGAAGATTATTTTGAAAGATGAGTTAAGAGGTTAAATAATTTATTGATATTCCTTCTTGTGCTGGTTTAAAGGTAAACCAGCAGGAGAAATGGACCCACCACAAGAGAGTTACAATTTAATGAAAGATATTACAGTAAATACACTGACACAAAGAGAAAACTGCTTTCAACTCACCAAAACCCAGCAGTATAACCCAGTGTCCCAGGGCACA
>JAWWEW010000112.1:86909428-86928079 GCA_035583185.1 Anabacerthia variegaticeps
TGGGTGTGAAGGTGCTAACGACTCCCTGGGCAGCTGCTGTGAATGGTCCATTGTTCTTGGGAAATGAATAGAGGGGGGTAGAATACATAGCTTTGATCACCCCCCCCCCAGTGATAACTGGTCCCACCTGCTGAACTAGGACACTCCTGAAGCCTGATATTCTTTCCACATGTAGCTGCAGAGAACAAACAGTCAGTTATGTGTTATATGTCAGATGGGAGTGTGGAAATGGAAACTTTGCACAACTCAACATTTTTGACTAAACCCCAGAACTTTCTGAGATTTATTATTATCTCTTTCTCTATAACGCAACTCTACTTTAGTAATCTAATCTTCTAATGTTGCACAAGGATGCAGAATTATGACCCTATTAAACAAAAATTTGAACACTTCGTTCAAGGTCAGGGGAAACTAAATGAAATTAATACTGCTGTGATAATATTTAGTATTTTTATAAACCCTTGAACTGTTTTTTTTTTTTTATAAAGGAACAACCATTTCAAAGTACTTTGTGATGGCTTCTTGGATAACAGTGTATTTGATATATAGAGCATCTTAATAAATTATATTTTTTTATATTTTCCCTAACCCTTTTCTTTTTAAAGCTGCTTGAGATCTCAGACTGCCATAAGAGTGTGTATTATAAGCTAGGCTACACTGCTTTGATTAAGCAAATAGTTCCATTATTTCACTAGAACAGTTCCTAAAGTATAGAACAATGTAATGAAATCATAAAATTTGCACTGATCCATATTATTTGCACTTCCTATTTTGCGTATCATTTTCTATTACTTCTGGGAGTTATTGCAAGCAGTATCTTCAAAATTAAAAAATCAGCCTCCCATATTCATATTTTTTTCAGTTCCTGGGCCCTTTTTACTTTGATTTGGTGACAGAGTTCATATTCCATTCCATTATGAGTTTAATTAAATGGCAATTAATTAGGAATGAAAAATACTGTCATCTGAAATTTATATTCAGGAAATGCTTCATTTTCATTGAGCATAAGGAATCAAATTTCTGAAAATTTTGACCCACCATTGATAAAGACTTAGTTGATCAAGGACCTGTGTTCTGGGTTCACTCTGGCTGGATGTCAGGTGCCCATCTAAGCTGTTCTATCACTCCCCATCTCAGCTGGACAGGGGAGACAAAATATAATGAAAGGCCCATGGGTTGAGATAAGGAGAGGGAAATATCACTCACCAGTTACTGTCATGGTCAAAACAGACACAACTTGGGGAAAATTAATTTAATTTTTTGCAAAAACTGAAAAAAAATTCTAAAAACCTAAAATCATCTTCCGCCCACCCCTCCCTTCTCCTGGACTCAACTTTAGTCCCGATTTTCTCTACCTCCTCCCCCCTCACCAGTGACTGAGGGGGATGGGAAAAGGGGGTTGCAGCAAATACATCACACATTGTCTCTGCTGCTCCTTCCTCCTCAGGGGGAAGGACTCCTCATGCTCTTCCTCTGCTCCAGTGTGCTCTCTGCAATGAGAGACAGTCCTCCATGAACCTCTCCAGCATAAGTCCTTTCCATGTTGCAATTTTTCACCAGCTTCTCCAGACTGGGTCTCTTCCATGGTGTGCAGTCCTTCAGGAACAGACCGCTCAGGCTTGGTTCCCCACAGGGCCACAAGTTCTGACAGCAAACCTGCTCCAGCATGGGTTTCACACAGGATAACAGCCTCCTGTGGGTCCTTCTGCCCCCTCGGTGTAGAGTCCTTCTTGAGCTGCAGAGGATATCTGCTCCGTTATGGACCTTCATGGGTTGCATGGGGACAGCCTGCGCCCATTATGGTCTGTGCCACAGGCTGCAGGAGAATCTCCACTCCAGTACCCAGACTACCTTTTCCCCCTCCTTCTTCACTGACATTGGGGGCTGCTGTTTGTCTCACATATTCTCACTCCTCACTCCTGGTGCATTTGCCTATTTTTATTTTCTCCCTTCTTAACTATGTTATCCCAGAGGCAGGCACTACCAATATCGGTGGTGGGCTTGGCTTTGGCCAGCAGTGGGTCTGCCTCTCCTTGTCACTTTTTATTGCATCTACAAGTCTTGGCCCTGTTAGGCATGAGAAAGAAAGTAAAAAAAGTAGAACTGACTTTCAAGGACAAATGTGAACCAAGGATGGCAATATACTTGGTAGTAGTTATACAAACCAAACAAATTGGTATAAGAACACAGCAAAGTGTTTCAATGCTAATATAGAATATAGAATCATAGAATGATAGAACCATCATAGAATAGTTTGGGTTGGAAGTGACCCTTAAAGATCATCCTGTCCAATACCCATGTAATAAGTAGGGACACCTTAAATGAAATCAGGTTGCTCGGAGACCCATCGATCTGACCTTGAATTTTTCCATGCATGGGGCATCTACCTCACCTCCTATCCTCCCACTCTCATCTTAATTTTTTAATAGACTCTTCCTCACGTCTAAACACAAAACTGTTAGACTTTTAACACCACTAACTCCTATTAATACACCCAGGAAATGTAGAACCTATGCCCTGATGAGTGATCTTTGTGAGCACATATGAGCATGTACGTATCTGTGTGACAGACGTGGAGGGAAAACAATAAGAATAATATCTTGTAAGGAAATAAGATTTCTTTACTGGAAACTAACATCTGAAAATAATAGTTGATTGCCAGATTGTGCTTGTCTTTCTTCCTCTTTGAATTACTTTAACATTTCTTAACCAGCAATTGGAAGAAATTTAAAGAGTTATGAATGAATAAGTGGTATAAGTATTAAAGAATATTTATTGGACAGATTACTTATTTTGGTAGCACATCAGCAACATGAATATGCATTGTTTCAGTTTATACTACTCTCTTTTTTAATTTGTCATGGGGAAAACCAAACAAAACACAAGATATTCCAGCTCCCTCTTCTTTGCATCTTTACTTCCTTTTTGCTTGAAGGTTCCTTGTAAGTGTAAAGATCAAACCAATTCTGCAGGAATAATGTGCTAAAGTAAATGATTTGCGTTTTACAGAATCAAAAAAGCTGGAAACACTGAACATTTGAAAGCTTTTCTACAGAGGAAAAAGCAGAAACTTTAACTTATTTTAAGAAACACTGACTTAAATGTACTGCATAACATATGTTCAGTGGTATTTTTGCTTCTTCAAAAGTCAGAATGCTTGTAATATAATAATTTTTTGTCAAAACAAAAGAAAAAGGGATGAAAATGACTATCTAGAAAATCTGAACAGAAGGATTTTTGTTTGAGAGTTTGTCTTCTAGCAGAATTGAAAAGAAAGAAAAAGGGAATGAGCATGAAGAGGACCATATGGGAAACAGTCCCCAAGCTAGTGAGCAAAGATCTCTAGTTTCCCCCTTTTAAGTTCCACCCATGCATGAATTTGTCACTCTTGTTTGGTTTTCAGAATGACCTATTTTATTTAGCAAGGATCCACTCCCCTTCAAAAACCAATACAAAATGTGCCATGCTGAAAATCCCTCTGCTTTGTTAGCTCTTCCATAAAAGAGTTTCTAGGACCCAGCCAATCTCCTAAGTAGCAGCTTTAGTACCTGATTAGATTCCCATTACCTGTCAACAAAATTTTGACACTCCAGATGAGAGCAGGACTAGGTCTGCAATCCTGTGGTAATCATAGTTAAGAGGTCTTAAAAACAAGCTTTCCACTGAGTACTATGGTCATCAATGTTTGGTACTTACCATTTCATAACTAGCTGTTTTATTTTTCAAAAGCCAGCCTGTAAGGTATACTTCAGTGTTTAGAAAAGTTCCAATAAACTTTTGGGTATAAAGCTGTTTCCATCATATCTCGCTGAATTACAGACTGAAGCATCAATAGCATCTCAGAGCACCAAATGTACAATAGATTGGGAAGCTGAAACCCCACAGAGTTTTGATTTTTTGTATTTGTGTACTTATATACTACCTCCTCAAAGCCTCTGCAAATAGGACATGCTTTTTTGTTTTTTTAAATGGTAAATATTGCCCACATATATTTTTTATTATCATCTTTATAGAAAAGCCCTTAAATTCACATTGGCAAATGTCATTGTCTTTATCCACAAATGTCTTAAAATTTGTAGCATTGTTGGAATCCGAGGTTTTTCAGAGCACCAAATTGTGTGAAACATATTACTAACGTAAGACTTTATGGCAAAATTGTAAAGGATATGCTCTACTGTCATACTAAGGTACATAACATGTCCTTAGAACAAGCTGCTGGTGGAGTCTGTTGCAGTATAAGAGCATTGAGAAAGTTATACTTCTTTTAGTGTCCACATATTTTTAATGGTAGTACCCAAGCTAAACTTGGGCTTGGGTAGGTCTTCGAGCATAGGTTATCTATCTAAAATAAAATTTGTTATTCCATTTTCTGGCATTACATTCTCTTGGTATTAAAGCACAGCTTCACAAACCAAATGACTGTGGCTCTTTGGGATTTAGAAGTGCAATTATAGTGAGAGCAAAGTAAACACTGCTTCAATTACTATCATTAGTGAAATATGTGGGGGGTTTTGCAGTGTCGTTATAATTAAAATTTTCTCTAAGTTAGCTTTGTTATTCCTTGTTATCAGAGGATTATAACTCTACAGTGAAAACTGGGAAATTTCTGAACAGGTTTTTTTTATTCATAAACAATTTTCTTCTCAAGTAAACAAATAAAACTGTACCGACTCAGTTGATTGACATACAAATGTCTTGGGAAATGAAATTTTAGACTTTTTTCCCTGGAAACATGTCTATTTCAAGAGAGTAAGTGACAAAGGCAATGTCCCCTTCTTATTAAAACTTTGGAAAATAGCTAGAAAAATTATGTTAGAGCATATATAGTTTCTTTTTTTTGGAGGGACAAAAACATCATGTTCTGCCTAAAGGACTGGGAGATATGCTTTAATGTCCTTCATCCTATCACCTATTCTCTTGAAGTAGCTCAGTCTTTCAGGCTGGAAAGGGGTATTCCTGGAAAGGGCCTCTGAAGGAAGGGCAGTACTTCAGTGCTCCAAGTGGTGTACATTAAAGTCTTGCTTGCATTTCTGAAACAAGGAAATGAAGAATAAAATTATTAGTGCAATACAGTTATAGCATCCATAAAGTTGATATAATTACTGTGGGTTTATTTGGATATCACTAAATGCAGAACATGGTCCTTTGCTCTTTACATTTTTTCCTTTAAGTGGTAAACTTTAAATTACTCCTTACAGGGGGCTTTGTTAAGTCACTTGAGGTATATAGTCAGTTTCAGAAATATTTTGGTAACAAGTGTCCCATCATGATGAATTTATTTTATATGCATAGCAAAGGAATCATCTGACAGAACTAATTTTGCATTAATGCTGCTCCCACATGTACCTCTTTAGATCTTCTGCTTTAATCAAAGATTAGTTAGGAGTTTTTACAACATTGTTTTAGCATTTCAGACTGCAGACATCCTTGGGGTCACTTTGGGCCAAATCTATGTCTTTGTGCTTAGAGTTTTACCAGAGATAAATGGAACTCTCACTGTTATTAGCTACTGTGGAAATAGCTATCAGTGTGATGAAGATTGACTAAATGAGAGATTTTACTTTTTAAATAGTATAGACAGACAAAGGGTGGAAGAAGGAAGAGAGGGGGATGTATCTATGTGGTAGAGATTGGACTTCTTAGTCCAAAATTTAAAGCTTTAAAATCATCACTGAGGTACTCTCTAGATCTAAACAGGTTATGTGCTTGTCTCTTTTGCCTAGAAAGGAAAATTTTTATGGACCCTAACTAGGAGCTTATGCCAAACTGAATAGGTACATGCTAAATTTTGAGCATCGGGTGTTTAACACAATGCTGTCCAAAAAGCAGCCTTCCCACTGCCCTAGCTTGCCTGTGTGGCCGAGGCTGAGATCCATGCTCTGCCTGCCAGCTGGTTGTTCTAAAGAAATGAGAAATAATTCACACTTGCCCTCTGTCTGTGTGTGAAAGATTATTTAATTACTTCATGCAAAGTGGAGTACATTCAGTGGGCAAAATTAGAAGTATAGTGATGGACTAGATGACCTTTATAGGTCTCTTCCAATTCAAACTATTTTATGATTCCATGATCCAGTCAAACTTGTGACTGAATCTTGTGTATACATCTTGAATTAGTTTTTTTTAATTGATCTGTGTACTAGCTATGGTCTTGTATAGCAGCAGTGAACCATAAGATAGTCACCTAAAAAACGAGTCCCACTAAAAGTTTGTCAAATTACATTTTACTATGCTGTATTTATACTAACTCATACCCAAATTAGCTGATTGAAAGTTAGCAGGCATGTCTGCAGGCTCCATTTTACATATTTATTTATTTATTTTTTTTTTAGGAGAATACTGAAACAGTATTATTTGGTCCATTGAAATCGGAACAGATAGAACAAAACTTGACAAGAAACACTTTCTCATCCAGATTTTCTGCAGATTCACAACTCTATTATCAGGAAATTCATTTTTATAGATCACAGTTTTAGATGCCATCATGGAGTGTGCTAGCTGTAAGCTGATAACTCAATTTTAAGCTTCTAAGGAACTTTGTCTGTGTTTTATACATATATATGTACACAGGCTTCAAGATTACTCTGGAAGTTGTGCTACTGTACAGAAACCCCTTAAAATTGTTGTAAATCTGTTAATCTTTGTTCACCACTTTAGGAAAGGCAAAACCAGAGCCTAATATGCAGTGGAACTGGAGAGTTTACTTATGCAGCCCAATAACTGACTCTGTGCCAGTCCACTATGCATTTTGCATATGAAATTCTGAAATATACTAGCAGTGCAAGTTTTTATTTGATTTTCCATTATTGAGACCCTCTAGAAATGATAATTAGCTGCATCTTTAGAGGCAGAGGAGCTAAAATATGTTTGACTTCATTTGATGAGCTATAAACTCACTTCAAATATGGAAATAATATGCTATGATATATATGAGGGAAAAAACCACCCTAATATGCTGCGGGTTTTGTGTGTGGTTGCCTCACACAGCTCTAATTTATAGTTACTCATTTTCTTCAGTCTTGTGTATACAGACAGCAGAAGCTTAGCCACAGTTTACTGAAAAAGAATTTACATTTATATATATATAAACCCATTTTTATAATACTGAAAGGTTAGTTGTGAGATACACAGCTCAACTTTTTCCATAGCCTAGGCTAGACCCACTGAGACTCAGATTTCTCATCAGGAAAGCCATACTATTTCAGAAGGGGGATTGTCATCCTTTACTACAATTCTCATCCAACAGTGTATGAGCACCAATAACAAATAGAGATTTATCATGTGGTTAAGCGAAAGATCCAAAGAGTTTGCCTAAACACAAGTTTTTATTGTTGTTTGAGGTGACATTGGGTACCTTCCTAGTTTCCAGCTGCAAAGGACGCAGGCCCCCCACAGGTCCCATTTTACATCTTGCAGCCCAGCAGCAGCAGCAGCAACATGCATATTTGGTGGGGCTTTAATGACATGAAACATCCATCTTTAGGTAACTGAGCCTTATTTAAAGGTGCAAGATACAATCTAAGATAAAGTAGTAAGTATGTAACCACCTGTGTAGTAGTGAATAGTCATATATTAGTTAACTAAGCTCTCAGACAGGAAAGGCTTAGTCAATAGAGTGTGGAGAGGAGTGTAGCTCAAAATAAGACTGATCCTAAAGCAAACACATGTTACTGATCAGCTTGCTTTTTTAAATCCAACAACTGCATTCACTAGATCTCCATTGTCTACAATATAAGCCTTGACACCTCATATGTCTATAGATACTTTAATGTACACACCTAAATATAAATGTTTTAATCTTTAACTGAGTCCTGCCCTAGAGATTTAATCTTAAATGTTAACAGTTGACTTGGTCACCCTGGGAATTTTTTTTTAGTGAATGGAAAATTTAGATCTGTTTCAGAGTTCTGTTTTTGATTAGAATTGCATGCCAGCAGTACCTGTTTCTCTTCTTTTACTGTGAAACTTGTTACATCTACCATTAATATCCACTAGTTCCTGAAGTTTACCATATTAGTGGTTAATCCAGTTTCTTTATGATTAGGATTGCTCACAATTTTAAATTTAATATAATTTTCAAATGCACTAGTATGCTATAAAATAAAATTTGTCATGGCTTAACAGCACTCAGCAACTAAGTACTGTGCAGCTGCTTGCACACTCACCCTTATCCCAGTGGGATGGGGAGGAGAATAGAAAAAACGTAAACCCAATGAGGTAATCTAAGAACAGTTGGGGGGGGGAGGGGGGGCGAAGAACAAGAAGAAGGGAAAGAAATAAACCCCACAAAAAACAAGTGATGCATGATACAATTGCTCACCACCCACTGACCAATTCCCTGTTTGTCCTTGAAAAGTGATTGGCCTCTCCTGGTCAACTCTACCCAGTTTATATACTGAATATGATGTTACATGTTATGGAATAGCCCTTTGGCTTGTCCAGGTCCTGGCTATGCTCCCTCCTGGCTTCAACTGCACCTCTTCTCTGGCAGAGCATGAGACACTGCAGGGTCCTTGCTTCATGGCAAGCAGTATTCTGCAAAACCTAAAACATCAGTGTGTTATCAACAATATTCTCATACTGAAAGCAAAATATAGCTATACCAGTTACTAGGAGGAAAATTAACTCTATCCCATCTGAAATGAAGACGTGTGAAAAGTTAATATATTTCTTTCTTGCTGCTGAATTTGCAAGACCAAAAGGAGCTCCTGGTTTCATGCATGCTTCTGCTGTCAGCTGGTTTTCTTACTTGAAAAGTTATCTCCTGAGATTTATACCAGATTTTTACATTTTATGTAAACCAATTAAAAAACCTTGTCAAAATAGTACCAGCAAATAACTTCCCTCAGAAAAGCAATAAAATAAAAAAAATGCAGTATTGATAACATTTACAACTGGTTAGTCTTATTTTAAAAAAAAAATCAAATCCAAGAAGTGCTAAAATTGTGAAAACATTTTTTTTTAAAAAATCAATTTCCAGTCCTATAGCAAAAATAGCAACCACTTGTGCTGGTTTTGGCTGTGATAGAGTTAATTTTCTTCACAGTAGCCAGTATGGAGCTGTGTTTTGGATTTATGCTGGAAATAATGTTGATAACACAGGGATGTTTTTGCTATTGCTGAGCAGTGCTTGTGCAGAGTCAAGGCCTTTTCTGCTCCTCACCATGCCCCAGCAGTGGGGGTGTGCAAGAAATATATATAAATCTGGGGGAAGAAGAGGGAAGGGAGGACACTCAGAATGATGACATTTGTCTTCCCAAGTTACTGCTATGCATGATGAAGCCCTGTTTTCCTGGAGATGGCTGAACATGTGCCTGTCCATGGGAAATGGTGAATGAATTACTGGTTTTGCTTTGCTTGCATGCATGACTTTAGCTTTACCTGTTAAACTGTCCTTATCTCAGCTCAGGAGTTTTATCACTTTTACCCCTCTGATCTCTCCCTCATCCCACCAGAGGGACATGAGCAAGCAGCTGTGTGGAGTTTAGTTGCCAGCTGGGGCTAAACCATGGCAAAATTTAAGGCAACAATATGCCTTCAATGAAGTAAGCAGCTCTTACATCTTTGTATTGGAGTTAGTCTGAAGATATATGGTGTAATGCAGTTTCTTTCCTGCCTTATATTAAATTGAAACACCAAATTCCATTATACTTCACTGTGGTAAAGTCAAAAGTCTGAAAATAATGCTAGCCAGAAACAACTTAATTAATAAGAAATTTTTACTTACTTTTGCATGGCAAGGTTTTTAGTATTGGATGGGCTGCAGGGCTAGCTTATGTGAGAGGCTGCTAGGGGCTTTCCCTATGTCTGATAGAGCCAGTGTCAGCTGGCTCCAAGACAGACTCACTGCTGGCCAAGGCCAGGCTCACCAGTGACACTAGTAGCATATCTGGGATATAGGAATTTGGAAGGGGGAAAAACACATGTGCAACTGTGATGGGAGTGAGGAGTGAGAATATCTGTGAAAAACACCTCTGCAGACACTGAGGTCAGTGAAGATGGGGAAGGAGGTGCTCCAGGCACGAGAGCAGACATTCCTCTGCAGCCCATGACGAAGACCATGGTGAGGCAGCCCACTGGATCAGGTAGACATCCAAAGGAGGTTGTGACCCTGTGGGAAGCCTGTGCTGAAGCAGATTCATGGCAGGCCTTGTGATCTTGTGGGGGACCCATGAGCAAGCAGGGTCCTGAAGGACTGCACCCTGTGGAAGAGACCTACAAAGAAGCAGTTTGTGAAGAACTGGAGCCTTTGAGAAGGACTCATGTTGGAGAAGTTTGTGGAGAACTGTCTCCCACTGGAGACACTTCACACTGGAAGAGTGTGATAAATCCTCCCCTTGAGGAGGAAGGAATGACAGAGATATGTGATGAACTGACTGAAATCCCCCTTCCCTGTCTGTGGCATCCCGTCCTTAAGGGCAAAAGAACACTCAAAACTTGGTGATGCTCATGTTCAAAAGAGAACCACAAAACTCAGAAGATCTGAAAAAAACTGACAAAGTTTTATTAGTAAATTATAGAATGGGATGGAAAGTTAAATTAGTATGTTAGTTCCTTATAGCATAAATACACAGTGGTGGGTTTTGAATGAGGGCTAGGATGAAAGAAAAGAGAGAGAGATCAAATTGAGAGAGAGAGAAAAAGAAAGAAAGTCAGGAAGAAAGGAGGAAAGAAAGAAAGATCATTGGTCTTGGCTCCATCAGCAATCCAGCTGATGGGGTCCTGGGGTCATGGGAGTGCTGCCTGGGCTTCATGGAGATACCTTTATATAGATATGTTCCTCTGTCCTGCAACTGAGATTTTTGTTTCCTATGCAGATTAGTTACCATGCACAGGTTCATTCTTCTAGACCTTTCTGGAAATGGGTTGGAAGACTTTTGGGGTCTCTGGTGGTCTTTATTGACCTCCCGTCCGGCCCCCCCCCCCCCCCCCCACCACTGGATATGCCTTTACTTGACAATCCATGTCTGCTTCTCAACCTCATTGCTGTGCTTGAGAAGTACTGTGTTGTGCTTATGTCCAGGAGCTAGAACAAGGACAGTTGTTCCAAAAAAGTGCTGACCTTCCTCTGTATGGCTCCTTTCTCCAGACACATACAGTTCTTTCTCACAGTGTGTTATTACCAGCAATCCTTGTTTGGCTCCATGGCTATCCAGCTATTGGGGTTAAAGACATACACATTAGTCCCTTATCTTCTGGGTTTCCACACTGTCCCCTGTGCTGAAGGAAGGGGGAGGAGGTAGAGTAAATCATGAGGAAAGTTAAGCTTAAGAGGAAGGGAAGGGTAGGGGGAAGGTGTTTTTAAGATTTGGTTTTATTTCTCGTTGCTGTACTCTGATTTGATTGGTAATAAAGTAATTTTTTTCCAAGTTGTGCCTGTTTTACCCTTGATGGTAACTGGTGAGTGATCTGTCCCTGCCCTTCTCTTGACTCACAAGCCTTTCATTATATTTTCTCTCCTCTGTCCAGCTGAGGAGGGGAGTGATAGAGCAGCTTTGTTGGGCATCTGATATCCAATCAGAGCCCAAACATCACGTATGTATTGTGTACCAGAAGTAAATGGTATATTTTTGATCCATGGGAACTATTAAAATAATATAATTTAAAATTATAACTAGGCAGTCATGTTGGAGAGAGAGAATGAAATTAGGGATGCTACTGAAGATGAAGGCTTAGTACTGAAGTAAGAGATATGAAGAGTGCTGCTGAAGTAGTTATGTAGCTAATCAAGATGCAAAACTATCTTTCACATCACTAGATATTTAGGCTTTCTGTTCTACCACGTCTACTAGTAACAACTTCCTGACAATATTAATAAAAAAAGATGCAAAAACAGGTTATGTGGATAAATGTAAGATACTACATATTTTGCATATTTAGTTTTTCATACCCAGAAAAAGGGCTTTCTCACTGTATTTTTTTGTCACCATATTCTCTTTGCATGCACAATTTACTCCACTATGCAGAATCTTGATGCATCAGGTGTCTCCATGATTTCTCAGTTTGTGTGTCTGAAGATGGAGGCACCTAAAATCATTCATTCACTAAAAAATTTGGGTTATCTTATGTGCATATTATTTTATATTCTTCTTATAGTGTTTGAGAATGATCACTATAATGTTATATTAATAAGGAAGTTCTCAGTGACGATGATTTGACAAAAGCATATCCATAAAACTTGCAAAACATATAGCTTCAATTTTATTGCATTTCCCGGCAGAGGTAGCAGTGAAAACATTTCAAAATTGTAGTATTACATCAGAGGCAAAACTGAAAGGCTTTTAGAAATAAACCAGTCTGATTTACCTGTCTAAGTAAGATGAAATGGAAAAAATAAACTCTATATAGTGGCAAGCAATGTAGATTAAAAGAAATTATTTGGCATCTAAAGTGCCATTTAAAACATAGATGAGGAAAGATTTTTAAAAACTACAGTAGGACAGAACTAGTGTGAATTGGCAGACTCTCTTGATTGCACTGGAACTTTGCCGATTACATTAGCTGAGGATCTGAGTTTATATGAGTTTTAACTTCACAGCATCCCTTAAATCACCAGGAATAAGATGCCTTAGTGACTCAGTAAATCAAGGCAAGATCAAATAATTATTAAAAAATAAATGAGAACTGTTCTTCAGGGCAATACAATTTTATTTTGAATAGCACTTCATACAAATGCGTCCCAAGATACTTTACAAGAAAAGCTATAAATAATAAAATTATGTGGTTTAATAATAAATAATAGATTAAAAGTTGTTAAGGGTGTTGGAGAAACAGTTTCATCTTATGTTCCGAATGAAGCAAAGAATTTATGGGATGAAACAGGGCAAGGGTGCTAGTTTAATTATAGAGGAAGGAATACTCAACCCAAAATCTGAATGAAAGTACAAGGAAAAAAAAATTTTCCTGGCTTTAGTCTTATATGCAAATAAATCTGTATTTCTTTACTCTCTGGAGAGTAGTTAAACCACCAAATAATAGCCTACTTAGAACTGGGAACATTATCAAGCCTTCTGAAAGCTGAGAGCTTCTGCCTTGCAGAAAGAGAGCATAGCCTGAGCAAGTTTTAACATACTGAGCCTTGTTCAGAGTTTCATATGGAAAAGAGTTAATGTCTCAACTTTCCAGTTCTCCCCCAAGTGAGAGGCTCTTTAAAAGAATAATTCAGACAACTTATTTGTTTGGTTCTCTGTTAAAAATATATGGAACTAGTGTATATTCAGGCCCTCACAATGTTAAGGATATCTCAGCCTCATGTTGAACAACTTGCACAGCTACTTTAGGTATTATGGTCTTCCACTGCCCTTGAGAGCTCACTTGCCTGCCCTTCAAAGCAGTCTTCATGGCACTTCCTTCTTTATATCTATTTATATTTACATTCAAATTTAATTTTGAAATTGTTATAGTCTATCATCGAACAGAATACCTTTGAAAACCATTACAAAGCATTTTATTATTGCTTATACTTCTTAATGCAAAGTTTTAATATTAATGCCTTCTTGCTATTTGGAATTATTTTTTTTTTTCTTAAAAGTGGGAAAGGCAACACAAGAAACGTACACATTTAATGCTAAAATGCTGTACAAAAGGATTTAATATGTAACTACAGTAACAAAATCTATTTTCCCAGTGGAAAAGACCTGTTTCCCTCACCTGACAGACATCACTTTCACATACTTGTTATTCCTGCACGTTCCAGTGCTTAGTTGGGTGACTGTGAAAGTTATTTGCATCTTTCTTCCCTGCTACAGCATTGTTGCCTGGGGAGAGTTGGAAACCTTGGTTAATATTAATGAAATAATTTGGGACATGGAGCAGAGCACTAACTTCTGCTGCCTGGGCAGTTATATTACTCCTCATTAAAGCTTGTGGAAGTTCATCTCACATTCAATTACAGATGCCTAAAAACTGTTTTTCAGGCAATCTATGTGCCTTAGACAAGAGAAAAGGGTGAGGAAAGGATCTGTTTCCCCCCTGAGATTTTCTGCTCTCTTTGCATATAATACTGTCAACCTGCTGGGAGACTTTGCTAACTGACTTCTTGGTCAGAGAGACGTCATATTGAGAGATGATGAATGACTCTGGGCTTCTGCTCTAAGACCTAGCAGAAACAATGCAGTAATCTCAAAGGAATATTGGGAGTTTTATCTGTAGCAGCTTCAGAAAAGCAGCCAGATTTATAATGTTGTTCTAAATTCTAGACAAATAAAAGCCCTGCATTTTTGGGTGGGTTTTTTTTTTGATTGTTTGTTTGTTTCATTTTCTTTTTTCTGAGGCCATAACATTTTCTACACTGTTGACCCTTTTGAATATGAATCTAATGGGGTTCCCTTTGTTCACTCAATGACTGCAGGGGCTGGAAGT
Source organism: Anabacerthia variegaticeps (assembly GCA_035583185.1). Classification (NCBI taxonomy): domain Eukaryota; kingdom Metazoa; phylum Chordata; class Aves; order Passeriformes; family Furnariidae; genus Anabacerthia; species Anabacerthia variegaticeps. The sequence goes on from JAWWEW010000112.1 coordinate 86,923,787, forward strand.
TCAGGAGGAAGAGAGGAAGCAGACAAGTCATACACTAGTTATGCCAAATGCTGGTTTGTTCCCTAGCTTGTGTTCTATAATGAGCTTTTTCTCTAATCAGTATAAAAATACATGATTGTTTGGTAAACACACAGTTTAGAACCACATCACAAAGTCAATTCTTAAAGGTTATAAAAAAAGGAGATAGCTAATGGAAATTATGAACTATTTCTAAGTTAAATTTGAATTTTGTTTTGGGTGAAGTACTTTGTTTTTCAAAATCTGTGAAATTTGAAACAGTTCTTCCCCCTGAATCTCTTTATTTCAGCCTCACGGAAGAGAATACATTCTGTCATAAGGAATTGGCTGGATAGGTACACTAAAAAAGTTGTGGTCAATGGCTTGATATCCAAATGGAGACCAATGAAATCTGGTGTTCCTCAGGGATTGGCTTTGGGAGCAGGGCTTTCTAACGCCTTTGTTGTGGACACATACAGTGGGATTGAGGATTGAGTGCACCCCCAGCAAGTTTGCCAGTAACACTTAGCTGAATGGTGTGGCTGACATGCTGGAGGAAAAGGACACCTTTGAGAAGGGTCTTGACAGCCTTGAGAGGTGGGCGTGTTTGAACCTCACGAAGTTCAACAGAGCCAAATCAAGGCCCTGAACAAGCACCAGTGCTAACTGGGCAGAGAATGGATTTAAAGCTGCCCTGAGGAGAAGGACTTGGGGGGAGGTGGTTGATGCGAATCTCAGCATGAGCAGGGAAATGAGAGCTTGCTGTCCAGAAAGTCAACTGTATCCTCAGCTGCATCTAATGAAGTGTAGCCAGCCGATCAGTGGAGGTGATTCTGTTCCTCTACTCCACTCTGATGAGACCCCATCTGGCGTGCTGTGTCCAGCTCTAGTGGCCCCAAAATAAGAAGGACATGGACCTATTGAAGCAACCCCAGGTCAGGGAAACAAAGACAATCAAAGGGCTGGAGTGCCTCTCCTATGAAAACTGCCTGAGAGAGTTGGGGTTGTTCAGCCTGGAGAAGAGAAGGCTTCAGGATTGCAGCCTTCCAGTATCTAAAAAGGGTCTACAAGAAAGTTGGAGTGGGACTTTTTACAAGGGCATGTAGTGATAGGAAAGGGCAATGGCTCTAAACTGAAAGACAGTAGGTTTAGACTAGCTATTAGGAAGAAATTCTTTACTGTGAGGGTGGTGAGACACTGGAACAGGTTGCCCAGAGATGTTGTGGCAGCCCCATCATTGGAAGTGTTTAAGGCCAGATTGAATGAGGCTTTGAACAACCTGGGCTAGGAAAAGATGTCCCTGCCCAGGGCAAGGGCTTTGGAAATAGATGGTCTTTATTGTCCCTTCCAATCCAAGCGATTCTCTGATTCCATGATTTACTGTATTACGTGGAAACATTCATTCACATTATAAAACATCATTTCATAATCTCTTTTGGTACAAGATGTATTTTTTATTTAGAAACCAGAATCTACGTGTGTCTGAAGAATCAACACATGGAGGACAGGACATAATGACCACATATTTCCTGGTGTTTAATGCTGTTTCTTTCATTTCCTTTTCATTCATAGGAGAAAAAGGATTTAAACCAATTGCCATGAAAGGATCCTAAAATAATGCATGCTAAAACTTGGAAATATTAATTTAAATTCTGGACTGTAATTGATTTTTTGTCATAACAGGAAATTCTCTATACTGTGATATGGCTTGGACCACAGAAAGCTTCCCGGAGACAGATGTTTTAGAAGAGAAATCTGAAATTGGAAATGATAATTACATGTAGTATGCTTTATACATATTGTTTCCCTAGTTTAGACTGAAATATTTTCTTTGGAGGACAGCTTTCACTGCTTTCAAGTGGGGTATTCTTTCTACCTGAATACCGTTCAGTTCCTTTTTTAAGATTTCCCGAGTGCTCAGGAACTCTAAGGCCTCTCTCACATACTTTAAGCTTCCTCTGTTGAATCTGATCATGACTTTATTTGCAGGTTTAACAAACAGTACAGTTATGTCATGCTCAGCATGCTAATGACAACCAGCTCCATACCCACACAGCCTGGAAAAGTGCTCTAATCTGAGAACATGTTTATACTTCGGTAATATTTTTTTTTTTCTTTATTAAACAGTATTTTGAAAAGATTTCTAGATGATTTTTTTTTTTTACTTGTAGAGGGCCTTTTTTTCTTAAACCATTACCTTAAAGCATCCGTTGTTTAGAGTTCATTTACAGCATGGCCTAAATGCTCATGATATTTAAAAAAAAAAAAATAACAATTAGGTAGAAGTTTAAAAACAATATGCTGAGCACAGAGGCAATGATTTCAATGACATTTTTGGTGGAGCTGGAACAGAGAAGCTGAATATACACTTTCAATGGTTGGATTGAAATGACATACCATAATGGCTCCAAAGGAGCTGTTACAATCTACCCAGTCAATGATCCATGAACAAAGAAAGATTTACTCAATTTGAAACCAATACCTTCTAACATGTTAAAAAATAAACAAACAAACTGTCCTATGCTCTACTGATCCACACAGAAATTTCCTCCTTTACTCACAGGTAATGCACCTATCTTCTGCCTCGTCCTTGTAGTTCTCTCTACTCTGTCTTCTGAAGTATTTGAAGAACTGAAAATGAGAGAATTTTTCAGTCTGCTTTGATATTACTGTCAATGGTATTTTCAGCTCCTGGGAAGAAGATTGGAACATTTGAAAATCAATGCATTGTCATGGTTGAAACTCAGCCTGCAACTAAGGCCCACACAACTGCTTACTCACACTTCCCCCATGGGATGGGGCAGAGAGTCAGAAGGATAAAAGTGAGGAAACTCAGTGGGTTGACAGTTTAATAGGTAATGCAAAAGCTGTGCATGGAAGCAAAATGAAACAAAGAATTCACTCAACACTTCCCGTGGGCAGGCAGGTGTTCTGCCATCCCCAGGAAAGCAAGGCTCTATCACTTGTAATGGTGACTCGGGAAGAAAAACATCATCACTCCAATTGCCATCCCTTACCTCCTTCTCCTTTCTTCAACTTTCCATGTGGAGCACGATGCCACATGGTATGGGATAACAGCAGGGGTAAGCTGCCTTGGCTGTGTCCCTTCCAAATTCCTTGTTCACCCCCAGCCTCCTCACTGCTGGGGTGGGCTGAGGAGCAGAAAAGACCTTGACTCTGCACAAGCACTGTTCAGCAACAGCAAAAACATCCTTGTGTTATCATCATTATTTCCAGCGCAAATCCAAAAGACACCCTGATACTAACTGCTGTGAAGAAAATTAACCCTATCCCGGCCAAAACCACTACATATATACTAGTACATACATGCATATACTAGTGGCTTTAGGAAAATGAGTTTTCATACCGGTTGAAGCACAGACATGAAAGCAGCTTTGGACTAGTTATTTATTTTACCCAGTAATTTTTCTTCCTTTTCAAAAAAAGTGGTTTTACTAACTGCTATTTCTTTACACAGAATTCAGCGCAGAAAAAAAAACTACAAATTTCTTTGGTACATAAAGATGAGGCAGTGATAAGTATCAGAGATATTTGTAATTAGAACTTATTGAAAACAATCCTGTGGAAAGTCCCTAGGAAGCCAATATACTCAATGTAAAGGGACAATAATAGACTTACATTTTGTATGATAATGAATCTGTCTTCCTTTTTGTTTTACTGGCATGACAGACTATGAATTTTCTAAAATAAGCGGGTATGATATCACTGTTTATTCTTAAGAATTCATTGACTGAATAGTAACAACTTCAAAGGATGCCAAGTTTTGTGAAAAACATTTAACCTGCAGATGGAATTCCTATTACCTAGAGGTGAGAGGGTGACTAATCTAAATTCCTAATTTTACTTGATCAAATGTAGACGTTACACTTAAAATACCTGTGTCTAAGACTATTTTTCCGGAGTTTTTTGGTATACCAATCAATTTTTTTTAACTGTCTAATAGTCCAATTTATTGGTACAGTTATAATAAAGTGTCACAATGCATTTTAGATCTGAGTTCTACTGTTTGTCAAGGGGGATTTGAAACACATATTTAATCTGTACAATGTTGTCCTCATTCAGCAGGTGGGACCAGTTATCACTGTGTGTGGGGTGATCAAAGTTATGTATTCTACCCCCCTCTACTCATTTCCCAAGAACAATAGACCATTCACAGCAGCTGCCCAGGGAGTCGTTAGCACCTTCACACCCAGCCAGAGGGGGCGTGGCTGCCGATGGGCCATCAATGGTTCAACAATACCCCATGAGTCACAGAGTTAATCACCCATTGTGTGA
>JAWWEW010000112.1:86928179-87002885 GCA_035583185.1 Anabacerthia variegaticeps
TTAAATTGTAACTCTGACTTATAATCTCTCTTGTGGTGGGTCCATTTCTCCTGCTGGTTTACCTTTAAACCAGTACAAATGTGAAGAACTGTATATATGTTTTTAGGAATGGAAAAAAGGCTGAAATGCTTAACTTTAATCAAAATTACTTATCTGATATTTGCATAATCTTCACAAACATATGAAAAACATTATATAATAATCATCAGAAAACATTCCTACAAGTACTTGATAAAAATAATAGAATCATGGGATGATAGAATCATCAAGGCTGGAAGAGACCTTTAAGTTCATGAAGTCCAACCATCCACTCAGCCATACCACTGTAACCACTAAATCACATCACCCAGTGCCAGATCCAGATGCCTATTGAACACCTCCAGGAATGGTGACTCCACCACATCCCTGGACATCTATTCCAATGCCTGATCACCCTAACAGTGAAAACATTTTTTTTAAGATCTTGTTTGAAACTTGCCTGTCTCAGTCTAAGGCCATTTCCTCTTGTCTTCTCACTGCAGGCATTGTAGAAGAGACAGGCCCACACCTCACTATAACCTCTCTTCAGGGGGCTGTAGAGGGTGATGAGATTCCCTTTAAGCCACTTCTTGAGACTGAACAACCCAACTCCTTCAGCTACTCCTTATAAGCTAAGTTTTCTAGACCTAATAATAGTAATAATATTATTATACAGAAAACATCAGGATACACAGTATGTACATAAACATATTGAAATACTAAGCAATACCAAGAAACAGAAATAATGTCAAAGTGAGGTCTTTAAAGTCAGGATGAGCTCTGAATCTTAGGAATTAACTGGATAATCTTTGGAGGTTGCTTTAGACCAAAATTGTTTTACCAGTCTATGATTTTAGAATTCACAGGTGTTTGGAGGACAATGAACAGATAAGAAAATAGGAAATTGATTAATTTTTAAGACACAGTATACTATTTAATCAGCAGACAAAAGTTACCAGCTGAACATTACAGTTATGGAAGAATGAATGCCACTATTCTAGTATTTTTCCAGTTCTTATGTTTCAAATTTAAAAAGAAACAAACAAAAACCAAAACAAACCCCAAAAAACCAGAGCATATAACTAGTCGTTAACTTAAAATCCCAACATATGGAGCTGCAGCACACAGGGTAACAGTCTATAATTCTTTATAAATAAACAGGCCATAATTCTTTATAAATACACTTATTTTCTGTAACTATGTCTTAAAGCTCAGAAGTTGTATATAGAGGTGTTACACAGAGACAACTGAGAGGAACATAAAAAATTATTCCAACTCATAAATTGTCTGATGTCTGTTTACTTGAATCTGGAGTCAAAGTAAACCATTACTCATTCCTGAACAGGTTGACAGTTCCAATGAAGTACTTGACTTAAAATTAACTTCTAATAGCTATGATGCTGAATTTTATATCCATAATACATAAAAAGGGGAAAGGTAAGATCAATGTACTGTAGCTCCTTCAGACCTAAGTATTTTTCTAATTCAGATATGACTTGGTAAAAAAAAAAAGAGCATATTTTTTGAAAAATAATAATAGTAAATACTGGCATTCTCCCTAAAGAAAGAATTCCTTTACACTTCGATTAAAGAGGTATTAATTTTAATGGATTAATTATTCTTAAAAATTATTAGTTTTTTACTAAGTATGAAAAAGAACCCACAGAAATTCTTAATACTTAAAATCTAAGGAAAAAAATGTGTTTTCAAATATGATCACACATTTCCAAAACACGACTAAAACCTAAAAATAACAGTAAGAGTAGTAAATTTTAAAAGACTTATTTTTTTTCAGAGCCCCACTTAGTGAGTTGAATAAAATTCTCAAATAACCACTTTCATATGTAACTTTCACATGTAACGTCTTAAGTAGATCTGCCTATTGTAATACATGTGTTAGGTTTTGCTTTAGGAAAACACTCATGCGCACAGAAATATACATCCACCCATCCATTCACCCATCCCTATAATACCCATGAAATAAATTTATTTATCAAGCATTTGTCCATCAAAACTGATGGTAATGCTGCATTAAACCAAGCAAAAAACAGGAGGTATGTGTTCTCTGCTCTAAATGTATCATTACTGTGTATTGAAGAAAAAAAAAATTCTCAGTCTAAACAATACCAACCAAATATAGGAAAGATAACACCTGATGCAATTTGTCATAAACCCAGTGAGTTCAAATGAATGCCTTTGCTTTGCACAAATTTAGATGCTGGACTTGTGAATCTTACTATTTGCTCAGTCTACACACTGTATGTCCAGTCTTGGGTTCTGAGTACTCACAGGTTTGCTTATTTTGAAGGTTCTGAAATCAAATATCTCAGTTTCTTCTGAGATATAGTCTGCCTGACCTAAAATACAATAGTATTCATTTCTATACTTCTCTAAGAACCTCCTGTTGTTTCTGTAGAAGAGGTAGATTTTCAAGTCTGTTTGTTTTCTTGGTGTCTCATACTATACTTCTGTGAAATTTTGCTTAGTTTTTTCTGCTTTGAGTTTCTTTTAAGTCTATCTCTCTCCTATCCTGGAACTACTCTTACATAGCTGAAATGTATGTGTTTTAGCGTCAGGTAAAAAAAAGTCAGTGCATTTCTGGATGTTGGTATAGAATTTCTGTGTGAACAACTTCTCATCTGGACTTCTATTTCACTTAAATTTTACAATTCTAACAGTAGTAAAATTTTTTCTGCTCATCTGAAGATTTCTTCAACTTCTGTAGCAAAGGTAAGGTTATCTTTGTCCTTTCCATAGGTAGAAGCGGTGTTAATAGGCTTGTTGAGGATCAGCACAGTTACTTCTCTGTATATGGTTACATAGTGGTATAACTTTGCATGCAATAATTCAATAATAGGGATAAATAAGTGTGATAACAACAGTATCAAAATAACTTTACATAGTAATGAAAGTGCCACAGCCTTAGACTTTTTTGGGTCTTCTGCAAAAACTTAGATAGCTCTTCAAATCTCTTAAAGGAAGTAGGGCAATAGTTGTAGAATCTTGATGACTTCACAAATATTTCCTTCCCCTTCTTTCTTATTATGAGGTGACTTTACTCTAGAGTCACAGAACTATAGAATCATTAAGGCTGAAAAACACCCTTAAGATTATCAAGTCCAATCATTATACTGACACTGCCAACTCCGCCACAAAACCATGTCCCTAAGTGCTATATCCGTGCATCCTTTAAATACCTCCAGGGATGGTGACTCAAAGCACCTTATCTCACTTGTGTGCATATGGCATGAGCAGTGAGATGTGCACTTAGGTTAAATAAGTGTAATATTAATAAACAATTATGAGAATGAAGTATTGAAGCTAGCTGTTATGGCAGTGAAAGGTCGTGAAGTTGCCTTCTGCATATGTAGCTCATTAAATTTTAAGTAAAAATGAATTCATATTCAAAACTGTCCAAGAGAAGTCTGCCATGCAAAATACTTTTTTAAAATGTAGTTAACCTTTAGTACTTATATAGAAAAGGCAGGAAAATATTCATAATTTTTTTCGAAGACGGCATTTGCAACTGAAATTATGGACTTTTCCAAAATCCTTTGTAAAAAATAACTCAATATTACTTGGAACAATTAATGTTTTATTTGTACGTGACACTGTATGTATGCATGATAGAGGTATATATACAATCTGTGTGAAAAAAGGTACTATTAAATATAAAATTTGAAATATTTAATTTATATTGCTGAGTATAGATTTGAAAATCCTTACAAGCACCTAACATATGATACTGAGTTTTACAGAAAAGTTTGTAAACATATCAGAATGAACTGCAGTATGTTTTCCAGTTCTGAAAACAAGTTAAAGCATGGCATTTCAATGACTTTTTTTTCTTTTTATATTTGGTTGTGTTTTTTTTTTTTCTATTTTCATATAACTGTACAGCTTTAAACTTATACAGATTATAACTTTCTTAAATTTATTTAAATTGATATAATGCAGAAATTTCACTATAAAAAAGTTTAAAATCATGTTTAGAGGTTTATGAAAAAAGTGATATGACAAAATGATGCTGTTCTGCAGGAATCATGACAGAGCAACAGGTGCAGGACAAAGTTTAACTTGCAAACTGGTTTCCTGAACTCTTGGGCTATAGTACAGAAATACCTCGTATGTTTTTATCAAGGAATATTCCCACAACAGAAAAGTAGTAGAGCTAAGACTTTCTTTGATGCCTTTACCACTCTGAAGGAGATTTCCTTAACCAACATAAAGAGCAGAGCCAGAAGACCAAGCACGTAAGTGTTTCATGACTGTAAAAGGAGAAGGCATAAGGTGTCCCACTTTTTGACTTTGAAAGTCTGTTCCCTATGCAGCTGATGGCAGGGTGACTATTCTGTTACATGGGGACTTCTGAGATTCTAAAATTTGCTTTTGTTCTCTGCTGGAAGGAAAGCAGAAGTCTTTGTACAACACAACATTACATTGATATTCAGGGCAAATCCAGGTCTTTGTGTGTGGGATAAGTGCTCTTGTACCCTCGTGTCTGAGGGTTTTGGGATTGTTTTGAATTGAGCAGGACAAGAACTTGATCCTCAGCCTTCCAGGTGTTTGTACCTTAGTCGTGAGACATGAGAGTCTTGTTCTCTTTTTCCACTGACACTGTAACTTGGCTGTGAAACCTTTACTGTGAAAAAGCGCAACTCTGGGAAATACGTGAGAGATGTTAAAGTTGCTATTCAACACAGATGTTCTGGTGAATTCTGATGTTCAATTCATTAAGGAAAACAAACACTTCTAGACCCTTTGGGATCATCTTCTTGGTTCTCAACCCAAACACAAACAGAGAAAGTATATGCAGCAGAGAAGAGTGGATTAAAAATTTCACACATCTGAAATGCCTTTATTTGTCTTTAATTTTTTTTTAAGGTACATAATGTGTTTCTTCCTATTTTCGACTATAGGATGGCAAATGAAGTGGTTTAGTTTGAAATAATTAATTTTTTATAATATACTGTTTTCATATCTTTTTTCCTTATAGGCTGGATTTCCTTTGTGATATTCAGTGAAAAAGCAAAACCTTCAAATGAAGAAGTATCAGTCTTGCCCTTCCATAGAAAATCAATATCCTTTGTGGTTTCATCTTCTGCCTACTTAGACTTTGTCAAATGTATAATATGTCCTGGAAAGCCCTTCAGGTTGTTCAATTATTGTTTTACTGCAAGCACAAAAAATGCTGAAATATGTTTTCATTTGACAAATGAAAAAAGAGAACTTGGACACTTAATTATAGTGCACTGAAAATGTGAATGCTTGAGGGGCTTTTATCAGTATTTCTGTTTTTTGGGGGTTTGGTGGTTTATTTTTTTAATACAGATTTTTTTTTTTTTTAAGAGAAACCTACAATAGAACAGATCTCTCTATTTAAAGACAAAGAGGGGCTGCTTTCCCCACTAGGCAAAATCATGTCTAGTGCAAATGCTTGTTCACCCAGATTTTGAAATACTAGCAAATTAAATGCTAGCAGAATTGTAAAGAAGAAAATCCTGCTACCAACCAAACACAAGAATAGTGCTTCAATTAAATTCCACCAATTTTGTTCATTGTGTTAAACAATCAGTTTCAGATCTGATTTTTTTCTCTGTCTCTTTACTCAATTTAATGCATTTTGAGTTGTAACATTGTATTATTATGGAAAGCTGCTTTAAGACAAGGAAATTAAAAAAAAAAACCTGTGATCTTGTACTAAAACAAATCTAAGTTGTCCTAAACCAGTATATAGAAATACTTCTGTGGCATTTTAAAATAAAAACAAATATTTTAATGTTATTACTCTACAACTCATAAAAAAATGAGACTGTTTATTTTATGTATACAATGGGAGATGACAGTACTACTACACCGAATAATAAAAATACAGAGAAGCAAATTGGATATTTATTCTTGCAGAGTGTGAACAAAAGAGCATTCTCACAGGAAATGAAAAGCAATAAATGCAAAATTTATAAAATAAACCAGGATTTTTGCTTGTTTCTTGTTTTTCACAAAATGTCTGTCAGACTTTGGAAGCCACTAAATCAAGTAAACCACTATCAGTATCAGTCTTTTTTTTTTAACAAATGTTTCTAAAAGTACTGAAACTTCTAACTTGAAATAGATACATTTCTGCTGCTATTTTTTCCTGCATTGAAACGTTGAAAAAGTAGTAATTTTTCACTATATTGAGAAATCCCTAGGAATTTTTTTTTATTTTATTTTAGGGTTTAAAGTACTGTAGTTTTTTTTTAAATTATGTATAAATAGACAACAAGGTTAGTTGATTATTTTTCTTGTCTTGTATATTTTTTTTCTTATGGCTTTATAAAAAGATCTTATTTTCCTTTTCTCTTAAACATTGAATTTCTAGAAAGCAACACAAGAGTTTATTGAAACAATTTGAGTGTAGTCTGGAATCAACAGGAATGCAGTTAAACTAAATCAGAATTGCTTCATTCCTTCCATTAAAAAAAAAAAAATGCACATCCCTAGGATTTTAGTAGTGAAATACATATTGGGAAAAGGAGAATCTGCATATTCATTGGAGCACCAAAACCAACAAACAAAAAGGGCCTATTTCTGCACTTTGCTGTAAAAAAATTAATCCAGAGTAAATAATTCAGATTTATAACTTTTAATAATTTCTGCTTTGTTTCACTTTGCAGATTTTCTAATTATTTTGAAATAAAACACTATAATGAACCAAAAAAATCCAAAGAAGAATGTTCAACAATATGATTCGTACATCAAGCTTATTGGACACAATTTGTTGGATTTGGCTTTTTCACTACGGGCAAGCCACACTGACACACAAAAATGTATTACAATCATGTTATGACTTTTTCAAATTTCAGTCAAGAAATTATTTTCCACTGTACTTTTTATGTTGCAAAAATTTCTTAGGTGTTCAAGAGGCATTGTTAATCTTTTGTCTATTTCTGGTGATAAAAGCGGTAAATGTGGGGAATGATTTCCCTTTTCCTTGCCTGGGTCTCACAACAAGCTACTCATGGATGTCAGCAAAGCACAGATAAAAGACTAGTTCATGGCAAAATAGGCTTAGAAGGGATTCTAAGCTGCTATACAGTCCCCCCTCTTATCATAAGGTGGGTTATAAATTTTTTTTTCTTATTTTTCAGTCATAAAAAGCATTTCTGGAGAGTCTTGGCTTTTTCAGACAAACGGTTCTAGTAGGTTTTGGAGTAGTGAGCTTGGCGAGGCTCACAACCAGTTTTATATGTTAGGTCTGAAGTGCTGCTCAATTGTCTTAGCTATTAAATCCCAAACATACACCACTCTGAAAGGCAGTACTTTGGCAGTTAAATACTAATCAGCTGGTTCTTTGGCTTCTATAGCTGATAAAAACTTCAGAGAGCTTTGCACATCAGCTTGAGCTCAGATGTATTTTCAGCACCTACTTTCTTAATTTTTACTTTTTGAGTGCAATTTCTGCTTTCAGTTATATAATTGAAACCCAAATTCTGTGCTTTGATAAAGTAAAATGTGTTGGTTACTTTCTAATTTTTTTTAGTATTACCAATGCATTGCCTATGCTTCAGAAATCATGATTTATTTCACGGTAATAATTTAACCAAATAAAACAGGTTTGAAGACAAATCCTTTGGTAAAAATATATTTGAGTATTTTGTTTTCAAGTATCCCACAACGCTGCAATTTAGATCAGAGGATGATAGTAGCACATGCCAGAAAAAGGCAGTGCCTGTTTGTCAGAGGGCAAGCAACAGTGACACAACCTGTATATTTCCATCTTATTACATTTGCTCTGACAACAAAACTTTTGCCTTTATAGATGACATTTCAAGAAGCTACCAGAGACACCCTATCACATGCAGTTGGCAAGCCAATATTTGAAATATTGACATACCTTGCTAAACCTGTACCTATTAATAGGGGAGAAAAAATAAAAGCTAAAGAAAAGGTTTTATAAAGACTGGAAACTTTGTTTTTACTTAGAAAGAATAGCTTTAAAAGGGGAGGGGGGGAGGGAGGAGGAAGGCAGTAGGAGATGCCTGAAATCTGAACAGAAGCATGCTGAGCTCCTATGAACACAGGCTGAGAGAGCTGGGATTGTTCAGCCCATAAAAGTCCTCAGGGAGACTTTCTGTCAGCCTTCCAATACCTAAAGGGGGCTTACAAGAATGCTAGAGAGGGACTTTTCACAAAGAGGGTGGATTTAGATTAGATATTAGATATTTTGAAGACAAATTAATCAAAACCTTCATCAGCTTAAACAAACCTGCTTGATTTGGCAAGAGACTGAAATGGTCTTTATATTTAGTACAAGTGAGGCAGGTTCTGCATCCCACCTCTTATCTGCTATTTAATGCTGAGGTATGTAAACCTGTGTCTAGCATTTTAAGCATTTCTAAAACACACAGGCAAGTTTAAAGTAGGGTGGCAACTCACTACCTTAAAATAACTCACATTTTACTTTTGCTTTCCTATTAGTTTTGCCTTGCAACTGGCATGTGTTTGGTGATGATGCAATTTGGATTTAGCAACAGCAAATCAGGAGGTTTCTGAGATCCTGTGCACACTTGGAACTGGGACCAGGATAACGTCAGGAGTGAGAAGTGGCCATGGTATTATGGCTGTAGTGTGACTCACAGATACTTGTGGTTTATTTTATAGTGATGTGAACAGTCTGAGATCATTATCCAGTAGAAATAGAGGAACTAAGCAGATTTCAGATGCCTTAAGGACTGTGGAAGGAATAGCTTCAGTTGATGAGAAGAAAATTATGAACTTTTAACTTAATGATTTGATTTAAATGTTCTAGACTTAAGCAAGCTCAAAGTTAACTCCTATTTTTTAAAGCTAAAATTCAGCAGGCAAAGTTCAGAGGATTGCGAAGGTGTGCTCAGAGATCTGAATTTTCTAGGTCTCAGACTCCAACAACCTCAGGTTTATTTGAAACGTGTTTAGTCGTACTTTTCATAGGCATTGAATTCTCTTTACAGTTAATATAAAAAACAAAACAAAACAAAACAAAAAACAAACACAAATGACATATCATTTAATGCTGAAATCTTCTGCTATAAGGACAGCTTTACACAAAGAAAGCAGTAGAGGTTTCCTTACTGAGGTACATATGCTACTGTGACACGTATTTAAAGAATGTTACCTGAAGATTTAAGGAGATGATCCTTTCCTCTGCTCAGCACTGATGAGAAACACCCGTAGTGCTGTGTCCAGTTCTGAGCTCACCAATACAAGAGAGGTACAAACAGTGGAGGGCCCTAGAGAGTAGAATGAGTCCAGCAAATGGGAGCTAAGATATGGAAGGAATAGACTAGTCCTGGGCAACCTACTATACCTGACTGTACTTAAGCAAAAGGATTAGATTAGACGACTTCCAGAGATGCCATCCAATCTCAACTATTCTCTGATTCTCCTTCCCACTTGTAAGACATACCCTCAGAAGTGTTGCTTCAATTGTGCTCATCTGGGCTGTGTTGAAAATTACTAGCTCCTTCAATCCTTGTGAATATGTCAAAATCTCTGGAGAGTTTCAATGTTTTAAAGAAGTGCTTTAGTAGTTGTGGTTGTTTTGGGCTATAATGAATGTTTAAAGATTTTTCATGTTAACATACGATATAGGTGCAACAAGCATGACTAACTTATCAGAAGTAAACTAATCTGGCTTGAAATTATGATGAAATACACTGAATTTATCCAGTATAATGATATTTCTGTCCTTCTATAGCTGTTCAAGCATGACGTTAAATATAAAAAGCTCCAGTGAAAATCCTACCAGATTTTAAGATTAAATGCTAGAAAGTTTTCTGGTTCTGCTTTGGACTTCTGTATGGCCTGAACAAAATTGCTGAAGAGTCAATCTGTGCTAAATATGATATTTTATTTTTCTTATAAGTATCTAATCAATTTGTGGGAAAGCTAAATTTTCAACTGTAGACTACTGTCTTTTTTTTTCATAAAGAGATTAGAAGTATTATTTCAAATATATATATATATATTTTTTCCCCCATTTTGGCACTTGACCTGTTAAAAATTATGAACAGCTTAGATAGTTCACACTTGGACAAGTTTATTTGGGCAGTGTTTCCCTAGAATGACATTTATAGCCATCAGCACTTAGATTCCACTTTCAAGCCAAACTGAAAGTGTCAGTAATTGGTGTTCCATGCTGCCATGTAGTAGTTCGGGAAGCAAAGCTGGCTGAAAAATAGCATTTTGGTTTCCAGAAAATTTCTTTTTTTTAAAAAAAAAGAAAAGTTTTTTCATTATGAATCAGCCCAAAATGAACAACAACAAAAAAAATTTAGAATTTCCTGTAAGCTGGAAGCTTCCCAAACTTTGCAGCTGCTCAGAAAAATGAGCTCTGAGCTGTGATACTGGCAAAAAATGCAAAACCTGTCAAGCTGCATGCACTGATTGTAAGATGCACAGTGTTGACTCCCTTCTCGTAATTGCCTCATGTATTTCTATCATTGTACCTTGGCCTTTCTTCTTTTTCATGACTTCACTTGTAAGACAGTTTGTTGGTGGTTTATTAATCAGGTAGCCAGCTGCTCCTTGCACATGGGTCAAGGGATGGACAAGAAACAAGGGCTTTGCATATCAGCTGGGGCAGTCCTTTTCAGGGAAGGGTTTATGCTGAAAAGATCCCTGCAGAGAACATATTATTTGGTTGTCATGTGTCTTTTAGAAACCTCTGTTATCATGTAACCCCATGTGGCTATCCAGTTGCGCTACATCATCTGGTACTTTAATTGCTTTCTCAGCACGTAACTTGATACAGCATATCATCATGAGATGAGGAAAGTGAAATTTAACCAGATGAAAATACATGTTTAGCTGGGGAGGTGAGGGACATCTCCATTTGAACTACTCTCACCTGTTATATTCAACTTTGAAATTAAGGTGGGGATAGTTTCTGGGCCTGAGGTATTCTCACTGTAATACAGCTAATTAATTATTACTTTCTGATCAAATTCTGTTTCATTAGAAAACATATGAACATCTGCACTGTTGAAATTTGAATAGAATCAAAAAAAGAAGAGGCTAATAGGATCAGTACCACATGCAGGAAGCTACCACTCTGTCCAGAGGAAGAATCTGTGCTTTTCAGGGGTTTTGGAAGCACAGGAAAAGGACAAGCAACATCCATAAGACAGCAAAATTTCACATTTATAATGTATATGCATCTTGATCATACCATTAAAATTAATTATATTATTTTTATGGTTACTTAACTGAAAATGTATTTAGTAAGCCATTTTTAGGGTGCATTTTTATCAAGAAATATGCTGGCTGGGGGAACTCAAATATTGGAACTATGAGCCATAAAACTAGAACCATGACCTAAAAACCACAGTGAGCTTATTAACATAAAAGAAATTGAGGAGAAGTCAAGCCTGGCTTCATGGGAAAAGAAGGAGGAGAACAACACAATGAAACACATCAGACAGACAGCCTGGGGTAGCCTTGCGAGGTGATCTGAATGAAGGGGAGAAAAAACTGAACTTGTTACAAAGAGCAGAGTGGAAGCAGAGAAGGAGCTAAGGGAAAGAAAGAACAACAAAAGGCATCAAAGAGCTTTTCTTTATTCAGTTGAGCCATGATTTCTAGACTTTTCTAAAAGTTAATATCAGTTGAAGAGCTGAAAAGTACACAGGAGTTAACTGGCAAATTGAAACACATACAGCAATATTATTTAAGATTCACAAATTTAATTTCTGTATTTCTCAGTTTTTCTCTTCTATTATACACTTGTGAACATATCAGCTACTAAACATTTTTTAATACATCTACCTTGAACTTTTTTGTTCTGATATATTAAAAAAGATATGCAATAACTAGTCCCATTTCTGATATACCAGACTGAAACTTTTGCCTTTCAAAATGTAACCTTGCACCTTTAATTTCCTTAAGGCCTCCCTTAATGTCCATTCATCATAGCCTGGACAGAAAACGTTGGGTGAAAGTAGTTTGAAAACAGACTGATACAATAATTCTACTTAAATACTCCTTTTTTTCTTTCATATCAGATGTTTCACAATGTATAGTTAGAATTCAGAAATGTTAATTCAGAAAGATTTATTAGAACAAACTCAGAAGATTTTTTATTTTTTTTTTTCAAGTCTGTGATACACCATGGTGCTCTTAAACAGCACAAGGATGAAATGCATACCCAAAGAAATCAGTAATGTTGTCCTGTTGTTCAGCTATCTGACCTGAACACATGTTTCTAACAGGAAATATTTTTTCCCTGATCTAAAATATTCTATTAACTTCTGAGCACTTGCTTCAAAATTCCTATAATTCCCTGCTTTTTTCTGAGGCAGTAAAAATCATCTATGAAGTCAGACCACCCAAAGAGCAACAACAAGGCATCTGTGAGGCATCCATAATTTCTATGCCAGTGTAAAAAATGTAAAAATGTCAGATTTGCAGCTCAAATCACCCCAACAGATACTGGATGTCCAGAATAGGCAAACACATACAAGATACACTTTTTAAAATTATTTCTGTATCATGCAAAGCTGGCAATCTGTTTGCATAATCAGATATAAGATTTTGCCATTGCCTTGTGGAGCTTTACAATCTGTAGTCTAGATTGTTAGTTTTATCCTCATGCTAATTTTGTCTTGCTCAAGAAAAAAAGTAACAGAAGTTCCTGAATTTTGATTGCAGCTTTCCCCCTTGTTTACTGTTTTGATCTTGGACAAGTCATGAGGTTTTGGGTTGAAGGCACACTAAAAATTGATAGAGCCCTTTCACTTGTAGTTCCTGTAAACTTTACTCCTGTGATGATCATGAGAACATAGGCAACTTTTCACCTCTATATTTTCTGTATAGCTGTGTTTAATCAGTACTTACATTTGTCTTTGGTAAATACGGTTTGCTACCAAATACAGTTTAAAGTAATCCTGATAAAAACAAACAAACCAAAAAACACCACCACCACCACCACCTCCCCCCTAAATGACAAAATAAAACCTCCTAAAAAGAACACATGGGATTTGTCCTCAAGAATTCTTATGTCTGCATTCAAGGGGTAAGTTTCACCTGTGTTTGGTTCTTCCCATTGCTCCTGTTTTGAGAAGAAATGACTAAAAGTAGGCAGGTCTTTGATGCTTATTATATTTACAAAAAATATCAACAAAATCCTGTTTCTGCATAAGAAGAATCAAACAGCTGGAGATCATTTCTTTGCTCAGATTTCAAGACATGTTCTAGTCAGCACTTATCCCAAAGGTCTTTTCTCAGGATACTATTCAAATCTGCATGTGTTCATATCCATGATATCTATCCATGTGTGTCCTTTGTGTTTATGTCATTATTTTTACAAACAGGAACAGTTCCAGCAGATAACATTCGGCATTTTGAAGCTAACCACCATTTCCATAAGCTTTCCCCTATTCTTTTAGCCTCAGTGACAGGCAGTCAGTACTCTCACCAGTTACAATATGCATAAAGCCCAGTTTCAAGCATCAAAGAAAGTACATTTATATGTGCAGCTTACTTTCTATAAGGAAAATATGAATAAAAATTTGTGATAAATGGTCATATATTTAGCAGAACAAGAGAGATAATGTCAAAATAAATAACTGCACTCTTTTAGTTAAAAGAGATCTACTGAAACTCAAGGTAACAATTCTGCAGTCAGTTGAAAGACAAATTGCAAATATTTCCTGAAAATATGAATTTTTTTACACAGATAAGAAACTATAGGAAGTGTCAAGTTCTCTTTCTGAAAACAATCTTTAGGAACAGTTGTAATACAAACTCCCAAATTATTATACTTAGAAAAAAACTATTAGGGTGGAACATGACTAGAAACCCATATAAAGAACAGAGGTGTTTTATGAAGATCAGTTGGTAAACAGCTGTTAACCAGATGTTCCTATGGGTACAATCTAACCTATTTCTCAGTTCATTTTGTCTTTCAATGAGATATTTTTCTGAAGGGTATTGAACAAATTTTCCTAAACCAGGTTTCACATTGTTGTAGCAACACATAAAGTAGAAAGAAGTGACAGGGAATGGAATGATCCCCTCAGTAGCATAGAAATTCAGAATTATCTGCTCCTTCATTCTAGGGCTTTCGATTATGCAACTTTCAAGAGGAATGTTTACTTTTAGTGCCTAAGTCTTACATAAACCTAGTAGGACCACCAGCATCTAACAGATGCCTTTGCTGTAGCTTTTCTGTTTTCAGGTTTCTTACTTACTGATATACTTAAAATAGCAATATGAAATATAATAAATGTTAAAAACCATAATAATAAGAACAGCAACAACAATCACTCCTCCTACAACAACAGCAACAATAATAAACACAAACGAACTCCCCTACCACTAAAAATTATTGATAGCTTTGTTCTCTAGCTGATATCTTATTCTCTTTTACTTTGTTTAACAATCTAGAAGACCCTAAAAGTAGTGATCCAGTCAGGAGAACAATTATAATCCTTTTATGGTCTGTATAACTTGAACTTGATCCAATGCTACACTCTGAGGACTTGTTCTTCCCCTGGCCCCAACACTGTCTAGTAAAGGCTACCAGTCAAGGAGCAAGGAATAGCCAGAAATAAACTTTCAGCTGAGCTCCAGAACACTGGAGAACAGAAGTAATTGGAATTTCAACTTCACACAAATCAAATTAAGAAAGAAAAAAATGCTATTTTCTTGGTAAATTGGAATCCAATTTACTGCTCTTGATGTGACATCACAAGTTCCCTGAATCTTCTTTCTGCACAGGTATAAATATATAGGATCAACAACACAATACATGAGAACTGTTTCTTAATTTTATGTAGCTTAGAATCAAAGGAGAAGTTGGACAAAGCACTGCCTTTGCTTTGTGTTTAGGCAGCTAAACACAACTAATGCATTTTCCTACCTAATTTTCTTTTGGGACTCTCCAGACAACATTTCTTGGTCTTGCTGTTCACTTCAGAGGAGTGTCTGAAAGCAGCTTCAGTCCTTGTACTAGCAACAGCTGAGCTGTTTTTTACAGTCATGGGACTCACCTAAAAATAACAGTTATACAGTGAATTTGGACTGTAAAGGTCCTTCTTGGGGAAAAGGAATTTATACTTTTGACTAGGAGGGAGAACAAAGAAGGATTAAAATTGTCCTACAGGCAAATTCAATGATTCAAGAGTCAAAGAGAAGGCTGTGACTGAAGATGGGTGCATTTTGGAATGCACCTGTATGTGTGTGTGTGAGGGTTCACAGGTATTTAAACATACTTTTTTCCTTTGTGTGTTCAACAATAATGAATGACCTTGTGTCAGTGAAAGAGAATTTAATAACTTCCAGCCTCAATGACCTATTCTCTGCCCTGCACATATATCACATATACAATTAGATGAAAATGCATTAGTTATTATTTGTACTCAGCCTTTATTGTTCAAATCACAGATATTATTCACAGTACTAGTTTAATCATTACAGTTTTTACGGTCTTTTGGCCCACACTCTTAAACTTATGGTGACAGCTGTTTTTAAAATTAAAATGTGGACAGAATGAGATACATAATGTCAGAAGAGATGCAGGAAGAGGAAAAATAATACAGCAAAAATAAGAAACTGTGGCAAGATTCATCAAATTATAATATACAGTGTTAAGAAATGCCTTGAGATATTCTCAACAAACAGCAACAATATTTCATTTTATTTCACATCAGTGAGGGAGAGCAAGCCTGGAAAGGGAACATACACATTTTGTCAGACAAACACATCTGATATCTTGGCTAAGAACATAAACAAATTTTTCACTATTTAGCAGTAGCTTCTAGACACTTAGTAGACACAGTCTCTGTGGTGTACAGATTTTTTTTTTTCCTCATGAGTTGTCTTCAAAGAGATTTTTTCACTCCTCTCAACTTCTTTCCTTTACCAATAATTCTATCTGGATTTCTAGAAACCTAAAAGAGGCTCTACTATTGTGTATTTTTGCAACAGGTGTTAAAGACTTTGCAAAAACTTCTTTTGTTATTATCACGTTCCATACAGTTCTGCAAAAAACCGAATGATTACCTGCCTGTTAATTCTGTAAAGCCAATGGCAAAACTGAACATTTAGAAAAATATCACTTGTACTGAAAGAAAATCAGTATGGAACCTGTGATGGGCCATGATCAAGAAGGATTAAGGCAGCCTGTGACTGACCACCATCACAGAAAAAGTTAAGATATAAGGTCTTCCTTATTGTTTAATATGATAATACAAAAATTGTGCTCCATTTTACACACACTTTTTCTCTTTTCTGACAGACATAATAAAAACCCCAACAAAAATTCCCCCAAACCTAGAAAATAAAATGAAGTGCCATGAGCTGTATCAGGGCTTTTGCAGATGGAACAAAATTATGTTAAAAATGATGTTTAAAAGTACAGACTTTAATTTATCATTTACCACCCAAACACAGGATTTGGACAAATGTGTTGAGGCAGCATTAGTTTGATATTTGAAGAAGATAAGTATCTTGTTTATCACGGTAAGAAAGCAGCAGTTTGCAAGATAAGAAAATTCTGTTATTGTGAAGGAATGAGATGGCTTAGAATGGTGCTTATAACAACTAGATTATTATTTACCAGGTGAACCTTTGCAGTCATAAGTGATCATGTGTGCTTATCATGGTCATTTACTGTAAAATAAAAACAAGAAACTAAGGCCAAAACGGAAACCTGGATTTTTTATGTGTCAGATAATTCTTTATGTAAGAAAAAAGGTAAGGAAAAATACATGTGGAGGTTGCACAGGGTGTTATCAACAGTTGATCATGGGAAAAACCTGTGTAGTAGGAAATATTTATCTTAAGTCAAAGGAAGACATGAATATAATATAAAAGTATGGGGATTTTTAAAAATAATCTGTTTAGACATTTGTAGAAAGTCTGTAAGACCATGTGTTTTAAGATGTCTTGCAGTCAATATGTCTAAAGCTTAATAAATAAAGCTGTTCAGACATTTTTTCTACTTAGACACTATTTTGCTTTAAGATGAAGGTTCTCTTCTTATTTTTAAGGCAAATAATAAAATCTGGAACAGTGATATAAAATATGAGAGTTTTGGATAATTTTCACAAACAAGAGCTGAACACCTCTCCCCTAATTCTATTAAATTATTTACCTCAGCTATTTGATTTTCAGATTTTTTTTTTTTTCTTTTAGCATTGGAAAAATGGCAAGATCTTGTGGAATTTTTTTAGAGCTGATTTCTTTAGTCTTCTCTTTGAGTGGAACTTTCTAAACATAATTTAGTAGATTATAATTTTAAATCTCAAAGGCAAGCCTAGAGAACTTCTGCATAAATAAATTTGAACTATGAATTTTCTGGTTTTCATATAAAGACGTTTAAAAGTCTCTGAAGCCTTTACAAGAACTATATTTAATTCAGTCACTGAGTGCTTATTTGAATGTTTAAAAAAGAGGTTATAAATAAGTTTAAGTAGTTTAGTGGTGTACATTTTTCTTAGAAAATATCTTTAATACAGTGTTTTATTGACTTCAGTAAGTGTGAAATGATTGAAACTATAATGAACAGTTTATGCTTGAGTGTACAAGGACCCAAGGTATTTATAAATGACAGGTCTACAGAATACCTATGAATGAAAATGACCCCAGGTAACTGAACACTGATTGTGCAGCAGGTATGTACACAGCCAAATAATGAAATGAAACCCATAGAGGACTCTCAAGATACTTGACATGAAGTAATTTATGATTACTGCTGGAGTAAAGAAAGTGACATTCAGATTTCCTACAGATCTGTTAGAGGCCATAGCAGAACTTGTATCTAAAGCAGGGCAATAGAATGCTATTTGTAATGCATAACATATAATATGTACATAGTGTGTAAAATTAGGTCTCTACAGCAATGACAGTGTTAGACTGTCTACGAGGTTCATAAGTTTATTTGACACAGAGCATGGTACCATATAAAACAAACCTTGTTTTTCTACTATAAATATACAGACACACTGATAAATACTCATGACTCATTCATGTGACCTGGCATCAGATGAATTGTTTTTCAGACACTCTATTATATATGTGTGCTCAACCTGTCAGCCTGCTAGGCAGAATCACTACCATGAGAATGATTAAATTTTCTTTTTAATAAGACAGCATTGTAAGATTGTCCAAAGGTAGAAAAAAAAAAAATTCTTCTCTCACAAACAATAACCCTGAACAGAATATAGAAACTAAAAAGCCTTCCCTTTAGGCGTCACCTACCTGGATTTCTCTACTCTTTTCCCATTATTTTAATTCTTTCATATTTTCTCTTTTTTTAGACTGAACATAGTGCTGATTGTCACTCTCACTGAAGTCATTGCTGTGGCTCTGCAGCAGCAGAGATCACAGCCAGTGATCTCAGCTAAATGAAAACTAATGCCCAGATTCAGGCTAGACAACTCAGGTCAGTATGCTGGCAGAAGACTTACGAGTTGAAAGCCTTTGATTCTGCAGAGAACTGCAGGGAATTCCCTGAGAATCAAATAGTTTTATACAGCTGGATCAAGGACACAACTATAATGAGACAATACAGTCACTGAGTGCTCTACACTTACACAATTTCGTTTTTCCTCCAAAAATAAAATAAAATAAAAAAAAAATTTCTTTTTCTGTTTTCATTTAAATTTTCTAGTCATAAGCTCTTCAATACTGCAAATGTTGGGGCTGCCAGAATCTCAGATTTTTTTCTAAATGTGATATAAGTGCATGATGCAGAATCTGCCATGCATAGAAACATATGGCCTTTCTAATATGAAAGCTGTTGCTGCTCCTTTCAGCATCTTGCAGGGACCTCTGTTTGCTGACTACTCCAGAGCACAGCTGTTCACACACTAGGCAATGGCAAATGGCTCTGGGGTCCTCCTTTTAGGGACCCCAAAGTATCCAGTTACCAGATCACTTCCCTGCTGGCCTCATCATTCAGGCTCTTTTATTTAGACAGTGTGACAAGTAGAAAATGAAGAAAAATCAGGCAAAATCAACCCTACCCCCTTCCTACTGACCATGCAGCCATCCATTACAGAGTAGGCACAGAGGAGTTCAAGTCATCTAGTGCTCTCCCTATATTAGACAGGGTTATTTTTATTGTGCTTATTTATTATTAACCGTCCACCTGGCATTTATAGGACATTTATCCTCTATAAATGGTTGCACTTGCTAATCAGCTCTTACAGCTGCCAGGAAGCAGCAAGAGCAGGCAGTTTCTGCAAGGGCAGGTGACAGGGATGCAAGCAGTAACAGCAGTGCAGGGGCCACATGGGATGGACACAGGCAAGCAGCTCTTGTAATGGTCCTTTAGTTCAGCCCAGAGTTCAAAAGATCAGGTAGGTCCATAGTAATGTGGCAGGTCCAATGTCAAGTTAAAAAGTCACAACGTCACACCTGCAAGTTAGGCTCTGGGTGAGTCAAGGAGGAACAGGACTGGGATACCTGCAGATTTTTTCAGAGATCAAGGAAGAGAGCCTGAGCTTGAAAGAATCTCCCAGGTGCAGAGGAACAAGTCACTGCTGGGGCTTCTCATAGCCAGAGAGGAGCATCTTCAAAGCTATCCCTGAGCCCAGGCAGCTGAGCCATAGGGGCTGCAGGGAAGGCACTCAGGGCCCTGAAAACATCTAACACTTTCAAGAACTGGATATAAGAGAGTATTAAAGCAGATCAGATATAAGTAGGTCAACTGCACTTGGCTCTCTTTTCCTAGTTGTACACGTGCCTTGTATTTGGCAGTCCACTGAGCCACAGCTTCCCTGTTTCCTTTTTACTCAGCCAAAGCTAAACCTACACTTGCCTTGTTCTCAGGCTCACATTAGAGTCTCATTTAAACAAACTGCTGTCACTGTTAATAAGTCACTTAAGAACTCACGTCCGCCTCTAAAAGTGTTGTTTTCTTCTTTCCATGACAAAATGTAAGTCAGTGTTTCTCTCAGAAAACAAGAATAGACAGGTGTGAGGGACCAGATGCGTATCTCACTAGATTATTTAATTGGATCAACCCTCTTGACTGTGTGTGTTGCAGGAGGGGCCATGGCCGACCCTGCAGCCTCACGGCGGGGTCCGACAGCAGGTGCTCTGCAGCCCACGGAATGCACGTGGCCCAGAGCCGCATGGTTGACCTGTCAGTCACAAAGGGCTTCCTGGGAGCCCACCCACACCATGCCCGCTTGACTGGCTGCAGCATCCCTAACTCCAGCTGGGAGAGCACTGAGTTGTCAGCGAACCAGATGTCCCACCTGGGGGGAGTGTCCACGGTAGACAAACAATATAAAAGAGGTGCATTTTTGCTCCATTTTTGGTCCACCCTTCTCCCCTGGATCTCATCACCATGTGACCTTTCAGTGGTAACTATTTTTGTCTTCTCTCTTTTTTTTCACTTCTTTCTTTTCCCAATCTCTCTTTTCTTCCTTTAGTCTTTTCTTCCTCTTGTGGGTAAGAAAACCCATTGGGTGGTATTTCACTTAAGTTGTGGGTTGGTGTTTGCTGAGTGCAAAGAAGGTTCCCTACTTCACAGCAATGCCTGCTGGCTTGTAAAACCCTTGGGAGGTGTAGAGGCACTGCTCAGAATGCTGTCTGAATGGAAGCAGGGAAGTCCTTTTGTTCCAGTAGCCTGTTATTTACTGTAATGCTTTTGTGGAATCCTCTCCTTGGTTGTATGATACTCCTGTGAAGCTTTTGCCAAAACACCTATTTTCTCACTAAATTAAAAGAACTCTCTTGGGAAACACTTGCAGCATGCTCTCTTTATGCGATTGGAGGTATCAAAGAACTAAGGCTTTGGAAGAGTTTGCATGGGTGAAATCTCTTGGAGATTAAATAAAACACCTGGCCAAGCGTGAAGTTTCGAGACCAGAGCATTCTAACAGGTAAGTGAAAGGAAGGGGCATATACATGTGTGTTCATGTTTGTGACTGTGTAGGAATATGTATATGAGATTTCAACTACTTTAAGCTCTGCATTGAACTCTTACATCTGAGGAACTGAACTGTGATAACGGTGTAAGCTGTGTTGGTATTGTACTGACATCACAATCTTTATCACATACACATCATAATTAATGATATTGTTTATTCTTAATTTTGAAATTATTTGTTATATGTGTTTAAGTCTTTGTGAAGAACTCTCTCTTTTTTTTTTTCTTTTTCTCTTGTATTTTCAAGAGGAAATCAAAGCACTACCTTATAACTGGATTTTGGTAAAGAATTTCCCATAGTCAGCCTGGTCTTCACCTCCACAGGGGACTGGTCACCTGTAGCCTATTACGATGTAGGATGGCAGCAAGGGCAATGTCTGAGGGTATGAGCTCATGGTTAGAGAGGCATGTGAAACAGGGGACTGAAGATTTGTCTTCTTCCCATTCAAATGCTGATTATATTCTCATATTTAATTCCTTATCAAAGCTGTACACAGACCCCGTGATACTTTGTTCAAGCCCATAGACATATAAATAAATCCTGTCTAGACTCAGTGTCCTTTCTTCTTCTATGATAACAGTTCACAGTTAGCTGAGGAAACTGACACATATTTTGTTTTCCTTTCCCTTAGCCACCAGACTTGAGAGTTGTACTGCTTTCCTACTTTGTTTATACCTTGCTCGCTTCTTCATTCAGATTCCATTGTGCAATTAAATTAAAAAAATAAAATACTATTGAAGACACTTAATGCTTATTTATATATATAATTCAAGTAAAGGTCATAATCTCTGGACTTTTCTCTGGGTTTAATTTTTGTTTTTTTTTTTTTTTTTTTTTTACTTTGTTAGGTTTCAATGTTTAGAATAATGAGTGGAATCTTTACATTAAATAGGGATTATAAAGTAGGCTGGATGCACACATAAATATTGTTTCATAATTAGATTCAAGGTTTACAACATAGCCAAATAACTGAGAAAGAATATCACAGAGGAAAATCTGAGGCAAATAAATTATTTTCAGTGCACACAAGAAGACAGAACCAAATTATGAAAGGAAATTGAAAATATCTCTTTAGACAGAGACAGGATTTGAGAACAGAGGATAAATTTCAAGTGTATAAATTAGAACAGATACTAAGGTCCAGAACTATAGTAGTATTTGTGGTCAAATTGAAGTTGACATAAGACAGAAAAAACAAGAGTGATTTTTTAGTGTAGCTCATTCAAGATGATCTTCTGAAACAAATATTGGGGAGAAGCTGAGAAAAGAAACTGAACCTTAAGACTAAATCTCTACTGTGAGCAGAAAGACAGAAACTGGAACTCAGGAAAAAATCATATCTTCATTAGTTTTCCTGAGGACTTAGCAATGGCTGTTGTCTACACAGTCTTTGGTTTGCCAAGAATTCTCCCAATATGTAACTATCTTTAAATGGCCAATTTGAACAACGTGTGATGTTATTTTTATAGGCCCAAGGCAGTGAGATAAAGTGACCTAAATTATTCTGGATCAGAAATTCTGCTATGTTGTTGCACTTAACATCTTATCTACTCTTTTAGCAATTACAGAACTTTTCAGTTTTAAAAGTAACACGTTCCTCTGCCATTAAACTAATTACACCTTTTTCTTGGTGTACCTGGAATAACATTCGTGGCTTATTCTGTGTTCCTTGTGTAATCTTATGACCTAAAATTTGTTTAGAATAAAGCATTCTATAACCATATGTTAACTTGACCATCTTAAATTAAAAGAGCAAGATATTGGAACATCAGGTCTAAAATAAGTGTAGCTTTTGACCACAGAGGCCATGAAATATTACAAACTCTAGTAAAAAGGAACTGCAATCTAATTGACGTGTCTATAATTGAAGTCTAATTTGTATTGGTGGATAAATGAAGCTTAAAAAATAATCAAGCAAACAATAAGAGAGAGAAAAAAAATCCATTTGCATTGCTTTAAAGAGTAAATCTCTGATGGTAATGGCTTGTGTGCTGCAGAAGGTCCAAGGTGCCAGGATGAGAAGGACCTGTTGCCTGCTAATCATGTCCAGGGATAGTTTATTTTCCCAAGATATCTGGCAGAGCGTGAATCTCTAGAGAGTGCAGATTTAAAATTAAATTTCGAGTCTGGTCCTTTCTTTACTACTGCTGACATTGGCTAGCACGGTACGTTAACAATTCCCATGGCAGCTGCAGGAAATTTTGGATGAAGGGATGATGAATCCACAGCACTCTGCCGTCAGGTTCAAAACCTAAAAATGCCTCTAATAGTCTCTCTTTTTAAGAAGGAGTAGGTAGGTATAAAAAACTTGCTAAAAGGGAGCCACTGTTACCTTTTATGTTTCTGTGTACACTGCAAGTTAAATATGCAATATAGTAGTACAAACACCTCCTAAGTAGATTTAAAAAACAAAATCCAACCCAACCAACCAAAAACAAAAACAAAACCAAAACAAACAACAAATTATGTGGAGGACTTTTTTTGATCTGAGGAACAAAAATTTTAGCTGCTTTCCAGGGCACAGAAAAGTTGGAAGTTTATCGGATCCAAGAACAGTTTGTCAGGACACAGGGTGACAAGAGAAGTTATTCCTTTTCCCAAGAGCTAAAGTAGGTCGAGACAAAAAAAAAAAAAAAAAAAAAAAAAAAAAAAAGCCTTTCTGTGTCTTTTCTGAAGAAATTTCATGCACAGGTACAGTATTTACTTACAAGGGAAATAAATTGAACTTGTAGCTAGCAGCTATAAGGATACACAAGTGAAAGCAACCCTTCTTTCCTGTAGCAGCCTTAAAATTCCCTTTGACGGTGATTGGACATGGCACTTCGCACAGTAAACAATGCTACAATTACTTATCTTTTCTTGAAACAGCAAACCAAATCCCCTGTGGTATTTTTAAGGTAACCTTAAGCCCAGTCTGTTCCATGGTAATAAACATTTTTTTTGGGGCAGCCTTTGCTTATCAATATTTGAAGGCTGCAGTGGAGAAAATAACCTGATCATAGCAATGTAAACAATTTGTAAAGACTGGGCAAAGAGAGGAAGATATTAATTCCTTTCCTGGCTTGCAAATGTTTTTTTAAAAGAATGAAACAAAAGAATTTTGCAACCAATGGAAGATATATCTTCTATGAGATTGAAATTTTTTGGATAACACATTAAAGATTAGCCTCTCATTGCTGTGTGGAACTTTGAAAAAAAAAGTGTATAGTTTCTGCTGCTTTACTTATGTGTTAAACTTACCCATTTCAATACTTACTGAAAGCATCATCTGGTGGTGTGGGGGAAAGACTTTTTACACATATGTAGGCTTTAGTCTGTGTTAAGAGAGTAAGTGATGCATCAGCTTCATGTGAGCATAATTTTCTTTGAACCCAAATCTTAAATCCCTGCTGATAGAATCTGAGAGAGAAGTTTAGTCCTTGAGCCTGTGAGTGGTGAGAAAGGCACAAAGGTGAGAAAAGACATAGCAGAAAATCACAGCATCAAAGACAGAGGGTCTGTCACAAAGGATGAGGGTGAGTAGTTGAGAGATGCAGTCAAGCATGGAGAATAATCAGTGAACAGCTGGAAAGGCCAATGGAGACTTGGAAGTCAGGGAGAATTAGAGAAAGTTTAAGTGTGTTAAAGCCCAGGATACTGCTTCCTGGGATTCACAGTAAAAAAAGACGTGAGTCAAGATTTTCTCAAATGATTTGTAGCTCTACAGGATCTTTATTTTCAAAAAATCTCAGAAATACAGTTTTTCCACTGGTGTATCTTCTGATTTTGGAACTTGGGTCTAAGGGGTATGCACATCTGTTGTACAGGAACTCTTTCAAAAGTGCTTTCTGGATCTGCAGACAAATGACAAATTTGCTGAGTGAGTATAGAAACACTGTCTCTGTGATGTCAGAGAGTAACACCAGAGGGGTGCACATCCTGGACATGTGTGCATGCTTTGTGAATACTCTAGAGCAAGAAGCACTCCTGAGCTCCCACAAAACACACTCACAACAGTAAATTGTAGAGTACTTAGGTGTCCATAATGTGTCCTTGTGCTGTATCCCAGCACTGGTGAAGTTATGTACATTGCTTCACTTCATCTCTGGTAAAAGATGACACTAACTACTTGAGGCTTGGCTTTCTACCTCCAAACCTTATGTTTTGAGGTTCACCATTCAAAATGAACAAGTTAAGTGAGACACATTCAGTTTTCCCTTTGGAAAGTGAAATCAGGAAGATATTGGTAGAATTAACTCAACCTTATTGACCAGTAAGGAAACTGTTTAAAATGGCTCTTCTAACGTTTTCCTGCATAAATTTTCCAGAAAAAAAAATTATTTACTGTAAATAAATCATATGTTCCTACAACTTATTCCACAACAAACCATTTCTAGCATCAATTACAAATTTTTTAATATTGTTAATAAATATTTATTCCAATAGAAATATTTTGTTCGATCAGACTAATTTAGTCACTTACTGTTTTTATTCTATTAAGTGCAGGCTGTGGAAATTTTATATCAGCCCATATGTTTGTACATTTTTTCCTTCTGTTTCTTTCTCTGATTTATAGGACTGTACGCTCTTTGAACTGAATCTCTTTATGCCTGTCTACAACAATTATCATGACTGAAACTTCTGAGTTTTGCCTTCAAAAAACTTCAACAGTAACTAAAGAATATTTGCAAAAAGCAAAGAGGTGTATAAAACTAGTCTTAGAACATGCTTTATAATAGGTTAATTGTGGCAACTGAAGGTTAGTTTGTTCCACTTCTTTTCTGAACCAGTTCTTGTGTAATAAAACAGTTCTCCTCTTGTCTACTAGAGAAAATAGAATTGCCCTCTATGGCTCCGGTCTTAGAGACTTCTATATCTTCCACTAACATTTCCATCAACTTCATTTAAACTGGCTGAGTGAGCTGACTTATTTGGGTATGCAAGTGGCTGAGAAATTGAAACCTTTGTCATTAAGCAGTTTCTGGATGATCTTCTGTTTAGATTTTTCTTCTTTCCAAACCATCAGTCGTTATTGGGTCTTCCAGCTATTTAACAAAAGGGTTTGCATTGCTTATTCTCCAGTATGCCTAATTTGATGTTCCTCCTGCTCATAATGTATCATATTGTTAAATTTATTTTTTTGCTGATATTAATTTTGACAGCCATTCTAAAATACAAATTATTTAAAAGCTGAGCTTTATGTAAAAACAAATGGAAAATACTTTCTTGTCCTCATGGATACAGAGAAAATAAGAAAAACATGATGATATCAAACAACTAAAAGTATCTGAAATTTATTACTCACAGAACACCTGACCTGCTTTTGAGGTTCTTTCGCAATGTGTCCCTTACCCTCGATGCAGAGACCAGCAGCGCACTGCTGTTGCAAGCTGCAGACAGGAGCACCAAATAGGATCAGGGAGAACGACCTGTTGCACCTGGAGAGAAAGGATGGTCACATATTTTCAACTGATTCATGAACTAACTATTGGATCTAGGTACGTAGAAAATACAAGTCTTTTGAATCAAGGGAGGACATACTGTTCTGGCCAAATACAGACATTTCTGTGTATGAACTAGTCACACAAAATTCCTGTTATGTCAGTGGAGAGAACCAATAGAATAAAAATAAGGAAAAATTTATGTTATTGGAAAACAGAGATTAAAGTATTTTGTCACAACTATTTTATTTGATATATGTGTTATATCTTTTGTATATATATGTATTATGTATATATATTTATATATTTATATATGTATAAAATATATTTATTGGTATATATGTGTAGGAATTCTAACACAGCTAATTCTGTAATATGACTGTACAGTATAAATACCCACAGTTAGGTGAGAGAAATCCCATTCATAAAGTCTCTGGAGAAAGAGAGGGAAACACCATTAGGAATGATAAATTGCCAAGCTGTTCTTCAATATCTGGTCCACATCTGTGGTTATAAAATTGTTGTGTTCAAGATCTACTTCTGCTGATTTCTGCAAGTGTTTCGATCTTGTTCTGTTAACAATTAACTTAAGCAGGAATAAAAATTTTCTAATTCTGAAAAAGTGTTTCTATGTACTGTACTGCTGAGAAAGCAGTTCATCAGAAATCCTATAAGTGATGAAACTGTAATAATTCTTTCTATTTGTATAGAAAATGTTGAAAAATGTAATTAAAAAAGTAAAAAATAATGGAATACCATCTACCTGAGATTTACTCATCGAATGCTTAATTTATATCAGTTATTTGTTGTATACTGTTGACTACAAATAATAATAAAAAAAAATTAAAATGTTGAAAAATTTTGGCGTATGGTTATTAACAAGAACTTAAAGCCTAATCCCAGTGCTCCCAATAAGAGTCTTAGCAAGCAAGCCAGTACTCCAAATTACTGCTGGTTGTTTTGAGAATACCATTTGAATAACACAATCATAATTCCATAATATCCATCGCCAGTCTACTCTATTGACAGATTTTCAGTTGTCCAGTTTTCAAAAAGCTTTCTTAAGAAATTCTTTATTGCCAGTATAAAACCAATATATTAGTGGACTGCAAATATGAATCATAATCAAAAAACTGTAGATATGAAATGAATACAAATGAATTGAATGTCAAAAGAAATGGCTTGGTTTCAATAGTAGTTGTATCAATACATTACACAGGAGATTTATTAAAATACAAGACAACTTCTAAACTTCTGCTTTCTTTTTAAAAGAAAATAATACCAGAGTTTTCATAGTTTTGTTAGGAAAGTGAGGTTTAATCTATGCTTAGGCCAAATAATGCAGGTCCAGCTTGTTCCAGAGGATTCAAAACTTAAATTTCATGTCTTAATGGGGGAAAAATATTATTACCACAGCCTTATAACTTCTATTACTCGCCTATGTTGGCTTGACAGATTTTCTTGACAAAACAGTCAACAATTTTTTCTAGAATTATTTCCCAGTGTACATTTTGTTTCTTTTTGTGAATCATTACTTTTCACCATCATTTAAAATTTTAGTATATAAAAAATGATTAAAACCAATTATTTCTAAACAACTGAGAAATTCAAACTCCTTTGCTATGCCCCCTTCACTCAATGAAGAAGATCAAAAAAATTTGTTATGTTTCTGTTGAACAACTGCCCTGTTTCTGTAACCTAATATTCATTATGCACTGAAACCTTTTTTTCCAATTAAATGTACAAAGAATATAATAGAATTTCTGCATAGTTGTTCTGTGTCTTTTTCTGTCTTCAGATACTTCATTACCAGTGAGCTAACTGACTGAGTATCAATGAATGGGGATGAAGTTGCTCTCTATGTGAGGCAACACTTGGAATGTATCAGGCTCTGTCTTGAGGTGGATAATTGGCAAGTTGAGAGTTCATGGGTTAGAGTAAAAGGGCAGACTACTAAGGGTGACACTATTGTGGATGTTTGCTACAAGGCGCCTGACCAGGTAGAAGAAGTGGATGAGACCTTCCACAGGCAGCATGAAGCAGCCTCAAAGTCACAGGCACTAGTTCTTTGGGTTCTTTTAACTACCCTGACATCTGCTGGAGAAGTAACACAGAGAAGTACAAACAGTCCAAGGAATTCCTGGAAAGCATCAATCACAGCTTCCTGTCACAGGTAGAGGAGGATCCTGTAAGAAACGATCCACTCCTTGACCTCATAATAACAAACGGGGAAGGCCTTGTTGGAGATGTGACTGTTGGGAGCAGCCTTGGCTGCAGGGACAGTAACATTGTGGAGTTCAGTATCACGTGAGGAGGAAACAGGGCAGCAAGTAAAACTACAACCATAGATTTTAGGAGAGATCACTTTAGCCTCTTCAGGGATTTTCTTGGGAGAATCCCATGGGAACAGGTCCTGCAGGGAAGAGGGTTCCAAGAGAGTTGGTTGATATTCAAAGATCTCTTCCTCCAAGCTCAAGAATGATTTTTTTTCCAATGAACAAGAAATGGGGCAAAGGGTGCAACAGACCTGCATGGATGAACAAAGAACTCCTGCCATTGCTCAAGTATAAGTGGGAAACACATGGGAAAAGGAAGCAGTTTCAGGCCACTTGGAATGAACATAGAGAGGTTGTCAGAGTAAGTAGAAATGAAACAAGGAAGGCCAAGGCCCATCTGGAATTAAATCTGATCAAGGTAGTAAAGAAGAAGAAGGTCTTTTTCAAATACATCAATAATAAAAAGTGAATAGTTGTGGGCCTCTTACTAAATGGAAGGGGGATCCTACTAACAGAGGACACAGAGGAGGCAGAGTTACTGAACATCTTGTTTGCATCAGTCTTCACTAACAAGACCAGCCCTCAGGAATCTCTGACTCAGGAAACCAGGTTAAAGAATGTTACAAGGAAGACTTCCCCTTGGTCAAGGAAGATTGGGTTAGAGAACATTTATGCATCTCCAAGAACACTTGACATCCCCAAGTCCATGGGTCCTGACCTGTCCATGGGCATCCACGAGTGCTGAGAGAGCTGGCAGACACCTTAGTGAGGCCACTCACAATCTGAAAGATCATGGAGATCAGGAGACGTGCCTGATGACTGGAAGAAAGCAGATGCCATCTTGGTCTTGAAAAAGGGCAAGAAGGGAGGACCTGACCAATCATCTTTATCTCAGTCCTGCAAAAGTGATGCAGTGCCTTATTCTGAACGTCTCCTCTATCCACATGGATGACAAAAACCTGATCAGTAGTCTGCATGGATTCACTAAAGGGAAGGGAAGTCATGCTTGACCAACCTAATTATCTTCTATGATGAAACAACTACCTGGATGAATGAGGGGAGAGCAGTGGATATTGTCTACCTTGACTTCAGCAAGGCTTTTGACACTGTCTCTCACAATATCCTCGTAGGCAAAATCAGGAAGCATGGACCAGATGAGTGGACAGTGAGGTGGATTGAGAACTGGTTGAAGGAGAGATTCCAGAGGGCTGTGGCACAGGGTCCAGTTGGAGGCCTGTCACTAGTGGTGTCCCCTAAGGTTCAATACTGGCTCCAATATAATTTAACTTATCAATTACTTGGATGAGCAGAGAAATGCCTCCTCAGTGAGTTCACTGACACAAAGCTGGGAGGAGTGGCCAATATCCCAGAGGGCTGTGCAGCTCTTCAGAAAGACCTCAACAGGTTGGAGACAGAACTGTCTAAAGTTCAAGAAGGCAAATGAGGGGTCCTAAACCTGGGGAAGAATAATGCCCCAATACAGAATGGGAGCTGACCCGATGGATATCAACTCTGCAAAAAAGAGCCTGGAGCTCCTGTTGGAGAAAAAACTCTTCAGGAGCCAACAGTGAGTCCTTGTGACCAAGAAGGACAATGCTATCCTGGGGTTCATTAGGAACAGCATCATCAGCACATCAAGGGACGTGATCCTGCCCCTCTGCTCAGTCTTAGTGAGGACATATTTGCAGTGCAGTGCGCAGTTCTGGGCTCCTTAGTACAAGTGAGAAATGGAGCTCCTGGAGCAGGTTCAATGGAGAGCAACAAAGATGATTAAGGGACTGGAGCATCTTTTTTTATGAGGAAAGGCTGAGGGAGCTGGGCCTGTTCAGCCTCAAGAAGAAACAACTCAGAGGGGACCTCACTACTATATGTAAGTATCTGCATGGAGGGTGTTAACAGGATGAAGTCAGGCTATTTCTGGTGGTGCCAAACAGTAGGAAAAGAGGCAATGGGTAGAAACTGCTGCACAGGAAGTTCCACCTGAATATGAGGAAGAACTTTACCATGCTGGTGACCACTCACCAGAGCAGATTGTCCAGAGTGGAGTCTTCCTCACTGGAGATATTCAAAACCATCCAGACACAATCCTGTGCAATGCGCACTAGGATGACCCTGCTTGAACAGAGAGGTTGGACTACATGACCCACTGTGGTCCCTTCCAACCTTACCCATTCTGTGATTCTGCAAATTTGAGAAGATCTTCCATAAGGCTTCATTTCCACAGCCATTTTTAAGGTTCCGATATCAATCATATTCAATGACATCTAATGCCAGACAAGCATCACGAGGCTCTTAACTGATCTGTGTTCCATGTCCACAATGTACTAAATCATCCTAAGAAGTCTGACAGCTCACTACCACACACACTGGAGTTAATTCTACTTTTCAGTGACCTGTTGCTGAACAAAGTTTTCAAGAACCTAGTCCACACTATAATTTTATGAATTGGCATGCCATTTCCTAAAAAGATGCACTTCAGAGTATAAGGTAGCTCCACATCACTGTTTAGGTACAAGTGTGCAGGCAGATTCTGCTGATTTTGTGCTATGTAAGTGGTGGACATGTTCTGTGAGAAAATCAGAGAAATTCTCTGTAGAGTTGGGAAAAGTTATCACTTAAGTTCAAATAAAGGCAGGAGAATCAAATAGCACAAGAGCCATTTGGATCAGGTGGACCTCTCAGTCGTATCAAATTCTGTGCATGGATATGCTTTTCCACATTATTCCTTTCATTTTGAAATAATCCTAGTCATCACATCAGTGTTTTGTAGACACCTGCCTCAGAAATACGTGGGGATGTATTTTACCATGCAGTAGTGTATAGTAAGAAAGGAGAAGAACTCTGCATTTTTTGTGGTATCTCTGTTCTATTGAAAACCCATTTTGTTTTGGACTATTTGAATTAAAATGGACAAATAATGAGAAAATGTTCACTGAGGAATGACCCAGTGGAGTTGAGGGCCAGAGTCAATTTAAAATATCTTTTCTGTATTTAGATTCTTTCATTAATACTTGAAGATAGTATAAGCTTGAAGGAATAGATCTTTAATTTAGCTTAAGGTACGTAATGCAGAAAAGACACTGAAAGTTAAACCCACATCTTTTCATTTGTTTGCAGTGTGGACTCCCTCTCAGGCAGGGTGAAATAGTCCAAAAGAAGATTAAGTACATTCTGTCTCTGAATATGTTATAAACTATTAAAGTAAGAGGCATTATTCTGAGAGGACATATGAAAAACAAACAAATGGAAAAGTCCTTGCAGAGACTACATGTTTGTTTTTGTGGTTTGTTTTGGTTTGGTTTGTGTTTTTTTTTTTTTTTTTTTTTTTTGTTTTATTTTTTTTTGTTTTTGTTGTTTTTTGTTTTGTTTTTTAGTAATAAGGAAACTGCATTGATTTGTATTCCTTCTGGATTTGTTCTGTTTGAAGAATAAATTGGATCTTGAAACAAAGGCCCTGAAGATTCTAGAATAAAACTGTTTCTGCCCTGCGGTGCTGAAATAGCCCAACAGCATGCATATAGACTTCTACACTATTTGGGTTATTAATAGAAAAAGTGATGTTGTTTCTTCCTCATTTACAAACTTTGAATTAGTTTGCAGAATATACCACAATTAAGAGGTTTGTTCTCAAATAAAACCCTGCTTATGAATGTATGCTATTTGACTGAGCTTTCTTTTGATACACAGGACTTTTGCTACTATTCCCTGTTAGAGTTTTAATTCTCTTGTTATAAATGTACTTTCACAGAATCACTTTCAATTTGGAAATGAAAAATTAAAAAGCCTTCAATGTTATTCTATAATTTGTGGGTATTTTTAACAAGAAAAAATTCCTTGTTTTTAAGGTATGGAGGAGAATGTTTTATGCATTTATTTTCCAAATGTTAATTAAACATTTAGTAAACAAAGCTCAGATGCCAGGAAGTTCAATTCCCTATATGACTGAAATCAGGTAGTATCACAAAGAGTCAAGTTCTCTATTTATATTCTTTTCTTCTCTTCAGCTTTTTGTATTGACACTTAGAGTCTTAGTATTATTGCATTGTGCTTACATTGAATCAACTTTTCATAAAACTGGCAGATTGAGTTTGTTGCTTTGCACAATCTGTGACGAACTACTTGACAAAGAGCATTAGCTTCCATTGTTCTCATGTGTGTGTGCACTTCCTGAAACAACCTCACTTACATCACATGTGGGATCCTTAAGATTCTTTTACACTTTCTTCAGGATTTATAAAATCACGAGTATTTTTAAAGTTGGAGGGACAATATCTGGTTTGATATCCTCTGTAACAGAGGAAGTAGCCCATTTCTTGTAATATGCTTTACCACAGCATCTGTAACTAGTTTTTGCTTATTTATCATAATTTAGTTTGATTGTGAAATTTTAAAAGGGTAACCATCTTTTAACATAACTAAAAAAAACCTCCCAGAAAAAAAAAGTACAGGTTTCAAATAGAATTTAATTTAGTTTGCTTGAAAATATTTATTGTGCAATATTTTTACACTGAAATGCTTCCTTCTGGGTACAAATTTATATTAGAACATGAATAGTTTGTCTTCCTTGCCTAGCTATTGACATTTTAACAAGATGGTATTTACTGAAACTTGCTTATCACATTAATTTCTAATGTCATCACAATATTTCTTTTGAAAGCTTTAACACTTTGGGAAACCAATGACATTTGCTCTATCTGAGTGAAGTGAGATATCTCTGAATTCAAAATAAACTGTAAACTGGCAGTGGTTTCATCTGTGATATTTTTTCTGGGGTTCAGTTATCATAACATATTCAGTTACTGATAGTATTATCCCTGCCAATATAAAAGTAACATTACTGAGTTCAATGAACTCTTAATGAACATTTGTTACCACCTACTTATCAAAGGATGTTTCTTTTCTCATACATGTATTTCATTTCATACATTTGCTAAGAACTGTCCCTGACAATTTTAGGAGGATAACTTCTGAATTTTAATCCTGAAAAAGTTCTCTTGTGAATTTCTATTTGCTGTTCTTTAGTGACTTTGACATGTCAGGGATGTATTCTACTTATGAATAAATCAGTGAAAAAAACCATCTAGCCTCTCTCTTTGAAGAAAAAATTTTGTTTGCTGAGTGCAAGTGTTTTAAAGAGCCAATAGCCTAAAACTCTTAAATTTTGTAACTATCTTGGTTGTTTTTTTCTTGGATTTAGAACACCATCAGTGATCTGCGTGATCCTCACAGAATTTATCTATGTTTCACATTAGTATGGAGGAGTATTTTAAGCTTTTCATATTCAACCCAGCTCTCATGAGTTGGCTACACAGTTGTGGTGTGTTGATCCTAGTTGGTAGCTAAGACCCCACAAAGCTGTTCATGGACCCCTGCCCCAGCAGGATGGAGAACAAAATCAGAAAAGCAAAAGAGAAATAAATCTTGTGTATTGAGATAAAGACAGTTTAATAGGGAAAGCAAAAGCTGCATGTGCAAGCAAAACAAAATATTCATTCAATAGTTGCCATGGGCAGGCAGGTGTTCAGCCATCCTTATGAAAGAAGGACTTCATCACACATAACATTTACTTGAGAAGACAAATGCCATCACTTCCAAAACCACCCTCTTCCTCCTTCTTTCCCCAGATTTTATTGCTGAGCATGATGCCATATGGTATGGGGTATACTTTTGCTCAGTTGGGGTCACCTGCCCTGTCTGTGTCCCAATCTCCTAGTCCACCTTCCTCAGTCCACTAGCTCAGGAAGCAGAGTGGGGAAAAGGAAGAAAAAAGATGCTGTGATCTGATTATTATGATTATTAGAGAGAGATGCCTCTACCTGAATGAAGGTGCAAACAAGACCATATGTCAAAGTCAATGATAATGGATTTTATTTAACAGTAAATGTGAGGTAGAGAAAGAAATGGGGGCTGGGGGTGGGGTGCAGTGGCAGAGAGATGGGAAGAGAAAGAGTGAGAGAGAGACAAATTAGGTAAAAAGATGCCACCACCCTTTGAATACAGATGACGTCCTGCTAGTCTTCTTCTTCTGTTCTCAGCAGTGGGGAGTCACATGAAACATAGAGTTCAATGGGTTAATATTCATTCAGGTATACATGGGAACACCCAAGCATCCTCCTTCAGGGTGATGCTTTACACTGTCTTTTGCAACTCTGTGGATCTGTTGCAACATTGTGGATAACATGCAGTTCTCTGATGGAAAGTCTCAGAACTGAGTCTGTGCGTTATGGCCGCCCCCCTGCCAGACTCAGAGGTGATTTTCAACAGAGCTGTTGAGTTGGCTTTCTTTATGGATACTTGCTTACTTCTTCTTAGACCTGAGATAATTAGACAATAGTACCACCTTTGTCTTATCTCAAGTTTCCATCAGGCAGGTGGCTTCACTTAGCG
This sequence comes from Anabacerthia variegaticeps, assembly GCA_035583185.1. Classification (NCBI taxonomy): domain Eukaryota; kingdom Metazoa; phylum Chordata; class Aves; order Passeriformes; family Furnariidae; genus Anabacerthia; species Anabacerthia variegaticeps. The sequence continues at coordinate 86,963,187 of JAWWEW010000112.1, forward strand.
TCCAAATTTCCAAGAATTCATGGGAGCATATTTGGGGTTCAGGGGTTGTTGACAGGGACATGTTCAGTGGTTACAGAGGAGCAGTTGCTTCTTTATACAGTTCGCCATAGTAGGCAACATCCTCCTGTGGCCTTGACAGTGTTTAAGGCAATTGTGATCTTTAAGTCTCTTATAATAACCTCAATGGGTTTTCTTAGGCAGGTGAGGGCAGTCTGAGATGCAAAAACAGCCTTGATGCTGTGCAGCTGCTCAGCAGTAGTCAAAACACTGGTGTGTTAAAGCCTCTTTGGTCACAGATCCAAACCATGGTACCATAAGTGCTTCTGTGAAGCAAATTAACTCCATCCCAACTGTAGTACAAGTCATTTTACCTCATTTTTTTATCTTCTGGGCCTGATTATTAGACACTTTGACATATATCATTCCATGTCCAGTAACAAAAACAGAAGGTAGCTACAACTAACAGCTGAGACAATGTTTAAGCAATTCTGGCACTTAGGTTCATCAACCCAAGATGATTCTAGATTTCAGGTCTCATACTTCTCAGGCAAATATTGTACCAGGTGAATGGTGGCCTCCTCATTCCCTTGCTGAGCATCTCAAAGGCAGATCAGAACTTTCATGTTTTTGCATTTTGTTCTTGTTTTCCTCTCTCATTTCACCTAGACTACACATCTGGGATGTGCATTGCTCTGGCAATCGGAAACATTTAGGAAACTGACTTGATTTTATGTGGCTGTGGATTCATAGACTTGAGTGTTTCAAGAGTGACCAGTACAAGGTTTTAGCAGTTTCTCAGTGATTAGGGTATTTGTCCAAGATTTGATTTCTGTGTTTTTCCCCAGGCACTACCTTTCCAGGCTCAGCATCCTTGTCTTTTTAAGCCGTGAGCTGTGCTGTAGTTGATGAGAGACTTATGCCCCTTCTCTTGAACCAGTATGAAACTGCACAGCAGGAGAAATACATTGCACATTGCAGGATATTGTGCATCAGGATGGCAGAGAAAAGAGAGAACCATTAGGTGGTGAAAATAAGCTTGTGTTCAAATGAAAAAAAATCTATTATCAGGTGATATTTCAAACAACAACAACTATATTACTTAGAAATTTTGTTCATGAAATCTTGTTCTCAAATTCCAGAATTTGCTTGCCCTTGTGTACAGGGAAAAAAAAAAAAAGTGAAAGATAATGCAAAAGCAATGGACACCCCAAACTTGCTGATACCACAGTAAAAATGAGCTATGACACAGCTTACTCCTAAATTAATGTCTGTTTTGCATAAAAATCAGATTAATTTTGCTAGGACAAACAGTCTCTTATGCTGGAATTGGAAGAGGATTTTTTTTTCTGTAACTTCATATTTTTCTTTAAATAATTAGTTCTGAAATATAGCTTTCAGCTATACTTCCTAGGGTTCCACTGATTTCAGTGGATTTTTTTCCAGACTTGAGGGTATCATCAGATTGATTGGTTACCCTACAAGTCTAATAGAACTTTATTTTATTATTATTTTATTATTAAGTAGAAAGACAGAAAAGGCTGTGAGATAGAAGCCATCCTGTTCTGGAGCTTCATTAACACCAATAAATCCTGTTGCATGTAAATGATCTGCAAAACTCAGAGCAATTAGCTTTTCATTTTAACTTGAGTGTTTTAGTGCAGATTGGTAGCTAATCAAGCTGAGAAATTTTAAAAGAGTGTGTAAAAAAATTGTTTATGAGCAATACTGTAAACAAGCATTGCAGAGAGTTCTGTACCTGCTTTAGTACTGTAATAAAATAAGCGGTGAAATCAGCATTGCATCCATTTAGATGTAATTGTACAAATTGCTAGCTAATCAGAGTGAGAAAATTGAGCCACGGCTTGGGAGAACAATGCTGTGTGCTATTAACTTGGTATTTAACTATGTATTTAATGCATTTGGAGATGACTTTTCAAAAAATAGACATAATTTTTTTTTTTTTTTTTATAAAAAGCATGCCTGATTCTGCATTGGTTTCATTAGTGTAATTGATGCCAGAAAACCTTGGCTAATAAAAACCACTCAGAGATTTGTTTGCATCTTTGAGTAGAAGGTATTTGTTATTCACAGTACTGGGAATAACTTTGCTGAATTTGCTTGCTTACTAGAACAAAACTTACATATTTATACACTTTAATAAACAGGAAACTATGAATACACAGCCTCTTTTTTTCATGTAATTTTACACTTCCGATTACATCAGTCTTTCTATTGGAGAATGAGCAGTTAAGAACTGTGGTGGTCTTTTCCATTTGTTCCTCAGTTTGGTGGTCTCACAAAGTAGTCTTCATCACAAAACTTTCGACCTTATGTCTTGGCGCATGCTCTGTTCACTTGTTTTTCCTTATTTTGCTACTTAGACAATTCCATCTGGCAAAGCATCCTGTTTTTGTCTTTTTGCTACATTCTGATTGGTTACAAAGATTCTATAGTGAATAGAGTTAGTGATATATATATCCTTTTCCAGTGACTATGTGACAACACTTTTGCAGACATCCTGTTATGTTAGACAATTCTTATATTTTAATATAGAAATGGCTTTCTTATATCAAGTATATAAATGGATTAATAATTTGTATATGCTAATATATAAATGCTTTCTTATATCATAATCCAGAAGAAATTCCACTGACACTTGTGAAGTTAATTCAAGCACAAGCTGATGTAAGCAGTATGAGAATCAGCACCATTTACTTTATTGTTTTCTCCTGTGTGAAGCTATAGGTATTTCATTAAAAATGTAAAACTGGTCAAATGCATAAAATTCCCAGAAATAAACAGCTCATTTTATCAAGTCAGTTGCAGTAAGCAGTTTGATGGATTTTGACATGCTCAACACAGCAGGGACTTAACTGGAGCCATGTAAGCCTGGCTCAAAGGCTTGTGGAGTTTTCAAGAAGTTCAAAAAAGCTTGAGAATTCATAAGATATGGAAGGATTGGCTTGATGATTCTTTCTGTAAATTCTATTTTGTTTAAAGTTTTACATGTTCTAATGCTGCTGGGTATCAATATGTGAACTATCCAGCCTTCTAGATACAATCTGAAGTTTTTTATTTTTAGGAGGTATGATACAAAGTAAATCTCACGAGTCTGGATCTGGCAAAAACATTTAAGTACTGCTGTCATTTACCTGTCCCACAGAAACATTTTTAAAAGGCTTTGCTAAAGGCTTTTACTAAAACATCTCTGCAAGTAATATCTACTATATTAACAGAAATAACATAATACTAAAAAGAAAACTAATAATCTTGTAATCACATACTCATAGTGCTGGAAGGAACTTCACGAGGTCACTTAATATTTTAAATATCCCAGACAGGAGCAACTTTCCCTCAGTTACTTCTAACAGATGTTAGTTCAGCTCACAAGAAAAAAAAGGATGAGATGCCACAGTCTCACAAGAAACTTCACTAATACTACCATGAAACATTTTTCTCCTAAATGTAATTTGTACTTTTTTGAGACTGAAGTCCATTATTATTTATTTTATCCACTGTGGTCATAAATAGAGTATTCCTTTCTTTCCAACAGCAGCCTTTTATGTTTTTGAAGGCTATCTCAATCCACCTCAGTCTTCCTCAGGCTAAACAATTTCAACTCTTTCTCATAGGTCATGTTTTCTAGACCTCTAATAATTTTCATTGCTCTTCGCTATACCCTCTGGACCCAATGTTTTAGCCTTAAGGCCCTACAAGTAACAAGTAGATGAAAAAAAATTACAAAATGCGTCTTACAGGCAATGCCGCTCTCTCTCTATCTCATGATAATCTCTGGGTTTGTTTATTTTTGTTGTGGTTTGTTTTAGTTGGAGTTTCTTTGGCAACATTTTTACTCATATTCTGTTCATAATCTATTACAACCTCTACATACTTTGATGCAGAACTATTAGCTACCCAGATGCTTTTGAAACAAGTTTATACAGATGATTAAGAACTTGGAAGTTGCTTGTGTTCAATTTTATGCAATTGTTTCTTCAAATTCTCAAAATTGTTTCAAATTTTCTTTCGATCCAGCAGCATATTGACTACCCCTGTTTGTTTAGACTTTGTAAAAGGGTTGGTAAAAGCAGTCTGCACTTGCTTAACCAGATCACTGATGAGAATACTGAATGATACCTCACTCAAGACAAGAGGAATTAAACTTGACAGAGGAAAGACGTATTTTGAAGCACAGGGATTTCCTTAGCAGTTAGATAGACACACACACAAAGATGTATAAGTGTGTATGTATATTTAATTAAGTTCTTTTTAGGGTTTATGTTATGAAAATGTTAATATTCATAACAATCAATAATAATTAAGAAGTAATAACAAGTAATAATTAAAACACAAATACAAGCTGAGTTGTGCCTAAGTTTCTTTGCTATTTGGATATTTAGTTAAGATTTAGTAAGTCTGACCTTAGTTTACTCACTTACCTCTTCAAAATCACCCCTTCCATTTTGTTACTGCCTTTGTCTAAATTACTTCAACACCCATTTCAATCTATGAAATCTGCAGGGAGAAACGCAGTAATAAGGACTGTGTAACATTGTGACATCTGCAGTATCGTAATGGGCAAAAAATTGTTAATAAGAACTAGTTAATGATTGGCAGTGGAATAATAGATCAGTAATTATACAGCCTTGGGGTAAGTCAGAGAGAACAAAGGAGAAAAGGAGGGAAGAGAACGTAGCTGTCAGTAACCAGACACCATCACAACTCTTTAACTGTGTTGTGGGTATCATCAGAAAGTCAGACTATAGGCATGTACCTGATCAGCTTTGCTTTGTAGTAGCCCATCTGTATAATACTAATCTGTCACTTTTTCACAAGAAGTCACTCCTTAAATCAAAACTGAGTCCCTATAATGTTTCCCTTGAATATTCAGTAGCACTGCTAACACCACAGTATACTGGATCATCTAATTTTCTATTGCACTGTTTATTTGCTCCTGCTGTACATAGAAAATTATATTTTTATTAAAAAAAATGAAAGACTAAATTGCTCAACCAAGGAAGAAATTGGTTTTCACAAATACAATAATGACACTTCTCTCTTAAAACTGAATGGCAGGTTAGCAGAAATATAATTCAGTCAGTGTATTCCTGTGAATGACTTAAAATAGGGGAGAAATAAGAAACTAGGTTGCAAGCTTAAAGACTGGAGTACATTATTCACTACTGAAATACTTAGCATAATAAGTCTGTGATATTTTAAGCAGATGATTGTCATTTACAGATCTCCCATAGGACTTGCTTTTTAGGACATTATTTTCCTACCTTTAGTAGAGAAATTGTCTTTGTACAGTGAACTAAAATAAAGCTCAAATCAAATTAAACCAGAATCTTTTGAGGGAATATGGGCACAGCTGGGAAAGAGTAAGATACAGGGGTAAGGACATAAATAAAAACCTTTTAAGATAAAAAATAAATAAATAAATTAGAAGCATAATTTCTGTGGAATCAGATATGAGAAGCAGAAGGGGTTTAAGATGAAGATTATTCCCATCAAACTATGACAGTCCAAAATGATGAAAGCCCAAATATTCATACCATGAATAAAAACTATAAAAAATGGTGTTATAAAACAGAAATCTGTTCTACAAGTAGTGATTTAATGTAGAATAATTACAATGGTAACATAATATATATATATATTTATAAGGAAGGAATCCCTGCAGGAGGACATACACTTCTTTATTTGCAATACAAAAGCAAAAAAGGAAACTGCTTCAAACGTAAGCTTTCATCATCCACCACATATTTGCCCTGATATTTTGAAATTATTTTTAACACCAGGAAACAGCCCCAGAACACAAAACGTTCCCTGTTCTTCCCTCAGCAGTTCCAGAAAGAGCTGGTACTGCAGTATGAAAATAGAGTATAATCTCTAGCAAATACGGATAAAAAAGAGCTTGAAAGGCTCTCCTATCCATTTGATTCCTGATCCTGTATTATTTGATAGTAAGAAGAGTATTCTATGAGAGATATAAGACACCAATAGTCTTAACTGGGTTGAAGCACTAGAGAATGTTTTAAGTAAGCAGATGGAAAACTTCCACGGCATAGCAATGTTGGGAATGTACCCCCTTTCCCCTATTCTGAGCCTCCTTCTCTCATAAAACCCCATAAATACAATCTAATTTTTCTTCAAGCAAAAACATGTATAGGAGAGTAACTAAACCAAAATCACTGAACTTTTCCTCTGAACACAGGATCAACTTACACAAGCAGAAGCTATCTCTGACTTTTACATATAATAATAAGTGTAATGCATGCTCAAATTTTTCGTTATTTGAACTTTTCTTTGGCCAATAAGTGTCAAATCCATTTTGTATCATTAAAAAGAAAAAAAAAAGTACAGAAAAATTTGGAGACTAAGGGTAAATAAGTAGTGGCCATTGGTAGTATATAGCATTTACTAGTAGACTGTTCCTTAAAAATGACAGGGCTAGGTGTAGCCTTCTGCCCAGGAAATGAAAGCACCACAAGAATGTAGAGTGTAGTAGGAGTCAGGAAGGAAATCTACCTAAGAATTATGAGTCTATGCCTGTATCAGATACAATACCATTTTGAGGAGTGGTGAGTAAAAAGTCATAGCTCAAAAATCATAAGAAAGATTCCTGAAGGATCAGAAACTATTTTGAAGAATTTGCTGACCTGACATGAAAGAAAGAAAGTTATGAAACTGGGACAGATATGGAGAACTGAAATATAACAGTTGTGTTTTGTGTTTAAAAAAAAAAAAAAAAAAAAAGCATAGCTTAGATATAAGTATACTATGATAATGAAGCGATCCTCAAATAGAACGTCCAAGTTATATAGACAGTTGAACAGACTGGAGAATCTGTTCTCAGCATTTAGAGATAGATTACTTGTAGGTTCCTTTCTCACAAGTTTCAAATTAATGCAGCATTTGAAATTTGGAGAGTTAGAAAAGGGCACTATTTATTTACTGTCCTCTCATTTGGACTACAAGGCACTTTAATAATGTTTCATTGATTAATAGATATTCTACGCAGGGATATTAAGGGCATACAGTTGCCTATTTTAGTGATTCACCTGTACCTAGCACCATGAAAAAGAAGCATCTCAAACATCTGGAAGAAGAGTGTCAAGAGAAGAGAGACTGTATTAAATTTACACTGATATAAAGAGGAACAAAAATAAAATCTGTGTTTTATGCTAAAAATGCAAGTCTGAGCTATGCTAGGCAGTCCACAATAAAAGACCATGAGTAAATAGACATGTGTGGAAAATTTATTCTGGACTTTTATATATTTAGTATATTTATTAGGCAAACTGAAGGTGGTCTGGAGAAAATAATAGACTCACTAGGTAATGAAGATAACCATCTGTGAATGCAGGGCTTCAGAGCCCAGATTCTGTGCCTGTGTGCATAGTTCAAGTCAAATATAACCAGTAAAGGCTAGATCATCCAAGGCCACTTGACGTGACAGGCAGCTTATGACCTGTCTGAGACTCTAGATATTTCCATTGTGCCTTACTCTTAACCACTTTCTAACAATCAACCTCAGTCTCCCTTGACAGCGACAATAGGCAAGACCAACAGAATATGACCAGCAATGCCAATGGAAAGACATTTTCTCATTTAGTGTTCATTAGCACTTGGTCTTGCCTCAGCTATTGTAAAGGATAATTGAATTGTATAATTTGCAACTGGATTGTTTTATCTGCTTTTTTCCTTACTGTCATTATTGAATGATACTTAACTCACGTAAGGGTAATTTAAAAAGAAAGTCTGCCTTCACTTTGCATAAAACTGAGCCCAGTTGATTTATGAGTAAAGCAAAATTGTAGTGGTTTAATCATTGATGTTTTACACCTGAAACTGCTACATAAACTACATAAACACCTCTATGCTCTGCTACATATGTCACTTATACTTTCAACATTGTGTTTAATTAGATTGTGATCCAAGAAGTTAACCCAAATCCATTTATTTTTATTGAGTGTGAACTAAATTGATGTTAGATCTCTGTGAATACTAAAAAGACTGCATGATTAAGATGAGTCATACCAAAAACAGATGACAAGGATTCTGATACAATCCTGATTACAAAGAAAAAGATATAATGTCACTGGGATACCAGAGTAGGATTACCTTTGCTGAGCATTATCATTCTTCCTCTTAAACTTCTGACATCTTTCTCAGACTGCAACACTAAGTCAAGATAATTTTTCTATATATGAGGTTAACAAAAATGACTGTTTTCCAAGGTATGCTATTTAATGGAGATTACAGATAAGATAGCAAGATATTAGCACGCCTTAGGAGGCAATAATGATGGACTATCCATTGATCAGCAAAAGAAGAAATGCAATACACCGTTCTTTGATTAATGAGAAGACTGCATGCAGCATGTTCCTTCTCATAGCTGTTCTTGCCTTAACTGGGGTCATGTATCTTATTTAATGATATAACTCATAAAGTGAGTAGCTTCTCCTTCTTTATTTAGTATTGTAATTTTAACCCACCAGCTTGGCCAGGTAAAATGATGAAACGGGTTGTCTGAGTTCCTGTTGTAGTGCAAGGAGAGAATTAGATGTTTCTTAATTGTCCCTCTTGGTATGTAAGCTCCCCAGGGGAGCCAAGAACACTAAGGGCAGGGTGTGATTGAATTTCAGAGAAACTGAACTCCAGATCCTGAACACTGGAATTTTGTCTGTTGGTAAATCAGTATGGTGGAGCTCCTCTCCCCCATAGGAGAGATCCTTAACTATATAAACTTCTGTGTCACAGAATCACGGAACACATGGATCACAAGGATCATTGAGTCCTCTTAGCCCTGCACAGGACCATAACCAAGAGTCACAACTCCTGTTTTCCTGAAAGTATCATTCTATATATAGCAATTTAGTGATGAGGCAATAGAAGAATCTGTGTGCAGAAATATTCTCAAACTTGGGTATGAAAGACAGGTCATCATTTTCTTGGAATATAGAAATCAGAGGAGAGAAAGAGAATCTGTAAGCAAGCAAGAGGAAAGAGCTCAAGATCCTGGGCTCCTCTACATACTTTGTGTCTGGTTGATCTGATGAGGGAATTTAAATTAACTGGCAGAGGGGAATTTCTGTTGCCTTCAGGGTTACATAGCTGCTGTACTGTAGGGTTTCTAGTACTTTGTAATTAGGTAAATTTAAATCCCTATTTTTAGAATCCTAAATAGATGTTTTGGATTTCATCCTAAGCAGCTGCACACTGTTAAGCCGTTCCGCAGAGTTTCAGATATATGAGGCTGAGAAAAGCTTGGATACAGCCAGTGAATACTTGAAAATTAAGGGACATAACTGTCATGCAGTATATGTAGCTCAAAATCCAAGAATAGAAGCTTATTACTCTCTTCTTCCATAGTTATTGACAATCTCAGTCAAAAAAGAGTATGTATAGTATGAACTCTGGGTATGGCATTGAAATGTGACAGAGGGGTTGGGAATGCCCCTTGAAGCCAATTAACAGGTACAAAGATGATTGAGATGGCTCCTCTGCCTAATAGGGAGTAACAGGAGAGGCAGAATTCAGTCATAGCTGCTTAAAAAAGGTATGCAAGATCTAGAAGAGACTGTTGGTTTTTGGATCAAAACTTGATTTTTTGGAGGATTTTCTACAGCCATATAAATTAGATCAGCTTTATTTCCCAAGCTGACCAAGTCCACACTGAGAATACATCAATATGTGCAAGGGATTCCCTGCTGGTAAACTCAGCCTGAGAAGCTGCTCCTTTTTCCAAGGGAACTTATCTAGTAATAAATTTAACAAAGCAGCCAGGCCCTATGTAGTTTTCAGTCCCTGATGCTACAGTTTTACTAATTAATAAAATAGTTGCAGCTAAAGCACATGCATATCACACCTATAAATACAGAAGCACACAGAGCAGACTTTAATTGTAGCTTCTTTTGAACCCAAGGGGGAACAGATTAATAGAATACCTGCATAAACACTTTTTTACCCAATAATCCAGTGAAAATAGTATTGCCATTGCTTGTCATGGGTCTTATGCTTATTGTGTGAAATTCCAGTCCTGGCCTGTTAGGCTGGTTATCAAATTATGAGAAATTGTGACTTGAACTCAGTTCGATGCCAGGTGTCTCTTGTTATGATGCACAGTTTAAGTGTGGGTTAATACCAAAGACCTTGAAAGTATGAAGTGGTTGAAGGCAGCATCCCCATTGTTATAAAAAAACCCACATTGATGGACAGTTAGTGATCACTGAAAAAATGCAGCCTAGTGAACTGGGGAAATACTTCTTTTGCTTTAGGAAAAGAGCAGCAGATGAGCAGCAGGATAAGCCACCTGCCACAGCATGGAAAAGTAAAATTACCCTCCCAGGATCAAGCCTGAAGTTGAGGCCGTGGTGTGGGAATTAACTAGCCTTATCAAATTTGGTGCATGGTGTTACACCCTGGTCTAGTTTTACTGGGTGCACACTTTAATTTTAGACTTCAAGAGATTTTCCTCATGCAAATTCTTGCAAAATCTCTGGCTCTTTGGTATCTTGAGTTCACTTCTGGAGAAAAATTACACACTTTTCTCTAAGAGATTTCTTTTAATTGGGTGAGAGAATAGGCATTATGGCAGAAAAGGTTTTACAGAAATAACATGAAACTTCACAAAACGTTGCAATAGGCTGCTGAGACTAACAAGCATTGTTACAGAGTAGGGAACTTTTGTTACACCCAGCAAACACAAAACTTTATACAATTTACGTGAGATACCCACAACAGAAAACAGATGTTAAGTTACTTACAAGAGGAAGAAAAGAGTAAAGGAAGAGAGATTAAGAGAATAAAGAAAGAAAGAGAAAAGAGAAAAACAGAGTCACCACTAAGAAGTCACATGCTGACAGCTTCAAGGAGAGCAGGCCAGGGTGTGATGGAGACCTCATGGTGCCTCTTTATGAACTGTGGCCACGCCCCCTCAGGCAGGACCTTTGGCTCACTGGCCACTCACTGTCCCCCTTGCCCAGAGTGACAGGTGCTGTGGCCAATCAGAGGCTCCAGGGTGTGGTGTGGGCGGTTACCGGGCAGCCCCACTGACTGACAGGTACCCCACACGGCTCCATTGGCACTGAACGTGGGCCAGGCTGTGGGAGCTGTGAGTGCTGTGTGGGAGGGCTGGTCCCTGCCCCGACACTGCCTCTCCCCCCCTACCCCTCCCACCCAGATGGTGGTTCTGACCCAATAATCACTGATCCAGTGTGTAACAGGTGGGGAGAAGACGTTCAGGGAATATCCATCTTACCTTCACCAGGGAGACTAAGAAAATCCAGGACCCCAACCATCAGTGCTAATCAGGTGTCATCAAATCCTTGGTATTACATTTTGGCAGCTAGCGTCATCTGTGATTGCTGAGGACTGACTACTTCAAATACATAGTGATAATTATGACTCATAAAAAGATTTAACCATTAGCAGGAAAGGAGTTATTAATCACTTCTAGTCCAAGAAATTTTAAAACTGGACTAATTTATCAATCTTCTAAAAAATCACTGTCTTTATTTGTTCCTTCTGTGCATGTTCAGCTGTTAAATGGTCTCTGTGACTGTTCTGTTGTATTAATTCTCACTAGTGATATGGTGTGTGAAAGATTGTTCTCAATAGTCTATCTTCTCTGTGGGGTGTGCTGGTTTAAAGGTAAACAACCAGGAGAAATGAAGCCAACTCAAAAAGAGATTACAAGCCAGAATTACAATTTAATAGAAATATTACAATAAATACAATGATACTGAGGAAAAATTGGTTTTGACCCACAAAACCCAGATGTATAACCCAGCAGCCTGGGGCATGAACAGAGTGGTGTTTGCTAGCTCCTGTGCTGAGCACCCTCTGGTCCCCCTGAGTACAAAGTGAAAGGAAAGAAAAACCTGTTAGGTGAGTATGATGGTTGCAGTCTGTTTGAGAGTGGCAGTTGCAGTCCTGTTGAGGTTCTGGTCCTCCTCTGGATGTGATGAGTGGTACCAGAAGTACCCAAACCCCAAGATTATATATGCTTAGGTTCAGATAGGAATGCACAATATCTCCTCCATGGCAGGAAGTTTCACAATGATTGATTTTTTGAATACTTAATGGCCCATTAGCAGACATGACCCTTCAGGCTGGGTGTGAAGGAGCTAGTGAATCCCTGGAGAGGAGTTACCACAGATGAGTCACTGGTGCAAAGACAGGAAAACTTCCCTATCTCGCAGAGTTCTTAAACACCCAGCTGATAGCCTGAGGGGTCAGTTGTGCCCTAGGCAGCTGCTGGAAATGGTCCATTACTATCTATCAGAAATGACATAGAGGTTGTAGAGTACACAGTTTTGGTTCACCCACTCAGTGATAAACTGGTCCTGGCCACTATAACAAGGACAGTGGGGGTAGGCAAGACAGATCACCATATGGAGAAGCAAAGCATTCTGTTTTAGGATTACAAGCTATTTTCCAGCTGGGAAAACAAACAAAAAAAAACAAGAAACCAGAAAAGTATTTCTTAGACATAATCTAAGAGTTCCTCATGGAAATTACTTGTTCCATACTTTGTATAGTTATGTACCTGACTAACACCGGGACTAAAATTTCTTAAAATTTTTGTCAGTATGCAGCAGTTCTGTGAGGTCAAAGAACTAACCCAAAGTAAAAGACATGAAGTAAAATACCTCCAGAGATGTGACCATGTTCCTGAAGAAATGTGAACATCTATCAAGTTTGCTGAGAGTAAAGTCTGAGCAAAAAGTGTTTTCATGTCCATCACCTTCTGTAAAGTTTCCTACATGTCTACTTTTATGCAGAGAGTCTGTGTATAGCCTCTGTGGAGGTACTGGATTTGTGTACTTTAGAAATCTGCTACAATTGGAAGCTAAATTCTTCAAGGAAATGGAATGGCGAAATAATTCTGAACATCCTTATTTCTAGTCTGATTGAGAAATAGCCATAATCTAGTTTATAAACCAACTTAAAATACATGTGGTACTTCAAGTCTATTTTGTGAGGTATTGCGAATATGGCAAACACTATGGAATTTAAGTTAAAGTATAAAATACAGTTTATGTGTTATAGTTATTGCATAACTGGGTGTTAGAATGATACCTCTTACACATCCAGTTAACTTGTTAATTCTTTGGGGAGTGAGAAATTTTCTGAGCCATTCTTCTGCAGAGATAAACACAGTGAACATGCGACAGATTGATTGACTGAAATCCCACATCCTTCGCAAGAAAGTATTTGAGCAATTGTTGCCGAAGGTTTCAAAGTTGCTTCAAGAAGGTTTTCACAGTATTTCAACCAGGCCGATTCTGCTCTTGCTGTACTAATTTCATTTGCTCAAACATGTTAATTAAAATCCCAAGTGAAGGATCTGAAGAATCTGGCCCTTCCAGACATCCTGTTGGGTGTTTCCTGCTGCAGAAATATCAAAATTGTACTTAGCTAAGGCACTTGTAAATGGTCAATAGAGACTGTTTCAGCAGATGTAGAAATAGTCATGTGGGACAGCCTTTTGTCCATAGGGAAGGCAGTTAAGTGAGATTGCTATGTGTAGTTAAGGTGGCCAATAACTGGAGCAGTTGTGTAGGACCACAGACCACCTGGAATTTACAAACTGAGCAGAACAGGAAATTTGGAAGACTTATGTGATCCAGCTGAATACACTATTGCAAGAATGCATGCAACAGACATTCCTGTTTCCATTTGTAAAGCAACTGACCGTCCAATTTGTGACTCCCATTCTCCATGAAAAAGTTGCCCAGTGCCAAAATCACAAAAATTAATTTTTTTTAAAAACTACTCTACTACTGTATGTCTGCACCACATAGTCCAGATCATCTGATGACTAATTTCCACATTAAATCTGCCACACAAATAACTAAATGTTTCCTAGCAAAAAATGAGCCAAGCCTTCCAGCTGCAAAAGAGCAATTATGGCTGGCTGAGCCTCTCCAGCATCAAGGTCGCTTGGACTACAGCAGTTTATTGTGTTACTCGGCAGGTACAGGCTGGGGAGAGCTGCAAAAGGCTAAAGTGTTCATTACAGAGAGTTCTTTGGCTGTGTGGATGTTTTCACCTTAGCTGCCAGACAATTAACAATGTGATACAGAGTTAGTGACCAACTATTTTTTAAAGGGAAAGAGTATTGTATCTGAAAGTTTCATTAGCTCACCTAGGTAATGGTAAACTTTTTTGTTCTGACTGAAAACTACCTGCAACTGCCTGTCTCCACAAGTTGGAGTTATTTCCCTACAAAAACATTGGCTCAAAGTACTTTTAATCTATTTATTGTTAATGAGTGTTTTGAGATTTCTATTGCTATAAAAGACACTGAGTTCACTTATAACAATTCAGGCTTCTTTTATAATGTACCATACAAAATATTGTTGGTTATTGCTCCACAATACGAGACATCTATCTGGGAAAATTGTGACAATCCTTACTATATTGTTTAAATAGAAGTATAGACAATCCAAGGAGTATTCTCATATACTCCAGTGGCGCTTTCAATATAGAGGTTAGCTCACATTGGTGGGAAAAGTATATTACTTTTGTCTAGTGTCTGAGACAGTTGAAATATTTTTCTATATTGTGTCTCTAATTAATGCCATAAAGCATAATGGAGACTTGTCAGAACAAGATACTTCTAGGGAGAGTAGGGTGGTCCAGTTGTACTTAAAATATTTCTTCATCTCTGATGACAGGTCAACATTATACTTTATGGTTGTAATAAAAAAATGGCCTGTAATGATCCATTTCTAGAATTAATCAGCAAATACAAGAACTTTCCAATTAGCCCAGGTGCCTAAGGAATTCACATCATTCCCTGACTCCATCTTCTCAATCACATTTATGATTTGGCTGATGGGATGAAGGGCCTTGATAAATCAGGTCTCCATTGAGATACTCGCAGGAAACATGCATAGTTTCATGTGATTTCTTTGCTGACCGTAATGAATATAATATTTTTTTATGGTAGTCAAAACCTAAGCAGTTTTTATGAAGCAACTTTAGAATTAGGTTCTTAAGTCCTCCTTAATTTCAGTGAGATTGCTGACAGATCCATTGATGGTAGGGACAGATCTAAAGCTGATTCTTATTAAGTAGGATACTATTGGAAAAAAAACACTTTCCTTTATATTAGAGGAAACTGAGCAAGTTTACGAGGGCTGTGCTGGATACATATTCCATGATGCTGGATACAGCTGGCAACTCCAACCCACCCGCTGCAGGACACAGCTGAACTCACAGCCAAGGCAGGGGCATCTCAGTGGAAAGACGGTGAAGAAAGAGCCAAAAAATACTGTGCTGAAGGTTGTAAGAGAGAGGAATGAGAATATATGAGAGCAACAACTCTGTAGACACTGAGATCACTGAAGAAGAGGGGGAGGTGGCGTTCCAGACACCAGAGCAGAGATTCCCCTGCAGCCCAGGAAGAAGAGCACAGACCACAGACCTCCACACTGCAGCCTATGAAGGACCCCATATTGAAGCCATGTGCTCATGGTGATTCCCTGAAGGATCTGTGGCCCATGAAGATCCCACATCAGAGTTGGTCAAAAGTGTGAGAGGGAAGGAGCAGCAGAGGGGAGCTGTTACGGACTGTCCACAACCCCCATTCTCCATCTGTCTGCACTGCTCGGGGTGGAGAGAAGATACAAAGTGAGTGAAGCCAAGGCTGGGGAAAAGGAAAGTGGAGTTAAGGTGTTATAGTTTTTGTCTTGTTTCTCACCATTACATGAGCACAAGCATAAAAAGCAACAAAACCAGAATAATCCCAGAGCTAATGTAGAAGTTTGAAGTTACTAAGTTATTTTAGTATTTATTTTACATTTAATAATATGTATTCTACTAGAAAACTAACATTGCGATTCAATTTTGTAGTCTTGCAGTTTGTTTGGCATGAGCTGCATTTCTCACAACCATTTTAAAAGCTCGAGAGGGCAAGTCCCTATGGAGCAGGTAGCTGTTTTTCAATTATTTGAGGGACTTTGACTCTCTTTTGATAACTTGCTTCTTTCCAATTTTGAAATAAGCTTTGATATTCCTGTTAGATTTGAATTTCATTGTATATTACTAAAAATGGCCAACTGAAAATTTACATCTCTTTTGGGATAAACCCCCAGGCCTGGCACTAAGGTTAGTCTTTGTACATATCATATTCCATGTAATATTTTGGATATATTTAACGTGTCAAGACTCCTTGCTTCTGAGCTCTGTGCTACTCTCAAAGTGAGTCAGGAGTATGAGCTCAACTGGACAGCTCAATCTTCCTCTTTTGGAGAAACCACAAAAGCTTTCCCTCTCTAAATGTAGGCTGCATATTCTGCCTGTGTCCTGGTTTTGCACAGGAAGAGATTTGAAAACATCTGCAGAGTGTCACTAAGCAAAACGCTATTCTTTGTGCCATCACAGTATTTGCAGCAAAAATCTATTAAAGCAAGAGGAGCTAAACTAAATTGATGCTGGAGAAACAGAAAATGTTGCCTAATAATTGTATATCAATTAAGATATACTTAATAATGAGCATAAATTTAACAGGGTATGCCATGGTAAATAAATGTAAATTTTTTTTTAACTATAAACACAAAGATAATACAGAAAGAAAATTCAGTCCTTATATATCCAGTAAAACCGTTTTATGTAGGTCTTCATAATGAGCTCAACGATTAAATATATCTATGATAAATGCAATAACTAGACTTGGAACTTGGCTAGTAGAAGCACCATTAATTCTCAGTTCCCATGCTGTGAGTTTTATCAGACTTCACTCCCTGTCCAAAAAGAAAAAAAAGATATAGCTTTCAGGATGAGTCTGTGCACCATTAGGAAAGCTAAAAAAATTATTTCAGGCTGAAACTAAGCTGAAACTAAGCAACTGGGGTTTTTTTTGTGGTTTGTGGTTTTGGTTTTTGTTTTTTTTTTTTTTTTTATGTTACTCCTTCCAAAAGGTGTAACATTTTGAATAAAATTAGAATTGGAATGTAGATACCAAACTGGAGTATAAATGTTAAATATTTGACACAATATTTATAGTTAAGTGTTTTAGGGTTGGCAAGACAAATGGAGTGTGTTAAGAACTCCTTTCTTCCATAGCAGAGATGAAATATATCCAGGTTCTCTGTACACTGTGCACAAAAATAATAGTTACATTGTTGTGCAAAAAGTGGAACCATCAAGGAAATTATGTGAAGCAGAAATCCCATAAAGCCTCTGCCCTGTTTTTTATTTTCAGTGAGAAATTTGGGATTGTCTAGCTTTTCAAGTCTAGGATTCACTTTCATTAGTCAAACTACTAGAAAAGTAAACAAAGGTGGCAAATATTTACCTACAGGAATGGTGGAATAGGCTTATTTGTGTAATGATGCCTGTAACCTGTAAGGATGCATTTCAGGCAACTGCATAGAAAGTTTTCAAATTTGAAAATCAGTATATGCCTAACGGAATTTGTTAGTAGAGGAACTTTTCCAGGCATTGTATAATCCTTGTGCATAATTCAGGTGTCTACATGTGGAACTCCAATGCCTAGGGCAGCTCAGGTCACTTCTAGCAGCCACTGTTAGAAAGGTATGGGTCATCCACAGCTCCCTATTGTATCTGTTATTGTATCCATATGGCTACTTTGGATATCTAGGGGCTTCCTTTTGGCTTTAGGCATCTATCTTTTACAAATAAATCCTGTCTTTTAGCTTGTGTATTTGTCACAATGGAGTCCAGGGGATTTTAATATTCTCAGTACAGCTGTGGGGCTGTACCAGTCACAACATATAGCACTGTCAGATAAAATGGTCTCTCCCCATAGTAGTTTTTTTAATAACAATTTCCATACTGTCTATTAAATTAATTAGCAATATGGTACAATGGTAAACAAGTGAGGATGTGTTTGTTCTACTTGGTTTAGGTGCTCATTTGATAGGAACAGTAGAAATTACTTAGGTGTGTATATTCCTGAACAATATATTGGGATTATATATCAAAGAACTTAGTCATATGGTGTGAGTCCTATTCAGGTGTAGAAAATAATGAGAATACAAGAAATTTTGAAGTGTCTTGGTTTAAAGACAATATATTTGGGATGCGGAAAGTCCAATAGGATGAAATTCCTCCCCTTTTACTCCCCTCACTGCAATACAGGAAAGATCAAATAATCGAGGAGATGTATGTGAAAAAATAAGTATTTACCAGCAGAAAATAGCAATAACTACAAAAATACAAGAAAAAGATGCTGGCGTGGGTGCAGAAGGCTGGGCTGGGCAGTGAGCAAGGGGAGTCCTGCACGGGGGGTGCAGCTGCCTGGAGGCACAGCCTGGCTGTGCCAGGGTTTGAGCTGCTCACAGCCCCACTCCATGCAGGCAGCAGTGGGATGGGATGTGCAGCTCTGGGCCGAGCTGCCCAGTTTTGCTTGGTCTTTCAGAGGCAGTTGTAAGTAAACTATAACAAGAAGAGATGATGAGGTCAAGCTGGCATTTTTGAAGTTTTCTTCCTTTTTCCTGATCCAGTTAGTGCAAGGTAGCATCATGCACAGCATAAACAAATAGTCAATTATGATGTTGTTGCTCTTCCAGTATTTAGTGTCAGTATGGCTGGTGCAAATCCAGAAATCTCTCTATTTAGACATTTTGATGGAAAAAGGTGTTTTAGTTTAGAGGGGAGTAGAGAGATAGGTGGGACAATTTACCGCTCATCAGTGAAAGACCTAGTGATGGCTGCCCTGAAAAATATAGTAACATGTACTTTCCCCTTTCTGCTGGAAATCTGTGCTAAACTGAAGAACTGATATCTTATTTGCTGTAGTTAACTATTCTCCATAAAGAATGAACAAGAAAAGAAATTCTACAGCTGTTTTGGCATTTTACATCAATACATAAGCATTCACCTTGACTTTATAATCACACATGGTTTTGTATCATCTTTTATCTTTAATGTTTTACAAAGAAATACAAATTGTATTTTGAAGCCATTACTTACATACTTCTTTAAAAGTCACTTTGTATGACTCTTCATGTGATTCATATGTAAGTTCAGACTTACCTGCTGCACTCAAAATTGAGAAATTTTACCACTGCTACTAGTAAAGACCTAATAAAATAGGAAAACACTCCAGGACATGTTATAATTCTCAGACTGGTTAGATATCCTAGATGGGATTCCACCATATGTTAATGAGAAAAAGAAGTACCTATTTTTGTTTCAGTTACTGACACAGTGTCTGAAATCTTATGTTATATCCCTATATGACCTCCTTGTAATATTTTGGAAACAATGCCGTATATTTACAGGGTTTTTACAATTATATTGCAATGCAATCATCATTTATATCTTCATTTCAGTGACCATTATTGTATTATTAATGAGACCAAAGGAATCTTTTAAAAAAATGGAAATTTAATCTGAATTTTATCCCTTTCTGAAGGATAATTAAAGAAGACTTCAAAACACAAAGGGACATTCAGAGAGAATTTTTCAGTTAATAAATTAGCACAGACACTAATTGAAATTTGAGGTTTCAAATTACAGAGATGGAAAATAATTTGATGTTACAGAATGAAAGACTGAAAGAACTGCCTTGTTGTAGGTTTAGAACTGTATTCTGGTGTGGAATAATAAGATCTACTACCTATTCCCTTCTCAACACGTGTCTGAAGAAGACCAGAGAAGAGCATAAGTTTAAAATCAAAGACAACAAGAAAATTATGTGTAAATGTGCAAATTTTATGACAGCAAAGTGTACAAAACACTGCTTATATAATACATAGTGTTTGCAGTATTACAATGCACTGTTGTATGACCTATCCAGTATTTTGATGACAAAACTCTTTAATTGTTCACTTCTATAGGAGGATGTTCTCTTGATAGTAGTGAGTACAGTCCATTAACATAATTTTGCACATAATTAACATAATTTTTTGTAAAAGAATGGTGCTCTGCATAAAGCAAAGCAGAGAAAAGCAGGACTTTGTTGGAAGGTATTTGGCAAAAAAATCAAGCTAAAATTTCAGTAGTACAGTTACATTAAAAGTAAATGCAGAACTTGGACTGAATGTTCTGAATTTATAGCAGGTCTAAATCCATAAAAAGATTTCAAGGTCCAGTGAATTTACTTTTACAGCAACAGAATTTCTTGGTACCACTTCTGAGGTAAAACTCGCTTAGACTAAGAAATTTGGTCAAGTAAGAATCGGAGAGTATCTGTTCTTTGAAAAGTCTGTACTGCTATAATATTCCTATGGTTTTTCTACTACTGCAGGATGAGAAAGATCATGAGGCTGTGATGTACATGTGCATGTGTGTTGTGTCTGTCCAGAACGCCAATGGATGATTTTTGTTATGTCCCATACAATTGCTTCAGCACCTCTTACACATGACTCCTATATATGAGTTTTGGACAATAAAATTGTTACTTTGACTTTTATAGATGGGTCACTTGTAATCTAAAGGTAGACAGTTATTATTTAAACTGATAAAAGATCAATATTTTATTTTGTATAGTTTACTGAAATAATTTTGGAAGCCTTTGCACCATGAAATTTAGTGTTGCAGTTTCAATTGGTTTTGGTTTTGAAAAGTGTAATTGGACACCGAACATCTGCAGTCTGTTACCAAAATTTATTAAAGAGACGTAAAAGGTATTGCATATATCAGGGAGTAGGAAGCTAAATGCTGACTTGAGAAGCAAGATCAAAAGGATTAGCAAGAGAAGTATGCAATCCCTGCAAAAGATGATTGCAATTCTGTCTCACCAGTAAATCAGCACAGGTAAGAGAGAACCAGCATAACTTCAGAGGTGTCAGGTTCTGCTAAATTCTAAAGCTAATTGCCAGCTTTTTGAGCAATTCCTTGTATTGCCCATATCAATATTTGCCTGCATTTACATGCTGCATTTTGAAAGCTTATGTTCCATAATAAAATTTAGATATAAAAATACACTAAACATTGATACTTCAATAAAAGTTGATACTATCTTAATGAAAAAAACCTTTTAAAAGTATAAATTCCCCAGTGTTTTCACAAGATATATTGTATAGTGTTGGTCCTTTTCCCACATTTTAATAGGTTTTGCTTCGAGCCACGCAATAAGTCTGGGCAGAAAAAATTATCTAGTACTTCATGTCTAAAGGTTTTCACTATTGCTACTATCCTCTTTGCCCTATTAGAGCTTCCAGACTCATTAGCAGATGCACTGATCCTACTGATTCTGTATCTCTTAGTAAACAGACTCTTCCTGAAGTCAGTCTGTTTATATTCATGTATGATCTGTAGCAGCACTGGGACTTTTTTTTTGTGTTCTTATATTACCTATGAGGCTTATGGGACTAGAAAGGAGGAGAACACCTTTAAAAAGGACCATATGTGGGCTGCAAAGCCTTTCTAGGAGCCCATAGGGGTCTCTGTGGGACAATCCAAATGGCTGAGAGTTCTGTGTTGCAGCAGGAATAAAACAGCATCCCTGTCTTTGAAACAGACAGAGCTATTGAGATGAAATGACAGAGATGGAAATACTGCTGGAAAAAAAACAGTGGGAAATAATGTCTCTAGAGGCAGAGTTAACTATAACTACACACTTTACTATCTTTGCAAAGCATTCCTTTTGTTGTTTTGTGGGTTTTCTTGCTCTAGTTTCCTTTTAATTTGGTTCTTTTCACAATTTAGAATACTGGAGTATGCAAACTCTATTTTTAAAAAACCTCTTTAATTTCAAGAAGACAAGTGACAATTATTCACGTGCTTTAGAATGCAATGTAAATTCTCTGGAACAAAGCTTCTACTCTAGGCCTTTTCTATGACAGGTAGAATATCAGCGAAAATAAGATTAAGTTTTTGCAGAGGAAATTTAGTTGAAATTGAATTTAAATTACCTTGAAATTGAATTTAAATTAACTCCTTGTTGCAAAAATAAAACATCATGGATTTGTCATAATCTCATTGTCTAGTAGTCTGTTCTACAGTGCTGTTCTGTTCTATAGCAGTGAGATTTCAAGCTCAGTTTGAGTCTACAGCATTGCACTAAGACCTGGGGTTTCACTTACAGTTCTTATGTCATAACTACACTCTATTTTAAATCTCATTTTTCACGGATTTCACATGACAATTTGTATGCATGCAATGTAAAAGGAACCAGAGCAGTATTACAGACAATTAATGCTTAAGCTTCATCTTCCTAAAGTTCTATGCAGAAAAGCCACAGCAACGGCATCTGGGTTTTCTTGGTTCTGTTTCACCACTTTTCCATCTGAGGAAACATAAGATAATCAGTACATCAGATTCTAGAGGTTATGCTTTAGAGGTTATTTCTTGTTAACGAATTGTTTTCCTTCTTTTCTTCATAAATATAATTGGGGGGAAATATTGTAACTGGAGACAACTGAGGTCTAAATCCTGCAGCTTTGCTTAGATACAGATAAAAAGGTTGTAAACCTTGTTTGACAGTGTCCAGTGACAGCATGAAGGACAAATTTTTCATGGACTTTGCATTAGTGTAATGTATGGCTCTCTTTACCCCCTCCCCTCAGTAAATTAACTTCATCCAGGATAAATGTAAATACAAGAACAAGCAGTAACATTACTCAATAATTTAATTCTTCTTCACTGTGCCCTTGAAACTTCTCAAAAAGCATTGCAGTCTTTTAGAGTGAGTTAATGCATAAGGTAACAAAGTACTGAGAGATCTCAATGGTTTCACAACATTAGACAGGCATTGATTTTAAACTGGGTGGGGTTTTTTTCCCACTTTATAAATATCTTTCTTTGTATACTAAAGGAAATTTGATGGAATACATCTGTTTCTAGTCCTTAAAATTACAATGTCAATTGAAATGTTTATTATTAAAGAGTTGACATTATTATGTGTTGTAAATTTTAAGATTACAGAGTTATTACATTCTGCCAATAAAATTAAGGATGCATGTACTGATTTATTTTCAGATAAGCATGAATAGAAATAGTTTTAACTTCTTGATCCTGTGAGAATATGCTACTCAAAGGCCTTTATCTGTAGAAGTGTCTCAAATAAACATGTCTGAACATGACTGGGCTTTTCATTTTTCTGAATGAACATGTAATGCTGAGTAGTTCGTACTTGTGTCATTTACATCTTACCCTGCAGTCTTCATTGCAGAGATAAAGCTCCTTTGATTTTTAGAGATCTGGATACAAAGTAAATCTGCCCTATGTGATATTATAATCATGCTAAGTCATATCTTTCAAGATCCAGTCTATTTGTTCTTCTCATAACTGGAGCCTCTATCATTCAGCTGAAAGAGTTAACTTACAGGATAAGTCCCTGCTCCTCTGTGCCTTTTCTGCATCCTGGCCTATGTTCTCTGCATATATGACCATCTGATGACCTAACTTAATCAAAGTAGATGTAACCACTTCATTTTAAGAGACCCTTTATGATGCTGACTTCTTCTGTCAAGGTATGGGTTCTGTTGTCTCAACTCCATTGAGAGGGAGATGTCAGGTCTTTTTTTCTTTAGCTAATCAAGTACAAAACACAGGAGTTTCACCCTTATCACTTTTGGAGGATTGTGTTTGACTTCAGACACCAAGGAAACTGCAAGGCTAACAACAGAAACTCCTTAAGTTTCTAAGTATTGGCAAACTGCAGGGCATGATGACTACACTGTCTGGTTCATAGCTTGGAATTTATTGGATTGAAATCTCTATTTGTACCCAATAGGTGGCATTGCTGTGACTTTTGTTTTTTATAATTTAAAATAGGGCACATGAAGCTATAATATATATGAGGGATGGAGGAAAGCTGAAAACTTGGTGAATGCAGACACAATACTTTTCAGAGAACACTAATATTGAATTGATTGTTACTAACTAGTAGAAGAAAAGTCTCTCTAGTCCTTTCACTTCCCTGTTGGATAGAATAACATTTCTATTTGCTTTTCTTTTTGTCAATACCACTAACTACTGTAATTGTCAAGAACAATTAAAATTATATTTAAAGTATAGTTGCCCCAAATTCTGCTTGCAGGAAAAGAGTGCTGCATGAAGGGAATATACATTCTTAATTCACAGTTAGTAATCACCCTTGGAAATATCACTGCATATTAGAGTAGGTCTTATATAAACAGATGGAGTTCCGTGGATATATTTTTATTTCGTAATGCTCTTTTCCATAATTTTTGTACGTTTATATTATTTAGCAATATATGTTACTTCCATCTAGGCAACATGTCTGAGCTGCAACTACGAACATGTGATATTGCAGATGTGAAAGACCTGGTGAAAACAAAAGCCCATTAACCAATATTTGGGGGAACAGACAGTTCTGTTTAATGTTGGCTGAAAGCTAAGGACTCCTGATGATAAATGCAGGAGCTCTGTTTTCTCTTGCAATAAGTAACTGTGATTCAGCCTTAGGCATGACTAAGAGGCTTCCAAAGTTTCATCAGATTAGGGGATTTTTTTTGTTGTATTGATTTTAATGGTCCTACACCAAAAATTAATTTGACCCAACAAGTTTAATATCTTCATTAAAAAAAGAGTTTGTAACTAGAGAAAAAAGAGCATAGATATACACTGTATTTATTTTTCTGCTCTTCTTATCTACCCTTTCTCCATGAACAAAACTATTGTGTAGTCCACTAGGACCTGAGAACTGTCTGCCAATTGAGGTAGTCATAGTGATAGTTTTGGCTTAGTTTTCAGGATATTCTCTGATCTTGCCAATATGAAATTTGAGCCAGATTTTTAAAATTTAAGATTGTGGGCAGATTTTGAATGAATGAATATCTAGCTGTTAACAGAACTAGTGGAACAATCAAAATAGGATTGTCTGTGACATATATGGGACTGTGGGAACAACATTTGTACTATCCTTTAGGAAAAGCATCTCGGACTATTCTGTTCTCCCATGATACATTCCTATGTAGCTACTTCCATTCTTTGAAACTTGGTGTCCTTGGTACATTTAGTATCCTTGTGAATTAAACCCACTCACGTATAAAAGCGTTACTTATTTGACACTGTGATACGGATTCTGTTTCATATAGGCAGTTTTGAATTTAAAACAAACAAACAAACAAAAAAAACAACAACAGCAAAAAAAACCCAAACCAAAACACCACCTTAAAATTGACCTGATAGAGGAATACCATTGGCAGTAAAAAAGAAAATTATTAAATCAATAGGTATTGCTAAGGTTCTCGTGAGACATAAAAGAACTGTGTAAGACAGCCATATCAGGATATGATTCATTGTAACCATAGTTTATTGTACAGTAGCAATGAGTATATTAGATGTATCAAAAGCAGTAATCTGAATTCATCTTCTTTCCTCTGTGGTGCTTGGATAATGCTCTGTAACAGTGTGTGTTGAAGAGAGAGATAACAGTACAATACATGTGTTACATGGCTTAAGTTATTATAAAGTGCTAGAACACTTTTGACTGTCTTTCTTTATTGTTTCTAGACATAAATTTATATGAAACTTTTCAATTCAGTGATGTCAATTATATGTCAATGTCCACTGTAGAATACAAGTATGAGTTTGACAGTAAAGATTTTTCTTATAAAATTATACCTGACCATTTTCTTAAAATATGAAGGGTCAGTGACAATATGCTGATTTTGAAGATAAATCAGTTTATACGATGTAAGAACTTCTGCCCCATTTGGCTATTAAAGCTATACTTTCTATTACATCATCAATAAGATAAATAGTGACTATGTGACAGGCTTAAGTATACCATAAAGCCTGGAAAAGAAAGAAATATCTAAGACCTCCAAAATATATGTGCTAGAAAACTAGACAGATCTAAAGAGCTCAGCCACACATTTTCATATCAATAACTTAGTCTTCAGATTTTAATAGCTTCAGTGATCTAGTGAAATAGACTATATTCAACAAAATGCAAGTTTATAGCTCAGTGGATGGAGATTCAGGCTTCCGTTATAAATAAACGGCATTGCATTAAATTGCCCTAGCCTCTTACTGCACAACACTCTCTGACTCCAGTAAAATATTACTACATTGCCTTGCCCTTTGTACCAGCAGCAGCAGCACATATTGCCAGCAGCAACTAATTTGCCCCAGGGAACACTGGGTCCTTTCAGAACTGCAGTACACATGAGCAAAGCTGGGTTGATCATTTGTTTCCACCATTAATTTCCAATGCAAGAATAGCTAGCTTTTGTGGAAGAAGGACAGTAATACAGACTACTGAAAGGTCACCTTATCCAACCATTTTTGCTTCTTTGAGCTAACCATTCCTGTATGTGTATAAGATAGATGTTGATTTACAATATGCAGCTTGTCCGGAGCACATTGTCTTTTATAATATTTTTTAATAACATATGAAAAATTAGCACTAAGGACCTTAATTTTGAAAGCAAATAGTCTTAAACATTGACAAAAAGACAAGTGGTTCCTAATTTAATAAATTTTATTTTACGGAATCCTATGACATAAAATAGAGCTTTTAACTTCACTTGTTTATTGCAAATGGGTAGACAAACACATTACTTGATGCCAGTATTCAATGTCTTGCACTTTTAAGGTTATAAAGTGCCTATTGGCACATTTGGTAAAATTAGAAAGAATAAACCTAAAGTACACAGGCACATGCAGATCAAGGTTTTCACATCAGTGTTTGTTTGAAGTATAACTAACACAGAAAAAAAAAACTTCATTCCTTTTATTGGCATTCAATAAATACACTCTTTGAATTGTTTGGTTTATTTAGCTGTCAAGTTAAGGAAAAAACCAAACAACCTGTGTATGTGTACCTGTGATGAGGAAAAGTACTGTTCTGCAGCACTTCAATCTCTTACAACTTCAAAATACACTACATAAATATTGCAAAATTTGTCCTATCTTCCAAAACTCTTGGTGACATCAGAGGCAATGTGTTTTCAAAAGTAATGCCTAGCAACAATTTCCTCTGTGAGGTGCTCTGTCCTACTGGAGTACGTTTGATATGATCTAAGACTATGTATCAAATTGTCTGCCATTGAGATTTGGGTGTTTTGTGTGTTCCACAGTGTTATATCTGAACTATAATGGAAGTAAGGCAAGCACTAGATGACCAGTCCTATAAATTAATGTTGTTGCATACACAGACTAGGAGCTCAGAGAGCTTTGCAGTTCAAAATTTAATTAGTTAATGGCATTTCTAACCACAGGCTTTTATATTGGAGTCATGACTGACAACTTAAAATTGAGGGAATTTTCTAGGAAACTAATATGTTTACACTTATATTGTATCATTTTTCTCCCCCCTGGCATCTGTTACTGGTCACTGTCAGTAAGAACACTTTTGACAAACATACTTTTCTTAAGCATTGATGATGTGTTTAAATTACCATTAATCCCATTTGAGATAACTATTGGATTACATTTCTAACTTTTTTAAATAAACTCATAGTTACTGCTTAACAGTTACACAGTTTGTCTAGACTTCCCCTCCTCTGACACTTTCTCCTCACTGTCACTTCATCCTTTAGAGTCTTTGTTGTCGTTGGACAGCCCTACACTAGAAAAGCACTGCAAGACACTGGTGTGTGGTACAAGCAAAGCACTCTCTTAATGTAAATAGATAGATAAAAAACTCTATCAGGAAATCTACACTTTGCACTGCAATTTTTAATTCTACCATTTCAAATAAAACAAGCTCTCTTTGTGAAATGCAATTTGGTGATACTATTTTATCTTTGCTAAAAGTTTCTGTCAGATTACCTGTGTCACACAGAGATCACCCCTTATCCTTCTTTAGATCAGTATTGCTGTTATGGTTGTGAAAAATCAAACAAAATACTTTAATACTAAATTTTCAATAAATTGATGCAATATTGAGAAGGGTCTAAAAAGTGTGGATGATTTGGCTGATACTTTCTCAGTATGTTTTTTGCTCAGTCATTTAATGACTCTATAGTTTGAACCCAGCATCTCAACTACCTGAAAAAAATGGATATTTATATTACAAAAATGGTCATGCACACCGGTACTACAGTCATAGCAATGAAATCAGTGTAACACCAATTTAACAGTGTTGAAATGAAGCCACATATCTTGATGATCTCTAAAAATATACATAGAGCATTAGGGGACTGGTGATGTTTTGAAACCTGTATTGTCCTCAGTTCAGTCACAGCTGTAGTAATCCTGATATCTGTGCTAAGTAGTCTACTAGCTTTCTTCTTTGAACAGCAGTGCAGGCAAATCTGGTGTCTGGAAATGCCACCTCCAGTTCCTAGTGTTTGCTGTTCAAAGAAGACTTTTATTCTCTCTGCTGCAATTAATTTGGTTTCCTGCTTTATGAGATTCCCTCTGTTGGTGCTCTAAATCTTAGAGAAAACTCTTCATAAACATGATCAAAACTATTTTATTTGTAACTATAGTTCATTTGATGAGGTCTACTGATCATAATTCCCCTTGTTTAGAAACAAACAGGACTACACTCACAGAAATGCTTCTCTCTTTCCTTCTTCTCTTCAGAAGTAATCATATCTATCAGCCACTTTTTTTAGTCACTGAGAAACCTCACCCCTTGCTGTTAGGAACTGTAAATTGAATTACAATACAGAATATGAAATACAAAGTTCCAGATAGCAAAACCTGTCTGTAATTATGTTCAAACACAAAAAACCCCAC
Organism: Anabacerthia variegaticeps; assembly: GCA_035583185.1. Lineage (NCBI taxonomy): Eukaryota > Metazoa > Chordata > Aves > Passeriformes > Furnariidae > Anabacerthia > Anabacerthia variegaticeps. The sequence continues at coordinate 86,991,777 of JAWWEW010000112.1, forward strand.
AGAGGGAGACTTTTAAAGCTGAGTGCCAGAAAAGCACTGCTAAACAAAAATCAAACCCAAGGTAATCCAGTTATGAATGAAGCACTCCATATGTCTTCTAACTCATGTCATTAAACACATCATGAAATATGTTAACGTGTAAGTCTCCTGTGCTTTGATACTGGTTGAAGCAGAGAAGATGCCAACATGTTGTTTGTAACTTTTATAAGTTTATCTTTCAATTACAAGAAATTTAGGTGGCATGGGAGAACATGGACTTGGTGAAGCATAAAGCAGTTTTGTGTCCCAATTCTGCACCTGCTACATACCTGTGTATATTGCAAGGAATCTTTTTTGTGCTACAATTGTGTATCAAGTGGGAATTATACACGTGTTTTGTGGATTAATTGAATGAAATTTCTGAGGTACTTTTTAAACACTTAGAGTGTTGTGTAAATATTAAGACCAAGATCCACACGAGTGTTTAAGCACATATTTTGCAGTTCCAAACTTTTGTGCTTGTTGTCTGAAACTTTTATATTTCTTTTAATCAAGTGGTTGTTGCTTGTAGAATGTGTTGATGAACAAGTTCACGTGGTGGTAAGTATTTTTCAAATGTTGCAGTTTATTATAAACCTACTTTCAGTTTTTTACAATGTATTTGCCATCTTAAGGCCTTATGTAGGTTACTATTAACATAAGCAGAAATTACCAAGAGGAATAAGGAAACCTTTATTTCAAAAGTTGTGTTGTTCTTTTGGTGTACATGTGCCATTTCAATTGCTCTAGGCAGCACTGTGTTTGCAAAGGTTTATTTTTTGGTTTTGGTTGTGAGTTTTACACTTAAAAAGAATGAAATGCATGTTTTTAATCTACAGAAGTAATTACTTGTGCCAAAGAACTGAGGCCTGTTGTGAGTGTGAAGAATAGAAGAGATTGCATCTTAACTGCATAAAAGGCCAAAATATGAGACACACAGGCATGGCAAGAGAATGGCATGATGAATTCATAACCAGGAGGCTCACTTTTTCAGCCTTCTGCAGACTGTTCAGTTTGCAAGAACAAACTGGAGCTTCCAGCTGCACAGGCCTTTATGCCCATTGTCCAGCAACAAGCATGAACTGTTGCTACATACAGCAAATGTGTGTGTAATATACTGCTATGATTGAGGGAATTAGCCATTAAGTAAAAATTAATTTCCAAATTCTTTCAGGACAGCATACTGAAGGCATTAATGAAGTATTTGATACCTTCGACACAGAAAGTAACCTCCAATAATGGTACCATGTCAATTTACAGTCAAAATTTAAAGAACTTACTTGCTATTCATCAATTAGCTTGCATCTTGAAAAGATACAGTCTGACTCTCACAAGTTACAGGAAACAAATACACAATAAAAAGGCAGGAAATGGAAGAATAGAAAAGAATCATATAGATAAACCCATTGTTGGGCTACTGGATCTTCATTACTTCAATCAATAAAAATTAAGGAAATAAAAGCCCTGTTATAATCCTTGAAAAAAAAAGATTCTGCAAAATAAACTAACTAAACAAATTTACACATTCCATTCAAGCTTACATTGCCGGATTGTTTCTTAAACATGCATATTTGTGTTTAACAATCTTTTAACACTCTTGACAATAGGGTTGAGGATTATACACAAAGAAAACTTAATGAGTATATGTTTAATGCTTTTAGTGGCTATGTTGCTGTTTTTAATAGAAACTGATTTGTCTATTTAACTGCCGTTTGACTTAGTTTGGGTCTGTTCCAATACATAAGGAACAGAAGAGAGTGGTGCTATTCTCACCAAATTTCTAAAGATTGTGGGGGTTTTTTTGTTGTCAAACTTTTGTAATTGTTAAGTGGAAAAGGATCAGTTAAAAGGCTCTAGATTAAGACAGCACAAAAACAACAGGGAAATTCATGGATACTAGAGAAGCCTCTTGATCCATATAATACAGTCAATAAGGCTGAGGCTCTCAAGGGGGGTCTTACTGTCCTTGTTTTTAGCTTTGTGCCTGTGATGCCTTTTGGACTATAGCATGTGTTTCAAAAGCTCCTGAAATCATGAGGGACTTGGCATCACTGAAGATGATCCTTCATAAAAGATTAGTGGAGGCTCATTTGATTCCAGGCTATAAAGCTGATAATATCTGAGGGTTCCTGATCTCACATATATTTTTAATAGGGACTGAAGAAGAGCTGCTTGCAAAACTCTCTTACTGTAACTGTTCTGCAGGATTTTTTAAAAATCCCCAAAAAAGGATGAAATGAAAAATTATTTTATGTCTAAAAACTTGAGACTTGTACTCTGTAACATAATTTTTTATGTTTGCTTTTTTTTTTTTTTAAATAAAACAAAGACACTTTCTTCTTGAAAGGTGTTCAGTTTAAAATCATTACATAAATATATTTTAATTTGGAACTGTCGTCCTTTTTTTTTTTTACTTGCTCAGACTTGTTGCATTGCAGTGTCGTGCACATTTGTAACTTAATGCTGATAAATCTCTTTAAATGTTAACTTTGTTATTTAAGCACAGATATGCATTTCAGTTTGAAAATGTAATGATCACAAAAACCAGGATGATCTAATTTAGATAAAAGATCAGAGTAGGAGTCATGCAAAATTATTTGCAGAATCGAGTATGATTCATTATTTTGGTGTGTCTTTGTTTACCCACTGAACAGTTCTGGCAACATAGCAACCATGTAAGGATACCTGATTTAAGCATGGAAGTCTACTCATGGATCTACCCTTTTCAACCCTACTGGTGAAGCTTCTGCAGAGCGAAAAAGAAATGTTGTTGCAGATTCAAAGTCCTGCAGTCAGGAAACAAAAACAAGGCCGTCAAAGCACATGGTTATGGTCTGTGGAAGAGGTTTCTCTTTCAGAGGTGTTTTCAAACTTACTCTGCTGACAAAATACAGTCCATGAAGTATCACGAAATGTATTGAGGATGACTCAAAGACATGTCCACGTGAAGAGAAGCGGCAAGTATCTCCTCCTGAAATAATTCCAAAAGTGCTTGGCACAAGATGTTCTCTGAGTGCTTCCAAGTCCCAGATTGTCTGTGCAATCAATAGTTTCTCTTCAATTTCTGCCTGTCTTAGTACTAGAAAGGGAGTCTTTGGTTCTAGATTTGTATTTTTTACTCCAGTACAGTCACAGTTGCAGTTAAATGAAACTTGAAAGGTATTTAAAATGTGGACCTTGAAGTCTCATTAGATGTTGTCTAACCCCCAGCATTCTCCATTTTCAAAGTAATTTCTCAGAATCAAGGGTCCATCCCAAAACATAGGGTGGCCATAGAGTTTATCCTGAAGAACGATCACCTGGGGAGCATTTTGGAAGTGTCACAACTAGTTTCTTTTATTTAATCTATATTGCCATTGTTTATTTACACAAACACTATCTGTTCCATTTGAAAAGTATTGTTTAGTCCTCCTTTTGATTTGTTTCAGTTCACCAACAAGAACATCTGTACAAAATATCCTTTTGTAATGGTTTATGCTTAGTACTTTACAATTTGGCTTTGTTCCTCTTCAACAATATTTTGAGATTTTTTTTCCTAGTTAATAGAGCCAGCTTTTTAGGAAGATGACTTCTTTTTACAAAAAAGGAAATATTTCCTGTATTATCCACAAGCGCTTTAATTAGTGAAATGCAGTCTGTTCATAAAGAGCTTTCTCTCTTACCATGGAATAGATAAACACTTAACATTTTAATGTAGTCTAAAAGTGTCTTAATATTTGTACTAATGTCTGGTAAGAATAATGTTCTTGTACAAAATTAACATTATGAAATTAAGAATCATATGTAATGGTTCAACATTCTCTTATGTCCTCTTAACTGTTAGAGAACACTAAGTCTGCATTTGAAGAGAAGGAATAACACAGTAATTAAACTTTTCTTTAGTAAAAGAAAACAGTAAATTATTAAAGTTTAAACTAATAGCTTTAAGTATAAACCATTTATCAAAGAAATGTAAGTAGGGTAGGTCTTTTTTTTCTAATCCACCCTGTTTTAGGTCTCTGTTCTCCCTTTTTATGGGGTAAATTGCATTTTTCCATGTGTCGAGAACACACAAATGTAGGTTAATAATAAAAATAGGCAGTCAAAATAGATCAGTTTAGGTAGAGGATGATATACTGGAAACAATTTTTTGGGGCACAATGATTGAATAACAGAATCTACAGTTTTAGAATCTGATTTCTGCAAAAGATCTTGATCTATCATGAAATCTAATCTTGCTACAGCATTTTAACTCATCATACTGTAGTTACATGGGGAGGAGCAAGGTGCAGAATGGGGACTGCAGCACATTCCTTAATTCATTAACATTAGTTATTTTACATGGAAATAATGTAATCACATTGCAAACACTGTGTAACAATCTTGAACTTCTGTGCTGAGACCACCTTGATGTTCAGCGCTGCTTATTTTTTCACAGAGCAATCCCAATGAAATAACTCGACAAAGAGCCCTGCTTCAAAGTGTACATTGTGATGGCACAATCTGTTGTTACTTGATGCTTCAGCGTAGTTTGCACAAGGTTAAATTTACCCACATGTTTTTATCTACAATTTTAAATTATTTCCCGTCACTTTGAATTTTGGTCTTCTCAAAAGTAAGAAATGTTTGAACCCAGAAGTCTGCAAAGCTGTATGCAAAACTGAAAATATAAGCCTGGCTGTCACAGCATTAAGCTTCTGAATGCTTAACTTATCAGTAGATAATTTTACAGGAAGCACATGGAAAGTGTCCTAGATAGCAAATGTCAGTGACAAATTATAAGTAAAGTGCAGACTGACAACTTTGCAAATGTAAGTAAATTACACAGATAGGAGCTGTAACTTTGTTACCTTCCCAGCTGCCATGTCTCTAATATTATTTTAAATTATATTATTTTCAGTACTGTGATTTAAATACAAAGCATTAAACCTATTTCGCTTGATTATCTCTATGTGTCCAGATACTAATATAATCAGTTTCTAATTCATCAGTTGTTTTGTGAATATTTTCCTCTGTTAGCCTAGCCTTTAATACCAGTAGGCTGACTATCTTGTCCACAATGAATTAGATTGTTCAGAGGTGTTGTCTAGGAAAGCGTAAGAGGAATTTTTCTAGTTTATTGATGCTGGTTTCCCCGTTAACCTCTTTTTGAATTAATGAGTTGGGGCAGCTTTCTTGGCAAAAGATTTCAGATGTGAAGAGTAACCATGCACCAGATATGCCTGGTTTCTGATTCTTTATTTGTATTTTGTATAATATACAGTTTCATAAGGTATTTGGGGAATGTATTGGAATAATTAATAAATTCAAAAAAGCTGTGATCAGAAAATATATTGCATAGATAGAAAAAGTCTATATGTATCAAGCTAAATATTTGATTTATTTCTTCAGCTGAAGTCTACATATTAACACAGTTTTCTGTTTTTGAAAGTAGTGCTACTGACTTACAATTCCTAATGAGCACATTCAACTGACAACAACTTTATGGTTATATATTGCATATATAAACTTGTGTGCCTGCTTTGAACTTTAGAGAGTTTAAGTTAAAATTTTTTTTAGTAATTAAAAAAAAACACCAAAAAAACCCCCTTCCTCGTGGCCAGAGTGTTTTCCTTGATTTGAATCCCTGCCATTTTTCTGTTAGTAGAAATTGTTTGAGCTGGGCATTTCTTCGTTGTACCTTCTTTGTGAAAGACCAGTATTGCAACTGAGGTTTTCATCTATTGAATAAAGGGTGAGCAAAGAGCAGACAGTTCCCACCTAACAATTTCGAAACATACATCACCAGAAAATTTACTAAGGAGCATTGTCACTGTTTCTTCTTGTCTGTACTGCAGACATGATTGCTTCCCTTGGCTTGGTGGTTGCTTTTTACTTTTAATACTCTTACATATAATCAGTCAGAACTCTAGGATGTACAATTTATGGAGAAACCTGCCTTGTTCTAGTCTGGCTTAATTATGTGTGGTATAGGGTGTCATACCTTGCAGTCCTCAAAAAAGTGCCTATACTGCCCAAATAGATTATGTATTCTATAAGTCATTGTCACAATTGCCTCTTCCATGTAAAGTCTCCTAACTTGTTTTTAAACACTAAGATAAATTTTTAATAAGCTTCTAGAAATGTCAGCTACTGTGTGGCCTGTATCAAACAGATCCATCTATTATAGTCTAAACAGGAAATATGTCAGTTTTCAGAGCACCCAAGCTCAAGTTTAGAAGTTGGTCCTACATCCATCTGGCACTTTCTTAGTCTGTTTTCACAGTTGGTTGTTTTATCCAGTGCTGAACTGAGCTGTGAGAGAGAGTCAAACGTTGTTCAACTCAGTAGGACACCTGGCTTATCTAGGAGAGGGTTTTATTTTTCACCATTAATTATGGGACAGATCAGTCTTCCAAACGCATGTAATTTTTTTATGTTTTTTTTTTTTAGGACAAAAAATTTTCTCTAACAACATACAGAGGTATTTTTAGCAGGTTGGATTTCTTTGCTGTTTGATTGGGGATTTTTAAGAATTCCTATACATCCCCAGAGGTCTGAAAGACTTTTATTTATTAGTCAAGATCTGATAGAATTAGTCACTGTATACCTCAAAGTTCAGAAACTCAGTACTATTTATTGATGCTATGCAAATCACTACTAAGCTGGTCTTTTATGTACAGTCCTACAAAGGCACTTGGCTGAAGTTGTAGTCCACAGGTTTTGTCTGGGAAAGAGTTCATTTTCCTCATACTGGTTTGCAGGTTGCTATGTTTTTGATTTGGGACCAAAGCGGTATTGGTAACACACTGATGTTTTACCCAGTGTCAAGGTATTTTCTGCTTCTCATGCTGCCCTTCCAGTGAGCAGACTGGGGATACACCAGAAGGGGCAGATAGGACAGCTGAACCCAACTGCCTAAAGGGATACTCCATGCCATACAGAGTCATGCTTAGAAGAGGGAGGAAGGGAGAAACACTTGGAGTGCTGGCATTTGGCTTCACAATTCACCATTGCATGTGAAGGAGTCCTGCTTTTATGGAGATGGCTGAACACCTGCTTGCCCATGGGAAGTGGGGAATGAATTCCTTATTTTGCTTTGCTTGGGCATACAACTTTTACTTTTCCTATCAAACTCTCTTTATCTCAACCCACAGGTTTTCTCACTTTTACACTTCTGATTTTTACCTCCTGAATAGTGTAAATTTACTGCTATTAGAAGCCGAACAAATTCCTTTCACTCCAAATTTCTCCTTGATTATGTCACAACCCATTGCTTATGAAGAATTTGTCTCTTAAACTCCTGCTCTTGACAGAATTTTTTAGTAAATAAACTTCAGGCCATTTTGTGAAAAAACAAATTTGACTGTAATAAATGTTAATTGTTTTCTGAGGCACAACTTGAAACATACAGATTTTAATGCAGTCTATTAGTTACACAAGATATTGCTGCATTCTTCTTTGGATAAATTATTCCATATACATGTGTTGCTAATGTCTAATTGTAGAGAAATTTTCTCAGTAGTTTTATAAACTTCAAATAATTGAATTTATTGATAAATGGCATCACCTGAGAATCAACTTACATTAGACACAGTTACTCATCAAAGTTTGGGTTTAATGTTTTCTACATTGTAATTAGGGCTTTTTTCTATTGCAATCAAAATACTACCATGGTGATTCTATGAGATGCCACAGTACACAGATCTTATAATTTCATTTTATTCTAAATAAAAGATCTCATCTTCGGAAAGCTCCTTTTCTCTTCAGCCCATTGCAGCAAATCTGTGTTTACTGATTCCCTAGATGAAGCAGGATGAATTACAAATAGCAGAGCAAAGAGAACATTTTATAAATACACTGAATTCCTCTGGGTACCCCAGTCCAGTCTCTTCAGCTTAGCGCATTGTCTGCAAACATCAAAGAGGTGCTGAAGGTTTCCAAGTCTGCTGGATGATTAGGGAATTGTAACTTTACAGTTTTGCTTGCATGTTGGCCTTCAGTATTCTTGAACGAAAAAACGACTGTAGATTTTGAGAAGTTTTCTCCTATAAAGGTTGGATGCAAACACCCTCAAGATCTAAACCTTTTGGGAGGTGATAGTAGTCTGATACAAGATATTACATAAAAATTGTGGATATCATGGTGGTGGGCCGCAAACTGTATAAAGAGGGAGGACAGGACCAGACCAGTTTTTCATGTTATAGCACAGTTTTATTCACCTAGATACCTTCACCTGCCATTGTTCCTGTTCGTTTTCTTTGTACAGCTGAGAAAACAATGAATACAAGAGGACACAGAGGATATACCTTCACCCCCACCCAGAAAAGGTAATGTATGGGGGACCAGGCAGAGCACTCTTGACAGTCTGACTACTAATGGCTAGGGACCTTACTCATGCAAATTAGCAACACACAACAGATCATCTCACCAGATGAAGAACACAGAAAGAGACTTTGGGAAACCAAATAATCTTGAGGGACAGTAACTGAAAAAAAGAAAAAAAGAAAAAAAAAAGGAAGAGAGTGAGTGTTGCACTGCAGAAGATGGCAAAAATAGGAAAACCAAAGTGAGACACCAAATAGACCCCCCCTTTTGTGACCATTTGTATCAGCCAGTGCATAAGGCAGTGTCTTTGTTCTGACACAGTATGGCTGTTCTAGTCAGTCTCCCTTTGGATAGTGAAGCTTGGCTCTGGAACATAAACATTTTGCTGCAACATGCCACCATCCTCTGATGTTCTTTGTCAGAACGAGATATGCTCAGTGTGACACAAAGTTTGAAAACAGGTCAATTGAGGCAGGAACTTTCACCATCTGAAAGAGATAAATTGCATCTTTGTACCAGAATGACTTCTCTTTTCTTATCCAAACCAAAAATCCAAATTGAAAATAGAATGGAAGAAAAAAAAAACCCAAAAAACCCAATATGGAATACTGAGAATTCTGCACATTTAGGAATGTGGAAAATTGGAAAATTCATCATATTATTTTCCTTCTCTTGATAGCAGAAATTATACCATCACCAATTTATCTTTGGTACATTTTCTCTTTAAACTATAAATCTTTCAAATGTAAGCTTACAATAGACCACTTGTAAATGCAGTGGTTTCTTCCCACATATTTTACTCCATACCCACACTGTGCTTGTTCTGAAAGCCCCTTTGCTAAAGCTAGAGTATTGAATAAGATATTCATGTATATTTTCAAGCCTGTAAACAGGAATGACCCAGAAACTGAAAATCCACCTGATTTTTTCACCATTTTTGGTCTTCCACTAAAACAGCTGCCACTAGAGCTGCTGATTTCAATTTTGTTACACTCATTCCATCTTTACCTGTTTCTGTTTATCACAAATCATCAGCATCAGATTAAAAAATTCCATTCCCTCTTCAAATCCATTTTAGCTTTAATAATTAACATTATTCTAATTTGTTCACAGGAGATCTCAAGAACTTCATACTTTTTACCATCTTGGAAAACTACTACAATACTCAGGTGCATTTAAGGTATTGGCCTTGAGGCAGGACAACTTGCTTACTGAAAATCAATGTCCCACAAACATTTTACCTAGTTCCTGTTTTAAAAAAATAGGAAATTGATTTGTAAGATATTTTTTTCTAATGTTTATTATGGTATAGTTAATAAAAAAAGAATTCCAGATCAATTATGAACTCATCCACTACCTTTGATATGTAGGATTTTTGCTTTGACTTCAGAGATTGAATTTTAAAACATAAATCTTTCTTCCTCTCCCTCCTACCACCCTCCATGGTAACCACTTCTTCCTCTTTCTTTTCCTCTGAAATAAACTGTTCATATTTACTAATATTTTTAGCTTGCCTTGGCAAATATCAGCTCGAATTCATGCCCAGTACTCATGGACGTTATCATGCACTTCGTTTCTGTAGATGTACTTTGAAGCACAACACGAGCATATTGTGTGTAGGTTCTTTGGTAAAATAGGTTCTATCTGTTTGTACAATGTTAAATTAATTTTTGCCATCAGATATTGGTTAAACAGGAGTGTTTTTGTCAAATTGTTCTGGTTGTGTGCCTCTATGCTTGCTGGAGAGTCCAACTGATATAGACTGAGGTCAGCAGAGAAATTCATATGATTTTAATGGGCAGAGATCAATTTCACACAGTGTTAAACATAAAACATCAATTTTAATTGAGAAGTATAACTCATTACTTTAAGCTTTGTAACTCTTTTTAAAGTACAAATAGTCTTTTAAATTTTTTTGTTGCTTTATTTTCCAATATCTTCTATCAAGGAGTTAAGGTTTAAACTTTCTTTTTAATTTGTTTTCTTTTTATTTTTTTCATTCTGTTGTCTTTGTTAGACTTTATTTTTTTCACATTTGTCTCATTCTTCTATTTTTTTCCTTCTCTTTTCCAGTTGGATTTTCTCAGATGCTTAAAAGCACAGTAGTTGAGTTTCTGAAAATTATAGTTAGTGTCAGCTTCTCTTTTTCTTGTGCTGAAGCAGCTTTTAAAAGCCACACCAGCTTTCTCAGCAGGTGACTGCTGACTTGTACTGCTAGAAAATCATGTCTTTCCAGACAGTCAATGCCAGCGGAGGAAAGCTGCCTTGTGGCAGTTTTAATGACCTAAATTGAACTGGTACAATTGGGTGAGGAAGGCTTGTGCATTACATAGCTGATTAAGAATTGCATAATCTATAATTCTGTTGCACCAGAGAGTGCCAAGGGACTCTTCATGTCAGTAAATGAGGACAATATATTTAGCAGCATGGAAATTCACACTTGAGGCTCTTTCTCAGTGTTTTACAGTTACTGTATTTTTCACCAAACCCTGTTATGTCTGAGTAAATAAAAGGATAACAGAAGTGTATATATTAAAGTCAGGAGAGTACCAAGTTGTTATTTATCTTTATTTTCTGACAATAAATCATTGGCATTTTATTCCCATTGTACTAGTTAAGAGAATTCTAAAGAAGTGACTCAAATATCATGACTCAGTGGCTCTCAAAGTAGTCTGCTAAGGAATATCCTCAGACTTCAAAATATATTTTTAAAATTGTTTTTAACTTTTTGCGGCAGCTGAAGGGGATCCTCTCCACCCCTTATGCCCCTCTCACGTGGCCCTCGGGTCCCGAGATGTAGCAAGA
>JAWWEW010000112.1:87002985-87013161 GCA_035583185.1 Anabacerthia variegaticeps
AGACTGCATCCCACAAGGCATGATTTTAAAACATTATGGTGAGCTTTATCATCTTCTAAGGCTGATTGCCACAACTTTTCTGTTAAGAAGAAAGATTTTTAAACAGTAGGGTACATTATCAGAGTACTTAGGTTACAATAGGTCATGTTGTTAGTTCAGTTAGGTTCTTCTTTGCTTCTCTTTGCTTCTCTTTTGTCCATGATAAGAATGTTTTTTAGATAGGAAAAAAAAACAAACCAAAAATCCTCACTTGTAAAAAAGTGGATGTGACACTGGGAAAGAGATGTACAGAGATAGGGATGAGGGATTTTGGCTGAGCTGCAATGCATGCACTACTATATGAGATGTATATATGTTTACAGAAGAGTAACAGAGAAAAGAATATGTTCTACAAAAAAATTTACATAGTTTTATTTCAATTCCACAGAAAAGGGATACAAAGAGTATTTTTTAACTGATATAAACTGTTTGTTCTTCCTTTGCTAGTCCTTTCCTGCCATGTAGGGCAGATTGCTAAGTTACACACTCAAAGTCCTGAAATCCCCATCCAGCCCTTCTTATTCAAGCAAAGCTGTCACTGATTTCAATGGCAGCTCTGCCTGATTAAAGAGAAATGAATAGAGCCCTGAAGCAATGGTGTTTTGTCCTTGTCTTTGCTCTTCTGGCCCATAACCATTACTTTTAAAGAGCTTGAAGCAATACTGGCACCAGCAGTGTTTCAGGTGAACAAGCAAAACAATAAAAAACAATACCATGAGTTGTTTTAAGTAAGTGCTACTACAAGATAAGCCAGTGTGTATCATACTGAAAGAACTGAAAAAGAAAGAATGCACAGAAATATTTTTCAAATTTCTGTAGTGTTTTAAATACATAAAATGTCAACATATCATAAAAATATGAAAGCTTTATGTTGTTACTTCGGTTTATATTTGTAAGAGTACATTAAATGAAACAGTATACCTATGCTTATTCCAAGGTTATAACCACTGCATTGTTAACTCCATTCCAATATTGACAGTAAAAATATTACTAGTTATTCTTTTTTAATTGTCAGACTGGAATTACTAAATAAAATCTCAATTACACTTGTATATAAAGAGCTGAGACAGGGATGCTTAGAATTAAATGCACAACTCTACACAGTACTAGATGAGAAATATGATTGAATAAAGGTTTGAATTGAGCTTTTCAATATCTGAACACAAAGGTCCACAGCTGTGGGACTCATATGACTAGATATAAATACTTCTATTGGTGTCCAGTACTTTATTGTATTTTTGTAGTTAAGTAAAAGGTAACTGTGTTCAAGACTGCATTAATACAATTTATATCTCTGCTTTCAGTTACAATATCACCATGCATACAGAAAGGAGACTATCCTGAGTGTTTCAGATATAAACCATGTACTTTCAATCAGATGGACATAGTTAAAATAGATATGTTGTTATACATAGGTGCAGGGTAACTGTTGGAGGTCTTTTCATATTGGACAGAAAGACTGATTTTTTTTTTTTAAATCTAATATCGTCTTCCTCTTTTCTTACATTCCTCCAGCAACTCAAGCTCAGTATCAGAAGTCCCTGACACAGGAAATTCCTAGTCACAGATCTTACCTTAACCTCATCTTCCCCCAGGCTAGCTGATATTTATTGCTTGAAGTGCTGTTCTTGTCTCCTGGTAGGATTGTACACTAAAAAATGTGTATCAGTATTTTCAAAACAAATCTGTGTCTATTATTTAACTTGAAAGATAGACAACACATAAAGCAAAGAGAGAAATCAACAGAATCCCATGCACATTCTTCCTCTGCCTGGTGCTTTTTTTTTTTTTTTTTTTTTTTTTTAATATATGTGTTAAAAAAATCTCCTTGGTAACATATCTACTTGAGAACTTCTACAAGACAAATCTATCATGCCTTATTTTGTACAGTCCCAGATTCTTTATTTCCTTTAATATTAAAATATAATGAATATAGTGAATACATTCAGTTTTAGGTTAAATCCTTTGTCCAATGCTCTCTTTCAGGCCAGGGCCTCTTAGACGTATCTGTTCTGTTTAGACCAGAAGGATAGATCAAAGGTTCTGATTCTGGAAGGTGATAGAAAAAGCTATTTTGACAGGATGAAACCAAATTGAAAACAAATTTCCCACAAGGATACCTTATTCCCTCAACAGTTTCCCCTCTATTTTAAGGATCTATGGAGAAAAAACAGCACCTAAAGGAGCTAGGTATGCTCCATACTTTCAATCAGGAGACTATCATACAAATAACCAGAAAGTATTTGATTATTCCAATAAAGCCTACTCTGAGATTTCCTCACTTTTTCTAATATTTGTAAGATTTTGCAAAATACTGAAATCTGGCTTTGTTCTCCTTCCATAGCATTTTTGGGTGTTTTGATGATCCCATCAGATTAAGCCATCATAACTCACTTTACTTCCACCTTTATTTTTCTTGCAGTGGTTTTTTAGCAAACCCATAAAAAGAAAAAAAAAAATAAAAATAACTCACTCATTGCAACATGGATTCATGTTTCCCAAATCATATAGCCATTCACAAAGCTGGCCAAAATTTATGGACTGGTGTGTTGTGGGTAACATTATTTCTACTAGAAGAATGTTTTTATGTAGCACCCGGCAGAATACAGTTAATAATGCATTGCTTAGAATTATGAATAATTTTAGCAAAGGAATAATTTTAGCACTATAAACTTACTTGAGACAACTGTTTCCCCTACAGACCTTCTTTATGGTTCTGCTCATAAATGCGTTACATATCTTGTTGACATACTTCTGTAGCTTTCTTTTCATAGTAAATATAAAGCAAAATGAAGTAAATTAAAAAGGTGTTTCCCTCAGTGAAAAATTTTGAGGTGTTCACAGAATGCATTCTAAGAAAGCTCTTCCAACTGAAGTTTATTTAATGCACCTGGTTCAACTGGAATTCGTTGCAGAGAGTTGTCAAAAGCCTGTGTATTTCTGCTCTTCCACTTAAGTTCTCTAAATGGTTAAATTATCTCTTCCTTCTGCTTGGTTATCGCTGGCTCCTTTTTTCTCAAACCTTATTGGCCAATTCTGTGCCCTGATGAATATATTTAATAGAAGTAATATCTCCTTAATTATACTGAAAAATGTATCATCTGATGTGCCTTACACTTGCACTTCTCTTTCACAGATAGAAAATGCTTGCAGTTCACAGACATTCTATATTCAAACTCTTGTCCTCTTCCTTCTCAATTTTCAGCTGAAAATTCTACTGACAAAACCCTTTGTTTGTCAATCACAAAGTGCATGACTTTTCATCTGTGCTACACGTATTTATTTTAATTTCTGTTACAGTGATTCTCAAGATCATCAAGTTCTTTCTACATTATTCCTAAACACTGCTTGATGATGTTCCAACATAGTGTCTTTGGCAAATTTCATTATTATATTTCTAATATCCATGCTAAGATCACTAATGAAATTATAAAATAATAGTGATCTCTGGGCTGATACTTTTCCTTTTTGTATTTTCGTACTTGCCTTCTATCTCTTGCAAGCTGTTCATTCACCGTATAGTTCCTCTATTAATCTCTAGCCTTTTCCCCCATGTAATATTTCTAATGTTGTGCCAGATGAAACATTTTACTGAATCACAAAATTACAGAATAGTTAGGATTGGAAAGCAAATCCAGACATGCAGAATCTCCTAGAGAAGGTTACACAGGTACCCCTCCAGGTGGGTTTTGAATGTCTCCAGAGAGGGAGATTCCATCACCTCCCTGGGAAGCCTATTCCAGTGCTCTGCCAACCTCAAGGTAAAGAAGTTCTTCCTCATATTGAGGTGGAACTGCTTGTGTTTTAATTTATGGCTATTACTCCTTGTTTGGCACCGCTGAAAAGAGTCTGACCCCATCCTCTTGACACCTACCTTTGAGATATGTATATGCATTGATGACATCCCTCCTCTCCCCTCCCCTCCGCTCCCCTTCCCTTCTCTTGACTAAATCTGTCAAAATTTACCTTTCCAGACTTGTGCTGCACATTCTTCCAGTTTCTGTATTCCTCTGTGTGCTATCTTCTTCTTCAAAGTCTTTTGCATAGTCCAGGAGTTTAAGTCCTACCGAGATCAAACTTACAGACATATAATGGCTCAGAACATAATTATCTTGATTGCAAGAGAAGATACAAAGTTTTCAGTTTCTCCATCTAACTGTGCCTTCCTGACATCATGAAATTATGAAACTTATCTGCTATCAAGCCTGAAATTCCAATTTTCTATCACCTCTAAGACTTCAGTGCCTTTTCTGTGCTTGTCTCAGCAAACTGTGTTTGAAAGTGACTTGCTCTTGCTGTTGTTGTGATCCTGTCACTTGGCAAAATCTTGCTAGTTCTGGTACTTTTTTCCCCCAGGATATGTTTATTTTTTTTTTCCCCCAGCATTATCAATCTCCCCTTGCCTCTGAAGAATTTCACTTTGTATAGTATCTTCCACTTTAAAAGCATGGAACATAGAAACTGATAAAAAAGAAATAAGAAAACCCCATCCCTCTGCAACACACATCCTTGATAATATTATGACTTTTATCTTTAGGAAACTCCAAGCATCCTTGAAAACTCAAGATCTGTTACTACACACACTCAAAGATTTTAATTATAATTTTCTCTTTAAAGCTTGAACACTTTGAGTTTGGTTTTATTTTAATTTGCTCCAGTGTTCTTAATATAAGTTCATTTTCAATTATCAGTCTTTCAGCTCTTTACTGTCTTTAAAATAAAGACAGTTGGTTTTGGCTCCTTTGGTTTGCTGAAGAAATGTGTAGACTGCTTTCCCTGTCAATATATGGGCAACTGTTGAAAATATTTCTCAATTTGAAGCTTAATTAAAATTAGAATTAAATTTAAAAACAACTTATCAAGCTTAACAGGGAAACCTCTCTGGCTTTTTCCGGAGTTTTCCAGATGAATTTTTCTCTTCTCAATGTTATGTATTTTGTTTCTGCCCATTTCTCCTCTTCCCAGTGACCACGTTATTGAATACTGACATGGCCACTTGCAATGAACTGTATATGACTCACTCTTTACGAAAAGTTTACTGTAAGCACAGATGACAATGACAGTAAAAAAAAAAAGCAATAAAAACCAATACATCAAAAAACAAACATTTTTTGGAAAAAATCATACCTTACTGAAATGACTGTGTGAATGTTTTTAATTGTCTGAAACTCAGCTGTTAGAGACTAAGCAAGCTCTGGAACAACATTAAGTCTATATGGACTAGAAATACCTATGCCTGTTTGGGGATTTTGGGGGGTTGTTTAGGATTTTAGTGGGTTGTTTGTTTGGTTGGTTGGTTGGTTTTTGTACTTTATAGCTGTCTAAAAAATGCTTGTTTTGTAAGAATATAAGGAATAAGACTATACTTTTAATATAGGTCATTATTATTCTTATTAGACATTTTGGACAAATGGTTCTATGCTCTACAGAAATTGATTTCCATGTGTTGTTTCAACCAAAGTATAGTCTTTCTTTAATACAGTCTTTTGTAGCGAGATTTTTGAGCTTTAAAAAAAATAAGAAAAAAATAAAGGCTAAGTATTCAGAGGAATAATAACAGAGGAATTGGTTCACTTCTTCTCTAGAAGCAAGATTAGTAATATTATTTAGTGGCTCACAGAACAGCTTACAGGCTTTCTTGAGTTTTATTTTCAATGTGCCTGCCATAGAGCTTTAGTTGCTTCTTAAACGAAGATTAGATCAATTATATCAATTTCTTTTATTAGAATTGTTGGAGGGAAAAAAAAAAAAGAAACTCAAAATCATTATGCTCAGCTGGCTGCTGACTTACCTTGGTACCCTAATTTCCTTATGGGATCTTGTCTGTTGTCTTCTAACACTGCCTGGAGATTATCAGGATACAGGAGTTCTTTATGGCACACACGGACCTTTTACTTTGTTGTAGAATAACTCTAATATCTGTCATTCAAAAAACCAAGAAGTTAAAACTCCAACTGGAAACATTCAGGGACAAAGTCACGATATATGAAGTCTGTACTTTAAGACTGAGAAGGGGCTTGATGACAGATGCTGTTAGAAGATTATCATTATTCAGGATTCTTTCTAATCATGCATGCTGGAGAGTTTTTGGCAATTCTGTGCCAGAATTCATAAATAATATTCAAAGAAAGTAAATAGGTACACTAAAATTTTTCCCTATTTTCATATTAGGAATATGAAAAAGGTAAGTTAGGATAATCAGGATCAGAGTCCTTTCTCGCTTTCCTAATATTACAAGTCTTTCTTGACTTGCTACCAAAGGTTGCTACTAGACAACAATTTAATGGAATATTTGTTACACTTATTTGTGATCTCAGCCTATGGCACAGCCCTCACCTATAAAATTGTTCCATTGCTACTATCATCAATAAAGTTGTCATGGACTGAATTGGTGTAGACACAGAACTGATTTTTTCCCCACTCAGTCTCACAGAACACTGTGAGAACCTTATGCTGCAGCTCCCGATGGTGCAAGTAGAGAGTAATTCTTTTCTGAGGACAGGAAAATGTTTTCATGAACATGAAAATTCACCTGGTTTAAAGTGAAGAAGGATGTTGGAGGGAACTCTGACAGCAGAGGGTAGAACAATAACATTACAAAGATGTCAGACTTGAAAGGAGCTACATTAACAAGTCAATCCCAAGCAAGTAACCTCCTTTGAGAAGACTCTGAAAGGAGGTGTGCAGTTAACAGTCTAGCTGTGTCATTTCTTGTTTATACATTTTTTAAGCATCCAACTTGGTCAAAAACATCCTCATTAACTTCATTTTCTATTTTCAGTATGCATTTGTTATAGTTGATTTCCACCATTCTTCTTAATATGCCTGCTTTTAATTCATTTCTTGACTTTGCAACCAAGACGGTAGCTGCAACACAGAATTTTGCTGAATGCTTTCTGAACGTTCATGTGATGTGCATATCTCCTTTGTCTAGGTTGACAGCCATATCCTCTGAGAATTCCAATGAGTTAGTAAGTTTCCCTCGTTTCTCCTTAGGCCATTTTAAAATAATGGCATTTATGATGGTTACTCTCCAGTCATCTCAGATTTCACTTGATCTGTTTAGAAGAGCAGAAGTACACAAAAATATCTGCCAAAGTATTTTCAATTTCTCTCCTTATTTTCTTAACCTTTTTGGACTGACACTGTTTGGTCCTTTTAGAAGCCATTTCACCTTATAATAACCATATGTGGCACATTCTGTATATCCTAATTCCGAATTATTTGTCTCCATAAATATGAGTTCAGATGCAGTAAAAAATCCTACTTTTATTCTTTATAAAGCCATATATAATCATTATATAGTGAGATCTAGATAGAGAGATAGACAGATAGATAGATAGATGATATACTCTTCCTAGGGGATAGGTTGCAACATGAAAGTTTCTTTTGACAATGAGTATATTTCCAGAGCTCAGGACTGGGTTAAAGAATTAGTTTTCATTCAGAATTTCAAATAATTTTCTGTTTTTTCCCTGCTCTAGGGAGGAAGCAGCCTGCAATTGAATTACAGCTCATAGCTATTTGCTTCTTTATGGCAACTTGCTGAGCCAGAGACATTGTTATCTTCAGCCCTGTCAGGAAAGCAAGAAGTACTTACTATTTCTTCGCTTCTCCATATAGGCATGTCAGAATCATCATGATTAGCTCCTGAAAGGACCTCAAGAAGTTATATAGTCTGTCCTCTTGTCACAGAGTAAAATTTTTTTGTGTTTTTTACTCTTCATAATCTTCAGTTATGGAGATCCCATAACCACCTTGTGCAATCTGTACAATGCTTATTTAAACTTTGGGTTTTCAAGCTTGCCCTAATTTTTTTTTTCACATAATTCTTAGAAACAAGAGTAAAAAATAATGTATGCTACTGCACACATTACAGCAGTTGAAAAACCTCTTAATATTTCTGTGTGTGAGACACTGATTATGCCTAACAAAAGTTTAGAGACAGAGCCTCGGGCTGATCCTAAACACTTACAAGATCTATTTGATGTGAGTTGTCCCACTGAAATCAAGATGACAGCTGATTATTAATATTTTATATTGTCATTTACTGATGCTTTTTGGCTATAAAAGCTTTCAATATTGAGTGGTATGTTAATTTTGAGGCACTGAATGCAACACTGATCCTAGCTGGATCACATGCAGGAAGTGAAGCTGGAGCTCTTGAATTTAACAGAAAAGGCTATTACTACCTGAGCCACATTCTTAGCTTTATCCACTTGAAAGCATTACTATATGGCGAAATATCTGTATGCATCTTCTCTTCCTTATCACTAGATAAAGCCCAAAATGATTTTGATATGACTGCTTCAACCTAATGCTAGATATTTAAAAGAACAAAGCAATAAAACTCTATGATCCAGACACAAGTTAGTATCATATAGTTGTCTATATCAAATAATGATCCATTATGGAATGTCAGAGTCATGGAATCTCACACTGAGGAAAAGGTTCACTTCAGTTACTTCCCTGAGACCACAGGCAGAGACTGAAGAGGTACAATAGGTGATGTAGGTGATGCAGGAGATGATCTGCTCCTGCACCTTTAAGATTTTCTTCTTGAAGAATGTCCAGCCTTCCTGAACTCCTCTGCCCTTCAGGACTGCCTCCCAGATACTGTGTTGACCAGGCTCCTAAACAAGCCAAAGTTTGCCCTTCAGAAATCCAAGGTGGCAGTAGAATAGAAGAAGAAACACATTTTATTTTTTCTAGTTGGTTCATAGGATCTTTGGGACATGAGAGGAAATGAAAAGAATGTGTGACCCACTCAGCCATGAAGAATGGCTTCTTGGTTTATAAAGTAAGGTAAGTGATGTTAACCACATTACCAGAGGTGGGAAGCAGGGGGATGCCAATCACGTATGGTATCTCCTTGGGTCCTAGGGTGGATGAAGCCAATTTCCCTCAGTAAGAAGACTGATAGATTATAACAATTACCATCCAAAACTCTTTTCCAGAAAGAACCTTATGCTTAAGCTAATGATTTCTTCTTCCTCATTTGGATTATGTTGAGATCATTTATGTATTATTTTCATAGTAAAATCTGCGTATTTCTTATTTTCTTCATTGGCTTTCAATTTGATATCATATCTGAATTTACTGTGTCCTACTTTAAATACATGGAATATTTGTTCTTTGTTGTCTTTCTTATCTATGTAATGGATTTTATTTGATTGCCAAAAATCAGACTGTCTATAAGAAAACACCATCTTGTCTTGGACCATTGTATATTGTGGACTGATAGTTGCTGTTCACTTCTTAATATGAAATGATTAGTCATAGCCATACACACTACAAATAAAAATTCTACCAGAAGTGGTTAATAAGAGCTGGATATTTTCCCTGTTTACAGTACACTGAGGCACATAGATTTTGTAGAGGTTGTAAATAATTGATAGTAATCTAATTGATGGCATATGGTAAAATGATTTTTTTTCCCCCTGAAATAATAAATATGTGATCATCTTCATTGGAATTTGAAATTCATTTGGAAACTGACTTACTGAGAGAGTTGTTATAATGGGCTGGATTAGCAGCTGGTTCTTTAAAAAAAACCCCAAAAAACAAAAACCAACCAAAAAAATAAAAAAAACCCAAAACATGAAAAACCAAACCAAACAAACAAAAAAACCTGAAAAGACTTAAAAGGTTGCTGAGACAAGGTGGTAGAAAGACAAAATAGAGGACAGTAGTGGGCTTTATCTGTGTCTTACCTCTAAAATAAACCAATTATGTTTTTGGGGTTTTTTAAATTTTCAATGAGTTGCTAGCTTGATTGAGAGTTTATGCTCTTTTTTTTACTATATTCACTGAATGAGGAAATCTGAAAAAATTGTGATATAAATCACATTTAAGTCATAAAACATAAATTTTTTTCCTTCAATATTTGTGTTAAAAAGACTGAAGAAGGACTTCAGACTTCTGCGATTTCAGCAGTTATTTAACAGTGTTGTGTACTTTATCTTGCCTCTGACTCCTGCTAAGAAGATGTGCATTTGATTTCTTCCTATTAGACTCATGAACAGTATAGGAAAAATGTCAAATTTACAACGATAAGATTCATTTAGTTGGGTACACAATCATTCATCTTAATTATGTCTGACGCCTTCACCATTATAAAATCAGTTTCCCAGAAGA
>JAWWEW010000112.1:87013261-87029216 GCA_035583185.1 Anabacerthia variegaticeps
CATTTAGTTGGGTACACAATCATTCATCTTAATTATGTCTGACGCCTTCACCATTATAAAATCAGTTTCCCAGAAGAAGAGAAACTCACATTCTCTCTCCTTTAGGAATCCTTCATTAAAGGAGACTAGTTATTTCAGTTCTCTGAGGAGGCTAATTGTGTAGTCGAAGGATCACGGAAAAAAAAAAAAAAAGAATAATGGCTCGTATTCATCAAGTACAGAGAAACAGCACACTGTCACCTGATAACCATAACTCCTAACCCTGCTTTTTTGGAGGATAGTGGACTACAGTATATAGGATTTTGAAGCAGGGATTGTATAAACTTCTAAAAAAAAGGCAATTCTTTTATATCTTTTCTCCTCTGTCAAAATAAATGATAGCTTGTCACTGAACTCAGTGAGAACCTGTATTAGGTTTGATTTATTGTTTATTGTTTGTTTGCTTGGTTGGTTTTTTGTTTGTTTGTTTGTTTGTTTGTTTGTTTGTTTGGTTTGGTTTGGTTTTTTCCCCATAAGGCATATTTCATTTATATTATGCAAAGGTGAAGAGATAATGAAAGTACTAGAAAACCACTCTAAGCATCTTGATCATCTGCATATAATACCAGTTTAACCAAATTAAGACACTTTACCATATGCATATGAAATAAAATGTTTTTACTTTGATAAACAAATAATGACATAAAAATAAACCTATTAGTATTAGAATTGTCACACTGTCGTACCTACACAATGAATATTTCATTATTTACAAAAGGATAGGTAAAACTGTTAAGTTAGATGCCATATCAGATGAGGCACTAAACTTGATCTCTCTTTTTCAAATGGTCTTTTCCCCTTAAACATAATAATATAGGTAGATGTAAGAACTTAATTTTAAAATTCCACAGTTTGTGGAGGATAAAAGTTCAAAAGAAAATTTGATCTTAATAAATACCATTATACAGCTACATACTCAGGATTTGTAACCATTAGGCTACAAAGTTCCTGTAAATGTAGGACATCCCTCAACACTGTTTCAATCAAAACCACATTGAGAAGATTACTAGCACTAGGGAATAAAAAGGTTATCTTTGTGTACTGTCCTCATCTCAGAGGAGATAATTGCTGAATCTATATCTTACATGGACCATCTCAAATTGCAACTCCAGCTACAAGAAAAATATCTTCTGCTTTTATCTTTGTCTGTTTAATATCTCTGCAGAATGAAAGTTGGACTAATTTATTCAGGAAGATAAGTGTAAATGAGAAGCAAATACTTTTGATTATTAAGAGATGGAATGATTCTGAAATGACAGAAAGTTG
Organism: Anabacerthia variegaticeps; assembly: GCA_035583185.1. Classification (NCBI taxonomy): domain Eukaryota; kingdom Metazoa; phylum Chordata; class Aves; order Passeriformes; family Furnariidae; genus Anabacerthia; species Anabacerthia variegaticeps. The sequence continues at coordinate 87,014,567 of JAWWEW010000112.1, forward strand.
AAGCTGAATATGCCTCAGTACACCATGATTAGATTAACCATTTTTCATTCTGCCCTTTATCTCTATGCTTTTTGAGGCAAAGACCTATTGCATGTAAACAAAGTAAAGTTTTGTCACCTGATTTGAGGAAAAGCCTTTGTTGTAGTATTGAGAATGATGGTGATGATGATGCATCTAAGACAGAGGCTCTGAACAAATTCAGTGCCCCAATATAGACAACTGTAATCAGAAGATTGGACTACATTTCACTAACAGGGTTGGCATAGTAGTTGCCAGTGAGCTCGTAACTGCTTCATTACCCATGCTTGACCCCTTGTGATGAATATGCTGAGCCATTGTCAGATGACAGATTCAGATGGCAAGGGAACAAGCAAATTAATTACTTTCCTAAATTAAATTTTTCATCAGAATTGTAATGAAAAGTAAAAAATGCTACTAGGGGTTGAAAAAACCCAAACTAAGTGCCAGCTTCTGTTCCACTGTCAATTGAATTGTTCTGGCTTCATAGTGAACTGAAATGTAAATTTTCCTCAGACATATAGAAATATATTTGACTTTCTGCACATATGATCATTCTAATCAATAGCTCTATTGTGATGTGCAAAACATTTTCTACCTATAGGCTTCCTTGATTAGTACTTACCTGTTTGGTGTGGGGTTTTTTTGTTTGTTTTTTTGGTTTTTTGTTTGGTTGGGTTTTTTGTTGTTTGTTTTTTGTTTTGTTTTGGTTTTTTGTTTTTTGGTTTTTTTTTTTTAAAGTCAAAATAGAGCTTCATTCAAGAAGTGCCAAAACAATTAGATAACTTTGAATTAATTTTACATTTTCTTTTTAAAATTACCTAAATTAGAAAACAGATATATTTATATATTTTACATACTTCCAAAATTAAATGAATTTGTGTTAAGAATTTGTCTGTTTGGAAATGGTAACTTTAAGAAGCTATGGACAGGCAAGATTTAGGCTTTTAAGACAAACCACTGAAGTATGGAAATTTGAAGGTGGAAATTATAGTGGTTGCATCTAAACTGTTTAAATCTAGAATATTTTCAAGCTAAAGCTAAAAGTGTTCTCTAACTATGTCCTGACCCTCTGTTTGGAATGCACAAACTTCATTTCATGGTCTTCTATGCAGACAAACGTAGATTGCTATGAAAGGAAAGGTCTGACAGAAAGTCAGTTCTGCTACATCCAGCTTATCCCCTGAAATAAATGGCCAGACAAGTACTATTCAGAGGCATACATTAGTGTAGATAATAAGTTTGCCTTTCTTCACTGGCACTACATGAATTCTGGACAACTGCTTTAGATGTCTTCAGTAGGACTAAAGCTAAGGGGGATGTATTATATGTAGATGCTTCGTTTGTATCTAGCTCAAGACACAGGAAATTTATTCTCCTCTTCACTTTTTTAAGCTTCAGTTTTCCAACTTTATACTGTCTTTTGTCTTTATATTACCATCTATTTCAGACAAAGTTCATCTTATTGCATATTAACACAGTTCATGGACGAATCAGGTCTCAATCTTGATACGGACCTTGGTGCACAACAGTTCAAAGATTAATTAACCAAAAGTAAATGAATGTTAGCAAAGTTTACCTTTTGAGTTACCAAATAGCCCACCAAAAAGTGCATGTTCAAAATGCAACTTTGTATTAACAAGAAATTTAACAACACACCAAACAGCTGAATTCTTGTTCTGTCATTCATGTAAAAAATCGAATCTGTAAAGATTTAGTTACATGTATAGTTTAGCACTGCCTGGACAAACTGTGTTTTTTTCTAATGAATCAGCACATGCCACCCTGTGTGTCAAACCTGGTGTCTTTTTTGTTCTTTTTCTGCCTTGTAGAGTACAGAATAACTTGGCTTTTCTCTTTAAAAGACTAGAGCAAAACTGATCCATAGTGATGGTCTGTGATTTACTTTGACACTAGAGAGGAAAATGTGCATTTGCAAATATATTGGTGATGATTCATTTACCTTTAGACAAATAAGACCTTACATATTGCAAGGTATTAGAAATCTGAAACAAAATAAGATGTTTGTGGAACAATTCTCCACTAGAAAGTGCAATAAAATCTTAAATGTAACTTTAATTCTATCTAGTCAGAGATTCAAATTATGTTTCTGTGCTGAGGTTCCTGAAGGTTCCATTAAGGTTCCACTTCACCTAATAATGTCATGTTATGTATTAAACTTTAATTGTTGCTCTTTTGCCGCTTGCTTGCTCCAGTTATGGAGTTAAGAATATTTCTTTTGTTATATGGAGGAAATGTACTATGCAAATACAAATGCAGTTCCTCTGAGAAAAGGTTTGATGAGACATGCAATGACATACAGGTCTGTAAAACTAATGCATACAAGCAATTTGGTAGATGAAGAACAGAAGTAGTTGTTATTTGTGCAAGTACAGAATAGTGGAAGAACTGGCTTTTGGAAAATTAAATCTTGCCTTACATACCTTGTCAAACAGTCAAGAAGTTTGTCAATATGGTCAATCCTACTGAAATGTATTGTTAGATTACCAAAAAGCTTTCTACAGGGAAATAGTCTTAGAAAAAAACTTTAGATGAGAATGAGAGTCTTTACATGGTTAAGAGATAGAATGCACAGGTAAATGACCAATTTTCATAGTGGAGAGAGTTCAGCTGGGCAGTCCACAACAAGCTGTGCAAGATATGCTGTTGTGACCTTTGACAACAGTGAAATTACAAATTTTCTGATATTACCATTATTCATTATTGCAAGTACAACAGTGTGAATAATCATCAAAAGTTCTTACAATACTGGTGGGCAATAAATTCATTAAAACAAAATACATAAATACATAAGCATATCATGTTGCATAAAGAATTATGTATTCTGAAGTGACCACTGTGATTCAATATGAAATCTGGGGGTTAAGATACACTGTTCCATATGAACATTTGTTCAGTATTTAGTAGCAGTACAAAACAAGCAAATCATCATAATATCAAAGATTATTTGGAAGTAATAGAGAGCTATTACACTAGATGATACATAATTATGCTGCTATATGAATGTATATGCTGGATTCCTAAATATCGGAAAAGTAAATTACAATGGAAAGCTTCAGAAAAAGGGAAGTAAAGGAAAAGCATGAAATCAATCTGTGTGAGGAATGACTAAGCCAGAGCTAATTAAACTCGGACTCTTCATTATAAGCAAAGTATGAATAAAGGAGAATTTGATAGAGGTTTATAGGATCAAGAGGGGCATGAAAAATATGGGCAAGGGGGCAAGGAGGATAGGGATTCGTTTTCTGTTGTTTTTTTTCAACACAAAAAAAACATTCAATGAAGTCAGGAAGAGAAAGGTTAAAACAGAGGAACATGATGCTTCAAGCAATGGGTTATCAAGCTGTCTCTGCTCTAGAAAACTGTAGCTGTTAAAAGTTTAACAAGTTTGGAAGAGACTGACAGTCAAAGGAAGAAAAATCACAGAACCTCTGAGGCTGGAAGGAATCCCTGGATATTATCTAATTTAATATCCTTGCTGAATCATGGTCATCTATCATAGGTTGCTCAGGACCATGTCTAATTTGGACTGTGACAGGAACTTGAGATAAGAAAAAGGTGGTAGCATTGCCCAATTTTCCTAGGAGAAGGATATTACCACAAGTGTGAAAGTCTGGAATGCTGATGTCTCAGACAATCAAGGAGCAAGCTAAAATTGTGCAAAGTGACCACCCAGATGTTGAGGGCATGCACACCCATCATTTCAGGCTACAAACTGGGTGTTGAACAAGAGAAGGAAAGAGACAAATCCTGGAGACAGAGTAGGTTTCTTTTTCCTTAAACAAGCTGTGATAACTCCCCTCTGGGGAAGCATCAGGACAATTGACATATAGCCTGAAGATATTCATCTCTATTGATAGGCCATAATGGACTCACCTGCACTGACAGTAATAGGCAGCCATAACATCTTAGAAGGTGTCAGAGACACCTGACATGTCACATGATCAAGTATTACATCATCCTTTGTAAAACTCCCCGACCCAGGGGAGGTGCTGGTGGCATTTCTACCTAGCCTAAGTTCAATAAAATACACAACATACTTCACCCAGCATATTGGGACTTCCCCTCCCATGGGCTTCTTCTCTCACACACACCAGCTTCTTCCCTCACCACACAGGACTTCCTTCACCAACACAGGCTTCTTCCCTCACTATGCTGGGCTTCCCTGGCCAGATCCAGACTGCAACCATGACTTTGACAAAACTGGGACTCTCACCACCAAGAAGACCACAAGAAGAGGATCAATGGGATTCTGTTGGAATCCATGGAGTGGTGATATATTTCCTGCCTAATTTGTCTCTCTGTCACTCTTTCTCTCCCCCCCTCACTTTCTCTTATTTCTTTCTATCTCTCTCTACCTTGCATTTACCGTTAAATAAAAATCCATCGTATTGACTTTGGCATATGGCTTGCTTTGCACCTTAATTCGGGCAGAGGCATCTCTCTAATAATTTTAAAGAACCTAATCTTAACACAACTGTCTTAGAGTAAGTGTGTATGTGAGAGAAGAGCCCAGCACAGCAACATAACTTATGATATTGATGCATGATAATCACATAGGGTTAATAGGAAGTCAAAAGCTTAGTTAACACTGCACAAGAATTTTTGTACAAGCTACAGAACAAGCTGGATTCATTTACCCACATGTTGGTGTTAGTTGCCATTTGGGATATTATAGGATATTAGAGATATCAAGAAAACTAACAAACAAGTCTTGGAATTGATGGGAGAATTGTTTTCTTGTGAAGCAAAGCCTGAAGGACAGGCAAAGTGTCTTAGGTATCTCAAAATTAATTAGACAACTGTGTGGGGGCTACTGAGTCATCCCAGATGAATTCATCCTCAATTTATGTGTTTTCCGGCATCAGTCCTTGTCCTTTTTATATTACATAACATTATAAAATAAAATGTATACAAACTGGGAAAAAAAAGTCTCTTTTTTGAAGTAATGGGTGAAGTAACAAACTCATTGGTGACAGGAAACTATACAATTGAAAGGCTTCTAACTATTTGGAGAATATTTCCTTCAGTTTGGATAAAAATGTCCAGAAAAGTAATTTGTGTTATTGTTAAGGTCTTTCTTCTAGTTCGACCGGTACAGAAGTTTCAACATATACCTGTATGAGTCCTAATTCAGAAGCAATCAATCAATAGTTCTGTCACCAACACAGATTTCAACAGTCATCAATCAGGCTCATGAAATGACAAAGTAACTGTGTCCACTGTGATGCCTATAGATTACCTCACAATTTTTGGTGGCTTTTGTTTTGTTTTGGTTTTAGTTTTTTGATTTTTTTGTAAGAGTGACTTTTTTTATTAGGATAAGGACTGCTGGATTTGGCACGTCATCATTAGTACTTTTCTTTGTTTTTCTTTTATGTCCAAGTAGATGGACAATCCAGACATAAAAAATACCAATCCTCTACATATTTTTTGTCTTGTATTTTGCAAATGTAACACATTAATTTGTTAATATTATGCTTATTTCATTTCCTTTTCTTCTCCTTTACCGCAATAACTCTCTGCACATAAGCTTTCATTTTTAAGAACTACAAAAGAGTTTTAAGGAGTTCTATAAGGACACAATATCGAACAGAAACACTTTAGTTTGCAGGCAAATGAGTAACTCCATTCTGCTTTGTAAAGGCTAATTTCTATATGCTCACTCCTGACCTTGTCTATATGCATAATTTAAGATTACATTGAATTGCCACAGACAGATACTTGATTGTTCTTCAAGGGAGAAGTGCTTGACCTCTTTTGTGATCAAAACCATAATAAAAGCAAATAAATGGATTATGCAGCAATAAGCATGCTACTTAATCTCTTTACTTGCTTTGAGCCAGTCCATAAAATATTTCAGACTAACCAGAGATGATTTCAGTTACATTTGTTCTTCTTTCTGTAATGCAGTGAGAATATATGAGAACGAAAGAAGGAAAACAAACGAAGAACTCACTTCCACATACTCAAGTTTAGAAATTGGTTTGGTTTGGAAGGGTACATACACATTCTACATTACTATAACACAACATCTGCACTATGGAACCTCTGTATAATCAATGAAACAAGACTGGCATGTAATTGAAGGGTATAAACATGACAGTAGGAAAGAGAAGAGATTGTTTTGCTGGAAGTTGGATCATCCTGAACAAAGGAAAGGATAGACTGATTTTAAGGAAACATTCCAGAACACAGGGCAGCCTTTCAGACTGTAAAATAGCTTATCTGGACAGGTGGCACATATTCTATATTTGAGCTTATAATAGCTAGCTTGAGTGAAACATTTCTAACACAAACTTTAAAGAATTCAGTAATGGCAGAAAGATGGTAGATGATAATTAGAGGTCAGAAAACAGTACTTGGTTAGTTCCAATCCTGATATATTCCAGATGAAAACTTTCCATCCTGAGAGAGTACAATAAAAAAGGATACATGGGACAGGAACCTCAGCTGCTAGGTTGCTGTGTCAGTAGTCAGTAGACCAATGCCAAATCATTTCCTGAGAAAAAATAAATCAGTAGGTCTTGATTTCAGTCTTTCCACCACAATTTCATATTTTAGCACTTTTCAAAAATTTGGCTGCACTGAAGTCCATGTGGAAAAAAAAAAAAAAAAAAAAAAAAAAAAAAAAAAAAAGAAGAAAGAAAAAAATCCCCACCCGAATAACAAACAAAACTAAACCCTCACTGGTTTTACATGTCTTGTGTCTTTCCTGTGATGGTGGAACATCCCTGCACTTCTTCTCTGTTGATTTCAGTGATTTGACTTTTGATTTTAAAGTCAATTTTAAAATCCATCAGAGTTTAAATATATTTCTCATTATCATTTCAATCACGTTAAAACAATCCTGCTGACTGACTATTTTGATATTATTTAGTACAAGTCCCCTGGGTTACAGTAGGTTGGAGTGGGAGTGTCAAGTCTATTTTTAGAGTGCATTTGCTATATGAGTCATTTCACTTTGTGTCACAAAATTTATAAAAAACTTTTATATTTTGTCTACTTTTGGGGAGGTCAAAGTATGAGAATTCTTCATTACCCGCCATGTTACTTAAAACGTATTACAATTTTTAGATGATATGACAAAATTCTTCTTTTCTTTCTCCTGAATGAAAGAAAAATGAGAAACCCAATGAAATCTTTATTTTATTTTAATAATTAAAAATACTGCATTTTTATTAAGCTGCTTCTGCCTTTTACAAACCAGACCCAAGTCAAAATGAAAAGTAACAGGTGAATTACACCATTCAACAATTTAGTAGAGAAAAATCATCAGTTATCTCACAAAAGTGTTAATTTGGAAATTATCACTTTATCTTATTATCAAACAGTCATACCTCTTGTTTCTAATTATTTATTTGGCATAAAACATAAAAATGTTCCTTGTTTAACTTTAATTTTAATTAGGAACTTTTAGAACAGAAGTATAAAAATCACTACAGAGACTAACTTAATTAAATCTCAAGATGTTTTTATGCAGTTTCAACTTTTGCTTAAATGTTTAATTGTATTCATCGTCTACTTTCAAAGCAAATATCAGGACACTATAAAATAGAGGAAACTAATTCTTAACTGATTATCAGTGATTGTCCTTATTGGTCACTATGCCAATGTTAGATTATTGTTATTGCTAGAATTGATTTTATAATACTGAAAATGCAGGAGCATAGAAAGGGTCCTTGCATACAGAGAGTTTATTTAACTATTTTACTTTATTTAACTATATTCTATTTTATTTAGCTAGAGTTTATTTAATTATTTCCCTCTGTTAGGTGGATATAAAACATTAAAAAACCCAACAATTCACTCCTAAAATGTAGTCACAGAATCACAGAATACCTAGGGTTGGAAGGGACCCCTAGAAATCATCTAGTCCAACCTCCCTGCCAAGGCAGGGACATCTCGTGCAGGTTACACAGGAACAGCTCCAGAGAGGGAGATGTTGTGACCTCCCTTGGAAGCCTGTTCCAGTGGTTTGCCACCATATTGGAGTGGAACTTCTTGTGTTTTAGTTAAGGCCATTAGTTCTTATCCTGTTACTGGGCACCATTGAAAAGAGTCTAGCACCATCTCTTGGCACCCACCACTGAGACGTTTATATATATTGATGAGATCCCCTCTCAGTCTTTTCTTCTCTAGACTCAGCCGAATGATAGTTTAGATTGTAAAGAATAAGTTCCTATCTGGACTGGAAATCTGTGAGACAAGTATTAGTTTAGGGTTATTTTTGCTGTAAGAATAAGCCTTTGAAAGGAGGACTTCTGTGAAGAATGTTGATGTCACTCATCTATAAAACTCAGGAGAAGGAACAAGATACACAAGGATGTATACCTAACTTAGGTATACAGGTAAGATTAGGGATATTACTGAAATGTCTAGAACAATTAAATTTAGGAGAATTGAATTCAGGCTTCATATTTTATAATTATGAGAATATATAACTTTTACAATAACATTATTCACTTAGAGAAAGGACAAGCAATTTTTCCTTTATTTTAAGCAACAAACTTTTCTGTATTAATTCTATGGTAAGAATTGTGAAACTATTTCATAGACAACAGTCTTCTGGGGGTTTTTTTTGGAGATGAATGGATTTGCCAAGTTTCTCTTTCCAATTCCATTTGTAGTAAGTGAGTCATTTTACTGTAATAAAGTGAGACTTTTCACTGCTAAAGCTTTACCTATTGTTATCCTTCCAAAGTTTGAAAACACAGCTTTTGAGATAAAAGTATTTTTTGTGCTGTGATTTGGCAGTTGATAAACTAGATTTACCTCTCTTTGCAAAGCAAAGTATTGTTGATTCATAAAATTCATAATGAAACTGAAAAAAAAAGTATTTTCACTATTGTGATGACCTTATGATTTCTTTCTACATATCTCAGTGATTTTCAGTTCCTGAGACCATTACACTTTCTCTGGATTAGTCTTTGTAGATAGGCTTTTTCTGTTTCTGTACCTTATTGAAGTTTGGGGTACATTTTGCATGTAACTGTACAGTAACTAGTAGCTTTTCCTGAGGCAGTGATGTAGAATCCTATTAAATAATAAATAAATGAGTATTTAAAGTTTTCCTTGCAGAGTTTTCTTTTGCAACTAGGAATATAGCACCAATGAACATACAAGTCCTAATATTGTAGGGCATTGATTTGGCTTATAAAAGGACGTTGAGAAACCAAGGAAAACCAGTAAACTTTAGCCTTTTGTGGAGTTGCTTTAATAAATGTGAAAGGTTGGTCCATTAAAATATGCTCCAGCATCCAGGGGTTTCAACAGCAGTCCAGTCTGTTTTAAACTTTATTTAGTCAATAAACAAAGAATTGATTAAAAAATAGATTTTGTATTTTGTGGAACAATGTGTAATTGAATAATAACAGGTTCCTGCTGTAAGATCTGGATGAAGATATCAGTTTACCTTTAAACTGAATTTCCTTAACATGACTGCTTTAAAGTCAATGTCATTTTAAATCCTTTGTATAATTGCAACAACAAACTATCAGATATAAGTATGTGTCTAAACACAATCATAGTAGATGTAAAATGTTTGCCGTCAATGACCCATGGACAAATACCAATGAGCTCAATGAGCTGTAAGTCAATATTGGCTTTATATTCATTAGATAATAGCATTTTACAGACATTGTGGTGAGCACTAAACTGTGATACTTGCTGAATAACTTTAATGGCTTATACTTAAAGATTATATGACATAGCTTCCATTTAAAATTGAGCCTAGTTGTACTTTGTTACATCATAGACACCAAGTAAGTTTTGTGTTATTGAAACACAGTAAAATGTGTATAGGCATAAGACTGTATTGCACTGTTTTAATGTTCATTGCTCAATATTTCACTTACTCAGACAGAACTGTATTTTGTGTCCTAATGTTGATCAGGAAAAAAACATATATGTGGATGATGTAGTGTCAGTAGGCTTTGATGCAAGAGAAACATGTGTATAAGTTTCAAGACTGGACACAGATACTTCTTTTTTAATGAACATATCTCATTTATTGTAAGGCTGTGTAGTACATATGTTATTCAGAAATAATGGTGGATTGTCCTGGGTCTTTAATGGTCAAGTAAATATAGCATAAAAGCATAAAGAAGCACTCTATAAAACTATATTGGATATCCTAATTTCTAAACTAGACAGTACTCCCTTTCTTTATATATCCTTTCTTCCCTTAGGTTGTTAAACTCTGTTTTAAATTAATGTAGGTATTTCGCTTGTGCAGCATACAACAGAGTGCTGCTTTGTGTTTTCCTGTTGTATTTCCTTGATCCGGTTGTAACAGGAAAATGAGATTTTCAAGGAGGACTTTCCCCTTCTGAACCTATGCTACTGTGACCAGTGACTGCTCTTTTATAATCCCATTATACACCTCACTGTTTAGGATAATTTCTCTGAAGTGTCCTTAGAGATGAGAGGAAAAAAATTGAAGTATTTGATTTTTAGAACTATCACATAGTTTTTTGAGGTTAACGGAAACAGTAATTCTGAGACTTTTCATCTGTGCTGTGGCTCATCTATCTTTTATCTTCTTTCTTAATCATCTCTTCCTACTTAAAGTATTTCCCTTGCTTAAAATAAAATTTTCAAAGTAATCTCATTGTTTTGGTTTTGATTCAACTCATCTGTCTCTGGTGCTACATTTTAAAAAGGCAGTGTTATATTGATGAGGCGTAAGTAGGTGCTTAGTCTTCATCTTTATTAATTAAGCAGAGCAAAGACTTGGGACAGGGCTGCATCTTAATCACCTAAGTTCCAGCCTTGGGTGACTTGCATTCTCCTGAAGGATTCTAAATATGGTTTGGTAGTAGGTTAAGTCCACAAATCATTCTCAAAAGTTAATTTGCATATGGCCATCTCAGTCTGGAGGGTAAAGAAGTTTAACAGCAGGGATGCAAGGTGTTTCTAAGCTTGTGAGTAACAATATAGTCTTGGCACTGTTTATGAGTGTAAATTGTTATCCCATCCAGCACTGCCCCCCTCAAACTACAGTATGCATCTCAAAGATGCTTCCTAAAAATCTGCTTCTTCTGTTCCAGGGACATCTAAGTTTCTCTAAAAGGCATCTACACTTCCTTCTTCTATTTTACCTCTGAAGTCTTATCACAACCTACCTAATCACACACAATACAGGGGTACATGAATGTGATTCTTTTTCTATCCGAGGTCAAGTCCTTTCACTAACTTATCATGAGAACAATTGTCGAGGTCACATGTAAGATCATTGCATTTCCTAAGCAAGCAAATTCACATGTCCAAGAAGTTCCACTTCAAATCCCCTTAGCTGGTTATTAGCTTTCCCCAAAAGAAGAATTAATGTCTTCTGATTTACTGGTGTTATCAAGCATGCAGTGGAGTAAGTACTGCAATACAGTGACTCTCTCTTGAGACTGGTATTTTTAAAATGTGCTGTGGAGTCATTATCTTTTTTTTCATTGTTTACACAATAAATGATTAAATGTGGGTGTTTTGCTTCTTGAAACCAGAAATTCAACTTTCATATACCATGGACTAAATCCTCTTTCAGAAAAAATACCTGTCCAGAACCAAGGATTAGGAACTTTTTTGTTTGTTTGTTTGCTTGTTTTTCAAATAAAAATTCTACTAATCCAAATGAAGAAGCAGTATACATATTACTCTATATTATCTATATATTTTTTAGGGTGGAGCAAATTTTTGTAATCTTAACATATCAAAGATTTGAAGCCAATAAAAAAATGACACTTCAGTGTAAGAATCTGATATTGAAAAACTGTTCCATTTTTACTAATAAGTATTTTAATTTTGCCCTCTCCACAGAAAATCAACAGACATTATTCTTCTGTTTTCTTTTTATTTTTTCTGCTTTTCATGTAATAAATATATTTTGTTAAAATATATTTAATTATATTAGATGAGAGATGAAAAGGCAGGCGACATGATACTATCCTCTACTGCCTGAAAATTGTTTTAGGGTACAGGAACCTACCAGAGTATCTTCCAGAAGGGGATTAGTCATGTAGGAAAGTCCTATGCAAATTGCACAGAGAGGAACAGATTATCCATTGAAAGAACACATGTAGGTGGAGATATGTTCCTGTACCTCTTATACAGGTATACTCTTACACAGGATGGGTGCTGCTCTAATTTATTCTTTCCAACCATACTTCAATTCTGTTGGTTTGGGTTGTTTTTTTTTACAGATGAGAGAGGAAAATGGATTTTCCAGGCAACAGTAGTCTCTTCATTTTTTTGCATTTCTTAAAATAAAAGATCTTCAATTATTCCTAGTATGTCTGGAACTCTTTCAAACATTCTGTCCTTGACACTGCTCTGTTTTATGATGATAATAATGGTTGTGTCTTGGTGACCCAGTCTCAAACAGCTGTACTATCTCTAAACCAACACCTATCTCTTTCCCAAAATATGGACGGTGTAGCAGATGTAATGGTAGAATAGAAACAGATACAGGAGAAACTATGAAATAACGTTGTCTTGCTTTTATGCTGTATGTTCATCATCTGCTGAAGAGAGCTAAGATTGTAAATATATATTTAACAACCACCCTGGTAGAGGACAATTGTAACAGATTTTAATTGCTCCACAACAGTGCACCTGCCAGTGTCTGTAGTGTTTGTACTCACAGTAAGGCCTAATGGCCATTTGTTATCTTTGGAAGGATGGACTGTTCTTTTGTATAGGACAATGAAGTTGGAACCAGTCTTCTTTTAGCAAGGACAATGAACCATGAAATTGGGCAGAGACAGCAGTGAATCAGTGTAGCTCACACAGGAACAAAGAGACCAGTATTGGACAGCAAAACTGTTGATTTTTTTTTATCTTCATCCTTTCTGTTGCCTGTCCTGCCTGTGGGCTTTGTTGTCTTTCAAATGTTTTATATGTACTATATCAAAAACTTTAAGGACTTCTACATCTGAAAACTTGATTGATATCTGCATCATAATTGTTCTGTAGCAAAGAAACAATACTTGAAGAAACACTGTGTTACTGTTCCCATGAGATCTTGGACCTCTTCCTATTTGGATAGTCATTTTGCCTTTCATGTTTGGCCCTCTCTCATCTGTATCTCTTTCTGTCCTTACATTTTCTTCATGAGTTTTTTTTGGTTTTTTTTGTTTTTTTTTTTTTTTACAAATATACCTGCCATAGCTTCCTAATTGTACTGTTTCTGTTTCCTACAGGAAAGTACAAGGTTAAGTGTTTTCCAGAATCTGGAAACAGAGAAGCCAGATGGCCATTTCAGCAAAGAGCATCTCATGGCTACCCGCCTATCTGCTAGCTGTAGAGAGTGACTCCAGTGTACTATACTGGATATTCAGTGGAGCAGAGACAGAAACAGAGCTTTGACACCAGGATGAGGTACCAGATGAGAAGCTGACAAAACCAATAATGACAGGCACTTCTCCAATATGCCCTGTTTCCTCAAGTGAAAATAAAAATTCAAAAATTCAAAAAAGGATGACCATTTATTGAGACCCACAAGCAGCATGGATTTTGCTTTTGTTTTATTACTAGTATTACTACTCAGATTCATCAGCTGACTTATGTGTCTCAGCTTTTGCTCAGTTGGCACTCTTTATGTTGATTTAGTTTACAAACAAACCAAAGTAAGAAAAAATTATATTCCTATCATTAATCATGTTTTTGAGAAACTACAGGTTGACAGTAAACCTGAGAAATGAAGACAAGGGGCCTATCTTCAAAGACAAAAGTAGGCTTTTCCATTAAAAATAGTAATTTATATTTAGAAGAAAAATCTAAGAAATATCATTATGGGACTTTACTCCTATAAGAAAATGCCAGTTCTTCACTGTGCAATTGATATCTAAAGTAAATGTGGTAGGTCTTTTTTGTTTTGACTTTTTTTGTGTGTTATGTATACTTTTGTACAAGTCTAAAGGTGTTCACTTTCTGACTTCTTCCAAGTTTTGTTTTGTTTTGCTTTTTCTTCCATTATCTTGTTTGAGTTAATTTTTCAGTATCACTGATAACACCTAGTGAGAACAAATTTTATTGTGCTTACACTTCCTGATGATTGAAGCCATTACTGAGAGTCCTGAGACCCAAGGAGGTAAAATTGTCTTGGTTCAGTGTTTTCCACTTAAATGCATCATTAAAAGTATCACTTTTATTCAATTATAAAATGTTCTTTGCATAATTCTTGCAGCATGACCAAAACAGTTACACATAACTGAGGAGCCAATCTTTCTGGACATCTGATCACAACCAACAGTGGGGAAAAAGGGAGGACTTTCTTCTTGAACCCGAAGAATAAAATTCTTCTAGCAATGTTTTCAGAGATTCTTCATTAAGTATTCCTTCTGGTAGATCTTGAAGATAACATGAGATGAATTTTGGAAGAAAAATAAACAAAAGAAAATAGTGTCATAGATTCATAGTGAGCAGAAAGAAGACTACTGATTTAAGCTAAATTAGATTTAGTACAGTGTCTGACATAAATAAAGTCTTGTGTTATCCTTAGTGGGGACACCATCCATTGAAGTGTATTGAAGACTGCTATATATATATTGGGAGGCAGAAAATATGAACAAGGAAAAAGGTTCCATCTTAGTGTAATCTGTCAGAGTTTCTGTATATG
>JAWWEW010000112.1:87029316-87125756 GCA_035583185.1 Anabacerthia variegaticeps
GGATCATATGGTTAGTGAATTTAAATGCAGAACAGTTGTATAAATGAAGTAACTTATGTGGACTGGTCTACATATATCTTTGCTGTTCATCCTGCTAGTTGCACATGGAAAGACCTTTTATTAGCACTGATGAAGAATATTCTTCTTTTTTTTATCTCTAGATCTGTAATTGGGAAATGTCTATGTTCCTTATCAAAATTAAGAGCTAGATAGATCCCCAGTATGTGTGGTGGGTTGACCTTGTCTGGCTGGGACCCCCCCCCAACAGGACATAGGGAAAAAACAATGATGGAAAAGCTCATGAATTGGGATAAGGACAGGGAGATAATTTGCCAGTTACTGTTATGGGCAAAACAGACTCAGGGAAAAAAAATAATTTATTGACAGATATTTTTAAGAGAATAAGATGGTGAGAAATAAAAACATTCTACTCCTTCTCCCCACCTTTCCCCCTGTTTTTTCCAGGTTCAATTCCACTCCTGACTATTCTACCTCTACCTGATCAAGTAGCCCAGGGAAATGGAAAATGGAGTTGCAGTCAATTCATAACACTTCCTCTCTGCAACTTCTCCCCACTCACACTCTTCTCCTGCTCCAGCATCAGGTTCCTCACACAGGATGCTTTCCTTCATGAACTGCTCCAATGCACCTCCTCCCCATGTAACAGTTACTGCCAGAAAATCTGCTCCTACATGGGCTCCTCCACACATCCTGCAGGTAGAGAAATAATGATTTCAGTACGCTGTCTTTGAAGAGGGCTGTGTGGATGTTTTTGAGGGGTTTTCAATTATTCTTCTTGAAGGGGAAGATTTTTGTCTCATAAATATTTGTTGCAGTAGATTGTTGAAAGTATAATCCCATGCTGACAGAGATTGCTAAAAGAGAAGTAATGCTGAATCAAAAAATCTCCCTGTTCTATGGTACATGTTTTTTAAAAAAATCAGGTGAACAAAATATTTATTTTTTAAATGAACTATTTAATTCAGGGTGTACTGGAACCACAACAATAACAAAAGAAAACAAAGCACCACTCAAGAACACCTAAAACTTTCACACTGAATGAATAGTTTCACAGATAGATGGTGTCTGAGAAAAGAACGTGTCCCAAAGGTTAATTTCAATGCATTTTTTAGACTTCTGGCACATTGAAATGAGACTGTGTATCTTTTCAGAATTTTAAAAAGGTCTATAATAAAATCTGATTTGGTAACAATATTAAATATTGGGTGCAAACATTTCCCCAGATACGTATATTATAAATGCTCTAAATCTAGTGTTCTGATTTTTATAAAAAACACATCATAGAACATTTTTGTTTTGACTGAGGTACTAGAAGACTTTATCACAGAAGTCGTAAGATAAGCTCAGATGAGTGATTATCACTGCCTAGTGAGTAGCAGTGCTTATCAGTCACTTCTAATTCATGTAAATGTGACAAAATTTAGCTTGATATAATCTTTGGGTTTTTTTTTTTTAGAAATGGCTTTAAAGCGTTTGTCAAATAAGCTATTTAGAGCTGGTTTAAGCATATCCTTGTTGTTTTTATTTTCCTTTTCAGGACAGCTTTGGATGACATGATAGCATAGCTCAATTATCTTTACAATCACAGGTATTGCCCAAGAACTACAGCATAATTTGCTTTTGTTTATCTTAAATAAATAAATAAATAAATAAACCAAAACGACTTTTTAAAAAAATTGCATTTATTTCCAAATATGTCTATTAGGAATTAAAATAATCAGTTACCAAGAAGAAAATCATTATTTTCTATATTTGGACTTTCAATTCTATGTACATTTTTTGTAGAACAATTAAAGAGTTTTTTATAAATCTGTAGTTAATTATTATGTTTGCATAAATACTTTTAAACTAATTATTCATAGAATACACTGAATTATTTTGTTTTATATATGGATGCCATTGGGTATGAAGACTTTTGGCAAAAGAGGATCAGGTTTGGAAGCACTTGAAAAAAAAATGGACATACATAAATCAATGGGGCCTAATGGGATGCACCCACAATCAATGAGAAAGTTGGCTGATGCTAATGTGAGGCAACTCTTGGACTTTGAAAGGTCCTAATGATTGGGAGAGGTTCCTGAAGACAAGAAGAAAGAAAATGTCACTCCTATCACTCTTCAAGAAAGACAAGAAGGATCTACAGAAGTACAGGTCTGTCAGCCTGGAAAGGTAATGGAGCAACTAATCCTGGAAGTAATTTCCAAACCCATGAAGGACAAGAAGATGACCTGGAATAGTCATAATGAGCTTACAAAAGGGAAAACTTGTTTCACCAACGTAATAGCCTTGGTTACTGTCTTGGTGGATGAGGAGAGAGCAGTGTGTGTTGTTTACTCTGAATTTAGCAAGGTTTTTGGCTCTGTCCCCATTAGAGAATGGATTGAAAACTAGCTGAACAGCTGGGTCCAAAGGGTTGTTGTTGGTTGCACAAACTCCATCTGGAAGCCAGTCATTAGTGGTGTACCCCATGAGTTGATATTGAGTGAAAAACTGTTTCACATCTTGCTTAATGACCTGGATGTTTGGACCAAGTGCACCCTCAGCAGGTTTGCGGATGATAAAAAATTGGGAACTAAGATGAATGTAGCAGATAGATCTGCCTTGAGAGGCTGGGCAATTGAGCTGACAGTAATCTCACAAAATTCCACAAAGGAAAATGAAAAGTTCTAATTCTGCAGAGGAATAACCCCAGGCAGTAATACATATTAGAGGCCAACTGGCTGGAAAGCAGCTCTGCAGGAAGGGTCTTGGGGGTCCTGGTAAACAGTAAGCTGATCATGAGCCAGCAATGTGCCTTTCATGGCAAGGAAGGTCAACAGCATTCTGGGTTGCACAAGGGTACACTGAGCATGAAGGCCGAGTGATGTGATCCTTCTCCTTTGCTCAGCACTGTTGAGAAACATCTGGAGGTCTTGGTTCAGGTCTGAACTACCTAGTGCAAGAGATATGCGGACAGACTGCAATAAGTCCACCAAACAGCTACTAAAATGACAAGGGACTGAAGTATCTTAAATTTGAAGAGAGGGTGAGAGAAGTGGAACTGCTCAGTCTAGAGAAGGGTTGATGGGATCTCCTCAATGGGCACAAATTAAAACACATGGAATTCAGTCTGAACACAAGTGTTATGGTTTTGGAATGGCACCCCACCCCATTAGTGACCCCCCTCTCCTGAGAGTCTCCTAAACCAGACTCTGCTCACATGCTCCCCCTCTTTTCCCTTCTCTCTTCCTACTCTGAGGAAGGAGTTGAGAATTAGAGGTAAAAAAAGTGAAAATTACAGGTTGAGATAGGAAGAATTTACTAGAAACAATGAGATAAGAATACAAACAGTAACAGTAACAATATTAATAACAAAAAGGAACAAAAAGAGAGTGGGGAAGCCTGCCCTGATTGCAGCCATGACACTGAAACCGCTCCCTGTAGGCAGGACAAGCATTGCCACACTGCTCTGTCCGTCATGCTTGCTCCACCAGAAAGAGGTGCCTTCCTTCCAAGAAAGCAGGAGTCCCTTTCCTCTGTTCCCAACTGTGATGTAAGATGGTTTGCAGTAACACAATGCAGCTGGAGGAGGCCACACCTCCTCCAGCTGATCTGGGCTGGAACCAGGACAACAACCATTTTTGGACTGGTCGAATTCTGGGACAAATGACCAAGAGATCAAGTGCAGTCTCTACACTTACAAGATCCTAAAATCATGACTGGACACAGCCCTGGGTAACCTTCTGTACTTGACTCTGTTTAAGCAGTGTTTTTGGACTACAGAAGCTCCAGAGTTTCCTTGGAATCTCAGAAATTCTGCGATTCTGCAAGTGTGTGAAATAAATTTAATGCAATAGGATTTTATTTTTAACATCATAAAGTTATATCAAAACTTCAATCTAAGCAGCAGCAGACAACAGGGATAAATACATATTGTAAAATACTAGCTATTTGGAAAAAATTATAGTAGACCATTTTTTTTTCTTTTTAGTCCTTTAATAATTGCTTTTCTTTTTTTTTGAAGTTAGGAATTTTAGGATGTTATAAAAAAGGATTATTCAGTTTTGGCAATATCAAATATCTCTGTAGTATAACGTACACTTTAATTTTCATGTAGTTGTTCTGTCAAGTGCATAGGAAAGGTGGAATTGAAGTGATGCTCAGACAGTGATGTATTTTGATCAGTGGGAAGGGAGTGAATAGACTCTCTTGTGACTCCACACTTTTAATTTTTATTTTTTTTCTTGTACTGGCTTTGGAAGAACATGTTAAAAAATGTATTTAATGCTTCAAACAGATGATGCCCTATGAGACATGACAAAATTGGTCCTTTATGATTTAGTATCAACAAGCTATTCTCTATAGTTAGCTATTAAAGTGGTTAAAATGTTATTTTTTAAATCCAGTGCATTATTTTTTGAACATATTGTGATACTTTGGCTCACAATGAATAATCCTATATAATGAGAGTTGTCTGAGTCAGCTCATTTGCAAAATGCCTTTCATCACAGTCTATTCCAGCCATTATAGTCCTCAGTCTTTCTTTATCTTCTCCATATCTTTAATTTTAGAGCATGTCAGAATATGTGAAGTGTTCAGTAGATTTAACACTCCTATTAATGTCTGCTGTTTTTAAAGAATTTAGCATGTATTGGAAATCTCAGTCACTTAGTGTCTCGGACTTATATGGATTTTAGTTATTTTTTTACATAAGTCATTGTGTTGGTATTATAAGCAACATTGTTAAAAGAGACTGGTGGCTAAAAATAATTACAAAAAAGGAAAAAAATGTTGATGAATCAGTTGATGGACATGATTTATGTTAACAAGACTATACTAGTATTATACAAGAAAATAGGAAAATGAAACTTTGAACTTTTTTTTCTGTATTAGTCTAGAAGATAGCTTTTAGATCATTCAGAGTGGATTTATAGCCCACTTGAACAATAAAAGATGTTTCACAAAGACCTGGTTCATAAAAATTCTCAGTACAAGTAAACCAGAAACAATTGCACTCATCAAAAAAATCAAGCTTTACCGAGTATGATAATGTGACTAGCCTCTTCCTTAATGAGCAATGGAGTGACCAATAATTTGCCATAAACCAATTTTCTTATTGTAAGCTAAGTTTGGTCATAATGCAAAGTTGATCTCATGCAGAAAACTTGAAAGGGTACTATCCAGAATGACTCATGCCCACTACTTTTTTTAAAGACATTCTTTTACTTGCCACAGACCAGTGCAGAGGTTTTTACCTTTTGCCCTGTGCCTGGTTGTGCTTTCAAATCTACAGTGAGGTGCTCTGAAGAGTTTAACAAAGCAATGTCCAATTTTTGCTAAATAGTAGGCTATCAAATGGGGGGGGGGGGGATGTTAATTTTATTTTTTTTAACAATTTCCCAGACTGAGTTTAATGACTTGTACTGGTTTTAGTTGGTGTAGAGTTAATTTTCTTTACAGTAACTAATATGGGGCTATGTTTTGCATTTGTGCTGAGCACAGGGTTGATAATATAGAGATATTTTTGTTATTGCTGAGGAAATACACAGAGCAAAGGCCTTTTCTGCTTTTTGTACTGCAATGTTAGTGAGGGGGTTGGGGGTGTGTGGGACGCTGGGAGAAGACACAGCCAGAACAAACTGAACAGAGGGATATTCCATACCACATGACATCATGTTCAGCATATAAAGTGGGAAAAAGAGGAATGGGAGACGTTTGGAGTGATGGTATTTGTCTTCCCAAGTAACCATAATGTGTGAAGGGGTCCTGCTCTCCTGGAGATGGCTGAACACCTGCCTGCTCATGGGAAAGAGTGAATTAATTCCTTGTTTTGCTTTTCTTGTGTTTTGCTTTTCCTATTTAACTGTCTTTATCTCAACCAATGAATTTTGTAGCTTTTACCCTGTGGATTCTCTCCCCCATCCCTCTGGTAGAGTGAGCAAGTGGCTGCATGGGGCCTGGTTGCCAGGTGGAGTTAAACCATGACATAATTTTAGAACAAGGAAAGGAAAATAAATGAATACACCAGTGGAAATCAAGTTGCAGAACTCATTTTCATGTAGAGTTCAGATGAAGACAAAAAATACTGATAAACAATTTGGAAGGCTATAATATAATGTTGCAAGTTCTTGAGAGTTGGAACATCAGAAAAGTAGACTTGTATTATACTTCAGGGGTGCAAACAGTGTTACATGTAATGAAATTGGGGACCTTATCAATGAGCTGACTTACGGAATATACATTTCATACAGTGCATTTTTCATTTCCTTTTTTTACTAAGTGGTACTGTGATCCTGGTGGCAAAAAATTTTGCATTTTGAATCAGATAGTATCATCACAATCTGAAACAGACCCATAAAGATCATCAAGTACAACTTCCTGATCCTCGCAGAACTACCTAAAAGCATATGACTGACAGAATCATCCAGATGCTCCTTGAACTATGATGTCCTCCCCAGGTATGCTCTTCCAGCAACTGACCACCCTCTCAGTTCAAAGATCCTTTCCCACTGGTTCAGTCTGACCCTCCCGAGGCAGCTTCAGTTCATTTCCCCAAGTAGTATTCCTGGTCACCAAAGGAAGGACATCAGCATCTCACCCTCTGTTTTCCTCCTTGAGGAAGCTGTGGACTTCAATGAGGTGCCCTCTCAGTTTTCTCTTCTCCAAGCTGAAAAAATGCAAGTGAATTCATCCTTTCCTCATAAGTCTTACCTTTAAGACTTTTTATCATCTTGGTCTTCCTCCTCTGGACACACTAATAGTTTGATGTCTTTCCTATACTGAGGTACCCCAAAACTGCACTCAGTAGGTGAGATGAGGCTGCACCAGCACAGAGTGGAGTGTGGCAATCACCTCCCTCAACTGGCTGGCAATGTTGTGCTTTGTGCACTCCTGGATATGATTGGCCTTTTCAGCTAATAGGGCACACTGTTGACTTGTGCTGAACTTGTAATCCACTGAAAACCCTAGATCTTTATCTATGGGGCTGCTCTTCAGCCTGTAATCCCCAAATGTGTAAGTAAAATTTGAATCACCCTATCCCAGGTGGAAAATCCAGTACTTGCTTTTGTTAAATTTCATATGGTTGGTGGTTGCCCAGCTCTCTAGTCTTTCCAGACCTCCCTATAAGATTTCTCTGTCCCTCAGGGATTCTATAGCTCCTCCACACTTAGTATCATCAGCAAACTTATGTACTGTACATTTGATTCCTGTGTCCAGATCACCTAAAAAACTTTGAAGAGCACTGGCCCTAAAATGGAGCCCTGTGGAACCTCTCTGGTGACTGGCTGCCAGCTTGATGTAACATCACTTACTATAACGCTTTTAGTCTGACCTGTCAGTCACTTGCTCACCCAGCATATTATGGACTTGTCTAGTTGTGTGCTGGAAATTTTGCCTGGAAGCATGCTGTGAGAGACAGTATCAAAACCTTTGCTGAAATAAGAAAGAGAAGCAAAACACATCTACTGGCTTCCCTTGGTCAACTAAACGGGTGACTGTTCTAAAAGGAATTAAGTAGGTTAAGCAGGACTTTCTACTCACGAACCCATGTCATCTGTGACCAATGACTGTGTTGTTTCTCAAGTGCTTTCCAAGAATTCTCAAAATAAACTACTTCATAGTTTTACCAGCCCCTGAAATGAGACTGATAGGCATGTAATTGCCATTGCCTTCCTTCTTAAAACTGGGATAACATTTCCTAGGTTCCAGTCAACTGGGACTTCTCCAGAGTCCCAAGATTATTGAAAAATAATGACAAGAGGTCCTATGATGACATCAGCCAGCCCTTTCAGTACCCTGGGATGAATCCTGGCAGGCCCCATAGATTTATATGCATCCAGCTGGAGCAGCAAGTCTCAAAGGATTTTGGAATTAACTGGGAGTTTATCGTCCCCTAAGTCATGGTCTTCCAACACTGGGTTTCCAGAGTCCCAGGATTGGTGTTAAGATAGAGGTGAAGAAGCCATTAAACTTCTCTACTTTGTCTGTCCTTCTTTGTAAAGTAAATGACCTCATCAAATAGTAGATCAATGTTATCTCTGATCTTTCCTTTGCTGTTAGCATATTTTTCAAAAGCCCTTTCTGTTGCCCTTCACGGTGTTGAGCAGCTTGAACTCTAACTGAGCTCTGGCCACATGAATTTTCTCCCTACAGTGGTGAAATCTGTTAAAAAAGATTTGACGACTGATGAATAACATTTTTTCTTACCAAATATTGAGATTTATTGTTTTATGCAGCATGTTTGTTTGGTATAAATCTTAAGGTAATATTTTAATTTTCTCCTTTCCTGTAAAGTACATTCAATAAATGCCCATTTATGTAAAGTATTATATACCCTTTGGTTTAGTCATTTATTGCTCCAAACAGACTTATTAAACTATAATGTAAAGAACTCCCATATTAGTCTTACCCTTCTCCTCCCTGTCCCATCCCAAATGACAGTCTTAATCAAATTGATTTAGGAACTTCAGTCCAGACTAAAGAAGTTCCATTATTGAAGTGAAAAACAGTTAAGTCAGAAAAAGCAATTCTTAAAGACACACAGGTATTCTTAGTCTTGTAAACAATGAATGAACTTTCAGCAATTACATTTGCTCTAATGGTTTTGTCTAATAATTACATTATAATGCATCTTTATGTAATTTTTTACTGAGTTTTCAGAAATTATATATAAATAAATCTAAACTTATCTGTTCTTAAAAAATTAACATGTTTTTAAAGGACTAAAACCCCTCTTAACATCGTCTGTGGTGACATAAACTTAAAAAATCTTGGGATTTTCCAAAAGAGGTTTTAATTTTGTTAGGATGCATTTTGAAAAGAACAAATGAATAGTCTGTCTACATGACATGTATGTCATATTAATTATTTCAGTGATTTTTTTGTTTTGTTTTGTTATTTCTCTGGTTTATACACAGACCAAAAAGATAATGACATACAATGACATAATATGTAAGCTAAGTGAATTTGCTGAATTTATAATTCTGGCAGTATAAATTCTAATTACAGAATTATAGTAACATACTATTAGGAGTCAAATATGACATGTTGTGTTGACAGGCTACTTCATAAGATGATACTTAATGGTTACCTATGGAAATGTGGAAGATTAGCAAGGTCACAGAAACTGGAAAAGACATTTATAATGCATATCATCAAAGGAAAATATGTTGTTTTTTTATAAAAGTGCGACACCTATCTTATTGGAAATATATTATTGATATATATATTGGAAGCTCTACATTTAGTTAGAAAAATATTATAAATTAAAATGTTATGATATAATATCTCTTGTAAAAGAATATTATGGTTCATTGTATTGTGTCTGTGAATGCGAAAAACCAAAATAATCACAATTTTTAATCACTCCAAGGATGACCAGGTAAATGGGCAGCCACCAGCTTTTCTTTGTCAACAACTATTCACACTGTGACTATTTTCTTTCAAGAGATAAAAAAGTAGCAATTGCAGGTGAGAAGTCAAAGAACCACATAGCTTGATTTTTGCAATTCTTTTGATACTTCCTACAGTATTTTCCCCGTAGGATTCCTATCAGGTGAGCAAAAACTTGATTGTAAAGCTGTAGAAAAAGAAGAGTTATTAAAGGTTTACTGTGAAACTTGAGGAATGGACTGAGGAGAATTTTAACGGAGCCTGTGAGGGCTCTAGTAATATTCAGTAGTTTTATTAACAGTCTGTCTGATGGAATGGTAAGCACACTGATTAAATTCACAGATGACATCAACCTTCTGGAACCTGTAAACACATTGAATTCAAAATAATTTTGAGAAAATAGAAGAACAATTCAAAAAAGAGATACAATTCTACAAGGACATTTGCAAGGTGGGAATAATTAGATACATGAAATGAGGACAGAGAATAATTGGCTAAGTTATTGAAGAAGTTTTCTTATTTTACCTAGACAAAAAGGAGAAAGAAAGATAAAGTAACAGACTATATATAGACTATACACACTATATATAGACTATACATGCCAAAAGAAAGGTAATAAGCTGTTTTCTTCAAGTCATCTGTAAATAGGCTGAGAGCACTGTTTATGTCAGGATTTATTTTGGGTTTTTTAACCTATAAGTATAGTTAAGCATTAGAATACATTTCCTAGAGAAGCTGTCTGACCTCTATCACATTGTGGTGTCATGCACTTCCCTGCCCCCCTCCTTGCTTAAGCCACACTGCCAGTGGAAGTTGTGATGCTGCCTGTAGGTTCTTCTAGACTTTGGGAGAGGAATGGCAATGTGGTAGTCAAGAGCTGTATGGAATGGAAACCCAGATGTCTTGCTGGTAGGCAAACACGAGTACAAGTAAATCAGAGAACTGTAGAATGGTTTGGGTTGTAAAAGACCTTAAAAATCATCACTTGTCATGGTCAGAGACATCTCCCACTAGATGAGGTTGCTCAATGCCCCATCCAGCCTTACCTTGAACACTTCTAGGGATGGAGCATTTACAGCTACTTTGGGCAAACTGTTTCCAATGCCTAGGAAAAGGCACCGTCTTCCTTCATTAACAGTGGACAGCCCAGGGACCCCTTGAGTTGTCCTGCATGGCAGAAGGTTACACGCCAGGACCACCCTCCCAGGGACACCTCTCAAGGTGACTCCTCAAGGCTGAGAAATTTGTTGCTAAGTGGTTAAAAGCATGTTAAACTTTGAAGTCTTAGGTGAGTGATGTGGGAGATTGATTGTGCATGTGTTCTTTTGGACATAAATGTTGGCCAAGTCTGGGACTAAGCTGCACATAGACTTTTCTCTGAGATGAAATTTAGAATGCAAAGAGATATTTCTGATTCTCATTACTTAGTGTGTGTGTGTGTGGTATCTCTCTTGACAGTTTTGCCTTACTCGGTCGTCTATGTGATAAGTAATCAAGTGTACCTTGCCATCAAGTCTTCTTAAACCACTGTTTCATTTTCTATTAACATTTCTTAAATCGCTGCCTTGTATCACTAAACATGTTACTACTTGTCTTCTACAGAGGAAGTGAGTCACTCAATCCACTACAACAATTTTTGAATAAATAGACTAGCTAATCTTTTCATGCTATTAGGCTAAACTAGCTGACCCATTGACTCTTTTGGACACGTGGTTTTTGTGATTATATGTATTATATATATGCACACTTGAAGCCATGTGCTTCATTGGAACAAAGTTTCACTTAATTAATTAATTTCTGATATTAGAAACTAAGTATCATGGTGTGTTTTTAATCATGAACCATTTTGCCAGTTAAAGCTTAGATGTCTACTTGCACTACTGTAGCTTGAGAGTTACTTGTCAGCTACACTACATTGTGTGCATGCTCTTAGAGAAAAGGATATTGTCCTGATTGTTACTTCAATTTTTGTTCCTCCCTGTCTTAACTTATGTTACTGCAGAATATGTTGTTGGGGGGAAAAAAAATCGAAATCATGTCTAGAATATATAAACTCATTATCACCCTCTTAAAACCGGTTAATTAGAAGGACATCCTTAGGTTTGCTGTAGAAATTCTGATAGTTTGCTGTCTAGTGAGTACATAAATAAATAAAGAGACAGGCTGATGTATCATGCAGAGTTGTATGGTGTATACAATCTTTTGGTTGGATTGTTTTGTCATTTACCCCTAACACCTATGGAGCAAAAGGGACTGCTTAGAAAGACCAGCCAGTGAAAAGAGAAAATCTTTGTCAGTGTCTTGAAGTCTGATCCCTCTCATTGTTCAGAAAATTTTGGCAGCTAAAAATGATAATTCAAATAAATAGACTGTCCAGTAAATATGACTAGATTCTATTTTTCATCCTTTTATCCTAGTAAGGTTCTGACACACATTTTCTTTGCAATAAATCGTAGATGACACACATGCAGAAATTTCAGTTGTTAGCATAATGCCATTCTGGAATATAATATGAAACTATATATGCATGCAATGTAATACTGTATTATGATACATCAACAGATCATTTATAATGGTTTGATATCCATATCTATCCCTGTTTCATTTTGGCCCTCTAAAGAGTAGTCCAAGGACAGAAGAAAACATCTGTTTTAGCTTACCTTAGTGTCTGTATGGAAAACAAAGGTTGACACTTGGCACAAATACAGCAGTTGAAAGCAGATGCAAAATATTCTCATAAGATATTTGGAGCTGTACAAAAGTAGTCACTGGGAATGGATCAGCCAGCAAATTACTTATTCTGAACACTAACGAAAGGGATTGACACAAGATGTATGTGAGTCTATGTTGGGGGCAGGACACAGTTGCCTCTATCTCTTTGAGTGTAGTCTGTGGATTGAAATTTTACTAAGGAATGAAGAGGTGACATTTCCCAGAAGACTGAAATATCATTATCAATACTTGACATAGGGAAAACCTGATGCGATTTCTATAATCACTCATAAATTGTCAATAAAGACAGAGTCTAGATATTCTCTATCAGTATCAGAAGAAATTGTGAAAGTGTATAAGTAAAATGGTAAATAAATAAATATGTTAATAAGTAGATAGAATGGTGGAGGTTTTTTCCTCTCAGTAAAAGAGTTTTCCACTTGCTAAGTATTGTTTTGAGGCTTTTTTAAGATGTCAAAATACATTCCCTATGCTTTATTCCAACAATGTCAAACATAATATTGTAAGACAGATAGAAACCTTCTTTTCCACAAGGATTTTTAGTTTTGGTTCAGTACCTCAAGTGCACTAAAACTGAGGATTCACATCTGCATCTTCATTGATTCTTTCATTATGAGTGTGTCACCCATCTTTTTTTCCTTAATCTGAAGCCAAGAATCATATATTCTACAGCTTTTCTCCCTTTACTTCATAATCTTCCTGTGAAATGTCTACTGCCTGTAATTAGTAGCTTTTGCTTTATCTTACGTAATTCTCATCTTTTCCAGGCTCCCAGACAGAAGCTGCAGAATTTAACAGAACCCAAGTAGGCCAGGAAATTCCAGAAAATCAATTTTTTGACGCATCTGACATTGTTTATGTACTACATTTTTCTACCAATCACAATCTGGTTATGGAATAGGATAATAACAACTCTGAGCTCAGAAGGTGCCACTCATGATTTGGAAAACAGTATAATAAAACATTTCTTGTGATCAAGAATACTTCAGTGAATAGCAAGAATATACTTCATTAGTACACTTGCACATTCTAATGCAGGCTAGGATTTGTAGATAATAGAAGGAAATATGTTCCTTGGCTGTTGGCATGGTTAGCAGAAACCCTAGCTCTTGCTGTTTCAAGCCACTGAAGATTATATTTAGGATGTATTAAATACCCAACTTATTCTTATCATAGCTATCTCCATAATTTTATGACACTGTGCTAATTATGCCTCCCTAATCATGTATAAAAAGTGGTCAGGAAAAACATTACTATGACCTTTGCCGTGTCTGTTTTTATCATGGTTTGGTGAAGAATTTTACAAAGAAAAAGAGCCTATGGAATACAGAGGAAAAGGAAACCCAGGACACAATATTTTACATACTAAGAAATAGAAGGAAATCAGTAGTGTCTGAATCTGGATATGGGACACAGAATAATCTTACAACAAAGAGCTAATAGGAAAGCTGTGAACTAGGTCACAGATATATGAAGAGGAAAGTAAAACTGATTTGGGGTGAGGCTATAGAGCTCACTTATTTTGTGCTGGGTGTATGATTACATAAGGTAGCCCTATTCTGACTCAAACAAGGTCAGATTTTGTAAAAAGAGGTCTTCGTTCAACAGCACAAAAATTCACTATCTAGCCATTCTATAGAATACTACTGATGAAAG
The DNA here is from genome assembly GCA_035583185.1 of Anabacerthia variegaticeps. Lineage (NCBI taxonomy): Eukaryota > Metazoa > Chordata > Aves > Passeriformes > Furnariidae > Anabacerthia > Anabacerthia variegaticeps. The sequence continues at coordinate 87,043,099 of JAWWEW010000112.1, forward strand.
GCAGAATCAGAACTGGTGACAAGGAAGTAGACCAAAGGGAATTAAACAACCAAAAATTAACAATTTAAGGAACTTGAGCAATAAATCTGAATTAATTAACATAAATGTTTCAAATACATATTACCAAATTGGAAAACAAAACAAAAAACAAACAAACAAACAAAAAAAACCCACAAACATGAGTGTTATCTTTATGAATTTTAGAAAACACAATACAGGAAAAAATCTACTTAATAGTGTTAATGGATAATAGAAAAGTGGAAGGCAGAAAGGGAAAACAAATTTGACCTCTAAATCAGTTAAGGCAATCACATGATAATTGTTGTATTTGGAAATGATTCAAAGGATGATGATGCAGAAATGGGTGATTCACATTTGGAAATAAAACCTTAAAATTACAGATTTGAAAGGTTACTCTTTTTAACCTTTGACAAGAGTTTACTTTAGAACTATTAGATAATAAATCAGTCAGAGGTTTCAAAGGGAAAGGAGTAGTCAACTACAAATTATGGTAGTAGTGCGAGTATGCTAAACATGCCAATTATAATTTTTTTTTAAGATAAGCCATCTGTCACAGCCTGAGAAAATTAATGTTTTTAATGGTGATATGTATGTACTTACTATATTTCAGAGTGAAAAACCTAGTAAAGACCATATTTAAATTGTATAACAACAGATATTGCTAGTGAAGTTCTGATATAATAAACAAGATTTTTTTGAAATCCACTTCAGCCAAGACAATTGACTTTGCATTGTGTTTGCCTCATAAATTTGGAAAAGGTACAGCTGCAATGGGACACACAATACTTTGCCATACTAAATTTGCCTCAGTTTATCTTCCCTTATGCTTGTATACACAGGGTCTTTTTATACACAGCATTGTTTATCAGGAAGTACTGCAGATCTGCTTGCTGTGATGTGAAGAATCAGTTGCACCTGACTAGTCTGAATCTGGATTCTAGTAGCTTCAAATGGAGGTTGCAAGCTTAAGCAGTAGAATAGAGAGTGAATGCCTGAACAGTTTCTCCATGCCCATTATGCCACTCAGAGGTTTGTAGTCTTTTACTATATCCCTTCTATATCATCTCCTTTTGGTTCTTTATACAGCTTTAAATGACAGGTATTTTCTCTTTACCACCAAAATCTAATCTTACAGTAGACAAAAAGGAAAAATCCCCGAATAACAGCCTGTTAGTGTTGATGTTATAAATAAGTCGAAGAATATGCCATGTTTCATGTCCACCATTTTCATGTTTGAAAAGCATTTGAAGGGAGTAGATTACTTCCAATGTTTTAAAAAGTAAATTGAAACTTATATACAAAAATAAGCTAAATGTAATCAGGATTGGCTTCTGAAATTTACATTTTAAACCACTTTGAGCAAAAATCAACAAGAACAATAGATAACCTATTAGGCAGGTGTCTGATGATAACTTTTAATTTGGACTGATTTTGTCTATCTGACTCACAAGCACTGCAAAGAATTTTGGCTTAGGACAGCATCATGACATATGGGAAATGGCAGCACTAATGGATACCAAAGTGATAAAGATAGCATTTTGTAGAGATGAATTCCTTAGAAGAAAACTTTAAAACCCTGTAATTAGCAGAGTGTGATATATTGCAATATGCTCAATTTTACATTGGGAAGTACTATATAAAGCACATCTATTGATTAACATAAATCTCAACTAACAGTTTGATCTATGTATAATAATGATTTGTATTACACATTTACATTTTACATTGTTTCTATCACTGCACCCCATAATTAATAGTAACTCTCTCATTGGGGTATTTAAAAGAATAGTAAGTAGGAGAACAGCTTGATTTCTCTGCTGAGAAAAAATAATAACCTTAAAGACCTTTTCTTCCACAAACCTTATCTTTAAAGATCACTTTAACTACTGGCAATAGGCCTGTTGCTGTAAATAGATGTAATGTAAAAATGCAATCAGACCAATTCTTAGTTTTGACAAATGGTAGATGGTAAATATTTAAAAATGGAATAATTATTGGAGGGAAAGCACTGTGTGAAAATAATGTAGGCAGTGGAACATAAGGTCTTGGTTCTGTTAAAAAATGTATCCATCAATACATAGGCCTATGCATGATTTTATCATTAGGTTGATACAGAATTGCTGGCATGATCAGAGTCTAGGCATATGTTTCATATCTTCCTAACATTTGTAGCTTGCTGGTTTGGATCTTGGAAAACAGATAATGGAAATAATTTCTGCTTTGCAAATTAAAAATGCATGTTTTTTGACAAGATCATCTGTGCGCTCTGCCTTTGTCCTCAGAATCTCTTTGTGAAGCCTATGTTCCCATCACAGGTGGTTATATATGCTTGTAGCCCAGAGAAGTACTTCTCCTTTCAGTCTGTATCATGACACTGTGAATATAAGCAGTAATACAGGGACTAGAGTAGTGAACATACAGGAAATAGGGACAATAAAGTGAGAGAAATTGAGGATTTCCCGAGAGATTTCACAGAGTCTTAAAATGGTTTGGATTAGAAGGGACCTTGAAGTTCATCTAGTCCTACTGCACCTGCAATGAGCAGGGACATCTTCAACTAGATCAGGTTGCTCAGGGCCCCATCCATTCTAACCTTGAATGTTACCAGGGATGGGGCATCTACTGTCTCTCTAGGAAACCTGTTTCAGTGTTTCATCAGCCACATTGAATGGAAGAATTTGTTCCTTACATCTGGTGTAATTCTACCCTCTTTTAGTTTATAACCATTATCCATCATCCTATCATAAGAAAGTCTATCTTAATTTTTCTTATACATCCTTTTAAGTACTGAGTGGACGCAATAAGGTCTCCCCAGAGCTTTCTCTTCTCCAAGCTGAAAAACTCCATCTCTCTCAGACTTTCTCATTGGAGAAGTGCTCCATTACTCTGATCATTTTTGTGGCCCTTCTATGAACCCACTCCAACAGATCCATGTATTTCTTGTACTGATGCCCTCAGAAATGGAGAAGCATTCAAGGTGGAGTCTCAAAAGAGTGGAGTACAGAGACAGAATCACCTCCACTTGCCTGCTGGACACAATTCTTGTGGTGTAGCCTAGGATATGGTTAGCTTCTGGACTGGAAGGACACATTACCAGCTCATTGCCAGCTTTCTGTCCCTCAGTATTCCCAAGTCCTTCTCAGCAGGACTGCTCTCAATCCCTTTTTTCACAAGCCTTTATCAATAGCAGGGAGTGAATCATCCCAGGTGCAGCACATTGCACTTGACCTTGTTGGAACTCATGAGGCCCAGGAACCCACTTCTTTAGCTCAGCCAGGTCCCTCTGGATGGCATCCCATCCTTCAGGTGTGTCAACTGCACCACACAGCTTAGTGTCACCTGAAAACTTGCTGAGGATCCCTTTGTCTAGGTCATAATGAAGGTATTAAATAACACTAGTCCCAATATGGAACCTTGAGGGACACCATTTGACACTGGAGTCCATCTGGAGCCATGGGCCACTACCCTCACATAAGACCACCCAGCCAATTCCTTATTCACCAAATATTCCATCCATTGAATCCATATCTCTTCTATCTAGACAGAAGTGTATTCAGAGGGACCACGTCAAAGGCCTTTCAGAAGTCGAGATAGGTGAAGTAAAATCTTAGCAAAATGCCTATGTCTCAGAATTGATCTGAGGATTTAGTTTCATTGATGTAATTATTTAATGCAATAAATTTTAGGTTTTCACAACATTTTATTTTTTTTTTTAATTTATAGCTAAAATAGAGTTATGAGGTTCACATAGCAGTCATTGAGCAGTCCTATGGGACATAAAAGCTTTTTAGGGGGTTGCTGTCAAGATGGTTGACTATAATTAAAAAGCAAAAAGGGAAAGGGGTAGACTACCCAGTGAAGGTACAATGAGAATTAAAAAAACTACACATTTAGCTTCAAACCTCAGCTATTCCAATGTACTAACAAGGATCAAGAAGCTCAGCTCTGAATACCTAAGGAAAATGCAAAATGTCAGCATCCTAAGGGAAGGCTGTTCTCACCGGCCTTGTGTGCTATTCTTTTAGTCTTTCTGATGACAATATTTCCTCTTGTAGCTTGGGTCAGCCAGGTCCTCAGAGAGTGATACAACATGGCAGACTTATTTATGAGAAGAATTATTCATAAAATATATGTGGACAATAACCTTCATAGTTAAACCTGGGCTTCTTTTCTTTGAAGCGGTGAAGACTGACAGCTGGGCAGCAAAATGCTGCACTTTCTCTGGGTCACTGGTATGTGTATGCAATGTTTATATTGTGGCTGCTTATGCTAAGGTGTGTCTTCCAAGTGATCACAATTAAAGTAGCAATTAGTGATGTATTTGAAGTACTTTCTGTTCTCATTTGCTGTATCCCATTAGTATGTTACTGACCCTGAAGGCTTTCTCACAGTCTAGTTTTGGTTGTTTTTGTTTGTTTGTTTGTTTGTTTTTGTTGTTTTTTTTTGTTTGTTTTGTTTTTTCTTTTACTGTAGCCATCCCTAGAGAATTAACCATACTGAAGAATGTATGCAGGGAGTGACCACGCCCTTCATCACTGGAAATACTTATGATTTAATGTACCTTCAGAAGAACTCCTTCTTTCGCTGTAAGTCTACTATAAACATTAGCAAAATAATATGTTATTTCAGAAGCAAATATCCATGCAGGCTTAAGATATACCTGTTGATATTGAACTGAAGTACATACTTGATGCATAAATATTTACTGATGCTGCTAGAGGTCTCTTTTATAAAAATAATTAGGCTACAACAGCTAAATAAACTGCCTGCTATTATTAAAATAACTGGTAAATTGGATTAATTGAACAAATTATGAACACATAAATAATTTTTTTTGGTTTTCTACATCTGCTGTGCAAAATAAGTGAAGACTGCCACTATTCTGATCTAGCACCATGTATAATCCACTTTCCATTCAGGTTTTATTGATGTAAATAGCTACAGTAGGTTCAGAATTATGAGGTCAATATAAAACTGTTACTTAAAGGAAAAATAATTTAATGAAAAGCAATTTTCTTGATATACTTAATGGCTATTTCTGAAAAGTGTTTGGTATCAGATGCAAAAATTGCAGCATGTCTTTGAAAGATGAATGCATAAAAAATTAGAATTGGAATATGGGAATTACAGGTGCTTATACAGAAATAGCACAAAGTCAGTAATAAAAGCATCAGGAGCTGCTGAATCCAGCAGTGTGATAGAACTGAGGCTGCCACTGCTCCATGTCCACAGGTCAAGCCAGTAGACTCACAAGCACATATATGCATAGCACACATACACACAGCTGGGCACACATGATATCACACAGGTGATACACTCAGCACTCACACAGATACAAAGAGCACCTATGCCCTCATCCTATTCCCCTCTCCAGCTGATGGATAAGAAGGTCCCTTTGTAGGAAATACATGTCTGCATTTGCAATGTGGATCCCTCCATGCTGCCCAGTAACTGACCTGTGGAGGTCAGGGCTCCCTAGTTCTGACTCTTGCGTACCAGGAGGCCACAAGGCCCAGAGTTTCTCTGCAGTTTGATTCCTCTCAGCCACAGACATACACAGCTATGAACAGGAACCTTATGGATCTTCCAGAGGAATTCTCCTGCAGTATTTGTGTTATTTTAAATAATATTGAAGTGGAATTTCTGTTTCAGGAATAGGAAAAGGAATATTGTAAAAAGAATGAGAAAGGCGCAGCTATACAAAGAAAAAAAACTTGGAGAAGATGAGACAGTAAACAAAAGGAGTTCCTCAGGGTATGTAAAGATGAAGTATACCACTGAGAGCTTAGCCTTGACCCTCATATAAAGTCATTAATTTTCTCTGATTTTTGTGTTCCTTAATGATACCTATGTATTTCTACTGGCAAAACAAGTACACAGAACCTGCAAATCACTTATTAAAATATAAAATGAATTATGATTTCAATTTCAAATTTTTCACATGTATGCATATATACATGTACATTCATGAAATAACTGCTTGGGTCAAATTCAAAAAACTGTGATTCACTAGAATATGAATATTCTGCTCCAAGACGCATGCTGAAGATTCTATTTGGCTATTTTTTTTTCCTCTGATTTAATTCCATTGATTTCACTACAGTTGCATAAGCAGATACATGACTCACTGACTTCATCAGAGCTAATATTCATGAACATAAAATCAAAGTTTTGAGCTTAGAAAAAGTTTGTGAAGGATTGAAAACAACATGAGACACCACCATATTTTGGATTGCCTCGTCTCTCCTTTGTATTCTCATAAGCACTGTGTTATGTCAAAATATACTTACCTAAGGTAAGGACCTGTCCCAGTTTTATGAAATTAACCATATAGCTAAAAGGTGGTTGTGATGGCAGTGACAATAATCAAGCTGGCTGATAATTTCTGTAGATAGTCCAGTTAGCTGGTATTTTTCCCTCAGTAGTTGAATAGTGAATCTTAATATGAAACTACCCTAAGTTCAGAGATGTCTTGCAAATAAATTTAGAATTTAGAACTTTGAGATATCGTCATTATCTATAAAATATGAAAATATTTAGTGGTCTCAAATGATGTTCTCTATCTATAATTGCATAAAATGCCATTAATGTTTTTAGGAGATACATGTATGCACCAAGGAGAGACTATATTCTTTAAATAGACATTGAGGTTTGCAGAAAGCTATTTTTAGATTGATCTCTGAATGATATTGTGTCAGCTGTCAAAGTAACATGTAACAAGCATGGGGTTAGAACTGTTAAATGCCAAACCACAATAAGACAACAGTTTTCAGCTATTGCTCATAAAAAAGTGAGTTAACTGAAAACATTTATAAACAAAGCTAACAACTGGCTTTAATGTGTTATTATTAATAACAGCGTTTACTGTATTGACACTGCTATAGTTCTACTGTATTGGTATTTCCCTTATGTAGATACATTTTTTCCTCTGGATTTTCTCATGCAGAATAAACATGCAGGAGGCATTTAAACAGGATCTGGGAATATGAAAGACCAAATTTTTGCTTGCTAGTAGGGCAATGAAAATAAAAATTATGTGAAATTAATATTGCCCGTATTTAGGAATGTCACCATTCCATAAGATGACAGAAAGCTGGAGAAGGCTGAGTGATTACATTTTGGAAACACATCCAAAACATTACTGTTTCAAAAATGAAGTTTTGAAAATTCCTTTCTCTATTCTTCCTGGAAAGATGTGGTTCTCTGTATGTCTTTCACAGCTGTGTCTCATTGAATATAATTTTTTTAAAAAATGGCTCCAGCTAGTCTGGGAATTTCTTGAATGAGCAAAGGGGCTCTTTTTACTTCATTGTTTTCCTCATAACTGAACGTTGGTGCATACATTTGCCTGCTTCAAAGATGCTCATTAATGAAAACAACAGTAAATCTCCAGTCTTATGGAAACTGTGAGGTGGTCTAATGAGGCTTTGTAGGGTGATTATCAGTTCATTTAGTCTTCCAAAGAAACAAGTAACTTGTTAAGGTTTAAAGGTAAAGATCTCAAGTCTCAATAATGTTGCCACTTCAACCAAAATATAAAATTTATGCAAAGGTTTAGCTTTTATTTGGACGATAGATAAGAGACAGGAGTTTGACAAGTTGTGTGCAAACCCATTTACATTAATCTCATTAATAAGAATCAAAGATTATGATGTATGTCCCACAGCAATGGCTTATCTTTTGTGTAAAAACTGCATCACAAAGGGAAAGAGGTGATGATTCTCCACAAACTGTCTGGAGCCTGTTCACATAATTCTTCTGGAGTGATACTCCACAGATTGCTAGAAAAGAGTAATGCAAAGGAATGTTTCCTCTTTTTCGTATGCTTTGTAAAGAAAGTATTCTTCTAAAGGAAAATGGAAGGACTGGCACCAGTGCTTTATGGATACTGGCTTTATGGGCAACTTTAATTCTCAGAAACAGATCTTTCAAAAATGAAATACCCTGTCCAGTGCAAAACACAGTTATCTGAAAAATTAAAATACTGCTCCAAATAATAGAAACCACTGGCTTATACTATGATTGATTCAGTGGGAAGAGCACCCATAATTCAAATATCAGCAGTGTAATTTTTTTTTTTTTTTTTACTGCTTTAACTAAATCATCACAGAAATAGCAAGATTAAATCTTACTTCTCCAACTAGAACCAGACAAACTAAAATGTCCAATGGGACAGTTTGTTTAAAACATTCCTGTTCACAAGATAGATTCTTCTCCTTCTCCTTTGCTAAAATTTTAATGTCATTTGTCACTTTCATCACAATGGTTTTTTTAAGCAACTCTGTGTTTGATAGTATATGAATGATGTAACTTGGGTATTCTCATTTTCAATGAAGTTTCAATATCCCAATATACCAATTCAGTTCCAAAGCACATTATTTCAATTTAAATGGCAAACTCTTACAAATTCTAGAAATGCATTAGCTTTTTCACTTTTTCATAACTTGCAGTACATGGGCATAATCACAGCCAAGGTCTGTGAATGACCTTGTTGTTGATTCTTGTCAGCTGTGGGGAACAAAGCTGACAAGTACCCAAGGGCACATAAACTTTAAAACATATGTTCGTAGCTTCAAAACCTTAAACGACAATTGATATAGATACTGATACCTGATCTGATAACCTGAGTGCCATTTATAACCAGTGATGAAACGGCAGAATTGCTAGGGTACAATTCAACACACTCAAATCCAGGCATGAGATGTTTTGTGTCTCTCTTACTATAGATGGAGCCCAGAATCAAATGCAATAACTGCACTGCAGATCTGAAGTACAATGACTCCTATTAAAGAGGTACAATTTTCAATAGAATTTGCCAAGAATTTCTGGAGTCTTGTCCAAACAATATCTTAATTTAGCTAAAAAAAACCAACCAAACAAACAAAAATAAAAACACAAACCCAAAGCACTCTGAAGATGATGTGTCTGATACAGGATGTTTTCAGTGAGCAAGACAGCTTATTCAGAGCTACTGTCAGAAAACTTAGTGAACCAGGTTTGAGGCTTGGAGACATCCTTCTGTGTTTGAAAATCTTAAGTATTTTTTTGAATACTTTCCAGAATTTTTTCCCCTCTTTCTTTTTTGTTTGTTGGTTTGTTGGTTTGTTATTGGTTAATTTTTGGTTGGTTGGTTGGTTGGGTTTTTTTGGTGTCTTGTATAAAGATTGTACTAAAAAATACATTTCAGGAGTAATCAGCATAGATTCACCGTAGGGAAATCATTCTTAACCAATCTCATTGCCTTCTACAATGGGACAACTAGCTGGATAAATGAGGGAAGAGCAGTGGCTATTATCTACTTCAACTTCAGCAAGACTTCTGACACTGTCCCCCATGGTTCAGTACCAGGCTCAGTATTATTTAACTTAGAGAACTTCTGTCTTCTTCAAGCTGACTTCCAGCCCAAAAAGCTCAGCAGCCTCTGCAAAGCAGAATGTTAAGTGCTGCAGAGCTGCTTCTGTGTGAGCAACGAGGGTGGCATTGTCAGCAAAAAGAAGTTCACAGACAAGGTGATTTAGGGTCTTAGTGTGGGCCTTCAGTCGCCTTAGGTTGAATAAGCTTCCATCAGTACGACATTGGATGTAGATACCATTTTCTTCATGTAGGTCTGTCGTGGCCCTTTGGAGCATCATGCTGAAGAAGATCGTGAATAGAGTTGGTGCAGGAATGCAACCTTGTTTTACAGCACTGGTTATTGGAAAGGGCTCAGAGAGTGCATTGCCATATCTGACTTGGCTGTGCTGATCCTTGTGTAGCAGGATGACTATTTTGAGGAACTTGGGGGGACATCCTTAACAGCCGTGATGGGGATGGCTCCTCCACTCCACAAGCCTCTCGGGGTCTGGAGGGGATTGCAAAATCCCTACGTGGGCAGGAGTAAAGTGATGCAAACATTCCCGAGATGCGTGGTGGTAGGGAAGCCTTTAATGACACGTGGAAAGGGTTTTTAAGCCCTTCAGGGGTGGGCTTTAGGAGGTAGGGTGTGATTGTGTAAGGATTCAGGGGGAGGGGAGTGGCTTGGGGGCACAGGAACCAATAAGGGAACAGGAGGACCCAGTGGAAACCCAGGAATAGAGAGTGACAGGTGAGACATCCAATAAGGTCATGGGGGGGGCGGGGCTGGATAGCCGAGGAGACGGGAACGTCTCTTTCCATAGAAGGCTGCATGTGTGCTGGAGATCTTTGGGATTTCAATCTAAAAGGGGAGACACCCGTAAATTAAAAAATGCAGGTAATATTAAATTCTAAAGTCTCTGCTCTTCCGGAAGTTGTCACAGTGATGGTCTTGTTTCTAGGGGTGTCTTCTTCCAAGATATGTTGTCTGGATTCTCCCCTGCCTCTGTCTTCCTCGTGCTGTAGCAGGAGTTTCTTACAACACATCCTAATCGTTCCAAGATCTGACACAGGTTATTTAACTTATTCATCAATGAGTTGAATGAAGGGGTAGCTGCCCCCTCAGCAAGTTTGCTGATGACATAAAGCTGAGAGGAGTAGCTAATACCCCAGAGGGGTGTGCAGCTCTTCAGAAGGACCTTGACAGATTGGAGAGATGGGAACACAACTGTCTGAAATTCAACAAAGGCAAGTTCAAGGTCCTGCACTTAGAGAATAATAACCCAAATCACCAGTGGGGGGCTGACCTGCTGGAAAAGAACTCTGTGAAGAAAGACTGGTGATCCTAGTGATGTCCCAGAGCCAACAGTGTGCCCTTGTGGCAAAGAAGGCCAATTGTATCCTCGGTTGCATCAGGAAGAACTTTGGCAGCAGGTCAAGGGAAGGGATCCTGCCGCTCTGCTTGCCCTAGTGAGGCAAATCTGAAGTGCTGTGTCCAGTTCTGGGCTCAGTACAAGAGTGACACATAGCTCCTGGAGCAGATCCAGGAGAGGGCAGAAGTACAAGCTCTTCTTGGTGGTTTGAAGCCATAGGATGAGAGGCAACTGACAGAAGCTGGAAGATCCATCTGAACATCAGGAGTAACTTCTTTGCTGTGTGGGTGACTGAGCACTGCAAGAGGTTGCCCGGAGAGGTTGTAGATTCTGCTTCTCTGGAGATACTCAAGAACTGTCTGGATGCAATGCTGTGCAATGTGCTTTAGGATGACCCTACTTGAGAAGGGAAATTGGATTAGGTGACCTTTGGTCCCTTCCAGCTTTACTCATTCTTTGATTCTGTGTAAATAGGTTCAGTGCTGCTCACTGAGACCAAGTGGAAAAACACTGTTTGCAGGCAGTACTTCAAACAGGGCAGCTGAGCCTGTGCTAACCACCAGTCCATGTCTAGGTCAGCCTGGAGGAGCGGTAGTTGGTCTCAGGCTGTTTCCCAGACTATTTTCTGCTTTGTTGCTGGAGGAAAATGTAAAAGCCTGTTTTTATGTAATTGTGCAAACAGAAGAAAATTGCACTGGCTACCTTCTGCAGAACTAGAAAAAGAGTGGAGTGTGTTGGATAAAAAGTGGTAGACAGGAAAGATGAGAAGGGCCACTTATTTCTCTGCTTTTTTTTGAGTTCAGAATCTGAGTAAATTAACTAAGGGTAATTATAACCATGTGTTCTCTGCAACAGTATTGTAATTAAAAATTATTATTGTGAACAGAAAATATTACAACTACCTTAATTTTAAACTAATTCCAAACTCATAGAAAGAATGATTACTTACAGAACAGAAAAGCAGCAAAAAGACATGGCAAAATCTTAGTTTAGTCAAATTAATGTCTTCAAACAAACACGAGTTAAAATTGCTTTTTTTTTTTTTTTGAGAAGTACTTGACATTGTCTTAAGTTTAATGTAAAATCAGAGGACTGTTGTATTTAAATTATGCAATATCAATAGTGTCCCTCCTACACTTTTCTAAGTATTTCAGTTTCTTATTATTCAGGGAGGATGATCTGACCTAAGAAGAGGATGGAAATATTAAGAAAACAGAATAGAATTTATTTTAAGTCTCATTGAACTCCCACTATAGTTGATGGGTAAATGCCTGGCTCCTTCAGTGGGAGTAGTACTAGACCTATGATAAGCACGTTGTATTTTCTAAAATACTCTACTCAGTGGTCCTATAAAGTGAAAGTCAGAAAATAATTGACCTTAAGGTTGCTTCATCTTGTAGAGGGCAAGAATTTTCTGCAAGTATCTATAGGTTTTTCTAACCTTGGAGGGACTGGATCACATTTTTAAATAGAATTAACGTCTTACGCAGTTTATTATCACTTATTTCACAAAACAAGTGATATAGACATGAAAAAAAGAGACAAAAACTGTGAATTTGGTTAGGTGACTTTTTTACACATATTTCTTAAAGTATGTGTCAGACTGGGCAGGTAGCACAAATGTCTAGCCTGGATGTTTTATAGTATTACTGTAGCAAAAGTGAAATGAAATCAAGCTATTGTTTTTTTTCTTTTTTTTTTCTTTTTTTCCTTCTCTTTGTTTTTTCTTTTCCCCTTTCCTTCTTTTTTTTCTTTTTTTTTTTCTTTCCTCCAGAGATTCTTCTTCTTATAGCACTAAAAGGCGAAGATTTAAGTGTCATTAACTTATCATGTACTTCTTCTTTCTTCAGCTTGAAATGAGTGTAAGTATAATCATTTGAGAATGGAGTAACAGCAGCTTTTGGACATCAGTTGTTTAACATTACAAATGCCAACTGCTTCAGTATTCATTGTATAATGCTCGCGCTTATGAGATTATTATAAATTCCTTCAATGGTACTGTGACTTCAGTGTTTTAATAAAGGCTGTTGCTACTTGAATCAAATGAATTTAATTGAACAGCTTTGATGATTGATGTTAATATTACTGTAATTAGATATCAATAGCAAGTAGCTGAGAAAGGCCTACATCTGTATGTGTAGGTATAGGAATCTCTGGTATATAGAATGAAACTTGAGTCAGACTCCAGCATAAGAACGTATGCAAAAATGAACCATCTCAAGACTGTAGCAGCAGAGTCAGCATGTAAAATAGCAGAGGTATTGCAAGTACACAGGTACAGGATAGTGCCAGAGGTCTCAGAACTATATATACAAATGGTCAATTCTTGATGTAGAATTGTGTAGGAACCTAGTGAAGCTGACAGTAGCTGACAGCATAGTTGGGAATATTTAAGAAAGTAACATCAACAATTAGTTGTACACAGGTAACTGTTCCAGAATTGGTCATGTGAAATTAATTACCCTGATTTTCTGCAATGTTGTGTATTTAACTGTCATTAACAGAAAATAACTTTAATGTCTGTGTTTGGTTTAAGGTTCCACCCTTGAGGTTTGACTGCATTTAAGATGCAGCACAGAGTGTCATAAAAATAATAAATAAATCAAATATAATATTTGGTAATGTTTTTGTGTATTATTGATGCAAATTTAGGCAAACAAGTATTATAAGATGAAGTGAATGTTGCCCTTTTACCATTAAACTTACAAGTTTGGGTTTGTTTTCAAGACGAGGAGCAAATCAAACCATTTGCCAAGCAAAGTGCGATGAAGACTGTTTACAGAAAATTTCAAATTTTATTACTCAGAGCTATTTCATAACCACTGTTAATACATCATGATACATGATCTTTTAGACAAAATGCTGACAAATTAGAGAGGAATTGATTTTGACCCTTTATGTCTTTGAAACTACGGGTGTTTATGCAGATGCTTGGCTTTCTAAATGAATGGTCCCACTGACATCAGTGTGACCATTTCTGTTAAACTTAGAAATTTTTTACAGGGTCAGGATTCAATTCTGCAGAAATCCAAATGCGAACAGAAGAGGACATGACTCTGCAGGTTTCTCTCATTGTTATTAATAAAGACTCAAATGCAAATAAACTAGATCTACAAGTACTTGGCAGATCCTAGGAACATTCAGTCTTTCTTTGCAAAAGAGGACTTAAAAGCAAAATCCCTCTCTTATTTTAATTAAATTTTCTTCTACAGTCAGTGCTTTTCTTTGCATGCACCAGTGGAATTTCTGTATTTCTGAAGTACTTATAATTTAATATTAAATGGTTAATAATGTAACTAGACAATAAATCTGATAATGTAAAAGCTAGATTAATATTATACTTACATTAATTGCAAAGAATATTAATGTTTAATATTACCACTACCAATTGTAGATGTAATTATTTATTCTAGTTCATTTAGTTTTAAATCACTTATAAACTTCTGAAGCTTATTACAAAATTGTGTATCTTAATGAAAACACCTAACCATTAAATTTAATGACAATCTGTGATTTAAAATCCTTCTTATTGTAATTCCTTCAAAGAATTTGTTTACTTTTTGCTATGGTTAAGTAAATCAATTTTCTTACTGAGTTTCAAGATATTACAAAATAACTTGAAACAGAAAATTAATTAGTTAGAATTTAAAATATGTACACAAGCTGTGGGGATAAAAAGAAATCCCAAAAGTCTTAGGTCATTCATGTAAATTTCATCTTAAATAAAGGTCAAGATATTAGATTATGTTGAAGAAAAAGTGTTTTTACTACTCCTAATTGTGAAGTTGCATCTGGAATTGTAATATGGAACATTATCATCAACCTTTGCACTCCATGAGGCAATAAACTCTAATCCATGTGACCATGGATAAAGCTATTCTTTAGGGAACAAGATAGCACCTATTTTCTTATCCTGAACAGCAGCATATCAACTGGACTGGAACAAAAGACAGTTTTACAGCCTGCTTGGCACAGGTGTTGGATATTAATCAATGTGACAAAGTAAACACTTTGGCTGGATGCTTTGCACATATACTTCTAGCCAGTTTGCTCATATTAGTTCAATTTGTATAGAATGTGATTTTCTTTTTGTATTTGTTTTGCATAAAAATAACAGGCAGTCTTTCTTTTCACAAACATCTCCTACACAAAGGATGAACTATGACATTTGATCTTTCCTGCAGATAATGTGATTTTTCTCTGGTCATTTTAAAGACACTGTTTTTTAATGTGCTCGTACTTTCTGGTATCAAATTACTATTGCAGCAGTGTGATACATGGAAACCAGTGAGATCAAGGTGAGTATGGCTGTTATTAAAGAACGCTGTTTGCTTCGTGAAGGGGAAAAAAAAAGAAAAAACTAGCTTATTTCTAGTGGTGAGTGATGTACCTATTTCTTCAGTGTCTTGTAACTACAGTTCATTAGAAATTATTTTCATCACCATACAGTGTGGTATGTACTGGTTCTTATGTCTTGAGTTTACAAGCATAAGAGATCAGCTGACCAGGCACCATGACTGATTGCCAACATTGCCTGACTTATGTCACTGATTATCTGAATCAAGCTTGCAGGTATCCAAACTGGAGATATACTTTTCGCATTTGTGCCTTGCTTCTGCAACACAACATCTGAAAATGTTCTATCAACATCATGGCACAAAAATTTGTGTTTTCCAAAAATTTGTTAGAACCAAAGGGAAGTTTGTTGACTAGTTTGGTTTGGCTTTTTTTTTGTTTCCCTTTCAATAGTTCTGTAGGATTCTAGCAAGGTTATTAGTTTATTTTTGTCACTCTAGTGACAAATAGTGGAGGAATTTTTTTAATTTTTTCTTAATATAGTGTTTATATAATTAAATTGAAACTTATGCAATATAGATATTCTGGTTGAATGTACATTTCTTATATTCATCAGCTGCTGTGAGGCTCTCAGCAAAAGTACATTTAAGGACAGGATATTTTTTAGTTTCATGTGAAACTATCTTATTTGGGAACCCTTAAGATAAACATAGTAATATGCAGTTTAGTGCAAGGGTCAAAGACACCTATTCCTTTCTCTGACCCATGCTGGAATGTAAGATCCCATGACCAGGCCAATAATGATGCTTAAACTAGATAGATAAAGGTTGATATATGTTTGGGCAATTAATTCATATTGCTAACTGTAATGCAGGTGTACATAGACTGAGGAAGAAAACACTGTGTTTCTTGTGTTTCGATTTCTTGTGATTAGTTCTGCTTTGTTTCATTTCACAGTGAAGACTTGTCAATAAACTGTAAGACAAAATAGTCAAATAAAAATTCTGGTGGTTGCTCTGCACCTTGACATTAGAAATGTGTTCTTGAATCATGCTGTTATACATATAAGAATGGAATTATTCATTGTTAATTTTTCTAACTAATGAAGGTCGATCATTCTGTATATAAATTATTGTATGTATATTTTTATATTGCTTTTGTTTTGAAAAATGTAGTCTAATAAATTACATTCAAAAGTATGCGCAGGTAGGTCTTTCTCATTGGATCATATGAAAACAGAAAGTGCTGCTCATATAATACATGTGTAAGTATCACCCATGAATTTATTCAATAATCATTTTCTTGGGGAAAGATTGTTTCAGATAGGATATTTGGTTTAACAACTATGAGTTGCCCCTTTGAAATGAGATTTTTTTTTTTTTTTTTTTTTTTTGGCATCTGTTTAAGGATGAAGCTTACGGAAAATACTACATTTTTAATATATGTATAATTTTGATATTCTGTCTAGGTTTAAAACAACAGAATAACGGCTATGATCCTACTATAGTATTCTTTATTCCAGACCCACAATTTTACTTGTCCTTATTGCAAACTTTTTCTTCTCACATTCTGAAGATTATAAGCCTCTTGGAGCTTTTGACTCTGATCCAAACCTTCATGCTTTTTAACACAATTGTGGCTGTGATTCAAAATTATATGCTTTTAGTACTTTATTAACATGCTTTGAGTGGGTGTGCAGGACTGCAAATATATGACATAGAATGTATATTACTATAATTTCTGAGTAAACTGTAACACAATATATATTTATTTTAACAAAGTGGATGTGTATTTGTTTATTTGGCAGTCATTCATAAAATGAAAGTGATCTGAAGTAGAAGTATTTTACTGCCTTCTGAACTAATGGTCCAAGCCTTATCACCTGGCAACACCGGCTCAGCTGTGATTCATGATATATAGATAAAATACAAGGCTACAGGCAATAATCATAAACACAAACTGGCCTCATGAGGGTAATTTCCCGTGACTCCCTCAGTAATCCGTGCACAAGGATAGGTCCTTGGAAGAGTGGTTCGGAGCAGGTGTCTAAATCAACCACTATGAATTGTCTGGAAAATGTATCTTTTTCCCTTGCTTATTGAAGAAATCCAGGGAAATTAGCCTTAAGAGGTCAGTGTTTGCTTTTGTGAATACTACTCAGGGATGAGGATCTGGAGTATTCCAGTAAACAAAAATAGTATTTAGAGCAGAGGCCCTCTGTGAACAAAATTACTCTCAATTTAAAGCTCTACATTCTGAAAGGGATCCTTATGAAAAGATCAAGATACTAAATGTCCCCTGCTTGCTCTGCTTGGGAAGCTTAACTGTGCAGTGAGTAACTACACACATACAGACAGAAAATAACTCACCTGCATGGCAACTCAAAACGAAAGATTTTGATAGGTCTTACAGCAAAAAGGTCTGTCACTGGATAACACTGTTGAATGTGCTTTTAAGGAAACTGGTGAAATTTCTCTACTGAGCCACAGAACATGAGGCTTTGGTCCAATAAAACACCTAAACACATGCCCGACTGACATTCTAACATCTGTGGCTTTATTTGTGCTTAAATCCAGAAGCTCTAAATACCTGAAATGTCAGTTCAGTACTTTAAATCAATGAAAACTAGAAATAATTTAAAGCAATTTTCTAACCTCTTCACATTTGATAACACTGATGAACTGATGCAGTTTCGTTTCAGTGCTACATACATTTTTTTTTTCTTTTTTTTCCCCCTGAATAATAAAATGCAATATATTGTTACATATTTGTTGTGGAATATTTTTTTTTTTCTCTCTTTGGTTGGGGTTTTTTGTGTGTGTGTGTGTTTGTTTGTTTTTGGGTTTTTTTCCTGCTCAGCTCAGCTCAGCTGACATAAAACTCTCAAACAATTCTGTTGGGCCTATGGTTCCTGTGCCATGGCAATGCAATATTAATACATTCAAATGAGGTGATTTTGAACTTCTGCCTGCTGTTGAATATTATATGGACTGAAAACCACAGCACTGTAGCCAGATCCAGCTGCCCTTTCAGAGAGAGAGGGATACAATTAGGGTATGTAGAGAGCAGATGTCCCCAGATCTACAGAGATGTAGCACTTGTTTCACATCAATCTCCAAGCACCAGAGGTTAAAGAGGTCAGGCTTTCTGGTCTTTCCTCCATGAAACTTGATACCAACATGCAGCCAATTTCAATGGTATAATCATTCCTGTCTCCTACACATTCATACACGTTGACTATTTTTCTTCTCCTTTTCTCTGCTATATTTGCATACAGTAATACAACTGAGAAGTTAATTTGTTAAAAGAATCAGGAAGCTTCTGTGTTGCTAACAAGGAAGATGAGCAAAGGACATCAGTAATTCTGGCTTTCACAGAACTATTTTATGGGTTTATATTGGACATAGTGACATTGTAAAGTGTATTTGCCTAATCATATTTGTGATAACAAGATTCACAAAATGTCAGTAACTAACATCCCATTACAAGCCAATGCACCTTACAGCTTTGAAAAATTAATTATATACGAAGGAATGCAAATTAGGATCTACATTGTTGAGTTCTTCATTAAAATAAAATGAAAACAAAAATCAACTATGACAAACTGGTAAAATTATTAATCAAGAAATAGGATTTTATACAAAGTAAAACATGCAAGAAGTCCACTTTCTATCCATGAAGAATTGATTCTCAGTAAGGTAAAATGATTATCTCGTTTCCCCCATCAGCAAATGTGTAACAGTAATAAGAGTGCAAATTTACACAATCAGAATGTAAAAACATCTTTATAGCTTTTTGTTGTGTTTGTTAATAGGAATATGGAAATTTTTGCCATTTCTAAATTCCCCCTTGTTACTGCTTTCAAATAGCCTCCCAGTACACTTGTTGGCTAAAGGGTATTAAAAATACAGCTTGGTTATAATGGCAGTGGTAGATTCCAGTGTTCAAAATTTTAGTAGGGCAGAATCACGCATGTTATCACTCTGGGGCTCAGATACTACCTAAGACAACATTGAAGGCTCAGGAATAATACATAGGTCATTTATTTAAAATAACTAAGTATTAACCTTAGAAACACATGTTTTTTTCATCCAGTTCTGTTTTGTTTGTTGGATTTGTACCTGAGGATACTTTTTAGCGAAAAATATAACTTGTGTCTTTAACAAAATTGCTCATTAGAATTTACTATGCTTCTCACCCTTTTCCCCAAGATAAGATACTGATATAATTAAGAAAAAACACTGAATCTTGATTATAACAAATTTTCACTCAGGAACAAAGATATATAAACATGATCAGTCATACAAAGTCCAGCAGTACGAACACTGGGATAAAGTTTCTTGCCTGTGTAGGTATTTTCAAGGCTGAACTATAAGTTCAGGTCTATATCAGAAAAAAAAAAAAAGGTTGCTTGCACAGATATGATTTTACACTTAAATTAAGAATCTTTGCCCTTTATGAAGACATAATTTATAATGCCAAAGATGTTATTCTATTAATATAACACACAAGTTGCACATTTTTATTTTTTTTTCCTTTTGTTATTTTGTTAGTGTTTCCAATAACCACACATGATAAATATTTGTTTAGGGAATTTTACCATTACAAAATTATAATTTTAAAAGGTCTTGATCTAGTGTAGTTCTTTCAGGTTCTTATGCCAGTGACTTCATTTGGAGTTACAAGCAATAAAAGAAAACCATCTATTGTATTATAGTGTGAAGAATCATATTAATCCTTCACTTCTAAAACTTCCATTCATCTGAATTTAAACAAGTGATATCACTGTTAACTTACTCCAGGGAGGTATTACTATTAGTGCATATAAAAAGACCTATAAAAATTGGTATAGAAAAGCATGGCTTAGTAATTTCCATATATTTACTTAGATAAGAGACAGATTTTCAAGATCATCTACTGGCAATCTTGATTTTATTTTATTTTATGATTTATGAACTATGAGAACAAACGTATGGAGCTACCCAGATGAATATTCTCGGAAGTGAGATGCTCAATATTTACCACAATGCCAAAAGAGTTGGCTGTAGGATCACTGACAGCAATTAATATTAAATTTGTGTACAAACTGGTTGGCAGAAAACTTTCAGTTTATACAGCATCATTCTCTGTCTGATGGCCTAATGCCAGTCTCATAGTGTGCCATACTGATAAGCAGATGCAGCAAAAGTGCAAAAGAGAGGTTAACGGGTGTAATCATCACCATGATCATGTCACATAATGGAGACACATCCCTATACTCTTCCAGAAGCGCACATGGTTGTGGATGCAGATGGTTGGAAAGGAGATCATCTACTTCTGCCATGTCCACTTGAAGAGCCAAAGAGAAGCCATGGAGATATACAGAACATTTATAAATTGTTGTCTCTACAGTTGGAAAATTTCAAACAATACTTATTTTGGTAAATCTCAATTTTCAACACCAGGATTCTTATTTGCATATTTGTATTAGCTTGTTTGTTTATTTGTTGTGCTTGTTTGATCGGTTTGTTTCTAAGTCAATGGAATAGAGAGAACTTGTTTCCTTGCTTATGAAGCTTGAAAATATCTTCAAATAATTTACTCCCCAAACAAATCGAAGTTACTATGAATCTATTAGAAGTTTTTTTCCTTTGATTTGATTGCCCTTTAGATTCTGTGCTATTCCAGATCTTTTTTTTTGTTTTTGATTCAATAAAACTGCTTCAGTAGATGTGTTATATTTCCATATTTTTCTGAAAGCCATCCTAGATTGAAAGGTTAAGAGGCATTGCAGCACTTTCTGTAAAAGACTATATTGCAAGTGATCAATTACTATATGGGTTTGATAATAGATATGGATTATGCTTTTTACATAAGATTGCCAACACTTTTTCTTACCCTCCAAATATTATGTTCATCCCCTAAACAAAACACAGCTGAGACTGTAAGATTTTGTGTCTAAGCTAGCTCATAAACCTATAAACATCAGTAAAAGAGTAAATAAGATTTTAAAAATATTTTCTGATTATAGGGTTTGATTCAAAGTGGGGCAAGAGTTAGCATTGGGTAGTTTTGTGGCTTGTAAGTGTGGATTGTCAAATATGAATAAAGGTGCATACGAAGTGGAAAATTAAAAAAATGCATTCAGCTTTTCATGGGAAATTTTTAATTAGATTCATATCATCATGGAGATACATATCTCCTCTTTTTGTTCTCTCTCCATTTTTTCATAAGTAGAATTACAGGTTTACTGTAACTTTTCTAGATGCTTTACTCTCACGGAAGCACTGAATTTACCCCAAACAGCACTGCTGCACAGCATGAAACATCTCAGAATACACTGGTTTAAACTGCACTCCCCCACCCCCTCCCCTTTTATGTGTCTCAAGTTCAAGTTTTAAAAGTTGTGTGTATATTCCGGCACTTAAGGGCCTGCATCCCGCATTTATGAACTACAACATGTACTATTCAGATTATATAATTTGAGGTGGGAGTGGATCTACCCCTAGACCATTTCTTTCTCCAATATAAAGGCTCAGACATATCAATCTTCCAGTTAAGGTTTTCATCCATCCTTAAAATGGCAATATGATGCTTTTTTTTCCTACTAAAATGAAGAGTAACATTATCTCTTTGGAGTCCAGTGACACTTTCACTTTAAGTGTGACAAAAACATTGAAATAGTACCTCCCTTTCTATTTTCCTGTGTCTTTTCTGGTCTTGTTGCAACAGACAGTAAATAAGACTCAAAAAGGAAAGCTCTCTACATTAAGAGAAGATGTTTGTCTTCTTAGTAAATTTTTGAGACAGTCATAGGCAAAGCTGGTGTGTTCATACAGAAAAAATTAAATTGGGAAAATAATTAATTTTTATCACTTAATTGCTTATAAATACAAGCAAATCCTTAAAAATGTGTTGCATTAATTAAATTAAAAGTCAACCACTTCCCAAATGAACAGTGCTCCTGCAGAGAAGGGAATCAATGGACCTTATCATATTCTATGTATCTTACATGCCATTTAGAAAATTATATTTTTATATGTAAATAGTTTGTTTAATAAGTGGCTGCTGAGTCTCTGTTAACTCTGTTAACTGTAATATACTGTACCTTTCTCCCTGTATGGAGACCTTCTCTTGTGTAGCCATAAAAAAAGCCTTAAAAAATTTCTTTAGGTGTTAACTTCAATGAACTCAACTGCTCAACTTTAAATACTAGTATTCTGAAACGAACTTGGTATGTTTTCTAAATACTTTTGTGCTGGATTGCTACAATTCTGAAATTATCAGGCTAATGCACAGTGACTACATGTTTTCTAAATTTTCTTTTTCATCCTGGAGAATCCTTTGGCTGCATGCAACAAACCTCCCCAAGGCTATTGCATGAGAGCCAGAGCAGCACATATAAACACTGCATGCTGGCTCAACACCGACTCCCAGCAAAAGAGAGAGCTCTTCTAGATAGGCTTAGCTACAAAGCTTTTATATAAAAAACATTTCTGAATATCATACTTTTGCACCACGAAATTAGTTTTCAGGTCTTTTAATATCGCTGATTCATGAAGTGAAGTAAGAGAGTATTAGTTTGCTTTAGCAAAATGTTTCAAAACAACCAAGGAATACATTTGCAGAAGAAAGCAGAGTGAAATACAACAAAGTATCTGAGGATTTATATGTAGAATAGCAAAAAAGAAAAAAGAAAAAAATATATTAAAAAAACTGTAAATCATGTGGAAAGCATTGTGAAAGCTGTGAATACAACACTATAATATGTAAATATACGTATTGTAAATATATGTAAATATATAATCTATGTAAAAATATGCAAATATAATAATTCAAAATGGGCCATTATGTTCTCATAATTCTATAAAGACCAGATATTTAAGTAACAGGCTATCATTATACTTACTGGAAGGCTTTTTAATGTGATTAAATTCTTTCAACTGTGAAGGAACTTTGAAGAGTTTAAAAACTTGCTGAGGCTTCTTTGACAAACATGTGCTGGCAAATGACAAGGAATCCAAACCATCTCCAGGTACAGAATTAAATTGTTCATGGAGAGACATTTATTCAACAAACTGATGATATGAACCTATACTTCTTGCTTCAGACGAGACATTTTCAGTGAAAGGCTCCTTATTATCTCAGAATGCTGTGTTGTCTGAGCTGCTGTATGCATACTCTTTTTACACACTCTGTGCCTTCTTTTTGGAAAATTAGAAAAGAGCTTCACTTTGTTTGGAAGTGGAATGAAAGCAAACCACAAAATCAGTCAAGAAATGAAATGTTTGTTTTCCAGATTGCCTTAGGTCTTAGAAATCAATACGTTGTAAACGGTACTACATGTCTTAAAGTCAACAGGAAAGTGTATATGCTAGAGAAGAAACTGAAAAGCTTGTGCTGGAGTCTCCTCTCATTTTATTACTGCTTAATTAGATTTCCTTAAAATTAAACTGTTTCTTAAATACATCAGGACAAGTGAAAAGAGAATCAGGACCTACTGTTACAGGGGATGAAGAATCTATAATTACTTCATGAAGTTTATTATATTTGCCAGTGTCTGGAATGTGTTGGATGTCATTTGGCAGATTTTTAATTTAATGAGTCTTTCATTTCACCTATTCATAGCAGAAAATTTTGTAAAGCAAAAACTGTAGCTGTCTAGGCATCAGGATATTGTCATCCCCCTTCAAATAATTTTAATTTATGAAAGAGTGCTGACACAGGGCAACATTAAAACAATTTACTCTGTCTTCCCTTAGTAACTTTTGTCCATCAAGTAGAGAGCAAAACACATCAGTGGGTCACCCAACCTGATAGGCAATATTAAAGTACCAAAAAGCATTGTAGTGGTATTTCTTAAAGAATTTCAAGTCTACAGGTAGATAGAGATTACAAGACTTTAGCAATAGAAAAATGTATCAAAGCCAGTACATGGGTAGAACGTTTTTTTTTTCTTTTTTTTTCTGTTACTGGGTAGCAAAGTCGCTAGTGAAAAGTTAAATGTGTGATTGCCATTTGATAGTAGGGACAATCAACAAATACTGAAATCAGTCCAACTGTTCTGGACTTTGGAACAATATAGCTCCATTGCAGTTCCTACACCAATATGTTCTTCTCACAGTATTCAATGAATGTGGCTGGAGTATCTCAAATCTGAGTGTACACCAAAATTTATAAGTTTTGTGAGGTGCTCAGATAAAATGGTGATGGATCACAGAAGTATCTAAAGCAAATAGGTAGATCATTCATCTTCTCACTCAGTAATATTCTTGAGTGTCCATTCTCTGCAAATCTATATAGTCAAGGGTAGTCAACGTGACTTTTTTCCATGGTTAGACTTAGACATTCTTAAATTTCTTTCACGATATTGGTCTCTTGTGCCTGTAACACTGAGAACAAGGCATTAATTCCTCAAACAAAATATTAGAAGGTATTAAGTATAAATATTAGAAGGTATTAGAAGTATAAGGCATTCATATATTATAGTGGAAATAAAATTTTGCATATTCTACACATATTAATGCAATTTTTACTTTGTCCAAGCAACTGAAAGTTTTTGGGGTTTACCTTTTCTGTTCATTTTTAATATATAGCTAAAAAATATAAGTGAACATTATTTGTATCTTCAAATAAATTACTTCTAAGCTTCTTGATATACGGATCAAAACTATGTATTTAATGTATTATTCCTTTGTATTTAAAGCTGTTATGCAAAATTAGTAACTATTTCTTCATCTGTAGAGTAATAATTTCTATCGCACTCAAAGTCATGTATTAGCATCTGTTAGCTGAGACTTAAAGTACCCCTGTGGGTTGAATAAAGAATACCTAAGTTTCACTTCACTTTCAGTTGAAGTCTAGCCAAATGTAGGATAAATGTGGGAAATTTCTTCTGCTCAGCAGAATCAGAGGACCTATTATCAAGAATATATTTGGTGTTATTCTGATTGAGAACATTCTTAGAACAGATGAGTAATACATTATACTTAGGCAAAACACCAAGGAATATCAAGCTTCTCTTTGCGATTATTCCAAAATAAATTATCTGCTGGAGAATAATCACCAAAACCACAATTCTGAGGTCTTGTACAAGTCAGTTTTGATTCAGATCATAGCATAGGTACATATATTTTTTGTGTATTAACACACCTTTCCAAAATAATACACAAAGTGCCTTTACCCTCTTTAGCCACTGAACCACTCTGGGAGTTTGTTTTGAAAGGTATAGCAAAATAACAGATGAGATTACTAACCCATGAGATTTTGCACTTGTAGGCTGACATAACAAAGACATTACATTTCAGCTCTGTACTTCAATATATGCTTATTTTCAAATCAACAGTGGGTAACTCCAAAATAAACAGTTGGCTTTGTATATACTTGGCTTCAAAACACAGTACACTTTTGTAAATATGGAGATACGTACTGTGTGATAGAAATTAAGTGTGATTTTTAATTTCATACTGTATATTCCACACCCTTGAACAATTCATAATTTCCAAGCTTTTCTGCAAAATTTCTTAGCATATGATTTGCATGCAAATGAACAGCTTTTAGCTCTGAATTGGTTTGTTTTGTGTTCAGATTATGTGTGTGTGTTTATAGTATTTTATGATAATGGGTTTATATATATATTTATTTACATTTATACTCAGTTATAAAAATTTCATCACTACATTTGTGGTTTAAATGGTCTATTAATTAAAGGGGAAGATAGTAGAAATTAATTGTGATTTTTACCACTGAGGTCTGATATAGCTTATACACAATTAAGTTAAGGTTTAAAAGTATTTCAAGAGCTTAGTTTCCCTCAAATGGACATGATTACCCCTCAGTTAAGATGGGCTCATTTACATTGTGAATAATTCACCATTTTCAGTATCCTAGCTTCATGAGACTTAAAGCTAAATCATATGACATGTAATGAAAGATGAATGTACTTGAAGCAAATAATCTCTTCTGAGATGAGGTGACCAGTAACATTTTGAACTAAAAAAGTTCATTCACTTATACCTAGCTGATCATACCCTATTTCTCTGTCCACCATTTTTCTTATATGTAGCATGGACATAATTGTCCAGTTTGAAGAAGAATTGGCAGCAGAATTAATTATCTGAATGCCTGAATGTGGAGGGACCTGCACATAATGTTTTAAATAATGCTTATTGTTAATTGTTTTCTTTGGCTTGGACAAGGTATTCTTCATCTCTTAATCTGAGAACTCTCATTTGCAGGCTAGACAGAACTTTTACCATGATCTCAATTTCTTTGCTAACTGAAACTGCATGTATAATAGAACCAGCCTTTCTCAGCATAAACAAAATTCATTATCTTTGTGTATTATCTCAACCATTTGCTACCACTGTAAAGTCTTAGGATTTAGGATCCAACTCTGCAGGTTGTGCGCAACAGGGGCAGGCAGACTTCCCTTCCAAGACTTAAATAGAGGTTGCAGCCAGACTCATGAGGAGGCTGGTAGCTGTTGATAGAATTAGAAAAAGATGGAATATCACTTTCTTGTAACTGTTTACAGGAATGATGGATTTATTCATAGTATCAGCTTCTGCTCCCCTGCTGTTTCACTTCTGCCTTGCTTAAATAAGCATAGGGCTACTTAGTGGGATCACACAGACTCAACTGACTTTGGAAGATGGAGCGAGATTTCCTTCAGTTAGCATTTCTTTATAATGCTTTAGCTAGCTGTGCCTTTGCGAAAAGCAGAGGTTTAAAATCTCACCCATATGCACTTTTGGAGAATTATTTAGTACTGGCAGAAGAACAGTCATGGCAGTCCACTTAGTAATTCTACTATACACCATTGATGGGATCCTTTTTGTCTTTTTCATAGCTCTTGAAGACTCAGGTTCTGAGAGAAAGTCAGTCTAAAATCCTGAATGTCAACTTTTAAAACTAACACACTGCCCAGCATGAAATGCATAAAAAGACACAGGAATCAGCATAATTTTTTTACAGGGTGAAGATTAAGATGCTGATTGACTATTTCTTTGAGAATATCTGAGGAAATTAAAACTTTTTCCTTTCATAAAATGATTGATTAGGCAATATTTTAAAGATCTCAGTTATTAGTGACTGTGTCTCCAGAGTTGATCAGAGAAAATGACTTCTTTTATTATTATTGCTTATTATTGCTTTTCTCTATACAGCCACTATCTACTAGTTTGATTCAGTATGTGTGTTGCTAAGAAGCCAATTAAAACCTGTACTAGCACAAATAATTAATGTGGGCTTCTTTTTTTTTTTTTCCGATCATTCTACCAAATTCAATCCTGACATACCTGAAGTAAGCTTTTGCTTTGAAAGTACTTCAGATTTTTTTGCGCTAATGTGATGTTTTGACTCTGCATACTAGCAAATATAAGTTGTGAAAGCTGACATAACTTGTTTTTTCAGTTGCAGTTAACATTTAACAGTACTTAAAGGTGATTGAGAACTGTGAGGCATTCAGTAAGAGCTCCCATTTTAGGGGGTGGCTTTTTGACATTGATCAAATTCAACAACATACTGAAATCAAGTTTATAAAGTAGATGTCAGTTAATAAAAGATGAATAAAACCAAAAATATTGTTTTCTTAAAAGTGATGAGATAAGCTGGATGGGAAGCATTTTACTTTTGGCAACTGCCAGAGCAACAATTAAACGTCTTCAAGATTATGTACTTTAATTATATGAATATAGTATGAAAGAAGTTTTATATTAAGTGATGTGAATATGCAATTCTTTGTTTATGAAGCTAGTTAGAAAGAATTTTACACTATAAGACACATTTTCAAAGCACTGTTTTAAAAATGTTATGTAGCTTCCTCCATATGATTTCTATCTCATTTAGGTTTGTTGGTTTGTTTGTTTGTTTTTTTAATTCATCTTCCTTACATTTTCTCTTCCTTTGGTAGTTTTTTTTCTCTCTTTTCTCATACGACCTTGCTTTTCTCAAATAGATTTTTATAATTTCCTTTTCTTTTTTTTTTTTTTTTACCTTAATATTATTTATCCCTTAAATTGCAGTACTTCCCTAGAACAACGATTCTCAAACTCCAGGAGTCATGATTCCACTTAGGGTAATGGGTATAACCATGTAAACAGAAATGTGGTTGCAAGTCTGGAAATGACCCCAGAAATGAGAATGGAAAAGGGGATTGGAAGACCTGAAGTGAAGCCAGAAGAAGAAGTGTTTTCAGAACATTAGCCAAAGGGTAAAGTAATATGTATCCAACCCTATTGTGAAAAGTGCTGTGGACTCTACAGGGGAATACTTACCAGAACAAGACAGAACTGGAAGATGATACAGAGAGTAAAAGAGGAGGTAATTTGGAGAACAAAAATAATAAAAAGTGAGAGATTCTTGGCCAAGGGAAATAAAGCCCTTTTTTTTAACCTCCACTTTCTTCTTGAACTCTTGCTCCCTCTTAAAATTGTCACTGAGTACTTCAAGCTTTCAAATGTTCTTCTTTCTCTGCCCTCTCAGGTTGCAGCTTTTCTCCATACCTTTGTGAAGAAAAACAAGGTTGGATGGTGTGGGAGGGAGCTTGCCTTTCAAACAGTCCAGTGCCTTCTGCTGATACACCGACAGATATTAAACTGCCTACCCACTTCTCTACTAAGCCATGTTTTCATAGGGCAATACAGGCCATCTCAGGTCAGGCACCATACTGCCCTGCAGTAACAAAACTCACTTCAAAGAAAGAGAAAAAGGATGCTGACAGTTGACACTGTGGCTCTTTTATGGGAAAAGGCAAGATAAGGGACCTTAGAGTTCTATAAGAAATGGCAGAAACTTTGGAGCCATCACTGAGTTAAATGTAAGAGGTTAGACTAATTTTAGTATTTGACTTTTTTTTTTTTTTTTTAACCAGGCATGACATAGAACATTTCTGATTGGATTTTCATTTCTTTCTTAGCTGGAATTTATAGCACCACCTAACACTGAGTATATTGTTTACATTTCAGTGACTATTTCAAGCTAAAGTGTTGCTAATCTGTTCTTTAAGGGCAAATCAGAAGACACATAAGGCAAGATTTAGAGTTTTGATCATAAATTCTTTATCTGTTGCGCATTTGAAATGAGCACCTCAAAGAATATCAGAGAATCATAAAAGATTTCCAGTGGAGAGTAGTGGATGTATTTTTATTTTATGTATTATGCATATGATTTGTCTATTTGTCTTTGTTAAATTTTGATCAGGTTAATATTATTGAAATCAGTAAAAGTGACACATCTAATAGCAAAGTGAGAGAAGTATTTTTCCTTGAAGAAAGCTCAGAGTGGTTTGCTCAGGATCTCATAGCTGTGCTGTTGATTATTCTCTGTTCAGTTTCACTTGCTTTTCTTCACATTATTTATTTATATAACTAAAAAAAAAAAAAGTTAATTTGGGAGAAATCAGTACAAGTTTTAAAATCAATACTCTAAGACGAAAGACACAGTAGCAAGCATGTTGGGTAGTTTACTTCCATTTGGTGTTGCTGTCTGGAAGAAAACTAATTATTTCCCATTAAATGCGACAGATTTGTGTTTACAAATACATTTGCTCTAAGGGACTTACTGAAGTGTATGTGGTATGGAAAAATTAATGGAGCACCATACAAATTAAATTAGGTGGGTAAAAATAAGAAGTTTTGTATACTACAACTATACATCCTTGAAGGAAGAGTGGAGGAGCACCCACAGTCTCAGTCTATTCCACTGTTATCTTTGAAGTGAACTGTTACCATTGAAAGAAAAAAAGACTCATGAGTAAACAAGAGGGAATGAGTATGTGAATTATTTTATTGAACCTTCTAGGACTTCTTCACACTTTGTTAACAAATACAGTTTGAGAGCATTTCAGCTGGGAGCTGTTCTAGTCAGTTAACAAATTCTTTGCAAGGCTGTGAGAGATTCATTATTGTATCCTGACATGACATATGGCTTCACAAACTGTACTGGACGCACAGGGTGATGGTCTCTCACCTTTTTGAGCAATGACACTGCTACACTAGCATTTCTCTTCAAGGAAAACTCATAAGTAAAATTCCCAGTGGAGCAAGTAGTTACATTAATCACACATTTGCAAACAGAGTCACAGTGGTGGCTCATCACAAACATGGTATTTCCAGTCTCTGTCCCTTTTGGCCTTGACATGTAGCACTGGAATTGCTGTCTGGCTATCCATTTTTTATTTCTGTTCATGTCATGCCATATCGATGAGCCACTTGTGAGCTCTGGACATACTAACTGTCCCAATATGATGAGCATTGCTGCTTTTCTACCTATTAAGTGGCATTTTTTAAAGAGTTCTGTGCAGCTGCAAAGTACAACTTGTAGACTTTCCTTGTTAGTCTCCAGCCCTCATTTTTTTTTTCATTGTTGTTTGGTTGGTTGTGTTTTTGTTTGTTTTTTTTTGGTTTGGTTTGTTTTGGGCTTTTTTTTGTTTGGGTTTTTTTTTTACCATTAACTAGCAGTGACTGAAGTGGCTCACTGGATCAGACAGTCAGGAATTACCGGACTGAGGTCAAACCATTGAAGTGATCAATGGGAGGAAGGTGGCAGCTCCGTATCCCTAGGAGGTGTGGCCATTTCCCTCCTTACCTGTGTGTCCAGAAGGTAAAATCTTGTTGAGCATCAAGCCAGAGTGGGACATCACAGCTTGTTAGATCCTATTTATATTATTGTGTGTTAACCAAGAGCTCTAATTGCTTTCTAATTGTAGACTGTATATATCCTACTTGCAGAGTGTGTTCATATCTGCCTAAAGATGCCCAAGCAAACTGTCCCAGGAGAAGGGTGGAAATTATGAGAAGAGAGTCACAATAAAAACTCAGACATCCAGTGCAACAATAGACAACTGTAAGTTTTTTAAGTTTCAATTTACTGATTTCAAAATGCCAAAGCATTTCAAACTATGTTAAGAGTATTTACATAGATGGCTAGAGGTAGGGTAGGTGCATAAGTTCTTACTGTTTCATTTTGAAATTGCTTAGATTCCAGAAATACTGCTTCTACTTATATAAATACCTTGGTCTTGACACTAGAGAGCAACTTGCCTGTATCAAAAGGAAGTTCTGCCAGACTCTTTTAAACTAAGCATTTTTCTTCCTTTCCTGAAGGATAAGCAAATATTTTTCCTTCTGACTGAAGTGTAAACCTGTCTTTTCAAAGGAAAGATATAGAGATCACCCTTTTTACTATGGCTCTGTGATCAGAAAAGAAACATGAGCTCAATTTATGTATGTGAAAAGGAGTTCAAATCTTCATGTTCCACATCTACAAATGTCTTATTCTAAGGTGGTAGTACTATTAAGTCAACACTAAAAAAAGCCTAAATATGTTCTCCTTTGTATGTGATAAAGAAGAGTGCATTGAAAGCAGAGGTGATGTATATAAGCTGGACTGTCAAGTCTAATGGTTGTTCGGTATGTTCATCTGAGGACTAATGGGTTCCAGTTTATTACATAAGATTGAATCAGTACTTTTATAAGGTAAAATGTGTAAGCAACCCTTGACGTTAGCACCAGAAAGTAAACCACCCCTTGAAACTGATTTAGATAAATTCCAAAGGAAGTGTAAAGAAGTGCACTAGTCAAAGCTGGTGGCTAAAATACTTTTGAGTTATTAGGTTTGAATCTAATAAGATAAAGATAGATATTAAGTCAGCATTTCCATGGTCTAAACCAGATCATTACTCTTCAGCTGATTTGTGGGGAAAATCTCAGCCTCACCCACCATTCTACTTCAACAGCAAATACTGTTTGGTTTTCATTTGAAAGAAATGTCAAAAGCACCTGCTTATGGGAGGTGACTCTACTCTATGAAATCCAAATGATGGGAAATGCTTAAACTCTGGAAACGATCTAGAGGAACTATCTCATGAGTCTTCAACCCATTACTGTCTTCTGCTTTTTTCAGCTTACTAATGTAAATGTATGATTTTGTGATTAGGTAATGAAATTCCAGCTTGGGGACTTTTTTTTTCAGAATTTTGTGAAAACATTTTTGTGACAAACAAAAAAACTGTATGTTCACATTCCTCAGATGCACAAACTTTCTTGGAACTTTTCAATGAAAGTTGTCAAGCATTATTCTACATTGGGATCCTGCCAAGTCAGCAACCCACAGGCACTTAAAAGGATGATTGTTAGCCAAAGAGGTGATTTATCAGCATCAGCAGTGCTGACTGATTCATTAATTGCATCAACATCATGATTAGAAATGAATGAAAATGTCTCAAAGTAAATATTTTTTGCTGATTCAGTATTTAGTAGTGCCCACATTTTTTCTTTACTGGTGAAAAGTAATTTCAGATATTACATTTTCCCAATGCCATCTTCTCTGTAGTACTCCTGTGTTTTCCTTACTAATTTTTTTCCCTTCACTCCCTAAGTGAATAGCAAATCTTTTCAGAGCCTGCTATGTGAACATAATATCATTTACAATGGAGATAGTAGAAGATATGGTTCTTTCTCAATTAATTTTGGATATAATTCTTGTCAGCTAAATTTAAATGTCTACAGTCATGACATCTACATCTGATCTGACCACCCTTGACTCACCATAAACAGCTGAATCACCTGATATACTTCACATATCTATCATAATTATAAGATGAAGATTGCATGAAAGCAATAATTTCTTCTCACTGACTGCAAGTAACTATGTCAAACACAGGAGTTTACTTTTGCCCAGAAAAGTTTCACATTCTGTGGGTTTTGTTATTTGCCTTTTAGATGTCATCTTAGGTTTTTTAGATTTTTGCTTTAGCTTATACTTACTTTTATTGGAAACAATAAATATATATATCAATAAAATTAGTGTCAAGAAACTATAATGATAATAAGCACTAATTTTTGACATCACAAACATACTAAATTCTGTTATTTAACCATTCTTCTCATGGCATATAAAAGTCATATTGAGAATATAATCCAAAACCAGTGCATTTACTTCTGTATTTCAAACACATATGAGAACAATAATGTGTTTTGATGTCCAGCTTATAAATGGAGTGTCATACAGGTTGTCTAAGTTTCATAACAGATCCTGAAAAAAAAATTGACTATTGCATTTGAGAATTAGGGAATTACATGGAAAATACAACTATAGCATCCTTTAGAATTAAACATGAGACTAAGAGATGCAAGGCAATAGAAGCCAAATTATCCCCAAATATGAAGAAGTCCTTATGACATGGATTTTACTCGTTCTTGGCTTTAGTAGGTGAATTCAGGAACTCTAAACTGCTTTAGTATTACATCTGAAATAGTGAATCTTTCTCATAAAGGAAAAGTCACCTGTACTATTTGTATTGTTCTCAATGTTTCCTAAAAAAAAAAAAAATAATTATCTTGAGCATGGATGTCAGAAGAACCACAGTCTGACAGTTTTATTTCAACAAGGTTAAGTTACCAACTATTCACTGAAAAACTGTAAACTAAACAAATAATTAACAGGATAATTTGTGAAAATTAAATACCATTTTTACCCAGTGTGTATGTTTAATTTACAAAACCTAAACATTGTGAATGTGGGCATAACCTGACAGGATATTTTTCTGTCAGAAAAAAGTATTGTCAGAACACACTGCTTGCAAGAAGATTTAATCATTAAATCATTAAACAAGGAACATAAGTATTTGATTTTGGAAAGCATTTTAAAAGAATATGAAACACTAATATACATCCCATGCCTGATATTGCTCCTTCGGAAGTGACTAGTAAGTCATCCATGTAGGTAAACAACTGTGGATTAAGTTTCTTTTACCAGAGCTATTTCTTGCACCCAACAACAGCCAAGACATTTTACATCTCTTTTCACTTATTCTGCCCTTTTAGGGTGCCTTCTGCCAAAAAAGTTCTTACTGCAGTCCTAAAAACTAACTGATAAATTGTATTTTAGACTCAGTTGCAGCATTTTGTCTTTGGAGGGCAGGCTGTGACCCACAGTAGAAAGAAAGGTATATGTCTTCTTGAAAAAGACTAGAAATAGCCATTGTGAAACTCTGACAAGGGGGTCTAGGGTCTAGGAATACTGTATAGCCCTAAACTGATCATGTGACTTACATCTCACAACCCGTTTCATATTCTCTTGTTTAGCTAAAGGGGATTAAGTGATTTAGTAAATCAGTTTAGAACAGCCATAGGATATTAACACGGGCAGTTACCATAGTGTTACACATATTTTCTCAGGTAGTGAATACTCCCCCACCCTTAAAGTTATTACACAGAAAAAAATGCCAAACGTGCAAACTAGTTTCCTTCCAATTTTTTTTTTTTTTCTCTGCCAATACATGAATTTATTAGGAATGTCATCTTATTCGGGTTCATGTTAATCCTAAAGCTAAATATGCATTACTTATCTGACCTATCCTCCTCCTGCATATCTTCCTGTTTACTGTCCAAGATGAAAAATTAATATTTAAATTTATTCTCTAGTACCTAATTATCACAACAGGGAGTTTAGGTACTTGACTCAAGGCTATGGATTTCAGTGGAGTAGGAACAGATATGAATATGTATTGCTCAACTGTAAACTGGGCTAGTTGTATTTCCTTGGTCCAGAAACTGGGTAGGTGAACATTTTGTGAGGCTGTAGTAGAGATCAGGTAAGTATTTTAGGTAGAAAAAAGATATTATTATCCTGTCAATAAAGAACTTTCATATCATATTACAAATACCTTGGTGGGCTGCCTAAGATAGTGACTCTAAGCAGTCATAAATCACCTTTTGAAGGAAATGGTTATCTTTGCATCATCTGCCTGAGAAATAAGCGCTATGTATTGCTGCTGATCATCCCTATTCAACATATGAACAGCACTAATGATGTCTGGAAGAAGTCACCTCTGGGTCTAGCTAAATTATCTCTGCTAGTGGGTACTTTGGTGAAAGATATTAGGCAGTAAAAAGAAGTATGTAGGATTGTATCCTTCCTTACTGTGTCCAGAGGAACACTGGATACAATTTGGGAAAGCAATTGCCTTTGTACTAAGAAGAAATATTTTTTTGTTCCTGGTTGCCCTGTGGTAAATCGTTGGTCATTCAGAGGTCACATTAATTAAAAATAAAAATAAAATAATAAAAAAAATGGGTTAGGTTGCAATTTTTCTGTTTGTTTGTTTAGTTTAGTTTACTTTACATTTTGTACCTTTTTGTCTGATCATTTACTTAGTGGGGTGGGGAGGGGCTGGAGGCGTTTTGGTTTTTTTGGGGTTTTTTTGGAGTGAACAAGCACAGTATGAATTCCTGGTTCCTGTACAGAGAATACCAGCATACTAATAGTTTACACACTGCAGAAAAGGAAAGATGGGAATTCAGATGCTGGTTTATGCTTCCAAAAATCACTGGATTAAAAGTCACAAAGTCTGTTAGGAGCAAGAACAAGAACTCCCAAGTGGCCCCTAAGAGGTTTTTAATCTTTAGGCTGTGGATGCATGTTATCTCATCTACTTTTCTCTCTGGCTGAATGAATCATTTATAGTAACCCAGTTGTCCCACTTTGAAAATAATCCACTCAAAATCTTCAGTAGCATCTTGGTTAGGCCATAGGTAAACAGGCGGGTGAAGAGGTTCAGTACTTTAGTGCCAGCATAAGTGTGGAACACACAGTTTCAAGTTGTTAATCAAATAATTTAACAGCTAGGCTAATCAGCAAACAGAGAGACAGCATACCATCAATGTATATTTTTATATAGAAGACAATAAGAAGGTTCTTCACAGACAAAGGTTGGGCTTAGCTTGTTATGCGTAGAAAAGTCACCAGATCCCTACTTAATGCTTTGGACTGGTTGTGCTAAGTGCTGACTCAAGCCATTACATGTTGTGTTTAGATGAGATAATAAATATGGTTTTAGAGTACCTACTACCGGATCAAAAGACTTCAGCCACATGACTGTTTTACCAAGCAGGTTTACAAGCCTTTGAAGGAATAGCTTTTTTTCTTTGCTGGTCTTATGCTGGATGAAATATCACCTGTCTGTACCACTCTGTTTTTATGCTGCTTCAGGTGTCATCTACCGACTTACAGCAAGCATAAACCTTGGTTAAAAGCATGAAGTCAGCATAAAATTCACATCATCTGCTCTGATTACCTGGACAGAAATACAGTCCTCTGCTCCAAGATGATCTGCAGTTCTTTGTGATCCAGCAATAGATGTAATATGAAATTATTATGAAATGGCATAACACAGATGACTACTGGACCACACCTTCATAGATCTGACTCTTTTAAATCATATTCTTAGGTGTGGATTCAGGAGCATATTTTCTCTGGTAGGTCAGAAAGTAAAAATACCATGCATCTTGACACTGTAGTTCGCTGTCTTATCAGAAGAGGTAAAGTTTGTGGGGCTATATTATAAATGAGAACACTGAAGTGACCTGGATTAGAAAAAAAAATAAAATCCTCTTTACTGTTGTTGCTGTTGTTAAGATCATTTTATCTTTTTTTTTTTTTTTTTTTTTTTTTTTAAATCCAGTGAACCCATTTACAATATTCCCTGAACAGCTGCATCAGAACAGACTGAGAAAACTGCATATTGCTGTGTAGGCTAAGAATAAATAACTGGGAGAGAGGAGGGAGCAGAAAGTTTTTCCACTAGAGGAAAGTACTGATGAAAACCACCCTTAGGCTCTTAATTCAGGTTTATAGATTTCACTTCCTAAGCTGGATGTCTAACTTTCAGACTTTCCAGCACTTAACATGATGTATGTTCAAGTCCCTTAACTTCTTTATTGCCTCTAATCTTTGTTCCCTGTATCTGTAACATAATTTTAATGGTCGACCTATGTATGGTTAGCTGCCTGTAGTATCTATGGAGACAGGTAGATTAAAAGGAAATACCTTAGACACCTGCTTATGACAACAAAGGTTTCAAAAGTGTCAGAACATGCTATATATTTTCACAGGAGTGTGTACGAAAGAAAGCAGAATTCTTCTTTTGTTTATATGTTTTGTAAATGGATCTCCTTTAAAGACAATTTTAGTATAGCGTGGAACTGCTAATTCATTCCTCTGCTATTGTTATTCATGTACTGAAGCTGAAAAATACACAAATACATGTTACCCCAGGCTTAAGTGTGCTATTCTTTAAGTCATATTTTCGTCAGTTGATTAGGAATTCAGTGGACTCTAATTCTGCAAGAGTGATTGAGCAACTGCTTACACTTCAGACACTGACAGACTTTAGTTTACTGCATATTTTTTATTAACAATTAGTCAGAACCTTAGGCAAGATAGCTAATGTGCTATTATTGCTATTTAGTATAATAAATCATGCTTGTAATTTGTATTAAGATATGAGAAAGATATAGGCAATTTTTGAATATCTACATCCTCCATTTTTTTAATAGTATACCTGTTGAAATGACGCTTGAAATGTTGCACCAGGTGCTAGACAATGATATTGTCTTTGTATTTTCTGCATTGCAAAAAGAGTTTGTCAGTAAGTACTGAGATTGCCTCTTCATCACACTGGCCTAACAAATTTTATGACAATTTATGGTATTTCCATTAGAGAAAAAAGGGTAGTGGGTTTGAATCCCTTCAGACACAAGAGGGGCTTGTGTTCTTGTGCACTGAATCCTAAACAGGCACTCTAACCACTGGGAGAACAGGGTACTGTGGCCATTGTTACGTTAAAAGGATAGGCATAGATAGCTTTAGAAAAATTATAAACTCCACTTAGGGGATTAAAGACCTTTACCAAGGACAAGATTATTCCTGTCACTTGAATAGACTGAGAAACCTATTCACTGAAAAGAAGTGTTCTTTAGACATTTTCTGCTGGCAGACTCTAACAAGCTTTCTCCTCTTAGTGCCAGGTGGGTTGTAGTGCACCATGCCCTCCTTTTTCTGCTGTACTTGTTTTACAAATCTGCCAGAAGGCGAGTCTTTAAGGGAGATATAATAGACCCCAGATGGTAAGACAGAAGAGATGGCAATATCTCCTGGCATCCAGAGGTTTTTAAATTAACTCTAAAGGATTTCCCCCTTTTTTAGTGCTTTTAAGCTTATAGTTTCTGCCATTTCAAGCATATTGTTTTGATTGTTCTAATTGTTATTATTTGTTTTAGTTATAGACTGGGTTGGAGTATATGAATACTTGAAGAGAAGTGTATTATTCATAACCAGAGTTTGAGGGTTTGGTTAGATGCAGTTTTTTTACCCTATTATTTTACTAAGTTGTATATTTAAGGTTATATTCACATAGAGGTTTGGAGATTCAGGATAACATGTTCCCACATTTCCTCCACTATTCCAAAGAAAGAACCTGCTCACATCTAAAATGCAGCTTGATGAATTACTTTTTTACACCTCTTAAAACTTCCTCTAATATCATGCCTACCTGTCCCTGCAGGTAGAACTGAACCGGAGACAGGAAGCTGTGATTATTTCTTCTGTTTCACATTTATACTTTATTTTCCCCCCATTAACTTCCATAGTTTTGCCATTTTTTCTATTTGTCCACTACTCTTATTAGAAGAGACAAATGAGCAAAAAAGAATTCAGTTACCAAAGGTCTTCTAATCATCACTGTTTTCATTTGCTCATAAGCTGGATCTCCATTGCCACACCTCAAACTCTTTGTGCCTTTCAGATCATAAGCTCTGCTGGGCATGCAATTTATCTGTGTTTGTACAGCACGCGGGACTATCCCCACTGGAGCCTTTGGGTGCTACCATACTGCAGTAATCATGTTCAATAGAAAGAACAAAGACAAGCTATGTTTGAAAAATTAGAGTGCACACT
Source organism: Anabacerthia variegaticeps (assembly GCA_035583185.1). Lineage (NCBI taxonomy): Eukaryota > Metazoa > Chordata > Aves > Passeriformes > Furnariidae > Anabacerthia > Anabacerthia variegaticeps. The sequence continues at coordinate 87,081,840 of JAWWEW010000112.1, forward strand.
GTACGTCAGGCATGGGCCTCTGAGCTATCCCTTCTGTTGAAGGTAGTGCTTACTTTGTAGATTTTGGATAGTTTTTGTACTTTTGGGTGCTGAAGGGGCTGATTTCAATGATTTAAACACCTCTACTTTTCAACACGGTTATGTTTGGGTATTTTAAGCAGCAATTATTTGTCAAAAAAAAAGAAAATCAATAGTTAACCATCGTTTCTTTACTGGGGCTTCCTATACTACCTTACTATACAACGATTTGGAGTGCAATGCTTAGGTAGTTTAAGGGATGCTGAAGGCTGATTTGGTCTCAGCTGCATCAAGGTGTGATATAGTCAGTGAATAAGTTCCTAAGCAAAACAGAAGCCTCAAGAGGAAACCATATCAAAACAGAGTCAGACTTAAAGGTTGTTCAGTAGGTGGCCTACCAATTACTTCAAGCAGGAGGAAAATATGTTTAGGCAGGGGGCCAAGAGGAAACTATGTGTTTTCATGCTGAAAACACTCAGAAAGGTACCTCTAGTTCTGGTCTCTGTTTCTCAGCGTTATTTGTACATATCATATAAGACATTTGTACTTTAAAAACAAGCAACAACAAAACCAGCAAGCAGAACACATGCTCAGCACAAGGTTCCCACATTCTGAGGTACTGCTCTTCTTGCTGGAGTATTGAGCACAAATGCACAGCAGTATTCTCCGCAACCAAATAATGAAAGAATGCTTTTAAGTCTTTAACAACATTCTGTTATCTTCTTTGAGAGAATTAGTTTTCTTTCAACAGACAGAAAACAACCCAATGGAAAATAGAATAGGTGAATTTTCCCCACACTTTAACATTTCTCAGTTTCAGAGTCACTTTGAACAAAACCAACTAAAAATAACCCTATCTCCTCAACAATCTTCTGTTTTCAAACTCTTCCTCCCCACACAGTCTGAATTGGGCCCTCAATTATAATTTTTAAAAAATGTTCAATGATGGAAAATCCCCTGCTTCTGTTGGATGTTTATTTTAGTTGTTAATTATTATCACTTTTATAACTTGTGTTTTGTTTTGTATTTGAATTTGTCTGGCTTCAGTTTCCAGCCCTTGATTCTTGTTACTTTTTTTTTTTTTTTCTGTTTCATTAATAAGAGCTTTAGTGCTTTCTACTCATGAAAATACTTACTCACTACCTTGAAGAGAAATTGCTTTCTTATCTCATAAAAGTTTTTGTCATTTTGAAAAATTTTGGAGAATAATTTCATTAAAGAGTCTGGAGACCAAACTCAAATACAATTGAACTTCACAATGTAAGAAAAAAATACTGAAATACTTTGTATAGATTTTTGACAACTTTTTTTTTTTAAAAGCTTTTTTTTCTTAATGCTATCATGATACTTCTAAATCTTCTGTTCATTAAAAAAAAGAAAAAAAAAACCCACAACAAATGAACAAGCTCCTTTAGTTCTCTCCATGGTAATTTTTTTTTTTCTCCACTTCCTGATATGTATCTGTAATTCTTTTTATTCATTGACTTGCTTAGTGGCAGCATAGGTTTTTCAAGTTTTTGCTACTAATTTTTAAAGGCATTTTAAAAGTGTTGTGCATGGGCAAAAAGACTCACTTTCTAAACACTTCTTTCTCATCCATACTGAAAGAATTTATCCTGCCCCTCTAATCAGCCCTAGTGAGGAAACACGTGGAGTACTGTGTCTCGTTCTGAACTCCTCAGTACAAGAGACATGTGGTCCTGGAGTGAGTCCAGCAGAGGGCTGCAAAGATGATCAAGGGCCTGGAGCATCTCTCTTATGAGAAAAGGCTAAGGGAGCTGGGCCTGCCAAGCCTCAAGAAGAGATGACTGAGGGGGGACCCCATCAGTGTCTATAAGTATCTGAAGGGAGGGTGTCAAGAGGATGGATCCAGGCTCTTCTTGGTGGTGCCAAGCAGTAGGACAAGAGGCAACAGGCAGACACTGATGCACCGGAAGTTCCACCTGAATGTGAGGAAGAACTTCTTTACAGTACAGGTGAGCAGCACAGGAACAGATTGCCTAGGCTCATTGTGGAGTCTCTGTTGCTGGAGATATTCAAGAACTGCCTGGACACAATCCTATGCCATGTGCTCTAGGATGACCCTGCATGAGAAGGAAGGCTGGACCAGATGACCCACTGTAATCCCTTCCAACCTTATCCATCCTGTGGTTCTGTGATTTTCCTCATAACATTAGTCTTGGACCTCGTGCTAAATGTTGTCTTTTAGTCTATCCTCTGTTCCCTGTCTTTTTTTTTTTTCCTTATTAGATTTTCAAATCCTTTTTACAATCTCTTCCTTGCACCAAGCAATCCTTCCATTTTGTAACAGGAATACACATTTTTTAACTTACATTAGGAACCACAGTCAAACAGTACTCTTTTTCTTCCCAAGTAAGCCATATGTGACCTATAGTCAGAATCTCCTTATCCCTTATATTAATCCCTCCACAGCCTTTTATTTCTGCTATCCTTGTTATACCTCCTCACTTAGTCTCTAAGAGGTTATAATTTTTTCTCACTTTTTTTTTTTTTTTAAATGCCATTTTTCTTTTGCTCTAATCCTGTGGACCAGCTGGCTAAACCCCTCTCTAATATGCTTCAGTAATTCTCCTAGGAAGACCTTACTATTATTTGCCTTTCTCATGACCCTTCAGCCAAATACTCATTTATATGAAAATATGAGAATTTACCACAGAATTTTCACTGACTAACCAGTTTGTCAGTTGCAGTAAAATTTTATTTATATATATCACAGAAAACAGGAAAGATAGGCTTCAGCAGAAGAACAAAAGTCTGTTTTACCTCTCTCTCTGTCTTTATTACTTTGAGCAACAGGTTTAAACATCTCCATCTTTTAAACATGGTTTTCTGTCTTCTAAAAGATTTTGACATCACAATTTGAACCATTATCGAGAGATTTCTTGAAAGAAGAAAGAAGATGTTGAAAGGATGGTGAACTGCCTGTTTAGATTTTTTTGTCATTCTGCTCCCGTATTCGATTTGGCTCCTGTTACCAAGTTTAGCTGTAAATAACAATCTAGTGAATCCACAATCTAATGTAAGTTGCAATTAGATATATTCATTAAAGCAGAGAGCAACATAATTTACATCTTTAAGAATTAAATCTGGAGAAGATAATGAAGCACCTAAGTGATAGTAAGATAAGTCATAGTAAGAAAAGAGCTGCAGTTTTCCATATTTCCCTTACATTTCTTCCTTTGTCATGTCTCTGCTGCATAGATATGTACAATTTCCCTTAACTGATGTATCCATACCAGGGAACTTACATTATTTACATCTTGTAGTATTATCTAAGTCTTTGCATGCAAATGATCATTGTAATTTTTTTTTTTTAAATGCAGAGTACTTCAGAAGCATATCAAACTATTTATCCAATCGCAAATGTGAATTTTAATACAATGTATATTTTAAAAATCTAAGCGTTTATTCACAGCAAAATGTGTTTTTCATGCACAGTACATGACTACAGAGGCATTTCACTATACGATGGAAGACAGCATTCCTGACTCTCAGCAAACTGGGTAAGCAAACAATCCTTTCACCTGTGTTTTGTTGGCATAGACTATTAAAAAGCTCAGACAAACACTTCACACACAGATCTTATGAGGGGTTAGTTGCAAGAAAGCCCCCATCAAAAAAATGGAGGAGCACAAGTCTTAGTAAAACAAAAAAAAAAATATATCGACAACAACAAAAAAATGACAGCAAAGTGAATACAGCAGCAAAAGGAACTAATCAGAAGCATATCTACATGACAATACAAGTGACAACACCAAAGCTGCCAGCCCAGATGCTTGAGAATTCTTCCAGGGAGCCAAAAGCATTTGCTGAGGTAAAAATATCTGCACAGTTTGACATCTCTGCTGCAAAAATAAGCAGGATGAGCACTATAATGAGCTGAGAATAGTATATGCCTTATCCCCCCAAAAGGCATATGTTTTTTCTTTTATTTCCAATTGACTGAAAAGACCTGTGGTAAAACACTGAAAAGAAATGACACCCCCAACTACCACCTCCCATCTTGAATAATACATTAACTGCTTCAGAATTGTTTTTCTTTCCAATAGTCAGTCACCATGAACACAGGTATGTTTTGGGCAAGAAAGCATCACATACCAAGTAAGTAAAGAGTTTTATGCTGAGTGGTTTCCTTTCTTTTACTCTAAATCATACTCAACCATACATTACAAAGTAACATTTAGTATTCAGTTTCTTATGTCTTAGTGATACTAAAGCATGAAACACACAGGGAAGTAAAAAGGCTGTTTCAGAATAAAGCTCTTGAAGTGATAGTGCTCACATGTCAATTCAAAAACTACTTTCTCTTGCTATTACTGTAATGACCCCCCTTCAACAAAAAGTCACTACGGTGTTACTTCATTATCAGAATAATTGATGAGCCAGTGCAATTATTTCTTGTACATCTAGTTGTATAATGACAATTTAAAGTGAAAACATAATTTTTCCATTGAGATTTAGAATGAGTGGATGATTTTTAGGATAATCAAATGTCAATGGAATTATTTCAGTTCCATACTGATTTATTATAACTATTAAAGCAGAAGCTAAAGTTTAATAAGTGTGTCTGCTTGGTATGCCCAGGAGCTATTTTTCAACAGTAAATAACAACCATATATAACTCTTTTCACCTGTAAAAATTGGAGGTTCAGAAGAAATGATAGAAATTTGAAAATAATCTTGTATTAGTAGACAATTTAAACCAATAGAAAAGGCTTTTTGATATGTTCTGACTATGGAATTACTTCACTGATTATCACCTAGTTTTGAAAGGAGCTGACATTATGTGTGAAACCAGGAGAAAAAAGCTAGGTCATAAAAAAAAAGAAAGACTGTCATCATGGTGGGAATAAGAAACTGACCTTTTATAACAGCACTAGAGAGAACCACTGTAATAATTACTGTAATGAGATCTATGAAAACAATTGTTCACTGACAATACACAGTTTAGAACATTTAGATGTACCTTATAGTATGCATTAATGTCAGACATAACTCAAAATCCTTAGTGTTTTATTGAGTTGATTAGGATTTTCAATATCCACATATTAATTTACTGTGAAATGGCAAAACTAGCTAATAGAAGTTTGTAATCTGAAAAGAAAATGAGACAATGGAAAAGCAAACACTTGAATATCTTTCATACAGGAAAATTATGTAAAGTATTTTAGCTCTATGATTCAATAAAACACACATCTTGATATTTTAAATGTTGTGCAAGATTTCATCATATTGAATGGACACTTCAAGAAACACAAAGAGTATTAAAGCACCACGCTGTTTTTATTCTTTATGCTGCTCTTGTTGTACTTAAAGCAAGACTGTTATCATGGAAGCCATAGAATTCCAAAGAAGTTTCAACAGTTGCAAACATTTTGCAAATAAGGCACCAAGCCTTGAGGAGGCCATTCATTACATGGTGTGCTACAGAAGCTAGCATTACAGAAGTGAGGGCAAAGCAGACATAGAAGTAACACAGAACCAGGTGCTTCCAGAACCATGCAGAAAGTATGTAGGACCATGAGTAGCAGAACCAGTAAAGCTCAGTTTCTTATGGATTTGTGTTTTACTTTGAGGATGCTGTGATGTCAAATTTGAAAGCACACAAAAATAGTTTCCTCAGAATTTAAATACCAGGATCTTTCAGCCAACTACTTATTTTTTCCTAAATTTTCAAGAATTTAATAGGTGTCTAGACTACTAAAATAACCTAAGCAGGTTAAAATGTCACTAGGATGATATCTGATGTGCATAAACTAGGTTTTAATTCTGTGTTAAGGCTTACAGAAGCATAGGAGTCTAACATATTGCCATAGACAAGAGAGATCTAGTCAATAAACTCAGTGGAGTCTAGATAGTATTTCAGCTGAGTCTCAAGAACACAGGGATTCATTTGCCCCTGTGTAGGTGTCAGTAACTGTTGTGGTTCTTTAGGCATGTTGTCTGGCTTTTGTAGATCCGTAGAAGGGCATGAGTCTCTCACAGGCCCTGTGTCATATCTGACTGACCTATGTGATACCTCAAGCAGTCTAGGACAGCCCAAAAGGCATTAGAGATCATTGCATGAGCAATTGAACCAAGCATCTACAGGCTACACAGTAGAATAAATTTTCAGACTTGTTGACTTGATGATTGTGCTGACTAGTACTCCTGTGCTGTGTGCGGCTGTTCACACTTAAATTGCCACAGAGTACCCAGTTTAGCCTCCAGCTGTGACTCTGGAAAGACACAGGTCTTTCATTTTATTGCACTATCCTATGTGTATATCTTTGATAAAAAAAGGCATCTATAATTGCACTGAATACTTACATGCAGGCAACTCCACTGAGACCCACTGACAGTAAGAGATGTCCTGATACACAGCACAGAATTCCACAGAATATTCTGGGGTGGGAGGGACCCATATGGATCCTGGAGTCCAACTCTTAAGTGAATGGCTTGTACAGGGATTGAACCCACAATCTTTGTGTTATTAGGACAATGCTCTAACCAACAGAGCTAATCTCAGGGTGTATGACTAGGATATATATAAGCATTGATACCTAGACACTTTAATTTGTCTGTATAAATCTAAAACCCGAGTTCTCACCAGAAAAACATATACATGTAGGCTATGTAGTGAGGTGAGGCTCGTCTGCTTGTGATATCAACCAAACATCATCAACATGGATTCTAAAAATTTGCTAGCTTATAACAATAATATTACAAGAAATTTTGCTGCAGAAAAATAAGAAAATAAACGAACAAAACCAGCAACAAATTAACAAGTTATTTCACATATATGTTTAACTTATATACTCTTATTGCTTAGTACATACAGAATACAGTGTGGACATTGTTTACTAGCTGTACTTTTTCAGGCAAATAGGTTCTGCAACATATGTGCATTAAAAAAATAAAAAGGTAAATAATGAAAAAAAGTATCACGTTAAAATATTTTATCTTTTCCTTTACACACTTCTGGAGCAGAAGTGTGACCACCTCCCAGGAAAACTTATAGTAAAAAGACCCACATGAGTTTTATCAACAATTATGATCAATTTTGTTTGTTTGTTTGTTTAAATACCATCCTAAGTCTGAATGCATAAAATATCTGATCATTTCTTGATTGTGCTGGTCAGATTACTATTATTGTCTGCTGTGAAATAAGGCTATGGTATTTGTTGCCAAATATCACACTTTCTAGCTGTAGGCCTTATAGAGAAATAAGAACAGAGTTTAAGTCATAAGAAATGTGACAAAGAAACGACAAAGAATCAGGAACCCTAATTACTGCAGGAATCTGAATGCTACTGAATTATCTAAGGATACTGGTTCACAAAAATCTTTTCTGGGCAGAATAAGAAGGTGGAAAGAAATAAAATGTAGAAGACTGACACAGACCAAAGTACAGAAATTAGTAAGTAGAGCAACACAAGCCAGTAAATGTAAGAAAATCAATACAAACTCACAATACCACATTTATTGAATCCCTCCATCTCATAATGATTCATCATCACTTCCATCAAAGCTGAAGCATTTTCCAGTTGTCATAAGTTTGATGGGAGAAAGTTAATCGAGCAACATTAATAAATCACCATGTCATTTTTAATACTATTCTGATTCTCATAGTTAAAGATAGAGGATAGAAGTCCAAAGGCATCTATTGCTGATGACATATGCACCATTCAAGTGTATTCTGGAAGTTCTGCATTGATTTAAATGGTAGCAATGAGAATTATTCTTCTTGAGAAAGTGATCTGGATATTAATGGTGACAGTAATGAGACAAAACACCAGAACAGTGACAATTCAGTCCAATGACACAGAAAACTGGGAAAAAAATCTAATCAGAAGAATTAATACTAAAGTGATCCCTTTATATGTTTCCAGAGTATTTTGGATTCTGTATTGCATTTTTTTGCATCCATATATTAATCCAAATTATGACAGTTCAAGATGTTACCTTTCTGTTTTCTGTCTCTCAGCATCTTGTAGGTTCTGCTCAGTAACTTTATCACTGTCTTCTTAGTATAAGAATAAAGACATACATAGAATAGACAATTTCTGCATTGTCTAACTTTTATTCAAGTATATAATGACTTGTGCAAGCCTGTGGCATAAAAGAGAAGTACTGTGAAGACTGCAAATCACTGCATTCATTCTTATGATGTCCTGTGTTATGTTGAGAATTTAATAAATGTCTTACTGCACTTAGTAGATCTACTGCTTGTCTTTTTCTGTTAACACAGTACTCAAGAAATATACATGTGAATGAATGTGAGAAGACATACTGGTATAACTGTGATAGAGCAGATGACGTTGGAAAAATATATTTAAAAATGATAGAATATAATGGGGGATAGATCAAAGGAGGGGAACACTAAAAAAGCACTAAGACTTAAAGAGGAAGAATTTCAGGTAGTGCAAGACATCTGGTGACAATTTATCCTACTTCTGCTTCAAGCAGTTTACGAAGGTGCTTGAGATAGGGAAAAAAAAATAAATATTTTGTTCCTTAATGGTCCTTTATTTATTTATTTTGAAATTACTCAGTTCAGAGCAAACAATTTTAGGAATGTGGCCTGGTGGAACTTTTGCTCATAGTTTTCCTGAAAAAAAGTAACAGTGGATTTGAAAATACACATTGCAATCTTTTTAAATTCAATATCTGTCTGAAATAAATGCTATGTGAAACTAGTTAATGAAGATATCTCACATATGTTATGCATAGTCTGGATCTTTAGAAATATCTTATTTTTGCATGGAATAATTTTTGCTGTGGGCCCATAATGTCCAAGTTTCTGTCAGTTTAAGTACTTTTCCTGAACTTTGTTTTAGAGGTAAATCTAAACATCTGTTACATGAGTTTACATGAGAAAATTCAGTTAAGTTTGAAAAAAAAAAGTACTCTGTTAGAACACACATTTAATGCTTAACTTGATGAACCTGCTTAGAATGAGTTCTGACAGTCATATCCACTGGAGTTATACATTTAGAGAAACCATGGTCAGTGAAGATCATTATTTTAATCACCCAGCTTGACTGTAAGTCACTGACATAGAGAACGAATTATACACATCAGTTATAAATGTGAGAAATCCCATTGTTTTTTGGGGTATTGCATCTATGGCTAAAAGTCCTGTGTGCAGTTTTGGGCACCACAATATAAGAAGGATATATAGCTGTTAGAAAGCATGCACAAAGGGCAATGAAGATAATGAAGGGCCTAGGGGGGAAGTTATACAAGGAGCAGCTGAGGTCACTTGGCTTGTTCAACCTAAAGAGTAGGAGATTGAGAGGAGACCTTATCATGGTCTACAGTTTTCTTATGAGAGGAAGCAGAGGGGATCTCTTCTCTCTGGTGACCAGTGATAGGATCTGAGGGAACTGCATGAAGTTATGTCAGGGAAAGGTTTAGGTTGGATACTAGAGAAAGATTCTTCACCTAGGGGGTGGTTGGATTCTGGACAGGCTGCCCAGTGAAGTGGTTATAGTACCAAATCTGACAGAGTTCAAGAAGTGTTTGGATAATACTCTCAGGCGCATGTGACTGTTGGGGATGGTCCTGTGCAGGCACATGAGTTGGACTGGGTGATCCTTGTGGGTTTCTTCTCATAGAACATCATCATGTTCTATGATTCTATGATTTTGGTTTTGTTTGCTTTTTTAGTTTGGTTGTTTGTGAGGTTTTCGTTCGATTGTTTGTTGTTTTTTCATTTTAACTAAACTAATTTAACATTTTGCTTTAAGAATATGGCCAAAGTACAAGGAACTCCAGTATCCATCAGTAGTTCCAGCTTTTTTAGTCTGCATTTCATTCTTCAGAAAGAGCAGGGATTTAGAGGCAAAGAAAACCAAAGTATCTAAATAGTTCTTATCCAGCAAAACCAGTATTAATTCTGTAGTAATGTCATGAATGCACCACCTGCCTCTGACACTCCAGTATTAAGTCATTCTACAAGATTTATGAGTTGAAATAAACTTCCTGACCCTTGTATTCCTATTTTCAAAAGAGTCATGACACAGAAATATAAATTCCGTCAATGTCTGTAACTTTATCTAGTTTTCTGATATTTTGTTCAAAGCGCTATATAATCTCTTATACATAGATTCTTGAAGTTGTGGTTTAGACTTCTGTATTTTTTGATTGGAAAGCAGTCGATGCTCATTTTAGATGGGCAGACAACCACAAATTTTTGCTTTAAATACCATCCTCTTCTAAGTTCTTTTGCCTGTAAAAGGAATTAAATTGGCCTTTGGTAATGCTGATCAGCTGGTTTCCATGACCTTTCAACATATCCTGTCTGGAGTTAAGATGAAAAATGAAAAATTCAAGTGTATAATGAGAACTGGCATATTATGATGTTCAATAACTGAATAGAGAACGATGTAAAAAGTTGGATGATAATTAAAGGCAAAGTTTTGTTCTTTAGCCTGAGTTCAATGGATTTTTAAGTCAATGATAAAAATTCTTTGCAAAACATATTTCCCATTAGACCAAGAGAATTCATATTAAACATAATCATATTTATATCTTTGAATAACATCACAAAATTAGACTTTGTAGTCAGAAATTTGTGCTTGTCATCTTCAGTTCTGGGAAATACCTGCTCCTTTCTTAATTACAAATATCAAAGAAACAAGACACTTGCATTTCCCAAGACAATAAACAAAAAATTATTATTTATTTAAAATACTTAATTACCAGTTATGTATCTGAAATTAGGCAAAATAAATACTTTATAATCAATGCACATGAAAACATAAAAAATACATGGCATGATGCTGAAATGTAAATATGCATATCTTTCTAGTTTTAAACAGGCTATGTGCTCTTCCCTGAGCAAAAATTAATTGATGAATAGACACTTTGGAGAAATGAACATGAAAGGGAGTCAAAAGCAGATGAAATTAATTTATTTATTTTACTTGCATGAGTATTCAGAAACACTGATTGATAGTATTCAGTGAATTCTACTGAGTAAAAAAATGTATATGGAGAATCCTTGAAGAGCTTTGTTCAGAATGCAGACTGTGGAGTGATAGCCCTGACAAGCTCCTAATGGGTTAAGCGAAACACCCCTGGAAGGGTACTCTCAAAAACCATTGTCAGAGGACAAAGAGGGTCCAGGAGTTTCCTTAAAGTGCTCAAGCCAGATTGATAAGATCAGTGAAGAATGGAGCGTTATGGAGATAACATGGCCTTTGCTATGTCTTATGGAAGCACAGGAAGCCAGCCTTTAAGCCTATGTCATCTCTCACCCCAGGAACTATTATTGCCTATAGCCACTCAAACTACCTAAGGAAAAAAGTATAAAAAGAGATTGGTCATAAGCAAAAAAGGGGGAAAAGAACCCCCTTCTCTGCAGGGGTAACCATCGAGCTGCCCTGTTTCCTCCCACGCCTTGGACAATGAAGGGGTGAGCAGTCTTTTACTGTTTTCTCTTTCCTTCCTATTACTTTATGACTTATACCTTTCCATCTTTACCCCACAGCTACCCTTACTCACTAATTTTACCTGACTAACATCTTTATTTCATAAACACTATACCTTGCCTTACATCTTGTAATCCATTGGGTCTTTATATTGGGTGTTCCTTTAAGGTGTGTAATTTCTTTTAACTTGTCTGTTAGTAGGAAGCAGCTATCTTTGTGTCACAGAGAGTGTTGTGTGCAATTCTTCTCTGCGCTAAGGGTTACCGGACGGGTTTAGATTGTTGTTTTAGGTTGTTGTGCTTCTGGTTCATTTTCTGTTGTAATTTAAGTATTGGTGAGGGAAGTTGTTGTGTAATGTTGTATTGAAACTTAGATTGATATGCTGTCTGTAGAGTTTTTGGAGTCTTTTTGTGTCTGTAGAGTATGTTTTGTGCTGGCTACTTTAGGGTCTTTTGTGTTATCCATTAAACAAAATCATGCAACTAATGTTATCACTGACAACAAGAAATCCACAATAATTGTCACATCCTTGTGTTAATAAAAATCATTTTGGGAACTGCTAGAGTTTAGTCCGGTTTGTTGCTGGTGCTGAGAGTGATAAAACGGTTTAGAGAACCTGATGGAAGAGGATCTCTCTTGCTGTTAAGTGTAGCTCTCATTGGAGTATCACAGTTCCTGTTCAACCAGTGAATCTGTCTTAGCGAAGGGTCCCTGTTAAGTGGGACACAGACAGACTGTGTTGGGTGTCAAAAGGCTTTGATATTCAGAGGACGCTTATAGCTAATAAAGATATATTAATACAAGCTGGGGTGGATAAGAAATCTTTGCATTTCTGCCTTCCTTTACCGTTCTTTTTAACGTGACACAAACCATCAGATGAGTTGCTTCAAGATGAGCAACTTGAAGCTTGCAAGGCATAGAAACATTGAATTATGGAATAGCCTGTGTTGAGGGGGACAATAAATATCACCTGCATCCCCTGCAGACTCTTTCATTAGAACTGGTTGCTCCAAGCCCCGTTCAACATGGCCTTCAACACTTCCAGGGATGGAGCTGTGAGGCACTGGATTTTTATATTAATTATTGCCTCAGACCAACTCAAGTTGTGGCAGAGGAAAGGGGTGAGAAAATAGTCAGTTTTCAAGTAGTTGAGGTGAGGTTGCTGTCCCACATGGACATGAGCCTCGTTGTGCAACCTCAGAGAAGCTGTCAATCAAAGGCAACCCTGGAGCACAGCCTATACCACACCTTTCTTGAAGGCTCCCTTCACGTACTTTGATCACAATTAGGTCACCCTGAGGCCTCCTCTTTTCCAGGATGAACAAATCCAGTTCTTCTAGTCTTTCCTTATAGGAGAGGTGCTCCATCCCTCAAATCATCTTGGTGGCCCTCCTCTGGACTCGCTTCAGCACTTCAAGTCCTTCCTGTGCTGGGAACCCCAGAGCTGGATACAATACTTCAGGTGGGGTCTCACCAGAGCAGAGTGGCAGCCTCACCTTCCTCCCCCTGCTGGCCATTTGCTGCAGTCCAGGATATAACTGGCTTTCTGGTCCGCAAGTCAGCCAGCACGCCCAAGTCCTTCTTGTTGGGGATGTTCTATATTTGTTCAGCCTGTATTGATTCTGGGGCATCCTAGCCTAAAAATCTGTGATCACTAAACTGTGATCACTCATATTATCATATTATCATGAGTGAAGTGTATTAGCACTATGAGTGTCAATACCAAAGTCTGTTAAGAAATGGAGGCTCCAGAAATTATGCACGCCTGAGTACAAAACAGTAGAAAACAGAAAGGAGTAAACCAAATTAATCTGTTACAGAGATAGCTCTCCCCGTTCACCTGAAAAAATCTCATGGTTTAGGAATGGTACTTCTCAATTTAGTTGTCCCAATGGTCTTGGCCATGCCTCCTCAGCAACAACCCATTCTTGGGCACTGCAGAAAACTAACCCTCTCCTTGGCTGACACCAGGATACAAAGTAATACTGAAATGAGACTGTGAAACAGTCCAACAGGGAATCCAGATAGTCCCAAAGTCTGAAGTGTAAAATATGAAAAATCACAATATCGGTCATTTTGTTTTAAGATTTTATGATGGAATTGCCTGAATATCTCTGAAAATATTTGTTAGAAGAAACCAGAACTGATATGAACGGTAAGTGCATCCTGAAGGTACGCAAGAACCTTATAAGCAGCTAGGAAATGCTACATTAACTTAATCTTTTTGTGAAGACAGACAAGTAATTTCAGTTCAAACAAAAAGCATCAGGTACATCTATAACCAGAGCACAGGTACTTTATTTTTACCCGTCTTCACAGATCTCTTTGAATATCTGTTTTTATCACTAGTGTAGTATTTTTCCCTGCAGTTAAATGACAATGGGTTTTTAACACCCTATAAAAATGCTTCCTAAAAACTAAATTAGAATAATAATAATAAAAAAATCAATATTTCACATAGCTTCTGTCCAAAGACTGGTATTCTTAATTCTTGTTAGACTTAATTCCAACCGATAAAAGTAAGCATGGACCGTAGTAATGGTTGGGATCCCCTATATATCTTCTTATTAAAGAAATGTGCTATAAACAAGAAAAGAATTCTAAGCTTATTATAGATATTTCAAGGTTGTTTACCTGATACTTACTTGAAATTCCCAAACTGGAAGTAAATTTCCAAGCCTAGCACCACACTACCCTGACAAGAACAATATTAACTTTACTTAGGATTATTAGACCTTTTTCTCAACCAAATTTGGTGAGAAAGGTATCAGGCAAGAGATGCAACACCAGGAAACAAACAGAGGTCTGATACAAAAGAAAGGTGTAACCTACTGAAGTTATCATGCTTTTTGAAGACTATCCTATTTCATTACGTTAAGTTACAGCTATCAAGGTTTTTCCTTAGTCACTCACATTTGAGGGATAAATCTTAAGAAATTTCCAAAAATAAAAATACTTCTGGCCTAATTTTCTAATGTGCTGACACCCACAGCTGCCTGTGAAATCAGTGCAAGTTTTGAGTGTTCAAGATTTTTAAAAATCTGGCTACTTATTTTTAATTAAAAATCAGATAAAGAAACATGGGGAAAGAACACATGTATAACTATCTAGGCAGCTGGAGTTTTCTGATCTCTGCTTCTTAAGCTCCTCATAACTGTCACGCTCTTACCTTGTGCTCTCCTCATCTGTTTCTTGTATCCACCTAATTTTACAATTTTAGTTCATAAACTTTTAAGGCAAGGGATATATTTTAATGACAAAGAAATACAATGTGTAGAACACACATGACAATGTCTTGCTATATATTTTTTTTCCATAATATTAGCTAAGAGCAATAATAATCAGACAAAGACTTCATCACTTCAAAATCCGAAGCATTTTCCACATGTACTGAGCAAAACACAAAAGATAATCTCCACAGATTTAAACGATCAAAAGGACATCTGTGACAATACATAAAATAGACTGTCATCCAGTGATGATTGTGTCCCAACAGTTCAATTGTAAGACTTGGTTAAAGTCGCTGTTGCTAGAATGGGCTTTTTATAAGCAGTAGTCTTCATATGTATGAGTCTATACTTTCTTTGTCTTTGAACTATTTCTTTTTATTATATACACAGCTTTTTTTATATGTGTTTATATAGATACACACTAGTTTTATGGAAGAAAAATGTTGGATGTAGTTTTCAAATATTCCCGGTTGCCTCTTGACACAATCGCATTTTATTATTCCTTGGATAGGTATGACAAACATGGAAGTATTTTTATGTAGTTTATCTTTGGCTATTTGGCTTTCACATTTCTAGTTCTGTATCTAGAAGTCATTCACTATATACAGGGCCTTAGATCTTATTGCATTTTTTTTTTTTCTGTTTGTGAAGTTAATAAAAACTGTTGTGTTGACAGGTATATCTGACACTACATTATAATTTATAATGAAATAAAGTAGTTGTATACACTTACAAAGTCTTTCCAGGTAAAGCAGACTGAAAGGCCTGAAGTCATGTAATTACAGTCAACACATAATTTGAAAGCCATGAAAAATTTAGACGAGAGAGAAATAAAAATGAAGTGGAAAAAAAAAAAATGGAGTTGAAAGCAGTCTGAGAAAAGCCTGAGGCATCTGAAGACAGTCATTACTGATGCAAGACATGGGATATGCTAAAGACAGGTAATGTCAAGTGGGAACTATAATGAGCCAAAGTTAAGCACGGCTGCCTGCCTACGAACAGCCACATAAACTACTGTAGACCTGCTTAAGCGTTTTATTTTGCTGATGGTTATCTTTGGCAGGAACAAAAGATTCCTCTTACACACACAGTTGATAAAGTGGGGTGTTATTTGAAAAAATTATGGGAGCAACCATAATTATTTCTAAATGGTTTTTGTAGGAAATGAGAAGAAAAAGATAGGGAGAAGGGAAAATTCCCTATGCATAATGGCTTATTAATAACCACAGGTATTTCTTGCATTTGGAATTATCAGCAGAGGGAGCAAAGAGTATCAGTCAGCCTAAACATTCATTTTTAAAGTAAGAATTTATGGATGAGCAAAGAGAAATAATTGTGTTAATTGCTCATTAAAATATTCCTAGAATGTCTCTTGATCCCAAATCCAGGTTAGAAAAAGCTATTGGCACTCAGAACGATCTAGAGATGGATCAGTAGTGGCACACATACTATTGTGCTTTACTGCTATAAAGATGTTTAAGTTTTTTTACACAGCCAAATTTTTAAGTGAGAGCTGATGCAGACAGAAATAAAGTAAGTCATGGCTGTAGGCATTTCTTCCTAATAAGAACCTAAGGACTCAAGCCAAGGCCACAGGTCTTACTGTCCTTATAACTGAGTTACCATCAAATTGCCTTCTATTTTCCACAAATGGAGACTTTTAGGGAAAAGACTGGATTACCTTAAAACTGATGGACACTGATGGCAATGCTACCTAAGCATTGTTTTATTTTTCTTTTTAGTTCATGTAAGAAATACATGTTTTTTTCAGTTCATCCAATTACGTAAGAGGAGATGAAATAGGTAGTTAATTATTAATTACAGTAATTTATTATGTAATTTGTTGCCTCAACATAAATTTTAGAAATTTGGCATTAAATTAATTCAAATAACAGCAACACAGGTGTTAGGATGAAGTGTTGATCTTGTATAGGGATCATACTCTACCTATTCTTAATTTTTAAATGAAAACCCACAGTCCCTCCACTTTAAGCAAATAAAGATCTTTTGCCCCATTCAGTGCAATAACTGAAGTAGAAATTTCTCCTGTGATTTCAAAAGAGTTTATATTTATCTGGAAACTCAAAGATTTAGTCTAATATTTGACTTCTTGCTCAACTATTATTTCTCAGTCTCATTAAAGAGACTACTTTTTCTTTTTTCTTATTGTCCCACCCAGCATTACACCTGGGCAAAATATAGTGCTTATTTGTAAGTTATTTTGCTGTGGCTCTCTGAGAATCTCCTTGATACAGAAAACTGCTTATTGAGGTATAGAAGCAATGACTGGTGGATATGTTCCAATAAATGCTGTATTTTGAATGCCACAGCACAAGGTGTTAAAGGAGAAAGAAACAGTCATCATAACAACACTAATAATGTAAACAAAAGAATTAACAATTTATGAGTAATGTTTTTGGATTCCTCTGCTTAAAAAGGGATTGAGTATCCATAATATTATGACTTTTTCTATTTTCAATTACTATGATTGGTCTCAATAAAAGTAACCTTCATATTTTCATAGATGAGAAAACAAATTAATTTAGAACTTGGAATTAGAAAAGTGAGTATAAAAATATTCATAATAAGCAGGAATCTGAGAATCTAAATTTCTCTCTTGCACATTCTACCTAATTCTCAACTAAGTAGTTTTGACCACAGAAGTCATCCCCTGTAAGTTCCCTTTAAAATAGATAGAATAAATAAGTAAATAAATATTATGTCTTCTTAGCTACATGAACATGACCCTGGCATAATTTAAAGGACAGTGAATGTTTTTTCCCTCTTCAGCTGTTTCACATTACAATAGGATTAGGAAGAAAAGAATTTTGCTTAAACTATCACAACCCATGTCTTGGAATTATTGCCTCTAACTTTAGGCATTTTATGTGTGCATTAGAAGCCCAGTGGCTGTGCACAGAGCACAGACAGAGAGATGTGGGTGACCTTCTAGGCGCTGAATAATATTCAAGAGAACTCTTTCTTTGTGGATTCCAGGGGAACTGTAGGCCATCTCCTCAGATTAGGCATTTATGTCTGTTTCCAAGGTAAAATGACAAAAACACTAAAAAGCCACTAAACAGAGTTGTTATTTTTAGAGCTAAAGAAGTAATTTTTAGGCCTAAAGAAGTAGGTGGAAAGACAAGCAGGCAGATATTCAGGTTTTTAGGGCTACTAATCTATGTGTTTCTTGAAAGGGACACTCTTATGTCTTTTAAACTTCTTGCTTTGCAAGTCAGATCTATAAAACACACACACAGACAGAGGTGGGGGGGCAGTGGAAAGCAACAGCTCAGATACATTAAAACTTATGTATGTATTATCCTTAGTGGGAAAGCCAGCTCTTCATTGTTGTTTTAATTCTTGTTTGCTTTGACAAGGCCAGTAAAGATAGCATTGACTGTGTTAAATCTACAAAAGAATAAACCTGCTGTTGTTCCAGCAGCAGAATGTAATTCAGAATGTAACTTCTCTCTATAAAAAATGGGCTTACATTTTTTAGAAGTGTCTGTAGTGAATTATACTACTTAAGCAATTCCAGGCTGCAGTAGTCACCCTACTGCTTATAGTACTTAACTAAAGTCAACAAAATGAACTGTCCTACTGATACTGTTTGTTGAAATATTAATTCAAATTACAGATGGAAAAATAATAAGTTCATTAGAAAGTAGCTCTGTTGTCTACCAAAGTTTGCATAGTACTGTTCTGCCCAAACTGGAGTATGTAGATATAAACAGACCACACAATAAAGATTAAAAGAAAATCAAACCTGAAAAAAACCTTTCAAATTCCTCTTTTCATGTTTTAAGTAGCATATTGTTTAAAGTGGTATTTCTTCTGAATATATTTCTTTTCGTTTTTTTTTTTTTTATCGTCTCTATCAAGCATTTTTTTGCACGATTGTTTTTAGACTCAAAAAAAAAAAAAAAAAAGCCAAGCAGATATAAGTGTGACAAAAAGACTGAAAATGTTAAACTGTGCTGTGCTCAGCTTGGATGAGGGAACCAGTGGGCCCTAAGTGCTTGGCAGTGAGATGCTGTGCCATTCCCTGTTTGTATGCTGATAATCAAAGCATTGTATGGAATGAATGCCACTTCAGTTTTATGAGCTTGTTATGTGACGTGGCATATCAAATCTGCCAAGCAGAGGACCATCTGGAAACAGGTCATCAGAATGGATTCTGACACCCTATGACAAGCAAGAGTGAAAGTGAATAACAGAATGGGGAGGAAGGAAAAACACCCCACTCCCCAAACCCCCTGGCCATAAACCAATAGAGATTAAGTAAAATAAATTCAGTTTCACTCTGCAACATTAGTTAATAAAAGGCATAGATCTACCAAAGTGAATTTAAAAACGCATTTCAAAATGTACTCACTTATGAAAAAGCTGTACTTTTTCTTTCTTTATTCTTTCAGTTGACACAAATCTTTCTGGGCATAACTGTTAACCTTTTTTCTTCTTTTACTCCACCTAGGGAATAAAAATGTTTTTTAAAAGCTTCACAGCCTGATGTTCAGCACACATTGTAGAAACACTAACAGACAGATTTTTCATAAGGGTTCTGAAGCCATTAGGCTACCGTGGTTCAGCTGAGAAGATATTGCACAATCATATATCACTGCAAAAGTAAACTTGTGCTCTAAATGTCATTCAGTTATTAAAATACCACAGCCTCTGATAGTTTGACCAAAATGAAGACCTATGAAAAGTGGTTATTTTCACTTGTTTCTTGGGCTCTTAAGCCAAATTTATCATTTATATAGACATCCTTATCAGGAGCGGATGTTAGATGAAAAATCTTGATGCTAGAACTGAAGGGTTAAAAAACTTCCAGTTTTAAGTCTTTGAGGACTGAAAACATGTTCTGCACTTTGTATAATAGAGAAACATACATAGAGCCTTATTGAAGACAGCCACAGTCCAAAACCCTGTACAAAACAGACTACAGAGTGGTTTAATGACACACCACAATTCTTCAAATAAATCAATTTAAGAAAACATTTCCACCAGCTTTTTGTTGAACTGCAATCAATCAGGTGGGCATGACTGTAGTTTCAATCTCTAGATTCAGTCTAGGAGACTATTATAAATCTCATTCTTTCTCTCTCTCTCTCTCTCGTATGGTTTTTTCCTGCTTTTTTTGAACACTGCTTGGAAAACAAACACTTCTGAGCTATAGAAAGTCTTGAGTTACAAGGTTGAAATTTTGGAGAGTAGCAAGAGAAGAAGAATCACTACTGATTGGCCTAGCAATGAATGGAAAAGGGTCATTTTTAATTATCTGAAGGTCATTATTGCAGAAAGGAAAAGATCTAGACATACTTCTTTAACTTTTTTTTTTTTTTTTTTTTTTTTTTAAGGAAACAGCTGATATTTAAAGTGAAAATGATACCCCTAGGAAATCCAAGACCTCCTTTCTCCTAATTCAGGTTTCTTCTTAAAGCTGTTGGTGTTTTTGTGTTGCATATGGATGAACTAATATTGAAAAGCAGTGAGATTGTAACTGTTATGTCATATGCTGTTAATTCCAGGAAAATTTTCCCTCATCCAATAGCATGTTGGATGTATTTTATTGGGTTTTTTTCTTACGGACTTAGTTGGATATTGTAACTAATTATCTAAATTTTTGAATACAGTGACTAAACTCATTCATCTTTAATGATGACTAAGGACAGGAGGAAGTGGAAATTTGTACTTCAGTCCTTTTATGCAGCTAGACTGTAAAGGCCAAATGTCAGAATAATTATATTAAATATTGAAGCAAAAATTCCAGGGGAAATAACTTCTTCAGGCATTTCCCTCAGGTACCCTTGGAGAAATACTATTTTGAAGTACAAAAGAACCAGTGGTGAGATGCTCATTGGTAAAGGCAAGAAGACAGGAACTCCACTACAAAGGCAGAGCAGAATTCCAAAGTAATTAATAGATCTTTTCCTTTCTTTGTCCTTTTAACCCAATCCAGTCCAACAGATTTATTAGAGCAGTTCATTAGGATATGAGAGACTGACTGAGATACCACCTGTAGTTTAATTAATATTGTTTAATCCAGGGTGATCCAAATGATCTCTAAAGGGCCATTTACTAGTTTCTTGATGAGTTTCTCTTTCTAAAATGCATTCTTGATAAATATTTAATTTCTATATTTTCATAAAGAGAAAAGAGTTAGTAAATCATTTCTTTCCAAACTGGAAACAATAGGAAAGGAGGAGAAATCTTGAATGGGATTCTTTTATTTTACACATCTCATCCTTCTCTATAGAACTGAAGATTAATGGATGACATGCTGCTATTTTTTACTTCGAAATACAGCAATATGGAATTTAATCTTTTTGTTGCCATGACACCAACCAAAAAATGGGTCAGATGTGGTGTTAAGAAAAGATTTTAACTGAATTTTAATATAACCATAAGGCTTCTTTGATGATGTCTATACATTTTAGTATATCTATACTATGTACATATAGCTCTCTATATATTTATTCTGTATATGTTTCTTGATACAGAGAAAAAAATTTAATCTCTCTTTTGTAGATGACAAACTGAAAAACAAATAAATAGCTCCTCTGGGGAGAGATGGAGAGATGTAAGTGCAGAATATGAGCCCATCGTACCCTGGCCTAAATGATCAGCAACCCATTAGCTTTCAGCATGAGTGATCTTCATACCATACTGACTGCAATTTTGGCATTTATGGTGAAGAAAAGGGTTACCAGAATATTAGTGCTATGTTCCCTAAAGAGCAAATAACATGCAGGAGGCAAGATAAAAGGGCAAAGTGGCTTGGACAGAAGGGGATAGAGTTACACATTGAAACTAATCAATGAAATCTTTAAATTACGGGTTGTAGCGAAAGAGAAGCCAGTGGATGGATTTAAAAAGTATTCTGGCTTATTTAGAGTGATTTATGTAGGACAATTTCTCCCAGTGCATAAAGATAATATATAATTGATGTGAATAAAGACAGGGAGGAGATAGGTTGATCTGAACGAGATATGGAGCCTGAAAAGAGCCAAAACAAATCAAAGCAGGGCCGAGAAAAAAGATGAATGACCTCTTAGACAAACTATCTCTCCGATGAGAGAGGTGTGATAGAGGAAAAACTGGATTTGGACCTATTAGCTGAAAGACTCTTCTTAACAGCAAAAAGAAGATGCAATGCTGTCAGGAATAGCAGATGTTTGCTAATGATTAAAAGTATTAAAGAGAAGTATCATGTTTATTTTGGGCTGTATTACTTTTAAATGTGACCACAAGACCAGAGAAATGAAATGTTGGAGAAATATGTGACTTTGTTTGGAAGTATTACCATGAAGATGATAATCATTATAAAGTTGGAGAGAAGCTGTAAAGGAGTGCCAAAAGAGAACAAGGTGAATAAAAAACCCCCAGCAAATGCTAATGACAAAGGCAAATGCCTTAATGTCTGATTTGCAAAATGCTATATGGATCCATATAGTTTCTCCTACACATCCATAGAAAATAAGCTTATGAATAGCTTTATTTAAAATAGTGTCATGTAATAGTGTGCTATATCATACAACAGGTAGAAAAAAAGTGCTGAAATTTAAGCCAAAGTAATATTCTGTTAAGAAGAAAAAGCAGAGATTGCTAGGGACTTCTATGCCTTTTCACTGTCTATTGAAGGTGCAGAAACTTGGACTCTGTCTTAACTAAAATCTGTCCACTGCTAAGTTTTTGCTGGTATAGCTTTTTAATTCATCTGCCAATATAATAAAAAAAAATAAGTTATAAATTAACTGATTAGCTTGCTCATTTCCCGTGGAGCTTCTTCCTAAAAAGATCTCTAGAATATTTTATTGCTCACTAGAAACAAACTTTTAAGCTTGTATAGGGAACAGTTGAAAGTAGAGTGCGAGATGACATTAAATGGGACCAGGAAACAGTGAAAGAAAAGTAATTTTCCGCTCTTTACAGCATTCAATCTGAAGTAGCAAGGGAAAAATTACTATGTAACCTTGGTGAAAGAAAACTTGACTTCTGATAATAATTCAACAGCATAATTCCAAATTGCCACTTAACACCTTCTATTACCTGAAACTTTTCTTTTGATTGGTTATTAAAGGGCAAGTAGTATCCTTAATTTAAGTGTATGTTTTCACTGATAGCATGGCGTTGTGGCTTTGTGTTTTTCTTTTTACAGCAAAGGTAAATGTATTTTGACAAATAATTTGTATTTTGACAGATATAATTCATCTTAAGTGAAGGAAGAGGCTATTGCAGGCAGACTGGGAGGATCTCTCAGGTACAGTGTCACTGTATCTTTGTAAGCATTAATAATGAGTTTTTGGTAAATCATCCTTGAACAAGGTCAATATTTTTACTCATTAAACCCATATTTTGATCCTCACATTTATCAGAGTGTGCAAAATAGTTGTCTTCAACACTCAGGGAAATCATGTATTCATTGCTCAGATTTAATGCTCAAGACTGGAAGACATCAAAAATGGATCAAGTTTTCTTTCCCACATGAAGCATGCATGTATGTGGGAAAGAGAGGGAAGGAGAGATTTGACAAAAGTTAGTAACATAAGTTGTTGCAGCCTGAAGCTGAAGTAACTAATCTCTTGGTGACTTATGTGGAGGTTTTATGTTCTGACTTGCCCAGCAAGTCATAAAAAAATCATACCTTAACTATTCTAGCCAGCTGCCACATTTATGAGTAAGGTCTTACTCTACAAAACTACAGATGGACAGGTATAGATATACCTATTTCTGTACAGCAGACAGTAAATATTTATTTGCAGCTGGCAGATCAACTCAAATTACCTGCAAAAAGTTCACTTCAGCCATTTATTTGGGTAGGGGAAAAAAAAAAAAAAAGAAATAAACCCCCCCAAACCAACCAAACAAAAAATTACAGGGGGAAAAAAAAAGACAAAAAGACTTCCAAAGAAACAGTATATGATCTTGAGGAAAACTTAAAACACAGGAAGACAAAAATTATTGTGGATTATGCCCCAGCCAGGCCTTATCCTGAAAGGTATTTGCTGAGTTAATTGAATGATATTTTGTTTAAAATTTATATTCCAATTAAACAAATTCAAGTAATGCACATATGGTTGCATATTCAGTTATATACAATAAATGAGTCTGGAATCCATACAGGCAAAACAAAGAAAAATAAATATAAAACTGAATCAGTATTGTATTTTCTAATACAATTAATTTAATAATTATTAATTGTTTGCAAAGTGTTCCAAAATATTATATCATACATCCTCATGGTTAAGAATTGTACACTTGTTAACAGTAGAGACCACTTAAACAGCAGTCAAGAGCAGGAAGCTGACAAAAATACATATTTTTGTACATCTTGTATACGATATTATTATGCAAATGGAAAATGAGGAGTACTAGAAATGTTATACTGAGTACAGTGTTCTTTGAAATGTTTCCTGATTTTTCCTTCTGTATACTACTGAATGCAAAGATGCTCCTGGTTCCATTTCATTTTATCTTAAGACATTAAGATGCAGACATTCCCCTGCAGGCTGTGGTGAAAACCATGGTGGGGCAGGCTCTGCCCCCTAAGCCCATGTAGGTCCACAGTGGAGCAAATATCTACCTACAGCCCATGGAGGACCCTGCACTGGAGCAGATAGTTGCACTCTGAAGGAAGATATGATCCTGTGGAGAACCCATGCTGGAGCAGTCTGCTCCTGAAGGACTGTACTCCATGGAAGGAACCCATCCTGGAGAAGATGATAAAGAACAGCAGCCTGTAGGAAGGACTCTCACTGGGGAAGTTCATGGAGGGCTGGGGAGGCTGTGGAGCAGGTGAAGAATGTGAGGGGAAAGGAACCACAGAGAAAATGTATGACGAACTGACCATGACCCTCCTTACACCATTCAAGGAAGGAGGCAGTGAAACTGGAAGTTGAGCTTGGGGAGAAAGAAGGAGTAGGGGGAAGCCGTTTTTAAGATTTTGTTTTATTTCTCGCTATCCTAGTCTGTTTAATTGACAATAAATTAAATTAATTTTCCAAAGTCTGTTTTTTTTTTTGCCTATGACAGTATTGGGTGAGTGCCTGCCCTTATCGTGAACTATGAAGATATATGAAGAGCTTTCTTCATATTCTTTGTCCCCCTTTCCAGTCGATTTGGGGCGTGATAGAGCAGCTTGGTGGGCACCTGGTGGCCAATCAATATTAACCCACCACAGACAGAAAGAGGAAGCTTGATAAAGAAACCAAAATATTAGGGTATCTAGTTAAAAATTGTGAATGTTTATTTGTGTGCCAAAGATATTTTTCATATATTACAAGTTACAAAAATATTAGATAAAAACAGAATCCATAGCATGGGCGTGAGATGCAAGTTCTTATACTGCAAAATTGTACTGTTATTTTACTGTGGCTTGCTCTTCTATTAAACCTTTTTCAGAAATTGCTTCTGCTCACAAGGCAGGAAGACTTATGCCACAAGGATGTCTGTCCCTACTTTTATATAAAATGGACTGTGACTTGCATTTTCTGCTGAACTCTGTGTTGTCAATGCATGTTAGCTTTGCTCAGAGCATGCCTAGTCAATGGGGCCCATGAGGGAACACAGTGCTAACAATGCCTAAACCATGAAACTCTAACAGCTCTGTGAAGAAGACAGTTGCATCAACTGGGGCAGAATTTTTTTGCTGATGCAGAGCTTTCACACCTAACAATACTCCTTCTTAGGAACACCTGACCTGCTTAGCACCATGGGAGATTGTTAGGTAACCATGTTCTGCCCGGAAAACTTAGCTGCTGAGCTTGCGTCTTAATCTATATGTTCATCTCTTCCACAAAGAGTCCTAATAAAGAACTAGTGGCATCTCTGTGCAGAATTAAGTACTAGATGAAGGATGAATTCTCACTACACCCCAAGGAGTTTTGGATATGTTAGATGTCTCGAGCTTGTGATAATTTACTATCCACAAACATAAGCAGACACTACTATATCCCTGAGCTCCTCCTAAGGTTATACATTTTGGTTCCATTAACTTTTCTTTGCAGCTCTTCTCAATACATGGAAAAGGACTAAATTTACTGGGGCAATTATTAATATCAAATTCTTTGTTCAGTTCATTTGGATACCTGTAACAGTTTTTTTATTTTCTGAGTTCCTGTGCAAGTTTTTTTTATTGTCTAAGTTTCAGGATGTGATGGCTCTAACATGGCTCTGCACAGCTTCTGAGTAGGGAAAGAAGTTAAAGAGAATTCTGCGTGGTATACAAGTTATCCAGCTGGGTGATTTTTCGGTCTACCTGATCTAATTACCTTTATTACCACCTCCTCTGCAAATAAAGAGTTCAGCTTGTCTTTTTGTGGATTCGAGAATGCAGGCATTTGATGGCTGTGAAGAATACCTTCATTTCAGGGTTTGAAATATCAAACTATGATTTTATTGGGACACATGCAGACACCGCAACTGTCTGATTGTGGTTTTCGGAGTGATTAGTGTGGATTTGCCTTCACCTGCTTGTGATGAGAAAGATGTGGGTGTATATTTACTTCTCTCTGTCTCTTTCTCTGTCTCTGCCTCTGTATAGAAAAGGATTTTTTTCCCTTTTCCCCTTGTGCATCATATCTCTGCTTGGTGTATCTAATTGATTTTTCTATTTCAGAGGATTGGAGCTTTGCCAGTCTTCTAGGGTCTGCCTGAAGCTTTTTATAGACCTCTCCTTCCTCGTCCCTTTGCTTTCCTTGTGAATCTTTTCCTGTTGTCGGATTTTCTGTATTTAAGTAGTTTTATATTTAATTTTTGTCTTGTTTAAGCAGGAGATGAAAGGAACTGCTTCCTTCAGGTTGCTGCTTTAGTAGGCTTTTCAGGATAGGAGGGTGGATCTCTAGTCTTTCTTAGAGCTATGGATAAAGACTAGATCAAGGGCTTGCTCTGCAGATGTCACAGGGAAGTCACAGGTAATCAAAGAGAAGTTGAAGATATATTAATGTGTGACAGAAACAAATCCAAAAACATTTAAAGCAGTTTACAGTAGTGTTACTGTGATGAGATTACAGGTTTTTACACAGAATCTGGCTTATGCCCTCAGTAAGAACTAGAAAATTTTGAAGACTTGCTAAGAAGTCTTAACAAGAGGAAGGCTGCTGAGGTTACTAAGGGTGAGAAGGAAGTAGTTTTTGGAATTTCCGTTCTATAAAACCCTGCTGGGATTTTCAGAAGGGCTGTGTTCCAACATGTATAAGGTATCTTTTCCTAGGACAACTGCATGTTTTGATCACTATACAGAGAGAAAGCAAAGATGAGCATGTGAAAGGAAAAAAAAAAAATCAGAAACAATTTTTCCTTTTTTTCCAGACAAAAAAAAAAAAAGCATCTAAGTGCATCCATGTTCATCCAGGAGTTTCAATAACTTCATAATCTTCAATGAATTTGTGCTCAGATTTTAATGAGTGTAATAAAATCAACTTAATCTGAGGTCACAGGAGGAGTGAGGAAAGCTTTCATCCAATTAAATTGCATTAAAACTGTATTTGACCTAGTGCATAGTTCAGTACTGGTAAGTGAAAACTAAATTAAACTAAAATCTTATACACATGCCTAATAATGTGAGTCTAAAGAAATTATACTGTAATAGATTATTTTATTTTAAGGTAGGAAAGGAAAAAATAAATATGAAGCTAAACTATGTGTGCATAAAACCTATGCAGCATACAGTGTGATTTAATAGGTTAATGGAAATGAAATGAAGGTATTAAGTGATTAGAAATCGATATTATAGGAAGCTGCAAAAATGAGTGACTTTGGTATTACTTACAAAATAAGTCACTGTTCTATCTGCTGTTAAGTTCATTAAAAAATTTTTTCATGGCACCGAGCTATCTGATCAGAGCACTGATGCAAAAGCAACACAGGCAAAAGCGCTCTCTGACTTGAAACTGATCTAAACTTTTTGAAAAGCTCACTTGTTCAACACCCTTTTCCTTATGCACTTATGCACTTGTGACTAGAAACTGGTATGCCACAGGCCTTTTTCATCACACCTTCCTTGTTTTTTGTCAAGAATCTAGTCCTCTAATGACAACAAGGTGTTGCTGCCCTCATTTGGGAGAACGTATCCTTTCTGTATATTCATTCACTTAGGTTCACTTCTTTCTGTGGCAGAAAGATTTTTCTTCCCTAAGCTGTTGCTTCAGAACTCAATGGCCAGACATATATGTATCTCTAACCTAAAGACATAATACTACTCTTGATTTTCCCATATGAACTGTCAGAATCATCCAGAACAGAAATTACCCACTTAATAGTTTGTACAACCTTTTAATTCTAGCTAGACTCAAGTATTAAATTTTCTCAAGTACTGGGAGAAAAGCTCCTTAAAGAAAACTACTTCTGAAAGTGTGAAGAATTAAATAATATATTATGCTACACCAATACGCTGTTATTAGAGTATGATAAATCTGAACTGCTACTATGAAAAGATGCCTGCCATGAAGTACTTGGGTGTGCTGGTGAATGAGAGACTGGAGCAATGTTCACTGGTAGCCCAGAAATTCAACATTGTCCTGAGCTGCATCAAAAGAAACTTGGCCAGCAAATCAAGGGAAAGGATGCTGCTGCTCTCCTCCTCTCTGCTGAGAATTCACCTGGAGTGCTGTGGCCAGCTCTGAGGGCCAGAAGAGGGCCACCAAGTTGATTCAGAGGAATGGAGCAACTCTCTTATGAAGAAAAACCGGGAGAATTTGGATTGTTCAGCCTGGAAAAAAAGAAGGCTTCAGGGTGACCTAATTTCTGCCTTCCAGCACCTGAAGGGAGCCTACAAGAAAGATGGAGAAGGACTTTTTACAAGAACATGTAGTGACAGGACAAGGCCGAATGAATTTAAACTGAAAGAGAGTAGGTTTAGATTAGATATTAGGAAAAAAATCGTTATTGTTAGGGGGGTGAGGGACTGGAACAGTGAAGTTGTGGATGCCCCATCCCTGAAAGTGTTCAAGAACAGTTTTGATGGAACTTTGAGCAACCTGGTCTAGTGAAAGTTGTCCCTAATCATTGCAGTTGAGTTAGAACTATATGATCTTTAAGGCCCCTTCCAATCCAGGCCATTCTATAATTCTATGTCATGTCTGTATTGCAAGAAGAATAACATATTAACCCTGTTAGTGTGCATATTGCTGACCCTCTACCCTGAGTCAGGAAAAAAGAGTTTGAGGAATTATTTACCAAACAAAACAAACATTTTAAGAGAAAGAATTTTAAAATCACTTTATGGACCATATCTATACTTTAATTTGGTGAATAACCAGAAATATTGTATGAAATTCTTCTCCAATATTTTTAATGTCTCATCTATGCAGCAACAGAGTGAACCTTGTCATTGAACTCTGCTAAATTCACAGCTTCACAAATTCATATCAAAACTGCTTTTAGCCAATAACTTTGACAGTGATTCTTTAAGTGGCCTAACCACTTGTTTGCAACAGTCTCCAGGTGAAATACTCAGGGCATGTAGATGGCATCAGGTAAGATTTGAAAAACAACTGAATGGCACTTTGAAAACTCTGACCAGCCCCAAAAGCTGAATTCCTTTGAATTCCTTCCCATAGCTTTGGCTTGCTCCAAATGAAACATTGGTGTTTTGTCTTCCAGTACACTTTTCTTGCTGACAATACAACCAGTACTGTGCCACAGGTTTGCTGGCTATTCCTGTCTATTCAGTGTATACATGCAATCAAAGAATGAGTGGAGTAAGTAAAAGAAAATAGGGAAAAAAAAGCAGAATTCCTCAGATAGTGGAATTATTGCATTCTTGCATCACCATAAGAAGGAAGACATACAAGAACTACTGTAGATGATAGCAGGTGATTGGCAAACTCTACATGTTCCTGTGGGCTTTGCCTTCAAAGCTTGTACTTTTCTTTTGTCCAGCAGATACATTTCCTTTAGCACGTCTAAGTGAATGGGAGATATAGGGCTGATCTGTTGTGCAGGAAAGAGCTCTATCTGGGCAAGAAATTATCAAATACAGATCTGCAGAGTTAGTCTAAAAAAAGACTTGAGAACAGTCAAGCATATTTTTCCCCTTACAAGTCAACAAATTATATAGCAAGAGTCATAGATTTTGAATGGAATAATCTGACAGTCTTAAGTACCACACGTCCCTGATGGTTCTCCTACGGCACAAGAATGTGTGGCAACAGGCCCTGGTTGAGGCTGTTGTTTCAGAACAAGTTCCTGCTATCAGCTTTCTGCCATCTGCTGCCATTTGTTCTGCAGAGTACAGCAAATGAGCAAGGACCAACTTTGAGTCTGACAGAGAAAAAACACCACTTTGTTTTCAGATACTTGCAGACCATTTTCACTGGTGAAGCTGAAGAACATCTGAAGCAGTAATTGAAGAAGTTCTGGAGTCAATCTTCCCAGTGAATGACTTCATCTGCCATAGCATCATGATCAGTGTGATCACTGCTGGCACAGTGGAGACAATGAAGTGCCTAAACCGAATTTCTACAGGATTCATAGAAAAGACAGGGTAGAGAATAGTTATACTGCCAGCTTGGGGAAAACAAGTGATTGTGAGATAAATTTGAAGTCCCTTCAGTAGGGCATGCATTTGTCTTTGGCTAGATAAGACTTGTGAAAATAAGAGCATCAGAAACCTGGCACAAATATTAATGACAACAGTAAGATGTCATGCTGATCCCCAAAGGCTTGAGACATAAAAGGGAAATACCCTTTCTTACTGTACAATTGTAAGAGAATGATGGGAAGAAAAAGACAAAACTGAGATAGGCAAAAAGAGGAATCTCTTTGAATTTCTTCTGTCTCTACCACAGTAAAAAGGTGTAGAACATTGTGTGTAGCACTACCCAAATAATCTCACCAGTTATACTGGCAGGAGCTAACTGACTAGCAGTGAAGTTAGTGAGGTAGGAATTGAAGTTACTTGTTTCAAAAGAAACACAGAAAATATCATTTTTCATGCATTTTCATGTTTTCCATCCTTTTTCCAGTTAATATATACTTCTAAAAACATCACTTTTCCTACCAGAAGAGAAATAGAGTGACGTTATGTGACTAAAGATTGCTCTCCACAAACACCAAGGGGCAAGAAGCACAATGGCAGGCAGGGGAACCCCAATAATCCAGTCAGAGATGCAATTCTTCTTACTGAGATCCTTCCAAGTAGATTTCTGAACAGGCCAAAATCCATTTCCTTACATGGTTGTTATACTTTTTTTTTTTGCCATGGTCCCTCATCTCAGAATCCTCAGCTCCACTATCTCATGATCACTTCCATGTACACTGCCTTTCACCTTCACATCCCTGAGCAGTTTTTCCTCATTTTTAAATGTGAGGTTCAGCAGCCAGTTCTCTCATGTCATGTCCTCTGTCACCTATATTAGGAACTTGCCATCAATGTACACTAGAAACCTGGATTCCTTGTGCTTTGGTGTGTTGTCCTTTGAGTAGGTATTGGGGTGGTCTTACTTTCCCATGAGTATCACAGCCTACAAATGAGAGTCTTCTTACAGTTGTCTGAAGAAGTCCACATCCACTTCTTTCCACCCAGGCAGTCCATAGAATACACTCAGACCCTGGCTTGCTCTTTATTCCCCACCCCTAAGCCTCAGGTCATTCATCATGTGCCTCTGGGCAAAGGTCCATGCATCTCCACTGGTCTCTCACATAGAGGGCAATTTTCTTCTTTGCCCTCCTGGCCTCTCCTTCCTGCAAAGCTCATACCCATCCATGGTAACACTCCAACCATGTGAGTTGTAATGTCCTGCCTCCACAGTCACAAGAAATGGTAGCCCTGCCACAGCACTATGACCCCGATTCCTCACATTTCCTCCCCATGCTGCATACATCAGTGTTCACATGCTCCAGAGAGGTCCAGCATCCTGTTTGTTTCCCAGAAAAGGTAGAAATCCAGATGACCCCACACTGACAACACTCTTGTGAATGTGTTTTGAAAAGGAGTTTCTCAAGTATAGAACTGCCTATGGAGGCTGAATTTTCTCTCTATTTTTTTCCCCCTCAACTCATAATTCCTAGGATAGCAGAGTAATGTTCTTAAGGAAAATCTTGGGGAAATGCAGCATACTCATGCAGCATGTTCCTATATTAAAGAATAAATTTGTTTTATTGTTCCTGGACTAATTAACAAATAGGTTTTGTATGTCAGATATAATTTAAACTGCAGAGACTAGCAGGAAGAAAACCAACCACCTGTCTAACTGCCCACTCATAGGCTGAAAGGAGCTGTGAAAGAAGTTTCATTCAAATATTCAAGTCTACCTTGAATATTTTTAGATGGAAGAATAATTGAATTTATTTATTTTTTTTTATATATACATTTCTTCAGTAAGCTTTGGTGTTGGCTTTTCTTATGAAGGGTAATAGAAAATTCTCTGTATGAAAAAAGAGGTTCAAGTTTAAGTGGATAGCCACTTCTGGATGTGTTTAATTTCCTTTTCCTTTAGCTGAATTCATAATTCTCAATAAAATTTAGTCATTTTTTTCCCCATCTATACTATATATTAAAGTTGTGTTTGTTTATTTTTTTTAAAAAAAAGATAGTTTAGAACCTCAATAAGTTAATTTCATTTTTTTCTGTTCAAGAAATAAATCAGAGTTTGTAGACAGTTGATTGCAACATGCCACTAAAATGCAAAAACTTCAAATTCATATGATTTCAAACAGCCATTTTGCATTTAATATATTAGCAAAAACATGTGAAAAAATAAATTTATGTCAGAATCACAAGTCACACCATACTAATCAAGAAAAACTATGTATAATTTAGAATATGTCGCCTTTTGCACTGAGTTTCACTGAGAGGCAGATTTGTCATAATTGATAGGATGCATTTCTCTTTGTAAAGTGAATCTTGGCTATCGGGATTTTTGAAGTCAGTTCTTGTGCAACAAATGAGATTTATTTCTTATTACCTATATAACTTATTGAATTAGGGGGAAAGAAAAAGTGTTCTGGAGTTTTATGTCTTTTCTCTCACTTACTAAGTAGCCCTACATGAACAAATTTTCAGTATCTTCTGAAGAAGAGGCTCTCCAGCAGACCTTACTGCAGCTCCAGCTGTACTGAATTGCCAGGGCAGGTCTTAGAGACATGAGGAATTCTTTTAAAATTCTTTCTATAACACTACTCTCCTGTCTTGATTTGGTTTGATGGTTGTTTTTGTTTGGTTGGTTGGTTGGTTGGTTGGTTTTTTTTTGCTTTTTAACATTCCCTGCGTAGGCAAACTGGAGAAATGTACAATGAATTATTTCGATAATTTATATAAAATCAATTAACATCTATACAGATTAAGAATGAAGTGGATTAAAAAGACAGATTACTTAGTTTGATAGGAATACGGAAGTTTTTTTCCCAGTTGAAATCTGAAGATACGGTCATCATATTCTATTCACATCATCAAAATTGCGATGTTGCTCACCTGTATTTAAAGTTCAGCTTATCCCCACCTCATAAACTCATCAGAATTCCCTATGCCTGTTAGTCTGAATTATACTATCCTCTATTAAAACTTCTGTGCTAGTCTTTAATCTGTCATTATATTTATTTTTATATTTAACTCTCAATAACTCTCTGTTCTTTACTTTCCCAATAGTTATGTGGAGTTTTTTACTATATTCAGATCTGAATATATCTGAAAAGCAAAATTATTTTATGGGTTTTATTATGATATTGCTCACTTGAGTTATTCCAGCTTTATCATCAGCGTCCCCAGGTGCGTAGTTAAGGTTTTCCAAAAGCATGTATTTCTGGATCCTACTAACAGTGAACTGAGAAAAGCATCACTTTCTTTCCCAACCTCTCATTGCTTGTATTTCCAGATATTGTTAGTTCTTTAATATGTGGAATTCATCTAGAGTACTCTAATTCCTATAGTCAATCTATATTACTTGATTTTATCATGAGAAGAGGCTAACTTGCATAATGATGTAGTTCTGTGCAACTGCATATAAATCAACTGTTTTCAGAAGAAAAGATCTCTTACTACTTTTCTTTTTTGTTGTACTTTCAAGATTACCTTACAGAGAGAGTTATAAAACAGTGGTATTGGATGTAATCCCAATATGTGAGATATTTACAGTGCCACAGTACAAGGGGGAAAAAAAAATAGACAAAGAAAAACTCTTAAACATTTAGACTTAATTTCCAAACAGCAGAAGGCTGAGTTTAGAGAACAGAACTTCAAGATGATGTTTCATACTACAAGGGACTGCCAAAGAAATCAGTTATTGCTTGGAAGTTTGCATGCAAACTTAGAGACACAAACAGATTTGTCTTTGCAGTGTTCAGCTATTTCTCAGGCACATTAAAGTCAACAGAATATAAGATAGAAACCCTATAGTTCCAAATACTTATAAACATTACTTTCCAAGGAAATGGAAATGTTTTGTTCAAACTTCCTAATACTGATAAATATTAAACTAGACTTTAATTAAATTATTTACAATTTGTAACTAGCTGAATTAACAGTACTATTCATTTACAGTAGAATGATGGATAATAGGGCACTGCTAATTCTGACAAGATGTGCTCTTTTCTACTGGGATCGAGTTAAATTTTTAGAATGAAACTGCAGTTTGGATTTGTGCTGGTAACAGTGTTGATAACACAGGGATGTTTTAGTTATTGCTGAGTAGGGCTCACACAGGATCAAAGCCTTTTCTTTTCCTCATCCCACTCCACCAGAAAGTAGTTGGGGATGCACAATAATCTGGGAATCGAGACAGCTGAGACAGCTGATCCCAACTGACCAAAGGTATATCACATACCTTATGCCATCACACTCAGCACATAAAGGTGGGGGAAGAAGAAGGAAGAAGGGGGTATTCAGAGTGATGGTGTTTTGTCTTCCCAAGACACTCTTAATGCATTATAGAGCCCTGCTTTCCTGGAGATGGCTGAACATCTGCACATCTTTTGCACTCATCTTTTGCTTTGCCTGTTAAACTATCTTTATATCAACACATGAGCTTTCCCACTTTTACACTTCCAAATCTCTTCTCCATCCCACTGTGTGGTTGGAAGGTAGTGGGGAGTAAGTGAGAAGGTGTGTGGGAGTTAGTTGCAAGGTGGGGATACAGAACAACATAAGCCTTGAACAAGTTTATAAGAAGGTTATTAGGTAAAACAATGAGTTTAGTCCTTACTTCACACATCGTATCTGGAAAAAAATCTTCTGGGTTGATGGCTGCATGGAAAATGATAAAGAAAATAAGTTGGATCACTTTTTCCTGAGCTATATTGTTGTGATACCAAGTCCTGAATATTTTTCTTGCACTAGTCTAATATTAAATTAAATTATGCATTTTCTATTCTATTATATTGTATTATTATATTTATTATAGTGGTTGTCACCCCTTTATTATTACCTTATTATTAATTGATTTACTTGATATTATATTGATTTTGTGTAATAAAACCAATAACATTCTGTAATGGACTGACATTGACTGAATGCCAGGTGCCCACCAAGCCACTCTATCACTGCCCTTCCCAGCTGGACAAGGAAGAGAAAATAAGACAGGAAACAACTCAACCTCAAACAAAGGTGGAGATAAGGCAGTTTACTAAAGCAAAAGAGAAAGTTTGCACATGCATAAACAAAGGGTTAAAAAAAAAAATGTTATTCTCTATTTTCCATCAGCAAGCAATGTTCAGCCACTTCCCAGGATGCAGGGCCTCAGCACAGGTAGTAGAAGTCAAACAGTGTAAATAACAAATGCTCACTCTTCATCCTCCTTTCCTTAGCTTTCATATCTGAGCTGATGTCATATGGTATGGAATAACCCTTTGATTAATTTGGATCAGCTGACCTAGCTGTGTCCCCTCCCAGGATCTTGCTCACTCTCTGCCCCTTGATGCAGTGTGGGGAATGTTGAGAGACAGTGTTGATGCTGTGCCAGCAGTAGCCAAACTGGTGTGTTCTCAACACCTTTCTAGCTACACATGCAAAACACAACATTATGAGGGCTGCTATGGAAAAATGAACTCCATTTCAGCCAGATCCAGTTCAATCTCCATCCCTTATTCCACACCATTTGCATTATACTCAGATCCCACAAACTGGTATATCTTCTACCTATTCCATTGTATTTATTTTTCATTACTGAAATCCCTTCTTATGAAAACATACAACTTAAACTACATCCTTAAATCACCTCTATACCCAACATACATATTTACATATTTTCAGTAACTACTATCCCCCATCCTTTTACAGACAGATACTTTTGCATTTTCATGGGTTTCTTCCACCCCTCCAGATCTTGGGGTCTGTTCTATCAGGATAGGTACTCAGGACAGGAGAAACAGCACAATCAATCAACAGGCGGCCTGGCCCGAGTCATCATTGCATTCTCCTTGTTTCTTGCAAAATTCACTCCTCATTGGTTCATATAATTCCTGCTACTTCCTGCAATGTACAACTTACACCACAGATGATTTCCCCCCAAGGTTAAATCTGCTTGAGGCACACACTGGGTCTCCCCATCCCTCCTCATTGCTCACCAAGTACACCCTGGTCCTTGAGCAAAGACAATCCCGAGAATGGGTTTGCTTTTTCTCATGGGAGGAGAAATCCACATTTATCGCAAAACTTTCATCCACATCAACAAAAACAACCATCCAAAACAAAACAAAAATTCCCTCCACAAAAATCAAAATAACATCATCACAAGGCAAAATGAATGTGGACAATTCACACAAAATCTACCTCTTGTTCCTTCAGCACAATTACAACACAAATTCACCACAACCATTCCACTATTTTACATTTAGCAATGTGTCCAGGTGGCCAAGAAGATCAGTGATATCCTGGCCTGTATCAGGAATAGTGTGGCCAGCAGGACCAGAAAAGTAATTCTTCTTCTGTACTCAACACTGGTGAGGCAGCACCTCAAGTGCTGTGTCCAGTTCTGGGCCCCTTAATTTAGGAAGGACATTGAGGTGCTGGAGTGGGTCCAGAGAAGTGCAATTAGGCTGGTGAAGAGATTAGAGCACAAGTTCTATGGGGAGCAGCTGAGGGAGCTGGGGTTGTTTAGCCTGGAGAAGAAGAGACTCAGGGGAGACCTTATCGCTCTCTACAACTACCTGAATGGAAGTGGTAGTGAAGTGGGGACTGGTCTCTTCTCCCAGGTAACAAGCAGTAGGACAAGAGGGCACAGTCTTAAGCTGCATCACAGGAGGTTTGGGTTAGATATTAGAAAGAAGTTCTTTACAGAAAGAGTGATTGGGCATTGGAATGGGCTGCCCAGGGAGGTCATCGTGTCATCATCCCTGGAGGTATTTAAGGAGAGACTGGAAGTGGCACTAAGTGCCATGGTCTAGTAGGCAGAATGGTGTTGGGTCAAAAGTTGTACTCAATGATCTCAGAAATATTTTTCAATCTTGATGATTCTATGATTGTTCAGCACTTGTTTTTCCTGTTAACTCTCCCAATTACTATGTTTATCTCGTAATCCTCGTGATCCAAGTCATGGCACCAAAAAGACTATAGTAGGTTGACCCTGGCTAGTTGCCAGGCACCCAGCAGAACCACTCTATCATTCCCTTCTGCAACTGGACAGGAGAGAGAAAATATAGCAAAAGGTTATGAGTTGAGATAGGACTGGGAGAGATACTCACGGAATACTGTCATGGGCAAAACAGACTCAATAACTGGAATATTAATTGAATTTATTACCAACAAAATTCCAGCAGGATAATAACAAGTAAAAACAGACCTTAAAAACACCTTCCCCACTCCTTCCTCCCTCCCAGCAATACCTCTTCCCTCTCAGTGTTGCAGGAAGATGAGGAATGGGGATTACTCTCAGTTCATTACAGGTTGTTTCTGCTACTGTTCAGGGAGAGGAGCCCATTAATCTGCTCCGGTGTGGGACCCCTCCCATGGGAGACAGTTCTCCTCCAACTTCTCCAATGTGGGTCCCTCCCATGGGCAACAACTCTCCACAAACTGCTGTATCGTGGGTCACTCCTCCTTGGGGTGCAGTCCTTCAAGCACAGGCTGCTCCATTATGAGTCCCCCACAGGGTCATCAGTCCTACCAGGAAACCTGCTCCAGCATGGGCTCCTCTCTCCATGGGTCTTCAAGTCTCTGCCAGGTCTGTGCTCCAGCACGGGTTTTCCACAGGTTCATAGCCCTCTTGAAAAGTGGTAAAACAGTGGAAAGAAAAGTATTAATACAAACAGAAGTTTGCATTTATAGACAGAATTATAATGATAAAAAGAAAGTTGGAAAATTATAATTTAAATTAACATGTATGGTTTAGGATAACTCCCCATGTATATGACATTAAACAATAGAATTTTGTTCATAAAAGAAACAATCAGAAATAACACATAGCTCTATAAACTGGATTTCTCTGTTTGAAAGAGATAATTTTTACTATACAATACTGCAGAGAGCTGGGAATCAAAAACATCACACTTAGCTTTACAATTAAAATATTTATTAAAAATACTATTAATTCCAGGTGCACTTGGAGAGAGTTTTAAAAAGTGAAAGAGGGGAAATTGTCTTCAGTGCCTCATGGAAGTCAATGCACTAAGAGAACAGAAGAATCAAAACTGCATGAGTAACAAACTCAGCATGTGGTGTCAAGTCATTACAAACCCCATTGAGATCCCACTTGGTGGTATTGCTAAATCGAAAACTACATGGAATATATGAAATAATTGACTCTTGGTTGGTTACCTACTTATACCATCAGTTTTCTTCTGAAAACCTTTTGAAGAAGTGAAGAATTAATTTGGATCATTGAAAACATCCGAATCCAAAATTATTCCACTTTTTTAAAAAAAACCCCAAACCCTAGAAACAGGTCTAAAGATCGTGGCACTTAAAACTCTTAGGAAAGAATTCTTAAAAAACCCAAACAAACAAACAAACAAAAAAACCAAACACAAAACCCCACCCAAAACAAACAAACAAACAAACAAACTGAAAAAAAAACCACAGAAAAAAGTGTTCGTGGTTTTAACAGATACCAGTCTATTAAAATCAATTCAATTTGTCTTTATTTGTGTACAAAACAGAATAAACATTGGAATAATATCAAATGGAACTACATTTATCTAAATATAAATCATAAGAAAATTCCTGAACATATGCAAAAAAGTTTATAAAGATCTTCAGACCAGTTTAAGCCTTTTCTCTACACAGGTTGAATAAATAAAAATATATTTCTTTTAGAAATAGAAGCTGGATATTTGAAATGCTATTTCACAACAAATCACTTAAAATCTTGACTCTGCCTTTTTCACAAAGCAGACAATGGACCCATTGTGCGCTAATTGTGAAATCTGAAGTTGGAAAATGAGATGGGTTAAAAGAGTAGAAGTGAAATTTTCCCTTCCTGGAAAAACCTCTACATTTATCCTCACCCTACTCCTAAATGAGCTTTTTCTCCTTCTGAAGCATATAGAAACCATTTTTTAAGAATGTCAGAAGTTAATTTGAAAATACTAAATAGGCTTCATTATAGGGCTTGGTATTTGTTTTTTCTATTTTGATTTCATGAAAGTACTTTGTAGTTGGGGAAAGCAGGTGTCACATTGAGCTGCACACACCAAATAACTATCAAATTTTGAAGTTATGCTACGTGACTGCCTGGACTCAACACCAGCTTTCACACATAGTGGATTTTTTAAAGACAATGTTTAAGAGAGTGGTTTTAGGATGACAAAGAGTTCAACTCCGTGAGATTTACACTTTTCATGAAGATACGTGAAAGAGAGTCTAACAGAAATTTAAGAGTTTGGTGAGATTTATGTATTACAACTTGGTGAATTATTTAGTGGTTTTCAAATTTTGTAGGATATTTATTTTAGCATTGTATATAAGATGATGTGTTAGCATACCTGAAGAAACATACTGGAAATTGTATCAAACTTTATTTTGGACAGATAAAACCAAAGTAAATCTAACTAAACTTTATTCAGAGTTTTCGCAGGCAGACATTAACCTTCCCTAAGCATATAATTACTTTTTTTCTCCTTTCTTTCTTAGTTCTGTTATACAAAGTTTGATTTGCTTGTCTGCATGAACTAAAGGAAGCAAAACAAATTTCAGTTCAGCCAAATAGAAACCCATAACCTAAGGAAAAGGATGTAGAACATTACTGGAGAATGTGCAATACCTGTGTATTTATAGCTTTACCAGTGAATTGCAGACTGAAAATAACTTGTCTTTGAAGCCACGTGGCTAAACATGCACTCCTTATTCAGTATTATGACCAAGAGCAGTAGTTTAATCCTTAAGGGTGCTGTTAGTTGCAGTAGGAAATCAAAATTACTTCCCTAGTTCTGTAAGTATATCAACTTTCTGTCCATAATATGTGTAGGATGTTGATAAAATGGATCAGGTTCAGATATAGACAAGAGATCACTGAGAAATTAGAAAATATGCTTTGGTGATAAAAGGTCTCAAGGATCTTAAGCTGTAGAAGAGAAAATATGTTGATCATCCTGTTAGGGTTTTTATTTGCCACAAGCCTCTTATAAGGAAGGTTTTCTAGATGCACAGTCTGCAGTGCAGACCCATAGAGGGAATTTTCCTGGAAGCTATATTGAGAAAAAGTTACAATATGCATAAATATGTCTAAAAGACCAAATTTATTTTAAAAAAATAAATAAAAATTGAATTTTCCATTTTTAAGTAATGACAGATAGGAAACAAACCATAAACAGCTCTTCTTCATGCTTCTAAGTCCTTTTCTCAGTCAAATAAAGAACCTTCTAGGTTTTGGAAAAAATCTATGCAGCTCCCTCTGGTCCTTAGGAAGAAACCTAGCTGGCTGTTCACTGCAACTCAGTCTTTTGGACTTCATGTGAGCTACAGACTCTCAGCTTCTTGCTGTGATTCTCTCTCTAATGACTTCAGAAACGTGCCACAATCTGGAATCATTTCCCTGTTAAACAGGTTCATTCACTCCCTGCAGACTGGGCACAACCCGACACCTGTTTTGATTGTTACGAGTGTTAAAGAAGCGTTGCAAAACTCAGCTGAGAAACCATACAGCCCATCACACCAAATATTTGAGTAGGAACTACATCATCTCAGACTTATAAGAGAGTCATATTTTAAACAATGAGTACAACAGATCAGTAAAATAGCTGGCCATAGAATGTTCTTCATATTTCTAAATTTCAAAATCAGGGTCTAAGATTCTTTTATATAGTTCAAAGAAAAGAACTATATTCTTCAAACTGTATTATGCAGAACTGTAAAGTTACATCATTGAAATATCAAACTATTTAAAATGTGAATGATTATGGCAGATTTTTTATCCATACTGTCTCATGTTTTGCTATTGTCGTCAGTGCTTCTGAACATTGGCAAAGTCTTAACATTCCCTCTGTAAACGCTTCTGCATTTTCTGTAACCATTCGGATGAGTTCGTTCTGAAAGATATAGATTACTGTGCTTATTACTAGCCTTAATGCTTACTCTGAAATCATGAGGTAGTGTAGATGGAAACCAGTATAGAACTCATCCCCTAGTTTTGATGGTATGCCATATCACATCATTATATTTTCTACATATAGCTATGAATCTGCTCTGTGTAAACCTCTGCAGATCACTTGTGTTTCTGACTAAAATCCACCTCCTAAAATATTTAACTGCCCATAGAAGGTCTGATTCCATCCAAGACAGAACTCTACCACATTTTCTTATACCAGCCCCTGATTACTAAATGAATATGTTTTTTGTCCCTATCTGAACATAATTTTCTCTAATATTTCATTGCCCTGTTAACAAAAATCACTGAACAGTGATCCACAAAGTTATTTAAAGTTTTGTGGTGATAAAATTTAGGACCATTTTTTTTCAATTGTTAATTACTTCACAAGCAGTGAATCTCTTATTTCTTATTTATTGTAGAAGTGCAATTGCTTTGTTGAGTTCCTAATCCTAATATTGTCCTAGTAGGTAATTTTAAAGAAACTTTTTGTCAATGAGAGTTGTGGCCAATATCTGCTAGTCAGATACAGAAAGAAAAAGCAATGAGGTGTGACATATAATTTTAGGATTCAAACTGGAATTTTAAAGAAATTTAAAAAATACATTAATATTATTAGAAAGTCTATGACTTTTTTTCATTATCTTAATTTAAACGTCTATTTCAGATTTCTCCCCAAAGTCTGTGCTATGCAATTTTTTATATATTCTGCATTTTCTATATAGTTTTGTGCTTTTAGTTAAAAATAATATCAAAACGCTTGAAAATTTTATATTTAGTGGAACTTTATGTTCACTAACAGTAGTGGATTCAATAACACAAAATGTTCATTTATGAAAAAATAAAAGACAATGTCTGATTCAATTTACTCACATATGATAATTTCTCAGATGAAGTGGCATCCTTTTTTTTTAAGGTGATGAAAACAAAGTGAAGTAGATCTTTACAGCTACTGCTAATATGAACAAAACGTACAACAGTTTTTCTAGTACCAGCTTTGAAACAGGTACACTTTGTTTCCTTGCTAGTGCTCACTGTCTCCTAGGAGATGGATCACATTGTCTTAAGGGTATGTGAAACTAAAAATCAAGAGAAAATTTATTGACTGGATGTTTCTGTTTTAAATATCTACCTTCCCCTCAAGCAAAGCAGAGAATCTGGATCATAAAAGCAGCATAGTCATGGAAAGCAAAGAAAAATTAATCTAACCATCTGTTTTGCATCTTAATTGAATGAAAGAATACCAAGATAGAAGAAAGTTCAAGAGGAAGAAGGGAGAAAAAAAAATAAAAAGACTGCTTCATAAAATAAAAGCAATTAATAATTAAAGACAGTATTTACCAATTCATAATTAGCACCATGAGTTAAGGAAGTAACACCATGAGGTGATGATGGCTAGGCTTCGTGAATGATGATTTGCGAAAGGCTTTACCCACACTTGCTGCAAGCGTGCTGATGGCTGAAAAGACCAATGCGAGATAGGCAAGTCTGATTGCAAAAGGCACAGTGGAAAGTCTCCATCAGCACTACTGGTGAGGCACAGTTTTTCCTGTGTTGCCTTTTTCCTCCAGACTGATTCTGTGTGTGTTCTCAAAGGAAGCAGCAGCGTTATGGATGGTGTGTCTCCATTTCTCCCGACTGGAGGCCAGAGTGGACCACTGATGGTGGTCAATATGGCCAAGGCTGAGGTATTATTTCATGGAGTCCTTGTTTCTCCTCTTTGGGGCTCCTCTCTTGCAGCAGCCGGTGGGGAGTTCCCCATAGAGCACAATCTTAGGGAGGCGGTGATCCCCCATCCTGGAGAGGTGCCCTGCGCAGCACAGCTGCATTTTCAGCAGCATGGCCTCGATACTGGTGATCTCTGCCTGTTCAAGGACAGACACATTAGTCACGTAATCAGACCAGTGGATGTTTAGGATTGTACGGAGGCAGCGCTGATGGAAGTGCTTGAGTCACAGGTGGTGGCAGTAGATGACCCATGATTCAGATCCATATAGAACAGTAGTCAGTACAATGGCTCTGTAGACACTAATCTTTGTGCTTTTCTTCAGGTGTTAATTGTGCCAGACTCTTTTATGGAGTTTTCTGAAAGCTCTGTATGTCTTTGCTAACCTGTTATCTCTTTGTCAGTCTTACCATCTGAGGAAATGATGCTTCCCAGATAGCTGAACTGCTGGACTGACTTAAGCTCTGATTAACCTGTGGTGATGTGGGGATGATGGAAGATTTCCTAAGGTGCAGATTGATAGAGAACTTCTGTCTTCTTCAAGCTGACTTCCAACCCAAAAAGCTCAGCAGCCTCTGCAAAGCAGAATGTTAAGCACTGCAGAGCTTCTTCTGTGTGAGCAACGAGGGTGGCATCGTCAGCAAAAAGCAGCTCACAGACAAGGTGATTTAGGGTCTTGGTGTGGGCCTTCCATCGCCTTAGGTTGAAAAGGCTTCCATCAGTATGACATCGGATGTAGACACCGTTTTCTTCACCAAGGTCTGCCATGGCCATTTGGAGCATCATGCTGAAGAAGATTGTGAACAGAGTTGGTGCGAGAATGCAACCTTGTTTCACACCATTGGTTATTGGAAAGGGCTCAGAGAGTGCATCGCCATATCTAACTTGGCCATGCTAAATCTCGTGTAGCAGAATGACTATTTTGAGGAACTTGGGGGGACATCCTTATTGTTCCAAGATCTGCCACAGGCCTTTTCTGCTCACAGTGTCAAAAGCTTTGGTGAGGTCAACGAATGTTACATAGAGTCCTTTGTTCTGTTCCCTAC
>JAWWEW010000112.1:87125856-87140679 GCA_035583185.1 Anabacerthia variegaticeps
CACTTCTCTTGCAGTTGTCTGAGGACAAATACCATGTCTGCGGTACTCCTGTTGGCTCTGAAACCACATTGGCTTTCGGGTAGAAGATCTTCTGCAACAGGGGGTGCTAACCTGTTCAAAAGTATTCTTGCAAGAATTTTACCAGCAATGGAGAGAAAAGTGATACCTCAGTAACCTGAGCAGTTTAATTTTTCTCCTTTCTTCTTGTACAGGGTAATGACGACTGCATCACGGAAGTCTGATGGTAGTTCGCCTTGTTCCCAGCAACGCACAATGAGCTCTTGAAACTTACCATGGAGCACTTGGCCTCCATGCTTCCAAACTTCACGTGGGATTCCACCAACCCCAGCTGTCTTGCCAATTTTCACCTGCTGTATGGCCTTAAGTGTCTCTTCCATAGTAGGGGTTAGATCAAATTCATTTTTAACCAGTTGTTCTGTAATGTGTTGAATTGTTGAGTCTTGGACAAAATGGTTGGCACTGAAGAGAGTCAGAAAATGTTTAGACCATCAATTAATGATGGAGGTTTTATCTGTGAGAAGCATTTGGACATCTGTGCTGAGTAGGGAGCTTTGAACCTGATGTGTGGGTCCATACACTGCTTTCAGAGCCTCATAGAATCCTCTGGGGTCACCCAAGTCTGCGCATAGTTGTGTCTTTTTTGCTAGGTCGATCCACCACTTGTTCTGGATGTCTCGAAGTTTCTGTTGGAGCTTACTGCATGCAAGGCGAAAGGCTGCTTTTCTTACATGGAAAGATGGCTGAGCAAGGTGTGCTTGGTGAGCTGTTCTCTTCTTTGTCAGCAATTCCTGAATTTCTTGATTGTTTTCATCAAACCAGTCTTTGTTTTT
Source organism: Anabacerthia variegaticeps (assembly GCA_035583185.1). Taxonomy (NCBI): domain Eukaryota; kingdom Metazoa; phylum Chordata; class Aves; order Passeriformes; family Furnariidae; genus Anabacerthia; species Anabacerthia variegaticeps. The sequence continues at coordinate 87,126,708 of JAWWEW010000112.1, forward strand.
CTTGGAGGAGAACCCCAAGGATTCTTCAGAGGACTGCAGGATGCTATTTTTAATATGCTGCCAAAGTGGTGCAGGAGAGGGATCTACAAGTCTAGTTTGAAGGTTTATCTGGAAGCTGTCTCTCACTGTAGCTGTTTGAATATTGTTAACATTGAGCCTCCTCCTTGGAATGCCACCCCTCTTAGGTTTGGGCTTAAAGTGGAGGTTAAGTTTGCATCGCACAAGGCAGTGGTCTGTTTGACATTCTGCACTAGGCATCACTCGGGTGTGACAGACATTGCAAACATTTCTCTGTTGCACTAAGACAGTCAATGAGGTGCCAGTGCTTGGATCAAGGATGCATCCAGGTTGTCTTCAGGCTGTCTCTGCTGAAAGATAGCGTTGGTGATGTTAAGGTGCTGCTCTGTACAAAGCTCTAGCAGGGGGCGTCAGTTGTCGTTGCAGTTTCCAACACCATGCTTGCCTAGTACTCCTTTCCAGGCTTCAGAGTTCTTTCCTACTCTGGCACTGAAGTCACCAAGGATTATGATCTTGTCATCTGCAGGAACCTTTTGGGTAAGGAGGTGCAGGTCAGTGTAGAATTTGTCTTTCTCAGAAGGATCAGCTTGGAGAGTTGGGGCATATACAATGAAGAGAACAACATGTTGCTTGTTGTGTAGTGGGAGGTGTAAGGAGGTAATGCAATCAGAATGACCTGTTGGCAAATTTTCAAGTTTGGAGGCAATGGAGTTTCTAATCATGAAGCCAACACCTGAAGGTGACTTTTGTTTTTGGGTTTGCCTCACCAACAACAGTGTGTAGCTGGCGCCCTGTTCTTTAGGGCTGCCTACCTCATGGAGACGAATTTCACTGAGAGCAGCAATGCTGATGTTGAGTCGTGACAGTTCATGGGCAATCAGAGCAGAATGACGCTCAGGACATCCACCATCTGCAGAATCGAGCATGGTTCTGATGTTCCAACATGCGATTGTCAGTTTGAATGTACCTTTGGAGGCAGGTGTATACCTTTGTCTTTTTGTCTTTGTTTGTGTTTGACCGCAAAGAAGATGCATGTTGGCCATGGTAAGCCAACTGAGTGAAGGGTGGAGATGAGCTTGGGTTAGGCCACCTTGCTCCATGTGGAGCAAGCAGTGCTCTCCTTGAAAAAGGCTTCTTGGTCATTCAGGATGCTGCTGAACCAGACTGTCATCTCTGGGGTCAGTCTCAAGTGACCAATATACTGAACTGCTTGCATGCAGAGTTGGGGCTGTGGCTTCCAGTGCACCTCATCACCTGCTGTTTTGTTCCTCACCTGTTGCTACAGGGTTTTGCAAATGTGGGTGAACCCTTAAAGCCTGAGCAGTGGATTTTTCAGGTGAGGCACAGCATGCACAGAACTGACCCGACCCAGTTTGCAAATCAGTATTTTCCAGTGAAAAAATGTCTGCATTTGAGAAATTCCTAACTGGTTTCCAAGAAAAGCAGACATTTTAAATATTAGCTGCTCCTCTCACTTTTTGATACAAAAATTTTTGAAATGTCCAAAGAATAAAGAAAAGCAGTTGCCCGTTGTAGCGATGTATTATTATTACGTGTTTGAGGAGATTTTTACTGAGAAATATGATCTTTCTTCTTTTTGCACTGAAGTAATTATTTGTTAAATCTATTTTTTCTCCTGAAGAACAACATTTTGTAAAATGTCATGTGTTTCCTCTTGTGTTTGTGTTGTGCCCTCTTTTCCTCTCTGACTCATACAATACACAAAGCCATATGCACATATGCACATATGCACATGTGCACTCCTGCACGCTTATCCAGAGGCTTGAATGACAGCCAATCTTGTTCCAAAACTCACCATTTTATAAGAATGATATATTTTCTTTTTCCCCAGAGCACTAAATTACTCAGAAAGGACTTGCTTCAACACAGCTGTCATTGCACTGCCTTGCATTTCTGCCCACTTGCCTGGTTTGCAAAGGGACGAGGACTCAGGAAGGATGAGTGGGTGGTCGTGGTTGGTTTCTATTTGGAGGAAAGTATTTGGAAAACTGTAGAGTTCTTTTATCTGTCAATGATATAACAGAGTCTGACATGCCTAGCAGTAGGCAGAAGCAGCTGTCAGTAGTAGTATAATTTATTAGTACCTCTTCTTGTATAAGTGGGCTGACAGACTAACATGGGAGGAAAGAGGAAGTCTGCCAAATCATCATCTTGCACCCCAGGCTCGGACTGCCTATGGCCCACTGTGCAGTGTACACAGCATTAAATATGTATTGAGTAGTTCAATGGCACAGTCCACCAACTGCATTGTCAGTGATAAGGAAAATGTCTGAGGCATTGCTTCCTCCTCTAGTTGAGTGTCCCATGCCCAACCAGAATCCTTACCAGGAATAGCTAGAGTTGTCCACAACAAAATGGAGCCCGGAAGAATTTTTTGTGCATGTTGCAAAACAGAACCAAATTGACATTAAAAAAAAGGATGATGGATAAAAAAAAAGTGTTTTAAAACCCACAGAGTAGCAATATATAATATAATGTATATAATAATTATACAACAAAAGAAAACAATTTGTCCATTCACTTTGTGCTGTTGATGTTTGATATGAGTGAGTTACATCTAATAAAAAAGAGGATATCAACTGTCTGTTCTTATCACATGAATATTAGAAAGTGGTGATTAATAGAAAATACATGTTTTTTTAGTTCTTACTACTGCTTTGGAAAGTGTCAGAAGGAACGTGAATCACAGGCACTCCTGAGAGTGCCCCATACAGTACCATACATGGATTCCAGTACAACATAGACTGGTGTTCAAAAAAACTTGTTAAAAAAACCCAACAAAACCAAAACAATCTTTACCATCAATGTCAAAAAAACAGTGTTTCCTCACAGTAGTTCCTGCAACATGGAACTTGTCTCTGTGGCTGGGGTTTTCAGAGGAGTTTTTTTGAGGGATTTCTGTGGGGTTTTTTCCCTGTAGTAGTTAATGAACTAAAAGTAGCTATAGTAAGTCATGGTAACAACTGGTACATAACAGTAATGTCTTATTAGTGAATCCTGAGAATGCCGTACTAAGGGACAATCAAAATAAAAAATCAAAGCAGTTTTTAGGAATTTGTACCTCCAAGAATCATGAACATGATTGCAGGCAAGATCTCCTTCACTACTTCAGGTTCATTATCTTAAAGAGTTTACTGTGAGCCTTTTAAAAGTCTTTACCCTGCAACAGAGAAATAGAAACTGAATTACCAATTGCCTCAGCTTGATAACGAAGACAGAGAACAATTCCTAATTCAATCTATTTTTAATTGATACTGTGTTTTTGCTGTTGGACAGAAAAGTAGCAGTGATTTGAGGGAAGGCTTAAATGGTAAACGGTAATAGTGTTGTTCGGATTCTCCATGGTCCTACAAAAAGAGTAAAGTCTTATGCTGAAGTATTTTTTACAATTCTCTTTTTTCATCTTCTCAGCCAATGGAAATTATGTGTGTTTAATAAGAACTACACAAATCATTATTTTATGCAGCTGAGATCTGAAAAATAAATTTCAAAGTATTGCATGCAAAGATTTTGCTGATTTTAATATATGCGTAGGTGCAACTTACACTTGCTGGATGCTGAGAAATAGGCATCTATATTAACATTTCTGCACTGGACTCAGTCTTTCCCTCTTCCTTCTCCCAAGGACAGAAAGACAAAGGCATCATTTAAGTCAATCAAATACATGAAAATAAAACCCTGATTATAATGTAATTTTGAGTATTGAATATGTTTTTCAAACAACAAAAACTGAGTAATATTGAATATTTTGCTCATATTTTAGACCTCAACTTCATAGTTATGCAAACTTTGGTGAAAACAGTAAACTTTACTGGTAAAATATTATTCCATAACTAATATTTAGTTTCTCGCATCTTCCTTTGAAGTAGTTTGTACTGGTGGCCACAGCCGTTTTCCTTGATTCCTTTGGTAGCACAGAACAATGCTGAAAGGAACAGGAGAACCCACCTGATCAACATGTAGCTTGAAGACTGATGTTATCAGTGGAAATTTGTTTTTTTCGATTATGAGGCAGTTTATATGGCACCACTCTTGCTGGAGACAGATAGGGTTCACCTGTCTAAAAGAGTCTATTGTGGTTTAGGAATTGTATTCCCTAATGTAGTGCCCCCCGCCCCCTCAGACTTCAAAACCACACACTACTCCCTTCCATCCCCTCCTCTCTTCTTCCACCTTTGGGTGGCAGGGTGGCTGGAGAGTTGGAGGCACAAAAGGCAAATATCACAGGTTGAGATAAGAATATTTTTATGGAAACAGCAATCAGATGAGAAAACAAACATTTTCAGAAAAAATATTAATAACAAAAAAGTATAAGATAAAGAAACCATTTACACATAAAATAAAATAAATAAAATAAAATAAAATAAAACAAAATAAAATAAAATAATACTTTTTGTTGGTTTAAAGGTAAACCAGTGGGAGAAATGAACCCAACTCAGGAGAGATTACAAGTCAGAGTTAGAATTTATTTAAAAAGATTATAATGATATAAACAAAAAATTGGTTTTAACTCACAAAAAACAGATCTGCAACTCAGAACACTGGGGCACAAACAGTATGGTGTTCATTGGTCCCTGTGCTGAGCACCACGTGGTCCCCCTAAGTACAAAGTAAAAGGAAAGGAAAACCTGATGGTGAGGATGATGGTCGCAGTCTGGTTGAGAGTGGCAGTCGCAGTCCTGTTGAGGTTCTGGTCTTCCTCTGGATCCATCGAGTGGTACCAGAAGTCCCAAAACCCAAAGATTATATACGCTAAAGTTCAGGTGGGAATCTCCAATACCTCCTCAGGGTGAGGAGTTTCACAGTGGGTGATTTAACTCAGTCAGTCATGGGATATTTTTGGAATCTTTGATGGCACATTAACAGACATGACCCCTCAGTCTCGGTGTGAAGGTGCTAATGACTCCCCAGAGGGGAGTTATCACAGCTGGGTCATTGGTGTAAAGACAAAAACACTCCCCTCCCTACCTCACAAGGTTCCTTAACACCCAGCTTGTAGCCCAAGGTGCCAGGTGTGCCCTGGGAAGCTGCTGCTGCTGTAGATGGTCCATTATTAACAGGTCATCAGAAATGACAAAGAGGGTGTAGAATACACAGTTTTTATTACACTCACACAGTGATAAGCTGGTCTGGGCTGCTGTAACTAGGACACAACTGACCATTTCTGACCTTCATGCTTTCTACCTGGAAGGAACACCCTTTTCCTCAGAAGCAAGGCAATGATGTGAGGTTGTATGGAATAATCTCTTAGACATGCCTACAGCCATGTCTTCTCACCTGCTGCCAAAAAGAACCCAACAAAACAAACAACAAAAAACCCGCACCAAAACAAACAACTCAACAACAAAACAAAAAACAACAAACAAACCAAAACCTCCATCTCTGTCCTAGCTGAAACTAGAGGGGAAAATGACTCTTGCCCATGAGTTAGCAGGGGTGACTGAGAGGGCTTTAGACAAGGTTTGGAGTGGAAAGGGGATAACACCAGGCTTCCTAGAGAAGAACCTGGAGATGGGATACTAATGCTGGGGGTGAAATCCATAGCCCAGCTGAAGTGCTTCTGCACAAATGCATGCAGTATGGGTAACAAACAGGAAGAGCTGGTAGCCACTGTTCATCATGAAAGCTATGACATAGTCATCAACACAGAAACTGGGGTGCAGCGATGAATGGCTCTAATCTCTTCAGATGGAACAGGCGAGGAAGGAGAAGTGGTGTGGTGGCTCAGTATATTATGGAGGGCTTTGACTGTACAGAGCTCAAGGACAATCATTATAAGGTTCAGTGTTTATAGGTAAGAATCAGGTGGAAGGCTAACAAGGCTGACATCCTGATGGAAGTCTGTTATAGACCTCCCAACCAGGATGAAGAGACAGATGAAGTATTCTATTAGCAGCTGTCTGAACATTTCATTATTGCAAACCCTTATTCTTGTGGAAGATTTTAACTTGTCAGACATTTGCTGGAAACTCAATAGACTGCCTAGTGGATAAGGGAAACTAACTACTTTAGTAAAGCCTTTGATAAAATCTTCCACAGCATTCCTCTGGAGAAGCTTGGACAGGTGCACTGCTCACTGGTTTAAAAAACTGGCTGACTCATGAGGCCCAGAGGGTGGTGGTGAATGGTGCTACATCCAGCTGGCAGCCAGTCACTGGGCTGTTCCCCAAGGCTCAGTATTGGGGTGAATCCAGTTTAATATCTATATTGATGATAAGGACGAGGGGACCAAATGCACCATCAGTAAGTTTGCAAATGACACCAAGTTGAGCGGGAGTGTTGATCTGCTGGAGGATACGAAGGCTCTGCATTGGGGTCTGGACAGATTGGATTGATGAGTTAAGGCCAAGGGTATGAGGTTCAACAAGGCCAAGGGCTGCATCCTACACTTCGACCACAATGACAGCATGCAGCACTGCAAGCAGGGGGAAGACTGGCTGGAAAGTGACCCAGCAGAAAATGACCTGGGGGTGCTGGTCAACAGCCAGCTGAACATGATCCAGCAGCGTGTCCAGGTGGCCAAGAAGGCCAATGGCATCCTGGCCTGTATCAAGAATAGTGTGTCCAGCAGGACTAGGGAAGGGATCTGCACTCAGCATTGGTGAGGCTGCACATCAAGTGCTGTGTTCACTTCTGTCCCGTCACTGCAAGGAAGACATTGAGGTGATGGAGCACTTTCAGAGAAGGGAAATGAACCTGATGAAGGGTTTGGAGAGTAATTCCTATGAAGAGCAGCTGAGGGAGTGTGGGTTGTTTAGCCTGGAGAAAAAGACACTCAGGGGAAACCTTATTGCTCTCTACAATTATCTGAAAGGAGGTTGTAGCAAAGTGAGGGTCAGCCTCTTCTCCCAGGCAACTAGTGACATGACAAGAGGGAATGGCCTCAAGTTGTGCCATGCAAGGTTGAGGTTGGACATCAGGAGGAAATTCTTCACTGAAAGGGTGGTTAAGCAAAGGGAAGAGGCTGGCCAGAAAAGTGGTGGAGTCATAGTACCTGGAAATGTTTAAGAAACAACTGAATGTGGTACCCAATGCTATGGTCCAGTTGATGTGGTGGTGTTTAGTCAAAGTTGGATTCAATGATCTAGGAGGTTTTTTCAACCTTAATGATTCATGATTCTATTCTGTGACTCAACAGAATGTTTGTTGAGTCCTGATGCATGTTTGTTTGTTGAGTCCTTTGACCTGATCCATTCTCTCAGTTCCTGTGTTGGTGGAGCTACATATTTTTCAGGTGAATGTTAATTATTTGTTGAATTGAGAATGTTGCACAACTTTTTCCATACACTACATATGGGAGGAAAGAGCTTTCTGTATCTGATTACACAGCTGTCAAGTGGTCTTTGTAAGTGTGTCAGGATTTCCTGAAATAGTTTAAAGCAGTGCTGTCTTCCAATTGGAAAATTATAGATGAGTGTGTGGAAATGCTAAATAATCTCTAAAGGATATACAACTTTGTTCTTCATAGGTACCAGATTCAGAAATTATAAATCAGTATTTCTCTTTGGGACAGAAGCAAAGCTTTTAGTTTGGAATCATATAGTCTTTGCAGAGACATAGCTGGTGTCATTACCAGTCTTTCATATGTATAGACATTTCTGAAGCTGAAGTATATCTGCCTCATTGAGAAGGAACAGACTGTGTAAAATATCATCTTGTACAAAAATATCTTATTCCAGTTAATAAGAATATTCAGATTTGATTTCACCCTCCCAAAAGCTTTAGGAAGATTCTTTCTTAGTCTCAGTTTTGTGATCTTAATTCTTCTTGAATTCTGGTCTGTGCTTTAGTCTCTAGAGTGTTGAAAAACAAATGGAAGAAATAGTATAATAAAACCCCATAATAGAAATAGTGTTTTAGTTTTATAGTAGAAGGAATAAGGAACATTTGTTTCTGAAAAAATTTCAAATGCAAGTTTCTCAAGGATTTCAACATTAAAAAGAAATAAAATCTCTATTCCAGGGCCCTGAAATCTTGTATGGAATCCAAAAAACTACACAAAGATAGAATGTTAATAAATTAAGCTAGTTTATTATACTTATTAGGAAAAATATATAGCAGGCAAGAGAATGATTATAATATGCCAACTGATAATCTATCCTGGATCCAGAGCAACCCAGGTACCATAAGAGTAAAAAAGTACCTTTTTTTTTTTTTTTTTCTTAACTATTGTATTTAGGGACCTTAAAAATGGGTCATTGTTCCCATCATCATGGTTAATGTTAGGTTATTTGATAAAAGGCTTGTCTTCACACATATGAAGGAGAACACGATCCCAATGGTGGGTGGGGGCATCCCAGTGTCTCAGTTAGAAATCTGAATGCCTGACCTCGACCTGTAGGGCTATCCTAGGGTAACTTCAGCCACATTGCAAGACAGCAAGAACCCCACATCCCAAATCAGCAGCAGTAGTTTTCAAAGGCACTTCACAGGCAGTGGGAGCAGGGAAAGGGGTGGTGGTGTGGGTCAGTGCCTAGGGATTCAGGCAACAGCATTGAGGGACTGAGCAAGACTTGTCATGGGATCTTCAGGGGAGTAGCTGCAAGTGGAGAAAGGGAGGGGTCAAGGTCATTTGGGAAAGAACAGGCAGAGCAAAGTAAATGGATAAGGGGATAAAAGGGGCTGAGGACTTGTCAACAGTTTCTGTCAGTCCATGTGTCTGGCCATGACCTGAACCTGATCAGCATAGTCTGTTCTCTGTTCTTATTAAAATCCATTTTTAAGCAATTTTCTTCATGAAGGACTTTTTCTTCCATGGAACTGTGAGTGGGTGGGTCTGAAGGCTAAATAAGGACTGAGGGTAAGGAGGGGTTATGTGTCCAGGGGGCGGGAAATGGGGAGACCATGGTGCATGATATGGTTGCTTTTGTCAGTGTGTGATCATTGGGAAACTGAGTGCCAGTAACAGGGAAACTGGGAGACTGGAGTACCCATCAAGCAGGATAAGAGACTTGAAAGGTTTTGGAAGTGCCTTATATCTGTGCAGGGTGCTGAAAAGACCAAAAGGTATGCTTGCTGGCTACTGGAGGGACCAGGAGGTTCAGTCCAGTGACTGCAGAGGCCATGGGGTCTGGGGTTCAGTTCCTGGTGTGGCCATAGGTCTGAGCCAGGTACTGGAAAGACCTGTTTACATGTGTCCCTGCAACTGGGAGACCAGTGGCTTCTGGCAAGGGTCAGCTGCTCAGACTTTAAGGTCAGTTACTGAAGGCATCCACGCTGTGTGTATTTATATGTATGTATATAAATGTTCTGCTAATGGGCCCTTATGCTGAGAGAATAGCATGAGCCTGTTGGTGGTGTCTTCATTTGTTCAAAAGCTGTGTTTTCTGATCTGTGCAGTCAAAAGTGTGTATGTACCGTGTGTGTGTGTGTGTGCGTGTGCCTGTTGGGAATACACTCAGCTTTACTCCTAACTAGACCTAGGGACTTGGAGCCTTGCCTCTGTTGGAGTACCAGATTCAGCAACTTCTAACAGTTAAGACCCATGGGACAAACGTACAATTTAAATGTTATTACCTTACTTCCAAAAAAAAAACAAAAGAATTTCTTGCAAATTGGTTTTATGTGCATTCTGAAAAATCTTTGCTTAACCACAAAATCTCTTCTGTAAATAATGACTTCAGAGACCTTGAAGCAATTTATAGCTGGCCGAAATGCACATACAAACAGGAAGAGGAGTTTTAGATTTAAAGCACAATGTTAACTCTCCAGGGTCCCAGTCTATAAGGGTATTTAGCAGTTAAGTTTTCCTTAGGGGTGTCAATGTAGACATCAGTTATTGGTAAAGACAGGGTGTATATGTCCTACCATTGATAAGACTGACTGCTTAGGGTGAGTGGATATTTGTCTTGAGAAGACTAATTTTTGAAGACAGCATTTAAAGAGTCAGCTAAAATGAGGCCTTGTTGCAGCAGTATATACTCACTGCTCAATTTAATTTCTCAGAGACTTGTATGGAACTTAGCAGCTATTTGACCTCAGAGTTACAACAGCTTGCCTTTGTAAGAGGATGTTCACCTGTTTGATCCATCTCCTGTCATCTTCATAATGAACTCTCTCTGGGTGAATATAGTATTGCCAGTAAAGTCCCCCTGTGCAATTCAAGAATCCATGTGTATGGAAAGACTCCTTTCTCATATATCCATCCTGTTGTTTCCCTATCCAGTGTAAATAATTAATGCTCAAACTGCTCTTTGCATATAAAGAAAATTTAAGAGAAAGCTCCAAGCTGTCTGAGATGTTTTGATGCTCAAGGGATTCCTTAATCGCCATCTGATCCCTCTGAGATACAGACAAATAACCTACATACAAATGCAATACACTGTCATTCCCGAATGTATACATTATGAGCTTACACCAAGTGTGACAATTTCAGTGCATATAAAAAAACTCATGATTGAATAACCCTAGAGACCCACCCTACATTTTCCTTTCATGAAATTATTGCAATGAGAATACACAGCTATATTCACTTCAAACTTTCCAAAAAAAAAAGGACTTTTTTAAGGATGATTTCCACCACAGAAAGTCTCTGCACAGCACTGCTTTATTAGTTCTCTAGCACACTTTTATCAGCTTCCTCCTGAGAGTAACTCTATTACCATTTCTCTTTGGAGAAGCACAACCTTTCCTTATAATCCTAAGGTTACACAGCTCAGCTGAGTGTTCAGCTGTTAGGTGGTATCTCTTTGAGCTGAGTCTATACCTTGGCTATGAAACAACCTTATCCTCAGTGATTAGTTCATTTGAAAGGGCTTACCAGTCAGTTCCGGGTACATCCCATAAATGTAGAGAAGCTTGTAAACTTCTTCACACACTTACCTGCAGTTAAGGGATGATTTGTTTCAGTAAGACAGGACCAGGGATTTCTAAAGCCAGACTTAAGTATCTCTAAGGTTGCACATCTCTAAGTGACAGCTTTCGGGTTCCCCCTTGCCGTGTCTGTCCGCATAGTTGCCATCGGAGGTGGGATATATTTGCCACTTGGTGCTCCTTTCATTGCTCCTTTCCATGGATGCGGTTACACCACTGTTGGGTTTTATTGCCTGTGTTCATAGGTAGTTGCTGTCTTTTTTAGATCTAGTATTTATACAGTTTCTTGGCTGTCTATCACTTTTAGGTCAGGTACATTTCTCCCTTGTTGCTTTTCATGAGGTAACTTTTTCCGTTCTGTAGCTATTACTGTCAATGCACTAAACTGAAGATCTCCTTCTGATGGGGACAGTGAAGGAAAGAGAGGGAATTCCTGAACTTTTAAACCCTGGGAGATGTGCTATAAAATTTGTATTTAAGATTCAGAATATTTCTGATCTCCTAGTATCTTCTGAGGAATTGAAGAAAGCCCAATCCTCCTTCTGCCATCTACAGTATACTTACCTGTCTGCGAGAGTCTGAGACTTCAACTGATATTTTGATATCCACTTTTCTTCCTTCTTTATTTCTCAATATCTCATTTGAGATACACTATCTTCGTCACATGAGGATATTGTAATATTGATGAGTGCTTCCATGTTAAAATTAACATTTTTCCTACTTCTCTGTGCTTTTAGAATCAATGTAAATGTTAATCGATTTGTTAGATAGTTCTTGATCTTTTTCAGAGTATGTCTCTTCCTAAATTCCTACTGTAAACATCAGAGGAATTAATTTCAACTCTTTTCTTTCCTTCTGCTCTTGCTTTAGAAGGTCTGAACAGAAGGAGTTTACGGCTCTTCCTAAAACAATTCAATATTCTTTTCACTTTTGCCATTCAGAAATGGTATGTAAATTACAGTTTAGATAACTGTGTTTAAATCCTGTATTTGAAGTAATCCTTGTACTTTGTATAATGAGTAATTACAGATTTTGTATCTCACAACTTCATGAAGTGATACAGCTCTGTACCAATTCATGTGCACCGTTTCCACTTTGGAATTGTTTCCTGTGGAGTAATATGCAAGTTTGCATCAATAACCCCAAATCAATAACACACATATATATATGAATGCTCATTTAAAAAGAGATATCATTGATGATATATATGAGCAGCTATTTTATGCAGCTTTATTTTCAGCCACTTCACTGCTTTGATGTTTTTTACATTTTTCAGATTGTTTGTAACAGTGCTAACAGAACACTTCATACTCCAGATGAAGAGTAAGCCTGAGGGCCTAGTGGCAGCAAGCTTGTGAACTAAAATTAGCACACTGTGAAGTGCATGCTTGCCATCATTTAGAACTACGGTGAACCAACAGTTACCCATTAAAAGTCAATGTCAATACATAAGACATTTGTAAAGGCATCACTACATTTTCAATCAAACCCAGTAAAATTTTTCTGGCATAATTATACAGTCTTTTAAAGAGTCAAAAGCTCATTTCAAAATAAATTCTTAGCAAATTCAAAAAATCCTTGCTGAAATCTAGAGCAATTATCTTTTAATTTCTGCTCTTTTTCCCCCAATTGTTTATGTCCTTTACTATTATACAAAATAAAATAAAATAGTATTTTAATCAGTGTAATCAGATATTTTTTCATTATTGCTTTGATAGTTTCTGCATAATTTTTCTATCAAAAAATATGCGTTTTTAGTCTTTCAATGCACGACATATATAATCATAGCACTAATGTTGACTCTTCAGTTAATTTATATTTTGAATCTTTAATCCATTCAACCAGTATAATTTGTACATCAGACTGAGTCTAAATTTTAAACTGTGTGTTCATAGTTCATAAAATTTCATTAAAAAGCATTTTTAGATCAGCTAAGCTGATGTTCTATACATCAAAGTCCCTGTGACCTCCTATATACCAAGGTCTCTAATGTGCTCACATTTGTCCAACAACTCTACTTTATATGCCCTTTAGAAAACAAAACAAAAATATCATCAGTATGATGTAGATCAACCAAATGAAAAAAAACAAGGTTCCACCAATCCCCCAGAACCTTTCTATGTTAGGGTTTTATTCATATGAGATATGCCAAACACACTCTCTGTTGCAGATGGCTTCTTAATCATGACTGAAAGATCCTTTTATAACCGTAAACTAACTGATTAATGTGAGCCTTAGTATGTAAGCAAGATCAAGTTTCTGAGAAACAGGATTGTCTACATAATAGCATATGTTAGTTACCTCTGGCAAATATTTTTGCTCTGATAGTTACTAGTCTGTGATATGAAAGATGATGGAGAAAATAACATTAAATAGGATCTATTTGACCAAGTTTTCATCAAGAGAAAAATTATTTCTCAAACTTACAGACAGATAGAGGAAGCCTTTAAGCAAGAAATTTACTGACAGTAATTACATTTATGCAAATCAGTGAATATCTGATTCGTCAGGACAAGCATACACAACTGAAGACCAGGGAGTGATCAGAACCAAGGACCCAAATCCTTTTAATATTTAAACATTTCCCAAACTGAAGTAAAACTTACTCTTCAATAAAGAAATTTAATCTCTGCTAGGAATATTTCAGCTGAAAGTTCTGAGCTCTTCATTTTGTATCTAATTACCTCACAGCTAGAACATTGTATCTTATTTCAAGGTTGAGTTTGTCTAATTTTAGTTTTCAGCCTTGCATCTTGTTGTATATTTGTCATCAGCTGTGAATAACCTCTGTTCACTAGTATTTTTTTGCTATTTGCAACTTTGTTTAGTGATTGAGTCATGTCTTGAACTTCTCTTTGCTAAGGTCAAACATTTTAAGAAATATAAGATTTAATTTTCAGTCCAAGCACCGTTTCTTTCATAATATTTATAAATCTGATATTTCATATTTCCTTTAAAGAATAGGCATAAAAATTAGTGTCCTAGTTCAGCAGGTGGGACCAGTTATCACTGTGTGTGGGGTGATCAAAGCTATGTATTCTACGCCCTCTATTCATTTCCCAAGAACAATGGACCATTTGCAGCAGCTGCCCAGGGAGTCGTTAGCACCTTCACACCCAGC
>JAWWEW010000112.1:87143305-87266387 GCA_035583185.1 Anabacerthia variegaticeps
TCATTAAATTGTAACTCTGACTTATAATCTCTCTTGTGGTGGGTCCATTTCTCCTGCTGGTTTACCTTTAAACCAGCACAGTTAGACACAGCATGGTATTTCCAATGGGCAAAAAAGCTTCACTACAAAGTGACAATACTAGGAGCATTTCCGTTTTACTTCTCCTACATTTTTATCCAGGAATCTCATTAGTCCTCATAGTATTAAAGTAGAAGCTTATTCTAAGATTGTTATGTCTCATAGTCACTGCCTTCTAAGATAGTCTTTCAGGTTGTCCTTATTTGATTCTCCTCAGTGGAACTGTTTGCATTTAGCTCTTGAATATGTATTTTGTCAGAGCATAACCATTCTACTGCATCTGAGAACTAGGGTGGTTGGTCAGAAGGATGAAATCAATCTGATAGAAAAATGTGAGTTTCTTGAACTATCATAGCAAGTAGAGGATGGTAATTCATGAAAAACCAGATCTTCCTTTCATACTCTCTATCATGGTAGAGATATAAATATATAAATGAAAGTCCACATAAAATGTGTGAAAAGAGTTGAGTCCCTATTATAGCAATATTGGATCCAGTAAATTTATCAGGGAGCCTTATAGTCATAAAATTGCAGAACTGCAGAATGGTTGAGGTTGGAAGGAACATCTGAAGGTCACTTGGTCCAATCTTCCTGCTCAAACTGGCTGACATTTTGCTGGTTGCCCAGGATCATGTGCAGATGGATTTTTGATATCTCCAAGTAATAGAAACTATTGCTTGTTTTAATATTATTATACTGAGAAAATATTTTGAATTCACTATCTCTGAAAAGCCCAAGATTTCATATTACCGGCCTTTTTTTTTATTTTTTTTTTTAATATTGACATTGATATTAATCTAGACGCAAACTACTTTTTTGCAAGCAGCAACTGATGTAATCATTATCCTGGGAAAATTAAAGATTAAATTAGAGAGAATCAGAAAGAAAATGTTTAGAAAACAAAAATATAGCATAACTTTGAGAACACAAACATGACAGCACAAAGATGGTTTTCATCTTACATTTTTCTGGTCTCCTTCATTTATTTGTTGACAAGGCCATACACACAGTGTTATTCCTATAAATCTGCCTCCAATTCTTGATTTTTAGCTTCTGACTAGGCATAGTTGCTATTTACTTTTTGTGTTGCTCTTCAAAATTTCTGAAATTTCACTTTTGTTGAATTTTAGATTGCATAAATTTTATGACCTTGGCCTTCACAGATATGTTTTCTCTACTAATGAATGCCAGGAACATGTAAAAGGACTGATAGTTAGGAAAGCATATGTGTAATGAAATAAGTTAAATGAAAGAAACTGAGAGTCAGTGTATCCAAACAGGAAATGGCAGTGAGAAGCTGAAACCAGGGAAGGTGAGAATGACAAGGCAATCAAGAGATTTGTGGTGCACCCTGCAGTTAAGCATGAATTAGACAAAGAATGTGAAAATCATATGAATAGCATCCAACAAAGATAGGTGTTAAGATATTGCCTATCTCCACATAAACATGACATCTAAAGCCCTAGGTTGCTACAATGCAAAATCCATATAATGGGTTTTACATCTGTTGGAGAAGGAATGTAGAAGTCCTCTGGTTGGTTGAAATCAGAAGTGAGAAGTGAAGTAGAAGATTTTTCCTCTTGGCTTAGAAATGTGGGCAGGGCAGAGGATGCTACCAAAAACATGGGAAATTCTCTACCAGCACATCCTCAGAGTGTACGTAACAAGCAGTCTGGCTTATGGGGAACCATAGAAACACAGTGCAAATGACACAACTGCAAATGACATGGTGTTCCTCTGGCAACAATCTGTAAGAGGCTTCAAGGAAAATTAGGAACAGGAAATTGTTGGAAAATAGCAAGTAAATTTAAAATATATATACAAAATATGTACTAATAATTTATGTTTACCTTTTCATAAACTTCAGTCTCTTTGACAATATCATACTACTTCTATTGAGTTTCTGTTCCTTCCAGATTGACTTGAACTCTTCTACTCAGTCAAATATGAATATTTAAAAAAAAATTCCATACCAAAGATCCCTCTAAGCTATTTTTCATTAGTACTTCTTAAAAGAGGATTTCAAGATTGCAAAGATAAACTGTTGTGGAGTTATTTCAATTAATGATGAAGCTCATCCGGAAGTTCATCTGGTCCCACCTCCCCTGCAATGAGGTTTATCCTAATACCACCCTACCCACCTTGCTAGGAGAACAAGAGCAACTAATCTAATACCTTTGTTATAATTACTGGTATTATTTAAAATAATTTCTGCTATTTCCATAAATTTAAATTCATATTCTTAATAAATAAGTAAATCCAAACTTATTCATAAGAATCACTTCTTACCCGACATTACTTATTTCTCAATAATTTTTCCTCTTATATTACCCTTTCTTTGTGTTTCTCACTTTTCATCTCTCTGTCATACAGCTCTGTTGATTGTACTGTGTAAGAGTGCAGCTACTGAGGTATTTTCCTTTCATCCTTTTGACACAGTGGAAAAATGAAAATTCCTTCCCAACCGCATAATTGTGTTTTTGTTTTCTTTTTTTTTTTCTCTACACTCAGTATGAGAAGTAGTTTGAGCAGTTGACAAAATAAAGATGAAAAGTCTATACATCTTCATTTTTCTTCATAAGTAATATTAGGACATCATATAACAAATCCGGTAACTGCAGACTAAACTAGATCTCTCTTAAGTAGCGCATCCCAGTGGAAGCTGAATGTGCCAATTAAATGATCATCCCAATTACAAGAGGCTCGTGGGGATACATTGTGCTGGTGTGGTTTATAATCGCTTTCATTTCATGGATTGATTAAAACAAGAACAACATTAGCTCCCCATCTTGATTACCTAATAGAGATGATTTATTTTGTATCCATATAGGGATTCTTTCCTGTATCTGTGACAAAAATAATGAAACTGATTGTACAGTATGTGCCAAAATAAAAAATAACATTTTTATTCCTGTATGGCTCAGCTGGATTCTTTATGGTCTGATGATGAAAACTTCGTTGTCTGAGTAACGTATTTTACTGTCAGAGAAATTAATTAGATATTGAGCTTCCTCTTGATCCCAGAGGAATCAACTGGAAGTATTGACTCTTGAACTGAGAGCAAAGCTCAACACAGGTTTTAAACACGGAAGGTGAAATCAATGACCAAAATCATAAGACTTCAATGGAAACAGAATTTTATCCTAATTAAAAAAAACCAAAAAACCCCAATCCATCCTGTCTTCAAGTCAGATATCTGTATTTGGAGAAACTTGGAAGAACTGACCACTCTTTGGGGAAAAATAATTTTGTCACTGTTATACAAGCATAAAGTAGGTTGTTTACATGTATACAATGCTGGTTTGCTGAATTTTACCCTTTAAAAACCCGAGAGAGCTCCCAAAAGGAAAACAGAACTGAAAACCAAAAAACAACAACAGAAAAATCCCCACAAACAAAACAGAAAAAAAATAAGCCAAAACAAAGCACAACACAGATACTTTGATATATTTTCACAATTAGGATAATTCAGAAAGTAAGCTTTGTTACAAAGCAGGCAAGTGTGGTTGAAGCAAACTAATTATCATATTGAATGCTTTTGGTGGTATGTCATTGGCTTTTTAAAATCAGCTGAATCAAGCCAAAGAGTGAGGTTATTCTTATCACCCATTTCAGGTGTTTCATTACAGTGTGATGAAGAGTATCTAAAATAAGAAGTCCTTGTTTCTTTTAGACACAGTAGGTGACTCCACACAGCTAAATTAGGTGTCTTAAATTACATGATGTTATTATCTTGCTGAGAAACAACAGGGAGGTATACATCTGTATTTTTTATTGATCATGACTGTACACTAGATACAGCATTCCAGAAGCTTAAATCTGTATATTAGAGAAAACTTCAAAATAAAACTAGTACAGTACAGGTCACTATTCTCTACTTTTGAAATAAGCAAAGAACTAATCAGAAGTTTCTATACTCAAAAATTGACATTTCTTTTATTTTTCAATGGAATACAAAATTTGAATTTCAGACAATTGTTATTGTAAGTGACCTTTCATTTGATTATTAAGACTTTTATTAAATCTTAGCATTAACTCCAAGATCTTCAGGATTTAAAGTAAGAACATACTTTATTAGGTTAATCATGGGTCTTGGAACTTAAACTTACTTTTATATTTTAATAAATTTTGTCTATGTATACATGTGACCATCTATACTTATTTTTATAGTAATTTTCAGATGACTGTACATAAAAAACTTTAAAAGAATAAGTATCGATAATAAACATAAACTAATATAAATAACAGAGAAGTGACAATCAATGACTAAGGAAAAAATATGTACAGTGCTATTTTAAATTATTAAAACTTGGTAAAATACTGTGTGAAGGTAGAAGTGATGTATTAAAATATGACTGCAAGGGAGAGGTTATTGTGCTGATATGGATGAGAATGTGCAGGGTGGATATGCAGTGAGCATGTACAGAAAAGAAAGAGATGAAATTATGAGATGAAATTCTGCCAACAAAAGTGCCTTTTCACTTATACAGGACTAGCATTCTTTTCAAAGTCTGCAAAAGCAGAGTAGCCATTACCCATCCTAAGGCATTTACTTGCAGGTAAAGGTCCTTCACCGCCACTTACCCTATCCTTCCTACATATACCTACAATAGATTGGCAGAATCATTTTATCTTTATCTTCTTTGTGGAACATCATTAAAGGCAGCTGTAGCTCCTTCCTTAGCTTTCCATCCTTTTTTTTTTTTTTGGCTTTTTAAAGGTAAGCTCCTTTAGGAGACCCTCCTGCTATGAGTAGGGATCCAAGAATAACTGCTCTTATGTTTAGCCACCAGCAATTTAATGTTCCTTTCTAGTCCCAAGGGTAACAACCTGTTCCTTTTATCTCTTATATTTTATCTTTCTGTACAACCACCGCTTCTAGCACCTTTTTTCTAACATTGCTGCTTATCCTTATATAGCCTTCTTTGGAATGTAGTATGTTATCAGTTAAATACAGCTCCTGAAATTTCATTTTCTTTTCTCTCCAGGTATCAAAATCTAGTTAAGTAGTTCATTACAAGGGTTTCACCCCCATGGTAAGTTTCTTGGCTTTCATGACTCTTGAGGGGGAAATTTTCAGTATGGTGAATCAGGAATTAAAAGCGCAACTGCTATTGCTGTTAATGGGAATGGTGGTATGATTTCTCACACTTCACATTGCCCTTTCATTCTTTGATGTTTAGGACATGCTTCAGGGCAAAACCCAAGCTGTAAAACATTATAAATTACAATAAAATTTGAAAGACATACATTTATGATTTTTGAAATTCAACTTAGATTGATTGACTTCTTTAGATACATAAGAAAGTTGCAGGATAAGGCATCAAGGATATGACTACAGACGTATTGTGGCATCTACCTCCAGAAATACTCTCATACATATGCTTAGTATTAAGCATACGATTTATCAGATTACTCAAATATTGACTCTTGTTAAAAGTTATTGTGGCACAAGCTCTGTTAAATTATCAGCAATATCAATTGGCTGTCTATATGCCAACTTCCCTAATAGCATTCAGTGCCAGCAGATATGTGCGGTATTGCTAGATATGTAAATGGTATTCTACAATTCAAAATGCAAATAGCATGACTATAAGGCACAAAACTGTAAAACTTTTGGAAAATTTAAAATCTAATGTGCGATCATTTTACATACTTAGTGGACAAAAACCTCAAACATTTATTATATTAAAATTGCTTACTGAGAAAAAAAAAAAAAATCACAGCACATTTATGTTGGAAATTGTGTTTACCATATATTCTCCTACTTGTTATTTCCCTACTAAAGTAACAACTATTTTAACCCATGACATTTCTGGGAAGTAAAAAAGGAGGAAAAATATAAAAATAAGTTAAGAATCCTGTCTAACCTTTTTATGTACAGTAATTTGTTTTTTAGCTTAAGGTACCCTGATTTAGTTGATAAAAAACTCATGGCAATTGCTTACTTGTAAAAGAAATTCATGGCTTAATGTCATAGTTTAGTCATGGTACTCCCCAGTTTAGTTCTCCCACTGAGACTCCAAACCACACTGCTGCTTGCTTACTGCAATGACATAAGAAAACAAACAGTAACAACAACAATATTAATAGCAAAAGTATACAAAAAGAGAGAATTATTCACATTCAAAACTGCTCACCTCAGACCCCAAGACAATAAACAACGGCCAATGGGTTCCCTGCCCCTCACAATGATGTAATGTGGTATTGAATAACACAGTGTCTCGGTCATGCCCCATCCTGCTGATCTGGGTTGAAACCAGGACACTTAACAACAGTAACTGGTAGCAAGATAAATCAGAAGTATCTCTACTGAAATCCCTGAATTTATATCCTCTCTACACTGTGGAAGGGATGGGAAAGCAAGGTTCTCTTTATAGGGAGCACAGGACCAGCACCAAGAAAATAATACAGAAATAACTAATGGATGAAAGATGGCAAGAGCATGGTACAGCAATCTTCTGCTATAGGACTTGTACAGAACTTGTGCATAGGTCTGGAGGCAATCCTTTGTGCATAGGTGACTTCTACTCAAAGACAGTATGACATGTAAGTCATGTAGCTTTTGATTTTCTAACCATCTATTTAGTTCAAATATAAGAAAAGAAGACATTTTCAACTTGTGTGCCATTTTTGTGGTTTGTTTGTTTGGTTTTTGTTTTTTTTTTTTAATGTACTTGGATAGAGGTTTTATACAGTTCTGTATCACTAGAACAAGCACATACCAAGACCACTTCGGTTACTTATAGACAGTGGAGTGAATTCATCCGGAATGGGAAAACTCCATAGCTGTTGTAAATTGTCCTGCTGAACTAGAAGAGAGAAAGAAAAATGTGTAAAACATCTCACAAGTTGGTGTTTAACAGTTTACATGGGAGACCAAAGCAGAATCCATTGTTGTTGCCTGTCAAAATGTTTAAAAAGTTGTTCCACGATGCTCACATTTTTTTGTTGCCCACTCGTGGGAATGAACATTATTCAGTTTTATGATTGTGATAGTTCATGTAAAAAAAAAAAAAAAAAAAAAAACCCACAAAAAACCCCAACAAAACAAAAACAAACAAAAAAAACCCAAACCAAACCAAACAAACAAACAAAAAAAAAAAACCAACCCCTAAGTTGCATATAAAAATATTTATAGGAATTAGTTTTAAAATTTTCATCTGATATAAAACCATGAGGAGTGGTTGATAATACCAGAGGGTTGTGCTGCCATTCAGAGGGACCTGGATAGACTGGAAAAATGTGCTGATAGAAACCTTATGGAGTTCAACAGGTGAAAGTACCAAGTTCTGGACTTGGAGAGAAACAACCCCATGCACCTGTGCAGGCTGGGGATCAACCATTTGGAAAGCAGTTTTTCAAAAAAGATATCTGGTAGTCCTAGTGGGCAACAGATTAAATGTAAGCCAGCACCCTTTCAGTTTCCTGGGCTGCATAAGGAAAAGCACTGCTAGGACCTCAGGAGAGATGATTCTTCCTCTCTGGGTCAGTCCTTGTGAGACATATCTGGAGTGTCAGGTCCTAGTCTTGGTTCTGCAGTACAGGAGAGAAGCAGATGTACTGGAGTAAGTCCAGCAAAGATGATAAAGTGATTAGAACACCTGAGAAAGCTGAGATCATTTAAGCTCAAGCAGAGAAGGCCCATGAAGCACCTTATCAGTGTATACAAATACCTGATGGAGAAAAGGAGATGGAACCAGACTGTTCTCAGTGGTTCCTCATGAAAGAACAAAAAGCAGCAGGCATGAATGAAATAAGGGAAATACCATTTAAACATTAGAAGAAAACTATCTTTGGTGAGGATGGTCAAATACTGGCATAGCTTGTCCAGAGATGTTGTGGTGCATGCATTCTTGGAACTCTTCAAAACCCAGCTAGACACGGTCCTGAACAACCTGCTGTAGCTGGCCCTGCTTGAGTACAGGGGAGTTGGACTAGGTGATCTCCAGAGGCTGCTTCTGACCTCAACTGGTTTGTCATTCTGTTATTCTATGGACAAGTAATAAGAGCTGAAGTCCTGAAACAACTTGGCCTATGGAATTTACAGTCTTACAGGATGAAAACAAGCAGTCAGAGCTGAAAAGCGATTATGCAGACAGGGAAAACACCAAACCAAAACCCAAAATCTCCTCCAAGTAAAAGTTTCTACAAACTAATGTCTCTACAAACAAGTACAATATTTCAGCTCAAATCATATTTCAGCTCATCTTGGGCATTCCAAATCAAAGAGAGATTAAATACTGTTGGTAAATTATTGTTTTGGATATCTTATTTATCAACGAAAGTATGCTAACAATTTTCTGCTATTTTCAAAAAAAAATATTCATAAGAAGTTGCAGCTACCTATACTTGTTCTCCCACTTTTGTTTTTTCTGACTCATGTAGTGCCTATTGAATTGAGGTGAAGTTGGATTTTAAGTTCAAATAGCTGTGCTGGCAATCTATTTTGCTATCACCTGTTCCTGACACACTGAGAGATGAAAGTGATTTATATGGATTTATAATACAACAAAAAATACAACTACCACAGAAATTTTGCCGTGTTTTTTTTAATACTTCACCCACCTGCTCAGTAAGTTGGAGATAACGCTTTAGGAATTTGATAAATGAAAACCAGGTTCTCTTCTATTCAGGCAGTGCTTTTGGACACCAAATCTATGTCATTCCCAACTGTACACCGTCTGGATGAGAGATAATGCCAAGCTACTGGGCACATTTTATTTCCCCACTGTTACAAAACAGTGATGAGAAAATTCAAAAAATTCCCAGAGATTCAACTTGCAGATTTTCCTTTGAGGACAACCCATGCACAAGGAGTTAGAGAGAGCTGCCTCTTCACATTGCTAACTGTATAATTTCACAGGTACCAACAGATTTATCACAGATGTTGTGCTGATGTCAGCATGACTGCTGTGTCTACTCTCTGCCATCTCTCTTGAGGTGCATTGGTACAGGACTCTATCTCTTATATATAGTTATGAAGACAGTACCAGGGCTTCTTTCATACCCAGTGATGTCTATCAGAGGCAAAATGATTAATCTTCATAAATTCAGTTATTAAAATATTATTAAAATTATAAATCTGCTTTCTTATACTTACCATCTATGTTTATTTTTCTGATTATTATTTTGCTGCTGTTCTTTATTTTAAAGACTATGAGACAGTCAAACGCATACTACATTAAAATAATAGGTTAAATTATTTGCCAGGAAGCAAAAGAGATTGTAAAATGGAGCCATGTATCTGTTTCAAACTACAAGGAATATTAGGCAAGGAAGTGTTATAAAGCCATTTAATACTTTTCATTGTGTAGCTAAAATTTCCAAATTGAGCTGAAGCCACAATGTACAATCTGTTGAAACATGCACAAAAAAAGACTTTTTCTAAAAGAAAAATAAAGTTTCAATGAGAAAGAGAAAAATAATCATAGAATCATTAATGTTGGAAAAAAGCTTCAAGATAATTGAGTCCAACCTTTGACCAGACGCCACCACATCAACTAAACCATAGCACTAAGTGCCACATCTGGTCATTTCTTGTATGCTTCCAGGGATGGTGATTTCAACACTTTCCTGGACTGCCCACTCCATTGCGTAACCAGCCTTTCAGTGAAGAAATTCTTCCTAGTGCCCATACTGAATCTTCCCTGGTGCAATTTAAGGACATTTCCTCTTGTCCTGTCAGTAGCTGCCTAAGAGACAGCTGCCTGAGAGAACAAGACAAACCCCAACTAGCTACAACTTCCTTTCAGGTAGTTGTAGAGAGTGATAAGGTCAATCCTTCTCTTCTCCAAACAACCCCAACTCCCTCAACTGCTACTCATTGGACTTACTCTCTAAACCCTTTAACAGGTTCATTTCCCTTCTCTGAAAGTGCTCCAGCACCTCAGTATCCATCCTATAGTGTGGGGTGCAGAACTGGGCACAGCATTCCAGGTGCAGCCTCACCAGTACCAAGTATAGAGGGACAATCCCTTCCCTAGTCCTGCTGGCCACACTATTTCTGATACAGCCCAGGATGCCATTGGCTTGCTTAGCCACCTGGGCACACTGCTGACTCATGTTCAACTGAATGTCAACCAGCACTCCCAGGGCCTTTTCTGCTGGTTCACTTTCCAGCCTGTAGTCCTGCATACAGTTATTGTGACTGAAGTACAGAATACGGCACTTGGCCTTGCTTAACCCCACACTGTTGGCTTTGGGCTGTCAATCTGGCCTGTTGAGATCCCATCCTACCCTCCAGCAAATCAGCAGTCCTGCCCAGCTCAGTGTCATCTGCAAACTGACTGAATTCAGTTCTCATCCATATCATCAACAAAGATACTAAACAGAATTGGTTTCAATACTGAGCCTTGGGGAACTCCATTAGTGACCATCTGCCCACTGGAAGTAGCACCATTTACCACCACTCTCAGGGCCCACCTATCCAGCCAATTTTTAACCCAGCAAAGAGTGCACCCATCCAAGCGATGGGCTGACAACTTCTCCAGGAGAATGCCATGGGAGACAGCCTTTCTGTTAAAGACTGAGGCAAAGCAGAATTAAGTATCTCAGTCTTTTCCTCATCCTTGGTGAAAATGTTCCCCTTCACAGAATCCTTTATACTATACAGGATATACAGCTGTAGGGAAAAGTACAGTACAACAATTTAGTAATAGGTTGCACTGAGACACTCACATAGCTTTTAAAGAGAATATCTGTGTGAGGAGTGAGCCCACGTATCGGCTGTACTTCACTACAATGAGTTACTGAGGATATATGGAATAATTCCTGACTAATAAACAAGATCTGATGGGCTTTGAATATGAAGATGAATTTTGAATCAGGAGTATTTGCCTCTACGTTTTGGCATATATCTTTTCTTTTTCAATCTAAGAAATGCCGGTGGACATTTGTGTTTTTGCTTTCACTTGTTGAAAGAATTTTTCCTGTGAGGTTTGAGACTTTCTCATTGACTAGCATTGTTACTGTGTATGTTAATGTTAGAAACATGAATAACATGTAAAAATCCATAAAATGATTTAAACCAAAACAAACCTCAGTCATACAGTCTTAAAGAAAAAAATGTGTTTCGCTCTTTCAGAAAATGCGTGCATTATCTAAAAAAGAAAAAAAAAAATTGCTTTTGTGAAATGATGTAGTGAGCATTTTTTAAATCGATGGTGAAAATGAGTCTTGTGAAAAAAATTGGTTTCAAATTTGTCAGATTGGTAATTAAACTTCTTAAGATACAATTGTTGGGATACAATTTTTAAAATGCATTTACTAGGGTTTTTTTATTTAATTAAGAGTCGGATATGTAGATAAAGGGTTTTGATACAGAAGGAGACTAGAACCAATGTTTTAAAATATACATCTTATTCCAACTTAAAAAAAAAAAAAAGAACAAAAAAACCCCAAACAACCCCAAAACAACCATCAAAAAAGCCCCCCCAAAATCAAACGTTAAAAACAAAACAAAACAAAACAAAACACACAAAAACCCCACCTAATACCTTGCCAGACCATAAATACCAGTCTGGCAGATAATTGGGAACAATTTTTTTCATTGTTGCTGAAGGTAAACCATCCATGTTTTACTTCATAGTACTGTGGCTACTCTTATATGTGAGGGATTGATACCTTGAGATTCCTGGCTCTATATCTTAAAATGTGGCTAGCATTCTATAAGGCACTCTGCAGGGCACTTGATCTAGATTTATTCTAGAGTCTATGTGCTGTTTCTCAAAATGTAATTGCTATTCTGTATAGTGGTTTACCTGATAAATGTGGAAATAGATGACTGTTCAAAAGAGTAATATTTCTGTATCTTAAAAAGATATATATATTGCATCTCCTATGCTGAAAGATTAGAGCAGAGAGAGAAAAAGTTGGCAGCATTATGTCTGTACTTTCTTTGTGAGTGGTTAACTGTACCAGTACCAGACAATATTTTCATTGTGTTAGCACCTAATTAAATCACTACAAAACTTGCTCTTTTGTAAATGAAAACACATGCACTTCAGGCAATCACAGACCATGGGATGACCCAAGAAGCCAAGTTATTGTACAGATGTAGCACATGCTTAAAGTAAAATTAACTCTGTTAGGTACTGGAAGCAAATAACACATAGTATGGGGCTTTCAGTTAACAAACTTAGGATGCTGATATCAATCCAAATTGTACTGTTAATTTGAAGTGAATTATGTGACAGGCAAACTGGGGACAGATTTGTAACTGCTTAGATTAAGTGCACCTTTTGACAAACTATACACACATATGCTGTGTTCTTCCTATGAAAAATAGGAAACAACTTTCATTTTCAATGTTGTTCTGAATGTGCATTAATGCTAAACAAATTGCCTGTAAAGTTTAGAGCTCAAAGCATTTTTGTATTCCTCTAATGAGCTCAGTGAAATACAAACCTCAGCTAAGCAAGGAAGGGGAAAAATATTTTCAGAGGTTCTCTTAGTCATTTCAGGAGATTAGTTTCAGAGCATTCTTTGAATTTTTGTCATTTATAGGGAAAATTCCCCCTTCCCTTTTGTATTTTTCCTATGCTACATTTATATTGTTACTTTTGATCTCTCTAGTAATGTACAGGAGCTGAAGATTATTCTGCTCTTCCAGAGACCACTCCACAACACGAGGATAGCAAGCTCCAGGTTTTCCTGGTCAGTGTAAGCAGTTTTACATATCAGTTCAACAAGACTGAATGACAAGGCACTCCTTGTTGGAGAACATATGGCTGTTGTTCTACTTGTAGATTAAACACCACCTGAAATACTCCTGGGTGCGGAAACTAAATTGTTTCTGCTGCTAAACTGCTAAGGAGGTCTTATGTTCTCAATCTGTGCAAACTAGAGGTCTCAAAAATTATTTCTGGATGTAGTTTTGGAGCTATGAGACTCAATAGATCATTTTCAATGCATTTAGCATGCGGCCGTGCTCTTCTGGAGGCTAAAACATTTTACTAACATAACATATAACATAAAATATAACATAACAAACATAACATAAAATATAACATAACAAACATAACATAAAACATAACATAACATAACATATGTTTTTTACCAGCTGCACTAGTTCCTGGGGGCATAGCAAGGAACATATAAGTTACTACTATAAAGGTAGTCTGTGGCCCACTTGAGGAAAGGAGGTTTGGGTCAGGGAGTTCTTGTACTTTAAGATTTGAAAAAATAGATTATGAGAAAACTGATCTCAAGAGACAGAGGTTAGAGAAAGGAAAGTGAAAAAATAGTCTCTAGGTATATAGCTGAACAGTGTGGGTTGATGGAAATTTGGCTTTAAAGACTAAGACAAATATAGTGTGATTCAGAAATAAATCTGCTTGAGGTCTTTTGCTCCTATATGGTAAATGGAGCCTTCCAGGACTTTGTTTTTTTTCCTGCCCTCAGAATTTCTAGGTGGTAAGTGTGCTAGAGACCTTCAGATGATGTTGAAAAGGGTTAAATTCAGTTTCAGAGAAAGACCCCAAATGGAGATGTCTACATTTTCTCTCTTTTATAATCACTGCAGACTCTATCATACCAAAACAGTCAATGGGTAATTCAGCTCTGAGCTGTTAGGGTTGAGGTTTCAGCCCTCAGCTTAGATATCTTCACATTTGAGGTTCAGGTAAGTGAAAAGACCATGAAAAACTGCTGTATTTGGCATAAGAAACTAGTGGACATAGCAGGGTGAGAAGCTCACAGAAGTTGCTGATAGTGCCATGAGGTATAGAAAATTTCATACATGGTTCAGGGGTGTTGTGAGGAATGGCAAAACTTCACAGATAATTAAACAGAATATTAGGGACATTTTAGAGATGGGACTCTGATAAGACCAGAATTATCTATTAGTAATACCATAAAAGGAGAATATTACCTAGGTAATAACAACAGAAATACCAGTCAGGTACTCTTATACCAAAACTAAGATCAAAGAGAAACAATAATTGGAGATGACTTCTATATTTAGGAAAATATGAAGGCAGAGAAAGGCAAGGATAAAGGTGTGTGGGAGAAAGAATGGGAGGTGGGCTGGCATGTAAAAAGAGCTAGTGAGATATAACCAGGCTGCTGGGCAGTACACTTCTCTGACCTGTCTCATCACTGCAGCCTGCCCTATGACAATCTGTTGAAGGAAGTTTCCCAATCTGATTTTGCACATAAGGAATGTGAAAGTTGACTTGCAAAAGTTTGTAGCTGTAAATAGGTATTTTTGTTTGAAAGTTCCTTATATTTTACATTTGGAAAACTTGATATTTTAAAAGAAGATATTACATTTTTTCAGCTTTTAATCCTTAATGTATATCAGGAGTACAAATGATCTCTTCTATTCTCTTCTCTTCTTAGCAGTTCTTGTGAGCTTCAGAATAGAAAATTTAAAGTCTCATCTATTTAAACAAACAGTTGGAGTACTAAATATTTTCTTGAAGTTTTTTATCTCCAAAATTTATTTAAGGGCAGATAAAAACAAACAAAACAAAATCTGCATTTTAACTTCCTGACTGAAGTTTTTTCACTTTGCAATTCAAATTTTGCTCTCTTGCTGTTATGATATTGCTACTTCACTGATTCACTAGTTGCCTAACTATGAAAGACACAATTTTCTTATCCAAAAGTCAAATAAAGATAAGAAAATTCCTGTATTTTTCTGTTATTGATCATAAAGAATCTAAAAAGGAACAAATCTAATCTTTTTCCATCAGATATCACCTTCCCAAACACTTATTTACTGTATTCAGGTTCACTGTGCAAAGAAAGATGCACACTTTTGATTGTGGAACTAAACCAGACTGCTGGACCTTTTAAAATGTACCCATGACAATTTTTTTTCACCAGTGACTGAAGCATGAATGATGGAAACTTCCCTTGACTTTATGGTCAAAGGGTTCAGAGGCCAAAATAACTAAGTATCAGATTTAGCAATGCCAGAAAATAAGTACCTGTCCCAGTCAGACAATCTGATCTAGGTTCTCACATTTGTTTAGTGGTTTGTTGTATACTGAGTTTATTTCAGTGACCTTGGTAGATCACTTCAGGGTAAGCAAAACACTAAACTCTCTCTGGGGACTGTCTCAGGAGCCTACACTTCGAGCCACTTACATCAGTCATCATAAAATGCAAGGAATATGGGTATATTTGAATCTTCCAGATGGTCGCTACATACATGGGATTTTCAAACATGCAGTCTTAGTCTGGCAGGAGGTGACTCCCAAATATGATGAAATCCCTCTGAAAACAAAAATTTGAGTGATGGGGGGCACCTCCATTGGCAGAGGGTACCCTGAGTTCCTCCCTGTCTCCTCTCTACAAGCTACTGTGTTTTTTGCATCAATGGCCTGACCTGATCTCCTACTGGATGAGAAAGGAAATAATTTCTGACTACGAATGCATGTTCATCTTCTAGAAGCAACAAATGTCTTCCTGAAAGTGGCTCTTGGGCACACTCAAAATAAATGCTACCACTTCAAGGAGTGGGTACTAAGGCCAACCTGGGGCAGATTTCAGCAGTGCTTCCATGAGCTCCTGGTAGGTTGTCAGATATCTCTGAGCAGAAGACCTTAGAAGAAAGGTAATGTCAACTACAAATACCTCCACGCTGTTACAAACCCACATTATATAACTGCGCTCTACAGAAACATATTTGTCTCGACTTTCTTTTTCTATTTTTCCCCCTCTGGAACCAGAGTCTTAATTTATTTTTTCCATTTGTTGGGCAATTTCCTAATTTCACAGTTAAGTATGAATTTCTTTTTATTCCTCTTCATTAGTCCAGTAAAGCTTATAAAAATAAGTTCTTGCTTTAGAATCAATCCAACTTTGTTCTCATTTTCTATGTCAGCTATATTAGCTTAAAATATGAAGTCTTCTCTGGCTACGTGGCTTACAATGAAAGTACTAAAATCTAAAATTTCATCCTTACTCTCAGGAGACACCTATTTGTCATCCCTTTTGTTGCTAATCATAGAATTTAAATGTCTGATTGGTTCCTTCATGTAGCTTTGCTGATTGCACTTTGAAACACTTTCCTGAAGTACAAAAATGTGTCCCTGCTCAAAATGTGTCCCTGCTCCCTACCCATACACACATTCCTTGAAATATGCATAGTACTGAGAAAGGCTTACAAATATAGTATGTGGAGGGGAAGAATAACACAAACAACTATGAAATTATGTTTCTAGATAATAAATGGCTACATAATAATTTAGAAGTGGATTTTGGATGGGCCTTTTTTTTTTTTTTCCCCTTGATTGTGATGAAAGGAGCTGACATCTTGCATTCCAATTACACAAGTCTAATATTTGCAGATTACACCTGCATTATCTCTAAAGATGACTCTGTGTTTTTGAGAACTGAGTTTTGGGTAAAAAAGCCTGAGGTTGGCAGAAAAGTCAGTCAGTCTGAAGCACTTTGGATTTTTTCCCAGATGTGCTGTATCTCTTTCATGCTTTATAGTGACATCAGCATTTTACACCTCAATATTTATTCTAGGGAGGAAATAATTCTCAAAGCAAAATACACAATGATATCATTAAATGGTGAAGTTTGCCTAGGAAGACAAATGAGAAGTCCCTATAAATGGTACATACAGCATGGACTGAAAGAAATACCTATTTCTCAGAAGGCTTTTTGTTTTTTTCTTGCAGGAGGAGGGCAGGGAGTTTGTGAGAGATTTTATAGTGTTTTAAAAATGCAAGGTTTCACCCAGTGCTTACTGAGTTCTGATAAGAACTTCCTGAATACGTTGCAAGCTGGCAAAATGAAAAGCAGTGAGCTCTCATCTTGTTCAAAGGCTGTTATTTTCGGGCAATGCATACATCAGATCTCCCACTGGCATTTAATAACCTATCCAACAACAATAAAAAACAAACAAACAAACAAACAAAACGAGATAAGACCAAAAAGAGAGCCACAAACTTCAGTGAATTTATATATAGTTTATGCAACGTTATAAAAGTATTGACAATCCAGTAGCTGGAATAGAATTTGGTTCAGTTGATATCTGACAAGTTTTGCCAGGGAGGACCATGAGCTACACAATCTGGTGTGACCAGTATTTACACCAGAGTCCTCCAAGGAGCCTCTGGAAGCAGAATGAATGCGTCAGCGGTCCCAAATCCTCCCCAAGGACTTTGCTAGTGCTGCAGTGTGATGATGAATCATTTGATGTCCTGTCTAAGATAGGACAAAACCGAGTTTCTGATGATGTCTACTTCTCTATGATACTGTACTTGTACTGCAGCTGCATCTTTTGGTGTTGTCTATATTTCTAAGTGGTTGAAAGAATCCTGATTTGGAGTTCAGCTTCTCGTCTTATCATATCTCCAGCTCCTTATCAAATTTTTAGTCCTAATTAGCTGGTTAAGATAATTTCTCTTCAATTTTGTGTGTATGTAGATTCTTTACTTCTGGTTTTATTTTAAAAAGTATATATAACTGTCTTCCTATTCAACAGAGGCCTGTCCTGAAAGCAGAAACTGTGGAAGGGCAACCCAGTTTCAGTTATTGTAATAGTAATTTTATAGAATAGATCAGGGTAGATACTTTCCTCCTATACAGAACAAAAATATGAATATACAGGGGGAAAAAAGTACTAAGGTAACATAATTTTTATGATTTATAAACCCACTCACAGTCCCAGTTCTTATTCCAAACTATAAGTTCTCTTTCTCTCTTCCTCTTCACTTCAAATGTATATCACTGTAGAAGTTAAATTATTGCTGAACTGGAAGGTAGCAAATTTAGATTGCAAAAGGAGATATAAGAAAAAATAGCCTGTCTTCAGATAAAGGACTGCTTTGAAGTTGGCATATGTTCACAGAAGTATTTTTGCAAAATTCCATATCCTTACAAAGTCTTCATCCCAGATAAACTGTGTAGTCTCATTGACTGTTTAAGTAAAATCATGCTACAGAATTTTGCCAGTACCTTTAATATGATTAGTCTACTCTGTATCTGAGACAGTCATATTTCTTTGACTGTAGCGAGAATGCTTCTGTTCAGTAACTGAAATTTTAAGGTAAGGGTCCAATAGTTATTGCTTAACATAAGCACATGATTAAAACTGTTTGGAGATTATGCTACCTCCGTGAATACTGTAAGTTATGAAGCAATATAAAGCTTACTTTACTGTCTTATATTTATTTTTATATTATTTTTATTATCTCAAAACAAACTTATTTTTCACTGTGTCCTAATCATTCTGTCTTGAAACACATACCTGTGTCTGGATTGTGATATTTCAGGCTGTTGAAACAACTCCTCTGTATTCAAACACCATCACTTGCTTGGTGTCCTTTATCAGGGATTTAGAATAAGGTATAGAAAATACATTTGTGCTTCTAAAAGGAGAATGAGACACTGATAATCATTAAACTGGGGAGTAATGTACATCCAACAAGGACTCCAGAGTAAAAAGTAAGGGATAGTATCCTGTGATGAGCTGACTGGCTATATGGTCAGAGAGAGGGCAATCTTTTGAAGGGTCTTTAATAAGGATGCCTTTCTGAGATGAGAGTTTCTTGAACTACATTAATAAATGAAAAAGCTAATTATTTGTAGATTTGGTGATATCTATCCAGTTTGGCAGTCTTGCTATTTATTTTGATTAAAATATTTTGTTCAGTATGTTCATGCAACTGAAGACAAATCCTAAGTTATGTTGCAGGCATCACTGCAGGGTTATCTAGACCACAAAATTATCATGACAGCACAGAAATAGTCATTAAACTTGAAACTCAGACTGACATAGAGAGATGTACCTTAGCAGACAGTGCTGAAATCATTACATAAACCAGAAATAATAAGGAATATCAAAAAAGGAAAGAAAGAAGAAGAAAATAAAGACAGAACATGGTTACTTATTATTGCCATTCAATGATTTTGAATGCAAATACTCTGCAGTGCAATTCTAAAAATCTCCAACCTTTTTTTGTATTTTCCCAAATTTTAAAATTTTATATATATATATATATATATATAATTCTATTACATTTTACCCTCAAATTACCAGAATTGTTTAATGCAACTTTACACAATGGCTTATTATTTTATGTATTCTTTAAAACTGAAGATAAATAATCTAGCATTATAGGGTAAAAAAAAAAAGCAAAAAAAAAAAAAAGAAAAAAAAAAGCCATCCAAAGCATTCTCTTATTATATATCTACATCTATGTTTTGTTTTGAAGCTGTTTCAAGTGGCTACCCCAGTTGCTTTATTTAGAGACTTGTCTTAATTTGTAGAGAAGCTCTGATGAAAGAAAATAGATTCTTTTGATTTGCATTAAATGTACCATTACTTCTTGATGGAACAGTCTGAAAAATGAACAATTCATAGCAAAATGAAGTCTTTCATTGGGTACAAAGCATGCATGTATACAAAACACGTTTGTGTGTTAGAGCTGCCAGCTATGCTTTCAGGCAGCAGCTGCTGGTCCATATATATGGAAGCCAGAACAAGATATAGCAAAATGTTGGCTCAGACCTGAAGGGAGACCTCTGTCTTGTCCACTCAGTGACTGTTTCATGTTCTTGCTTCACAGAGTTCCTGTGTAGGGTTCAAACTGGAGTAAGAAAAAAACAGTGCTACAGAAGGGTCCCAGCTCTTTGATGCTGACAAGGACCTCTCCCAATCTGATACAATCTTAGCAATCTAACTTTGAATCCTACATCCAGAACCCCTTTTTACCATCTGCAAAGCTGCCACAGAATTTTCATAAAGTAATTGCCTATTTTTATCTTCATACAAAAGTCAGTTTAAGATGACCAGAATGAGTTCAACTGTGGTATTCTCCAAGAATCAACCATTTCCCTAACAGTGGCCTCTTCAGATGGATGTTGACTAGCTCAGCATTAGGAGTGGGTTCAGGAAATAATTAGGGATACTGCTTGATCGTACTTCTTACATGAGGGATGTTACATGATTGATGGTGGTAAAAGAGTAATGCAATGTGGTCATCTGGACATGCTTTCCTGTGTTCTTCAGAGCCTTGCAGGTGAGGAATTCAATGTGCTGGACAACCTACCTTCTGATAGCTTTGAATTACATGCATGATAAGGAAATTTAGCCCTCTTTTTTTTCTGATTGCTTTTGTCCTCTTGCATGACTGAGAAAATAATGCTGAAGGGTAAGGATACCTCAGTATTTCATACTACCTTCCTTTAATGGAAACAAGCATGTAATGCATTAGAAAACAGCTGGGGGAAAACATCACTCAATACTTTTCTGAAGGAAATGTATTCTTTTTTTTTTTTTTTTTAATTTCTAATGCTGTCCCAATTGATTTAGCATAAACAATAGATTTATTTTGCACTCACAGTCATATCAGATAGATATATTTCTTCAAGTACTGATATATAGAGCATTGATGAGTAATGTAAGTATAAAATCAATTATTCACAGGTGTTTTTCTGTGTTTCTCTATCCAAGAAGCTATATCCTTAGGGTATGTCTTTACAGTACTCCAGATGCAGATAAACTGATTGTGAAACTCTGTTTTTGTTAAGTAGTTTGTGTAATACAAATGTTCAACTGCAGTCACTTTAGTAGCAATTATCCTTGATTAAAAATTATTGTCAACCATAGAGTTAAAATCTATAAGGAAGTTTCACTATAGATGTTCTACCTTCTTTGTTTTCTTCTTAGACAAAATTAAATTAAAATTTCTTTCTTGATACATTTGACATTGTTAGAATTTCTCTCTTTCACAGGATTGGGAAAATTTATGAAGGCTAAATTCAACCAGACTGTATATGCTGCTGTTCTGTAAGATTCTGCACTATAATAGTACATTCCAAGATGTCATTTATATATATATATATATATATATATATATATATATATATATACTTTTATTAAGGGTAACTGAAAAGGTGAGATTTTAAACCATCTATCACTTAGCTGAATAAATTATATTGTTTTAATATCCAGAGTTACATATAATTTTGTTCTGGGAAATTAAACCTCTGTATCTGAAGCTTGAGTTCTAATTGTAATTCTTCTGTGTGGATTGGGATTTGGACTAAAGTGACATTTTATACTGATACCACAAACTCTCAGCTAATAGTGATGAGGTAAAGAAAAGTGTGATTCTCCTGAGAGGAAAATTTGCTTCACGAATCTTAGGGGAAGTTTGGACTTGCAGTGTATTGACAAGCTCCAGGCAGAATTTCAGCTGGAGCTTGGACACCAAGGTAACAAGTTTATCTGTCGGGAAGTGGGACTGACAATTCCAGATTCCTTTGGCAGTATTTCTTCAT
The DNA here is from genome assembly GCA_035583185.1 of Anabacerthia variegaticeps. Classification (NCBI taxonomy): domain Eukaryota; kingdom Metazoa; phylum Chordata; class Aves; order Passeriformes; family Furnariidae; genus Anabacerthia; species Anabacerthia variegaticeps. The sequence goes on from JAWWEW010000112.1 coordinate 87,164,636, forward strand.
TTGTTTTCTTGGTCTGATGGCAAGAAAAGTTCGTTGTTATTTCTGCTGCTAAGAAGATGTTGAAAAAGTCAGTACAACTTGTGCTCTCAGTAGAGGCTGTTGCTGACATTAAGAAAATTCCTAGTAGTCAAATAACCTCGAAACCAGAAAAAAAAGTAAGTCACACAAATTGCTGTACAGTGTTTAGACACACAGCTATAGAATCAAAATTAGGACGTATTCTGACAAAGAAGAGGCACCAGCTAATATGGACGGGGAAGAATTCCAAAAACTTAAAGCAACAGGGAGGACATGGAACAAATTTGTTCAAACTATCAGTGAGGTCAGTCTGATACCTTAACTAGCAGTATAAGTAATCTTTTACAGGTGGCTGAGAGATGAATATATCACAGAAGAATGTCATCATATATTTGCTTTACCCTTTGCCATGTACATCCTTTTAGCAGAATTATATCTTATATGTCAAGATAGATATTGAGTAAACTGGTACTTTAAGCAAATGAAAAATAAGAATGTATAAATTGTGAGTTCACTTAGCAGTTATCTGTGTTAAGGAAGAGCAAGGCACACTTTTATCTGTAAACTCACAGGGAAGGCTCTTATCCTATGGCTTTTTCCTTACAGGCAAAGTGTCTCACCACACCATTTTTTTTTTTTTCTCCTTTCATGGGGGGAGGAGGAGGATGAAACTTCAGTTCTCCCATCCTCCCATTTGATGTCAGGAGCTAAAGCCTGTTAAATAAGTATTAAATAGACACATAACACAAAAAAACTGTATTAAAAAAAAAAATAAAGATTGTGATACTCAGCTCTGGAATATCTATAAATAAACCTTTCAGCTCCATCAGTAAAAATTGGTGCTGACTTTGGCACCTAATCTGAGAGTATCAGCACTTAGATGGGCTTTTCCAGCAGGAGTAAATTCATAGAATCATAGAACAGTTTGTGTTGGAAAGAACTGTAAAAATCACTTAGCTCTAATCCTTCTGCCATGGGCAGGGAACCTTCCACCAGACCAGATTGCTCGAAGGCCCATGCAGCCTGGCCTTCAACATTTCCAGGGATGGGGCATCCACGACTTCTTACTCCTTCTCTCTCCCTCATCCTTCTCACTGCAGTGGGTTGGAGAGGAGCCTTGAAGGCACCAAAGATATCATTGATTGAGATAAGAGCAATTTACTGGAAGCACCAATGAAATAAGAAAATGAACAATAACAGCAACAATAGTAATAATAGAGTGTACAAGAAACAAACGATTCAGATGTGAGTGCTCACCCCTGACAATACTCCACTGCACCGCGACGCTACATGACCCAAAAAAGACCCTTCTCCCATCCCCAGAAAATGACACAAGGTAGTATAGAATAACCTCCATCTCCCAGCCATTCCCCCTCCTGGCTACTGCAAAAATTAGCTTTGTCCTGGCCAGAACCAGGATATTCATTAGCAGTTGGACTATCTTAATGAAACAGTGTACAGGAGATGCAAATGAATCAACACATCTTCTGTGTTCTTAAACTTCATGTTGTAGTAAAACAACTAAACGAATGAATAAATAAATTTTTACTTCTATCTAAACTTTTGTTTAATGGTTATTGTATCTTTAACATGTTCAGTGGACAGGTCATTCAGTATTCTCTGAAAAACTGTGACCCTGAGTAAGAAGGACAAGCTAGGAATAAATGCAGGTATTTTGATTTGCATGTTGGTTTTATTATTTTTTTAAAAAAAATTATTTTATTCTTGTCTTTTTTCTTTCCAAGATGATTGGAGACTTTTTCAATCAATTACTTCCTAAAGATACAACTACAGCTGTAGATGTGTTTATTGTAGATGACGCAAGCAAGGGAAAAGCAACTGTATCTTGTTTAAAACTTTGGTCAATTTCTTTTCCTTAATATCAATAAAGAGATAGTTCATGATGGGTTTCATAGATGTGAAGAATTTACCCTTTTATCTAAGCAACAAGCTTATTAAAAATTCAGGAATACTCCACCTCCTCCAACACCTCATGTAGAAAAAAAATGCCATATTGCATGACTAGTTCTATACAAAGGTTTAATGCTGTGTCATAGAAAATACATTTTGTAAAGACTGTGATCAAATTTATGCATATGTACTTTGACAGTTTGTTCCTCTAGAAAAGACAAAAGAAGTTAAGCAGTTACTAGTGATCCTGGTGATAACACTGTGAAAAGGGTAATTTCCCTACCTCAACACAACATAAGCTAAAAATGTTAATGGAATTTTTGCAAAGGAGATTCCATGTGATTACAGTGGACATAGGATGTGCCTTTTGAAAAAATTTTGCCATGTTCTTTCCAGATTCTTCTAGATGTTTTGGTAAGAAAGATTCTCTTGTGGAATGAATGTGTATCTCTATCATCCAGGGATTTGAATTTGAAAATTGGAGGCATTCATCTGCTAGAAAGCAATTAAACTTAGATATTTATATTGCCAGTGGCTGATAGTTTCTTGAGATATATGCATGGGTCAATGTCTTATTTATATGTCCAGCCTCAGCAGTAGAGCACCTGTCATTGCTGAGTTATTGAGTCAATACTATCAGCTTGTACTGTTATCAGTTTGGCCTAGACCTTTCAACCAGGCCTGCTTGCACAGATTTTGGCACTTATGTGATGTCCCACTGAGTTATGAATGAAGGATATAATCTATATTTTGCTATTGTCTTGGCTGTCTATGTACTTAGCAGCCTAGAGAGTTGACTAATTGAATGTATATATATAAATTTTATATACTGGGAAATGAAGACTTGCTGTGTTATAAAGACACATAAACATAAATATCCCTTTTTATTACCAACTCATTGCAATAAAGATTGATTAATAATTGTGTACACAAGAAATGTTTCTGTGGAGTAGAAGATTGCATTGACAATTGTATCAAACATACTTCCTAGTACTGTGGTATTTCATTTTGTGTATAAAATGTTATAAAACAATCCTTCCTCTTGTATCTTCGCAGTGCAGTACAATGTTAAACGACCTCATACTGTTTCAGTTGGAAACATTAATTTTTCAATGTCAGCTTTATCCTTAGGGCCTACCTTTAGTTTGTGTTTGCATTTTTCAGTCAGTGTAATTCAGAAGATTTACAGATTCACTTTCATATGTACATACACTTAATTTTAATGATGGGCTAAATTATAGCAAGATATTCTGTAGAGGCGAGTGGAGGGAACAAAAGTTTGTTCCATGATTGTATGTTTTCAATAATGTTCTTTTCAGTAAAATACCAGAAAGAAAGAAAAAAGAAAAAAGGAAAAAATTGTTTAGTCTTTTGATTATAATTATTAAAAAAAAAAATAAAATTGCAGGTAAGACATTTATATCATCAGATATGAAAGTAATTATTACCTTAGGAGAATGTAATTGGTGGCTGTAGGTTTGGCCGTGGAAGAATATTCTTTTCTTATAACTCTGATCAAGGCCACTGGGATGGTGAAAAACATATATGATTCTAGGGATGCAAGAGACAAAGATCATGAAAGGGACTACAAAAATAAATGATTCAGGAGGAAAGTTCCTGACATGAAAGGAAGGGAAGGAAGGAGGAATGACTCTTACACTGAAAAGGAACATGAGCGGTGCTGTGTTGGTCCTACGAGTCAGTCTGAAACCATTGAGCTCATAGGCTCTGGTGACAAAAGAGTATGAAGCGCAAACTGTCGCTGATGATGAAACTCCAGCAGATCAGGAACTTCCTAGGAAAGCTCTTTTACAAAAAGTTTCTGGAAAGTTTGACTTCAATTAGTTCCTTTACTTTTATAAAGGTGTTCCTGGGCTGGCTTCAATGATTATTTTTTTTATTTTTATTTTTTTTTTTTATTTTAAATAATGAAGAAATAAACCAAAACAGAAAGTTTTCACTTCTGTGCCTAGGAAGATCCTGGAACAGACCCCTCATAGAAGCAATGCTAAGGAACATACAAGACAAGGAGGTTACTCAAGAGAGCCAGTATGGCTTTACTAAGGGCAGATTGTGCCTGACCAACCTGATGATCTTTTATGACGGAATTACTGCAACAGTCGACAAGGCAACACTGACCGATGTCATCTGCTTAGTCTTCTCTAAGGCCTTTGATATGGTTCCACATGACATCATCTCCAGATTAAAGAGACCTGGATTTGAAGGGTGGACCCTTCAGTGGATAAGGAATTGTCTGGATGGACACAGAGAGGCAGACAGAATTGTGCTCAATGGCTCTATGTCCAGGCAGAGACTGTGATGAGTGATGTGCCTCAGGGCTCTGGCTTAGGACAAGTGCTCTTCAATATTTTCATCAATGACATAAACTGTGAGATTGAGTGCACCTTGGCAAGTTTGCAGATGACACCAAGCTGTGTGGTGCAGTTGACACACCTGAGGGATGTCATGGGATGCCATCCAGGGCAACCTGGACAAACTTGAGAAGTGGGCCCAGAGGAACCTAATGAGGTTCAACAAGGAAAAGTGCATGGTCCTGCACCTGCAATCCCAGACATGAGTGTAGACTGGGAGATGAACACACTGAGGAAAGCCCTGAGGAGAAGGACTTGAGTATTCTGGGGGATAAATATCTAGACGAGAGCTGACAGTGTACACTTGCAGCCCAGAAATCCAGCTGCATCCTCGATTGCACAATAGAGGAATGGCCAGGTCAAAGGACATGTTTATACCTCCTCTACTCTGTCCCTGTAACACCCCACGGCCGGTACTGCATCCAACTCTGGAGTCCTCAACACAAGAAAAAGTGAGTTGGAGTGAGTTCAGAAAAAGAACCACAAAGGTGATCAAAGGCTTGGAGAACCTCTCCTACAAAGACAAGCTGAGAGAGCTGAAGTTGTTCAACTTAAGGAAGAGAAGGTTCCAAGGATACTTTATTGCAGTATTTCAGTTTTTAAAGGGAGCTTATAAAAAGAAAGAGAATTATTTTTTACACCATCAAATAGTAATAGGACAAGCAGGAACATTTTTAAACTGAAAGAGGAGAAATTAGATTAGATGTTAGGAATAAATTCTTCACTGTGAGGGTGGTGAGGCACTGCAACACGTTGCCCAGAGAAATGGGGATACCTTGTCCCTTGAGTTGTTCAAGGCCAGGTTGAATGGGGGTGTGAGTAAACTAGTGGATCATATCTCTGTCCATGGCAGGTGAGCTGGAACTAGATGATTTTTATGGTTCCTTCCAGCATAAACCATTTTGTGATCCTATGTTTCTATAAAAAATATTCCTGCATTTTTAACAGACTTATTTGAAATGTACTAGCAGTAATGTAATTTAATCATGTTCTATATGCTGTATGCATATAGTAGATATATTGTAAGAATCAGATCTCGTTAAATTATGCCTTCAAACCTCACAACCAAAACATGTAAAGGAGCACTGAAGCTAAATTATTCAAAATGTTTTATCAGAAAAGTATTCTGACTGTAGGTCTTTGTGATTTTAGGACATACTACACTTATATAAAAACTCTTGTTATAATGGTTAAAAGCAGAGCTTACTGTGTCACTGTTTTACACATGGGGCTACACAAGCAGGTTCTTCCACATTAACAAATGATAACAAAATGCTTTATTTTCCATATACATTCTTTACTCAACAATGAAAAAGTATAATAATTTCACGAGGATCACAAATTTAAGAGTATTGTGCATTATGACATGATGAAAAAGCAATCCTTGCAGAAGTAAACCAGCAGAGGATATTGTTAAATTTTGCTGTAGGTACTTTAAACAAATTGAGAAACAGATGACTGAAAAAGTTAAATAAAAAGTCCAATATGTTTATTTCTTAAAATATCTTCTCTTAAGTTATATGAGCAAGAATTTGCAGGAAGCAGTTACAACCCTGTACATTGGATGCCACATTGCAGAAAGGTGCAAGAAGAGTTTGCTTGTTAGTTGGCAACTGCTGTCTGTTTAGTCTTTATATAGTAGTTAAAACACAAGCTTTTTCTTTTTTTTTTTTTTTTTTTCCCACCATGGGCTCGTCTACTTGGTGATATACCAGAGAAGCAGCCCTGAAAAATTCTTTTTCTTTTGGCCTTCCCAGTAACCTAGATAAAGGATACTGGCTGGCCATCAACTTAAAATTGTATCTGAAGAACAATACAAAGAGGTATTGTAAAATGATTTTTTATCAACAGGATTTGAGTGACTTCATACTTAACATATCCTTTGTGTAACTAACACTGTCAAAAAGTCCCTTATTTCTTCACTGGTTCTTTTCTATAAATATCATAACTTTTTTAATATGTCTGAGAAGGGACGTGAGAAATCCAATCCTATGGCCAGCAGTGAAATTCTGTTAATGGTCTCTGAAAGAAAAGGGATTACTTACTCTAGTATGAACAGAACCAGTAAACATTGGATTAGTTTAACTGGTTTCTTCAAGAGGTACAAAAACAAGAAAACAAACCCTAAACCCAACAACAATCTGAAATTATCTTCAGTCTCAACAAGGAATAGTTCCTATACAACCTTTATTTTGCATATTGTTCTAGTCTCCTAGATTACATAGTTACTTGTTACAAACATTGTGCAATACAGTAATTGAAAACAGGCATAAATCAACAGGAATCACTCAACATTTGTCTAGAATATTCCAAAGCCAGTTATTAAGTTTATGAATTACTTGTGCTAATGTGTTTGAACACCATCCTTATAATTTGCCAAAGTCATAGCTTACATTTTAACCTTTCTGAATTATGTGAAATGAAAAATAGAATCCAAATCTGAATTTTTTAGAGCTGACTAGTTCTCTGAAATATATGATGCTGTCACTAAAAAGTCAAAATCAGACAAAAGTTAACAAACGTACTGATGTCTGAAGCAGGTGCTTTAATTCAGATTCCAGAGCTTGCTGGAACCATACAGTAAATCTTCAGGTTTTAGAGGTGCTTGATGTAAATGTACTTGTTGGGAATTCAACAGAAAATCACATCCTGATTAATTAGAAAGTAATTCACAGAAAATTAATGTAAGTAGCTTTTATGTTCTTAATCTTTAACTTTCTAACTCAAGAATAAAAAGTATTGGTAGAAATGCCTTGACTGTACACAAAATATATTTAAATATCATGGGGATAAATCTAAGATTAAAGACATTATGAAAAAATAAACTAAGTATTGACAGCAGTTGTAGGAGGGGAAGCAAGAAGAAACTTAAGAAATAGCTTTCATTTTCCTCTCTTTGATCCTTTTTTGATATCAAGCCTTCCAATGTCCAGCTGGGTTGGACTAGATGTCTATTATTTATCTTAGCATACTGTTTCCAACACTGACACTACCATGTTTTCTTCAGGAAGATTATGTGGGCATGGATACTTTACACAGCCCTTTGCCCATGTATTCCTCTAATACACACAGGTGTTTTTTGACGAGATTTCTGCTACTTTTCCTTAGTAGCTGTGTATAAATCTGCTATCCAATAACCTTTTTGGTTTATTTTCAATAGTTTTTTGTGTTATTTTTTTTAATCCTACTGGTATTATTTACCTCCACAATCTCTGTGGTACCACATTTCAGAAACTCGCCAGGGAAAGAAGTATTTTTTTTTTTCTCCCTTTTAAATTAATTATTTGTTTTCTGCTAGTTTCAGTGAATGCCATTTAGTTTGAATATGGGGCGATTTAGAAATTAGCAGTTTTGTTTTAATCCTATCTACCATTTCACAGTTTTCTAAAACTCTGTCACATTTCTCAGCCTTCTATAAAAATTGAAAAGTTCCAACTATTTTAATCTTTCCTCATAAGCCAGCAGTTACACCTCCCTAACTCTTGTAGTGGTACCTCTTCTAAATCTACCTTGTCTTTCTTGAGGTCCTAAAACTTGCACACAGTGCTCACTATTCAAAGTTTTTATACGCAGTTAAATTATACCCTACTTCTATTCTCATATATTTTCAATGAAATACAATTTTTTCTTGACCTTTTGGTGGTGTTGTTCTGAAGGAATGTTTTCTGAGACCTGTCAAGGGAGTCCTTAAATTCTTTTTCTCGAGTTTCAACTGCTAGTTTTAACCTCAGCATTGTGAAAGTATGTTTTAGATTATTTTCCCCTATCTTATATTTGAAATTCATGAAAGCAAATTTGCTACCTTTTCATTTGTTCAGGTCCTGTGCATTTACCTTGTCATCAATATAAAGTGTGAATTCTGAAATATCCCATAGTATCCATTGAGGGTTTTTTTGCACACTCTCTTCTTCTAATGATCATTAATGAAGTTGATGAATAAGTGCTAGTACAAAGGCAACATTTAAAGTGTGATGGCAGCTGTGATTTGGAATTGCCCTCCACTGAACCACCTATTTCGTCATAACATACTTTTTTCTCTTTAATGCAGTGGTGATTTAATACCCTGAACTGTTCAGTTCATAGCTCTCATGAAAGCAAAAAATTTACGAATTTTAATTTGCAGGCAAAGATGTAAAAAAATTCCACTTAATAAATGTAAACACTTTTGCAGAGGAGAATCATGTACAAAACTCTTGAAAAAACCAATATATTTAACATAAATCCAGTCTCCCACTCCATCAGTGAGGCCTTTAATTGTAAGCAATTAAGTTGTACCTGTCCTATACAGGCCTCCGAGGAACATGATTTTTACTGATCTCCAATTGGATATTGAGCCATTGATTGCAACTTTTTAGACGGGGTCATCCAGGCAATTCCTTATCCAGTGTATAGTCCATCTATCAAATCCATATGCCTCCAACTTAGCAACTCGAATGTTTCATGAGAATACTGTCAAAGTCCTTACAGAAATCAAGGTAGATGACGTTAGTTGCTTAATGACCAATGCAGTCACTCCATCATAGGAGAATGATCAGATTAGTCAGGCACAATCTGCCTTTTGTGAAGCCATGTTGGCTGTTTATGTTCACTTTCCTGCCTTGACATAACTTTCAAGAGGATGTTTTCCATGTTCTTACCAGGCATAGAGATGAATCTGACTGGTCAGTAGTATCCAGGGTCCTCCTTTTCACACGTTTTTAGAAATGGGTGTGATGTTTTCCTTTTTCCGGTCACTGGTGATTTTACCTGACTGCTATGATTATTGAATATGATGAAGAGCAGCCTTGCAACTACATCAGCCAGTTCCCTCAAGACCTTGGGATACATCTCATCAGGTCTTGAGAACTTGTATATATACAGGCTCCTCAGAAATACTGATAAAATAAATTAAATATGGATTTAAAAATGCATAAATGAAATACAGATAAAATAAATACATTTACTAAAATAAACTATTTAAAATTATTTTTAATGTTTTTTAATGTAAATGTACTGATTTAAAAATAAGGTCAGATATTCTTGCAAATATCTATTTCAGGCCCTAAAATACTTATTATACCATGAAATAAGCTTATTTTTGGAACTTTTTGAACATATAGAACTTCTAGTGATTGGCAGTTATACAAGAAACTCAAAACAAATTCAGTCAAACTTGTAGGATCTCTGGAATTTCTTTGAAAATTTTGTAGGGTCATTTAGATGATTGCTTATGGATTTAATATTTTTCAGAAGCTCTGTCTTCTGACCTTAGTGCCATGTTTGAGACCCCACTGAGAATTAGTGGCATAGAGCAGAGTGGCATCCTTGACCTGATCAGTCCATGACATTCTGCTACTGTCCATGTGTCAAATTTAATGGCTTGTGACAGGTCAATTAAAGCTAAGGAATTCAAGGTTTGTATGACAGTTTGGTTGTTTATGAAGTGAATTTATATGTGTACATAATTTAATAATTTGCATTGTTAATTTATTATTGTTGTGAGCATTATGTTTGCATTTGTAAATTATACCAATTTGCTGTTCAGATAAAAATGGATATTGATGGATTTGTTTTGACTATGCACAGGTTGGCCCTGACTAGAAATTCATCTGGTTGCAATTCTTTGCTATCTGGAGTCAGATGGCAGAGTACATCTGCATGTCAGATTTGTGGACCAAAGTCAGTGAGCACAGGAAAAACTGCTTAGATCTTGGCACTAGCTATGTTCTAGGTAAGTTCTGTTCACCGCTTGGAAAGAGAAATGAGTAAGAGAGAGGACTGACTGACCACCTCAATAACTCTGTGCTCAGGGTTGTTACCTATAAGTATTGGGCAATTACCAAGTGCATATATTCAAGTTTTTTAAATACATGTTTCAGGTAAAGCAGTTTCCTCAGAAAAGATTGATAACAATGTAGGTCCAAAACATTGATGTGCAATGAAATTTCCTAGAACATGGGAGACTCTAAATTTATGTGTGTTCTACAAAGGGTGATTTTAAAATAATTGTCTATTTTTATTTTGTAACCATCATAATCATTATGTAACTGGACAAATAGGGGACCACCACTTTCTGTTTGTTTTCTTTCTTTTATTCCTAACATAGCTATCAAAGTTTATATGTCTAATGTTGACATAGGGTTGTGTCTTTTCTGTTGAGTTAGGCTTCTCTGTTCCTTATATATGTACTGTTCTGTGTTTATACCTAGATATCTTAGAAAAGTCTTCATTCAACTTAGCCCAGGTATCTACAAATTCTTTCCTGAGCCTATATGAACTTCTCAGAGACCCATAAATCTCTTCTGAAATAAAAGGGTATTACGGAAAAACAGATAGAAGAGTTCCTAGATTTTTAATGATCTATAAAAGCTACTTACTGGTTTACGAATGGCTTAAGCTAAATTAACTTTGCCTTCTGCTGAAAGGGATTATTTTGTATTCTCATTCTTTTATCAGCACTTGTAATCAGGTGAGTCAGATCATTTATCTTTGTTGGTTATTTTTTCCCCTCATGATTAGTTTTCAATCATAGCTAATCTTGACTTGCTGTAGGATCCCACGATGGGGCTGAAGGGAGGCAGCAAAAACTGTAGCTGAAAAAAGTGAGAATGATATTTTTGCAAAAATGCAACCTTATTTTGGCTTAAGCAGATCATGATATAGTACCCTAGAATGTACTCAGGACTTCCCCTTTATGCTCAAATATCTATAGCCAAGCTGAAAATTTTAATTTGTGTACGATGAGAGTGTATCTGGTTCATTTGAGACCTAGCTTAATGTTCGCATGTCTTTTTTATTCCTTTATTATACAGGTGTAATGAAATATACATTGGCCACCACCTTGAGGCTACTCAGAGAATCAAGTGATATAATGTGTGGGTCATGCTTGTTAGCTGCAGTTTCATGTTGTGACTACATCACAGCACTTTCTGAAAAGTAATGGCTTTCAAAAAGCTTCTGCAGGCTATGCAAGGCCTTTGTATTAACCTATAATATATGTATTATGTCTCAGCTCCTCTGTTTTGCTCATTCTGTTATGAACATAATCTTGCAGACGATGCCAGTGGCAACTTCTGAGCCAGTTTTTTTTCAACTGGCAGGCAATTACTGACAGGATGTAATCTGTTGGATTTCATTCCTTACTGTGACTCATTAAAGCCCACTTTACCTTCTGTGAATACTAGAAAAGCTAACCCTTCGCCCATATGCCCTCTAAAAAAAAATAAAAAAAAATTAGAAGTATTTGCTAGTGACTACCTGTCAAGTAACATAGGGTAAACAGCCATTTCTAGCACTCCTTGCTGTACATGTTAGTTCATGAGATTGTGCCAGACAGATGAGGGTCTGGAAAAAATTAGCACTTGCAGGAAAAATATGTAGTGTGTTTGATTTAAGATAAAGGAACAACAATTAGATGTTGCTCATATTTTTCTGCAATAAACAGAAAATGATATTATATATGCTTAACTATAAGCCTGTTTGTTTTCCATCTCCTAGAGAGCCCTCTGTTCTTATTCATACAAACACAAATAGACATTGGAGGGAGGGTGATAGGTAAGAATCTGCTTATGTATTTAGTAAAATTCCTCCATCATGCGTGTCAACAGCAGCAGACTATTGCACTTCAGACAAATGAAATGTTAAGTATTGCAAAATGAAATGCACCTTCAGATGGCTACAGTCCATTTCATACATTCTTTAACTCACAAGCACAAAATTTAATTATGTAAATTTATAAGAGCCTGTGGATTTTAATAGGCAGTCAGTCATCTTCCTTATACTGTTCATTAAAATTGATCTGTTTAATAGAAATAATTTAATAATAGAATTTTTTCAAAATGAATGAAAAAAACATAGTTGTTTAGAAATGGAATGTGAGGTTTTCAGCATTACATGGCAGAGGCATTCCAAAGAAATTGCACTTTCATTTGATATTACTATTATAACAAATATTTTAACAATTAAAAATAAATAAGTGTGCATAAACATATAGTAAGAATACAAATAGAGCTTCAACTTCAAGTGTTAGAGTTTTTAGGATTTAATCCCATGACCAGTATAATTTTCTCATGGCACTTGCTATATATTCTAAACTCTACCTAAGCTCAATATAAGAGAGTTGTTTAAATAAACCATATGCTATTTCTATAAAATAACAACAAAATAGCATGTGAAAACACCAAGCAACAAGGTTCCTAAGTTTTATTTAAGGTGGGGCAAGGATTTAGAGAAGCATGGAGTAATGTGTATAAATACACTGGAGGGTAAAGAAAATGGAGGCAGACTCTCATCAGTGGTATTCAGTGACAAGGCAAGAGGCAGCAGGCACAAACTGAAACACAAGGAAGTCCTTTTAAATTAAGAGGGTACTCTTTTACTGTGAGGTTTGTTGAGCACTGGGAAAGGTTGCCCAGGAACATGTCTTTGAGTCCTCATCCTTGGAGATGCTCAAAACCCAAGTGAACATATTCCTGAGCAAGCTGCTGTAGCTGACTCTACTTTTAGCATGAGGGGTTGAACTAAAGAGTCTCCATAAACCTCTTAGAGTTTCTACTATTCTGTGATGCTGTGAATTTTTGCACTCTGTCTCTGTAAAGAGTAATTATGTCCCATTCATTCAAGACTGACATAGAAGATTTCACTGAAAGATTTAGGGAGAGATTTTCTGAAGCATTCATTGTTTTTGCTTAAACCATTCACATCACCAATGTACAAATAACCTACATGAAGGAAATGCAAGAAATTTGTCCCAAACCCATCCACTGATGCCAGCAGCTCTTCAGTGTAACTTTCTTCATGGTCATTACTGTAAAAATAATTTAATTGTTTTTGTACACCACTGAATCTCTTTCTCTACTTTATGCATCATTTCAGTAGCTTTGTTGTATTATGAGTTGATTAAAGGAAACAAAGGAGTATCAGCTATGCTGCCCATAACGAGGAGCATAAAATGTCACCGCATGTTTTAAGAGAGATATTCCACTGCAATAACATCATATATTTTAAAATCACATTTCTTATTTCATTTAAGTTTTGTTATATATTAAAAAAACACCACCAACAACAAAAAAATCCCTAAAAGTGGCAGGAAATTTCATAGAATTCTGAAAAAAAAGGGTGAATAAATAAACAGAAGAAAAGCATTTTAGCATTTTCATTTAGAAAAAGAAGATGCCCTTGATGTTCCTGAAGTGAAGGCATGAACACTTTCTGGTGAAGTATCATCACACTTCTGTCTTTTATAGAATTCTCCAAGTAAGCTCAGTGGTCATTGTTAGAGATTTTATATTGGTCCCTGTGGACATAATATATGATATGCAGCAGTCTTTATGCCTTTTATAACTGATATATAATTTTATGCCAAATAACTTATGTCTTGTATTGACTAATAAAATCGTAAATATCTACTCTATCTTTACAATACTGTGCTCAGCTACTTCCAAACATTTAGCTTTCGGTTGCTGGTTTGTCCTTTGTGCTCTTTGAATACAAATTATTTATATGTTAGCTTAATTAAATTAATAGCATGTTTTCTTAAGACCTCTGCCAGCTATGTTTTCCAATTAATTTCCAATTAATCCAAGATTAAAAGGATAGTTGAGTATGTACACAGACTCTGAAAATCCGTATTCTAGTATCATATCTTATTGATGCCAGAAGGAACTGACACAGGTTTCCAGCTACAGCATGGAGATTCCTCATCTATGACGTGATTTGAAATGGGAGATGTATAAACAGGTTTTGAATGAGTTAAGACAAGTACTTGTCACTATCTGTTCACTTTATGTTTGTCCGCATACAATAAAAGTGAACCTAAAAATTTTCCAAGGGAACGGCACAGCACAGTAAACGAACCATTCCTGAATAAAACTTTGAATTGGCATTATTTTGTAACTTCTAAGAGGAATTAGCACTCTTATTTATCCAGATAAATAAAGGTATGGAAGAAATTAGTTACTCATGGTTATGTAACTTATAAAGCAGGAAATGCTAAGGTCAAAAATCCTGAGCTTATTCCAAAAATAAATCTAGAGTTTTTTAAACACACAAAACTGCTTGAATTCCTTTTATCTTTGGCACAACTTTAATCTGTGACTGAGTTAAATTTCATTTCTTGAGGTCAGTCATGAGAATGTAATTATATATAATTGTAGGGGAAAAGGTTTTACTTTAAGTGATATGGGATTCTTTTAAACTGATGTGGAGATTAGATTTCATATGGTCTATAATTTGTCAAGAGTAAAAAGAAGACTAATTACAATCATAGCACTGAAACTGTGATGGTAAATGGAAGAGACAGAAAATAAAGTGTAATTAAGTTCTAAAGGACTATCCCTTAGATGCTAGGATAAAACTTCTATCTTCCTCAATAAATTTTCTGTGCACAGAATAAGATAGACTATTATCCCTAATGATTAATTTCTTACTGTAGTCCACAGATTAAAAGACATGGAAGATGAGATGGGATGGATAAATCATTCTGTCTGGTTAGTAAAAATTTCATGTGTATTTGCATATCTAAAAATATGATCCCATCACTGTAAGACTATGACAAAAGCTTCGGGTTTAGTTCATACAGGTATCTGTTACCAGAAACCTGAAAATTCAAGGACACTTTTGAGGAAAGTCAAGTTTTGTAAGACATTCTTTCAGTTCAAAATACTTCACATGGCTTTAATTTACCAAATTGACTCAAATACTGCTATAAACAAGGCTACTTCAAAGATCTGTGAGTCTTTTGTACTATCTGTATGAAAAAGTATCCCACAAAATTCTCAGAGCAATTTTCAGTGGATGTGGCTATCTAGTATTGTATTTTACTTTTCACATTATGTTTACTGATAAAAAAAAAGGGCATATTAAAGGATTAATTAATATTTGAAATTGTAGTCCTGTAGCCCAAGAAATATATTACTGCTATGACTAATAAAAGATATAAGCTTTTGCCACCATTGAAGCCTGAAAAATTGTGTAGACTTGTCTGGGCCTGAGCTAAGTTTAGGTTGTTTAAGCCGTCATAATAATGGTTTAATGGTCAGGTAACGATTGAGTAGCTTGGGAGTATATGAGAGATATTTAACAAATCTGTGTAGGGCAGCAGAGAACAAAGTGCAAATAAGCAGCCTGCTTTAGCAAATGTGTCACACTAAACAGATCAAAAACAGAGAAGGAAGAAAACTGTCTCCATCAAACTGTTTTCTCCCAGTGAAGAACATGTGTCATTGCCAACTCTTTGCAACACCCTGTATCCATCTGGAGTAATGTGGGTGCCATCAACCTCAGGACTTAGGCAGCTTAAAATTGAACATAGTACCAGAGAAAAATGTGTAGATAGAGGAAAAAAGGTTTCTTATATATGACAGTGATAAACTTTGCTGAAAGGGACATTGCTTTATTAATAGTATAATTCAAGCTTTAATTTTACAATAAATTCATGGATACTTTTGTAAAGCCATCCCCTTTTACCCATAGCATAATTTTGAATGCAACATATGCGAGAGACTGAAATTCAGTGGCTCAAAAGAACTCTGGGAGGGGGCGGGGAAGATCAGGCTCTGCCAGGTGGAATAGTGTTCTGTCCCACTCCCAATATCCTGCCTCCATGAGAGCCTCTAGTGCAGAAGTCAGTCCCTGGTAACCTAGGAGCATGGCCCCACACCTTCTGGAGCCTCTAACCCAGATCCTGAATGGCTATCAGACCAAAAGCCCCACCTGGAGAGAGTGGCCACAGGAGTCCAGACCAAATAAAAGCAACACCACCTGGTCTCCACATGCTTCTAGCCCTAATGTCCTTGGATTTGTGTTAGCTGGTTCTACACTGTATCTAAGGTGGTAGATATAGTCCTTCCTTCCTTCCTTCCTTCCTTCCTTCCTTCCTTCCTTCCCTCTCCTTCCCTCTCCTTCCCTTTCTTCCTTCCTTCCCTCCCCTTCCTTTCCTCTCCTTTCTTTCCTTTTATTCTTTCTTTTCGCTCCTTTCTTTCTTTTCTCTCCTTTCTTTCTTTTCTCTTTCTTTCTTCCCTCCTTCTTTACTTCTTCTTCTCCTAATTTCCTTTTCTGTAGGAAATGTAAGTACTATGTCAATGCTGAAGATTATGATTTGGCACACAAGATTACCTCAGATAAGATCTTTACCTAATAAAATTTTACATATGAGATGGCTGGCATTATTTCTTCTTTTGACCCAGATCTATGTTAAAAGAGTGTTTATCCCTAGCACTCAGTCAGAAACATATTTATCTAAAAATACAATAACAATAATGCCCTCAGGTCCTACACCCCCTCCTAAAGTATATTTTGTGTACAAATGCCTTGTCATATTAGTATTCTCTCTGTATTATAGTGATCAACTTTTTGGATAACTTATCTTTATAATTCTATTTCAAGCTTTGCCTTGGTGCATATTCTTAAAACATGTAACACAAAGCTAAAACTGGGTATATTCCTGAATTTGTATGCATTTTGTCAAACACATATATTTGGAAATATGAACAAAAATGAGTTTTAATTGTTACTAACCCCAGTGATTTTTCATGAAGTTCTGTGTAAACCAGGACTTTTCTTTCAGCACTGAGTTTAATGTAAGGACTATGCTATTTAGCAAGGACTACTCCAATTATTTAAATACATTTGTGACAGGATCTGTGGTTTCACTGTGCCTGTGTATTAGACGTACTTTTATTGCATGGATTTGATTTTAATCCAAATTTGGAATGCTTTTCATAAGACTATAGGGTCATGGAAGTGGAAAGATAAAATGATAGAAGCCCTCCAGCTTATTGGTGGTGTTGCTTTTTCTTTTTCTTTAACTCCTCAGGTTTAGTAAAAAGCATTTATCAGATTGCTTTGGTTTGGAGCTCTTTGTGAATACTCAAAGTTTACTGATCCTTTTCTCTTTCACACTCTCCAAGGGTGTTTTATGCTTACTTTTGTAATCAACAAGGTAGCTATATTTAATTAACAGGGTTCTTTGACTCTGTTAGTCTTACAATTTGTGGTTAGAAATATGTTTGCTTCTCTCTGGAGACTCAACATTTAGTGTTAAATTAATGAAGACTAAAGACTTCTACCAAGGAAAATAATTATTGCTTATTTAACAACATATGCAAGTAAGTAATCTTTAGCTTCTTGTCCTAGTTTCAACCAAAGACATGAGAGGGCACAGCCTGGAGCCATGTGGACATGTCTAGATTGTTATTCTATATCCCCTATATCATCACTGGGGAGCAGAAGTAAGGGAGTCTCACTTCTGAGAAGGGGGCATGGCTTCAGGTAAAGATAAAGGTGGTGAGTGGAGGGTCCATGGCTATTTTGTCCTTTTCCAGGGGAGCAAGCAGCAAATGGAGTGATGGGGTAACGCTGGTCCAACCAGGGTTTATCCACCATTGTTTACTTTGTCTCAGGCTTGGCAGAAAAATGTGTGTGCAGAGGTTTCAGGGGCCAATTTGTTCTCATCTTGTGGCGCTGGCTTGTGGCTGTGTTGTGCTGGGTCAGCCTTCGTGAGCATTTTGCTTGTAACCACCACCTCTTTAAACTCTTGTTATGACTATTGTTGCTCTTACTTTTCATTTTCTTATTGCTTTTACAGAAAATTGTTATCTCAACCCCTTATTTTTGCCTTTTGTATCTCTCACTTGGGGGGTGGGAGACAGGTATAGTTGTGACTTGATTAAGATATTCTGCAGACTTCTTTGAATTCCTGCACAGTCAGTGTTTCATTTGTAGATTAAAAACAAACCAGCAAATAAACAAACAAAAAAACCAAAACTCCCCTAAAACAAAATCCAACTTTTTGAATTTTGTGTTTTGCATATTTTGTTTAAGAGCATTATTTTCTTCACCCTAGCATAAATGCACTGTTCCTACCCTAATATCTTTTTAATACTACTAATTTATTCTTGTGTTCACCCCTCTTGCTAATGGTATTGATTGTAATATTTAGAAATTTAATTTCTGGACTGCAAGTGTGACAGTCAGACAGCTACAGGGGTGTAAAAGTGAAGCAGTATATTGCAAGTAAAAATTCTACCCTTCCCAAAGGGAAATGATGCTGAAATTTACTTTCTAATGTATATATGAACACCAAAAGAAGTTATTGACTTTGCTGGTCATTTTTCATTGAGCTAATGCTACTGTAAATGCATTGATTCCAGGAAAGCAAATTCTGATAAGCATCATTTTACAAAAGATAGTAAACCAGCAATTTTACAAAGTCAATGAACTAATACTGTGTAAAGACTTCCTTATAGTCAGATTTTTGTTCTACAAGTTCATTCATTTCTTCTTTCTTGGATTTGTTTTATTTTCAGAGAACCAGTTTTAATATGCTTTGTTCTTATGTCAACTTTATTATGACTCACTAATGCAAAAAAACCCAGGATAATCTTTTCTACCCAGTAGTCCTGACTTCGACCTTTCATGTCAGAAGATAGAAGTTAACAAAAGTTAACTTCAAGTTAGAAGTCTTTTAAATAATAATTAGAGACAGTGTTATCAACCTTTTCCTCATACTGGGTGGAGTGGCTGCTCAGAGGAGCGAACAGCTTAATTATATGACTCATTCCTCACAAATGCTTAAGCAGTGATTTGCAACCTGGTTTTCCAGTATGTACACTAAGGAAGATATATTATAATGTTAATATTTTTCATTTCTACTTGATCTATCTTCAGTTTCCTTGAATTATTATTTTGCTTTGCTTTTCCAGTGCCCCTAAATGCTGGTTTCCCAATCTAGAGGAATGGTTTCTACCAGATTTCTCAATGTTGGCTCTGGAGCTGGTAAATTTGGGTTAAAACCTGTAACATATAATTAGCTTTTTCATGTTTGGTATTTAACCTTTGTACACAAAAAATAACTTATTGTCCTTCTAATGATTTTATTTTTTTCTTTTCCCTAGGGTTCTATTCTTTTCCAGTAGGAAAAACATCTCCCTCATTCTTTGTGATCCTTGTGAAGAAGAAATGGTTCTGTATACTACCACAAATACTCACAAAATATTCAAAGTGTTTTATTCCCTCTTTTGGGAGGGCTCTTCAGATAGAACATAATTTTCTCCATCCTCCTTGGTTTTCCTCTGGGAAAGCTGCCTTCCTGTGTGCAGTCAGGGCTCAGTGGGTGCCAACAGCAGATTGGGGTTGTTTTCATAAAAAAAAAGATATTACTACTGCTAGAAATTTCTGCATACCATCCTGCTTATGGAACCTGTAGACATGGGTTCAATTGGTCATCAAAATGAGGAGTCAAGATGATTGAAATTTTTTACTTAAATGAATATTTGGTTCAATCAAAATTATTCAGTATACCTCATTCTTATAAACACTATTTGGAAGTTGTATTCAAAGGTCAATAACTTCTAAACAACTTCTAGTCCCTTTTTTTTTTTTTAAAGGAAAAGAAACCTGAATCCTATAGTCATATCCCTCAAATTTGGCTATATAACTTTTACTGTGCTCCACTCTTACAAAATAACAGGTTCTACCAGAGGGCTGTTCATCCATGTCCATTAGCTGCAGATGGAACTTGATTGATAAACTTAGCCTAGATGCTACATTATTAGTTTTATAAAATGATTTTCCCAAAAACTGACAGAAAAAACACTAGTAGATGTGCAAACCATATTGATCCTCCAGGCCATTTCCATGAGCTCACTGAACTATTTTGATGAAAAGTAAATAAGGGAAAAAAAAGTTTTCAAACTAAATTAGCCAACTTTTACACTTTAAAAAAAATAAATTCTAGATTTGTTTCTGATAATCAGTTTTATCATGAGAAAACTTGGTAAAACTTGGTAAACTTTAGGTAAAAGAAGAAAGCCTGTTTTCAACTTTAAAGCTAATTTTTAAAAGCTTCACAGAACTAACAACTTTTATTATGGTCAAATTTATCAGTATTGGGGTAAGATTAGATATAAAACTGAAAATTTAATAGATATGTCACTCTTCACACATAAACTCTAAGAAGTATCTTGTAATTCACTCTAATAATATATACTTTAGACATACAATGAAATCACATTTTGTCTTATACTTTCTAAGTTAAATATTATAGCTATTGTATTATATTACAAGGAAGTTCATTAGTCTGTTACTAAATGTCGTTTTGCACATGAAAAGAATGTTCTAAAGACCAGCTAGAAGTTGTTGTTTTAGTGATACCAAAATGTTGCATTAAATAATCAGTAAAAAGTGTAGTGAAATGAAAATGGGAACATTCATTATCTATTAATTTTATTTTTTAAACAATAACTCTAAAAATAAATCACTATATGCATTCTGTAAATACAGTATATTATCTAGTTAGTTAGTTAGTTAGTTAGTTAGTTAGTTAGTTAGTTAACAAAGTTATCAACATTTAATTGAGAATCATTGCCCAAATCTTTTATTAGGGAAAATATATATTCTAGAGATTCATATGTTAAAGTTACAGTTTTCTCATTCTTGTGTATATAAAAGAAGGTATATATTATATGTGGTAAAAAAAAAAAATGCTAAAATATGGCTACTCGTATATCTCTAACAAAAAAATTGCTATGAAACATGAGACAACAGAACAATTATACCTTGGTACCACTTTTACTTGAGTATTTTTACAAGTTTGTGGTAATTTTGTCATGCTTTAGAAATACCACAGTGGAATGAAATATTTAATTCAAATAAATAACAAAAAAAAGAAAAAAGTAAGCAAAATCCACATTTGTTTCAAATTACATCAGATTTATTTGGTTAATTATTTCTCTGCTGAAGCTCATAAATAATTGTTTACTGTGATATATTTGTAACATCTGTGTAATTATAATCTGTATCTTTGCATGCGCTAATTGCAAGGAAACCAATTTTAGTTTTGGACTGACTGGTTTTAACAAATTCATAGTGTACTTTACAAATATACAACACATCCATTATGGTGGTTGTGGCTTGTTTTCTCTCCTTTACAATTATTTCTGAAAATCAACATATGAAGATACACTAAGCAAAGACTGACAGTTCAAAACAGGAGAGTGGGAAGCAGAAATGGTAGGGAAGTGAGATTCTTATTTCTTGCACAATTTATTTTTTTTGTTCTATGTAGAATCACACTGAACACTTTTTTTTTTAAGCAACATTCCTTGAAAATTCAGGCAGCTCCAGGATGAACGTACTCTTGGGTGAAGCTGAACCAATCAATGATGCTATCTGCACTTCTTTGATAACTTAGTCAAAAAAAGAGTAAAAAAAATTCTGTGCAATAGCAGCTGTGAGAGAAGAGTGAGAAAAACTGAGAGAAACAACTCTGTAGACACCAAGGTCAATGAACAAATTGGAGAGAAGGTGCTCCAGGCACCCTAGTCTGTGGAGAGGACCATAATGATGCAGGTTGCCCCCTTTGTGATGGAACAGATATCTATCCTGCAGCCCAGGTAGGATCCTGTGCTAGAGTAGGTGGATGTCCTCTGAATGAAGCTTCAGCCCATGCAGGAGCAGATGTTCTGTCAGGACCTGTGACTCCATAGGGAAATGACACTGGAGCACTCTATTCCTGAAAGACTGTAGCCCATGGAAAGGACCTTTGCCAAAGCAGTTCTTGAGGAATTGCAGACTCACATGAAGGACCTACATTAATGAATTTCATGAAAGACTGCATCTTATGGGAACAGTGAAGAGGTAGAAGAGAAAGAGGAGTAAGGAGACCCTTTGTTATTGACTGACCCCAATCCACATTCCCATCCATCACTTAATGGGAAGAGGCAGACAAGTTAGGAATGAAGATGAGCTGAGACAGACAAGTTAGGAATGAAGATGAGCTTAGGAAGAAGGGAGGGGTGGGAGGAAAGGTTTTTTGGGATTTGTTGTTTCTCATCATCCTACTCTGTTTAACTGTCAGGAAATTAAATTAATTTTCAGAAGCTGAATCTGTTTAAACTGTGATGGTAATTTCTGAGTGATTGCCTTGTCCATATCTCAACACAGAATTCTTTTGTCATATTTTCTCTCTGTAGCATGCTGGGGAGGGTGAGTCATGAAATAGTTTGGTGGGCACCTGGAGGCTAGTCAAGGTCAAACCAATACAGCTATGAACAAGTTCTAATTTTTTAGGCTTATAAGTAAAAAAAAAAAAAACAAAAAAAAAAAGAAAAAAGCAACTGCTCTTTTTCTGATAGCTAGAAAAATAATGGCAACCTTTTCTTCTGCAACTAGGCTATACTAAAGCATGACTTCACCCTTAAGCTTAAATTGAATGTATTCTATCCAATTAGAACAGGAGAAGAAAAAACTTCTTGCTACCATTGAGAAGGCCAGTTACTGAATAATTTAAGAGTCACTAAAGGAAGAAAGAAATCCTAACTTTTTATCTGTCAGTTGAGTGAAACATAATTCATAGCCTCTCTGAAATTGTTATCATTGCTGAAAGAACAAAGCGTGACAGTTCACAGTATGGTTAAATATCATGGCAATGTCTGCAACGATAGCAATGTGGAAAATGGGGTGGAAGGTAAGAAGGAAAATCTGCCGTTCTGAATCACAAAGATCACAATAAAAAATAAAGCAATTCTAAAAGCAGCACAAAATCCTAAAAGCACTTTTAGCAGAACTGGTTTGTGATCCATTCTCTTTGGAGCACTGTGTTCCTAATCACTGTCAACATCTTGCTTTATACTGCTGACTCGTCTTAATCCTTTATTCATGGTTATTGTTAGTTTTGGATATTGCAATTGATTACAAGTTGTGTTACAAATCCTAGCTGCTTGATTTTTATACCTTACTTCCCATCTTTTGAAATTATTTTCGTTCTCTTTTCACTACTAATTGGGGAATACCTCAGTTGGGAGCATCTACATTTTCAGTCAAATACTTCACAAGATAGTAAAGTTTAATTTCTCCCTGAAGATGTCATTTCACTTATGTCCTCGAAACATCTGGAGAATTTTTTTTTTTTTTTTCCCCATGTAGTCTTGTTTATATAAGCCAGATAACTTTAGTCAGAAGCAGCCAATCAGGAATTTCAGCAAAGAAGCAGCCTACAGATAAAAGACTGAAGTCCAATTAAGGAAAATTTAGATCGATAGTTTCATAAAGAATTTGAATAAATGTCACACATACATTTTAGAGAATGTATGTGTTGGAAAATGAAATCACTGAAAAAAAAATAACTGAGTTAAGATCTGTTTTCAGTCCTTTTGGAAGCTAATGGAACGATGACTTGCTCATGAGCAAAAGCACACAAATATAAATAGTGTGTCTACTGTCTGAAAGGACTGTTTTAGTACACCTGGGAATACTGTGATTGCATGTGTAAAGTTGGTGTGGAAAAGTTTTGGTAGCAGGGGGTTGCAGGGATGGCCTCTGTGAAAAGCCTCTGGAAATTCCATGCTGGAGCAGGTGTCTGGCAGGACCTGTGGACCTGTGGAAAGAGCAGTCTACACTGTAGCAGGTTTGCTGGCAGGACCTGCGACACTGTGGGGGACCCAGACTAGAGCAGTTTGTGAAGAACTGAAGTCCATGGCAAGGACTCACTTGGAGAAGGTCATGGAGAACTGCCTCCCATGGGAAAGATCCCACACTGGAGTAGTGGAAGAGTATGAGGAGCCCTCCCATTAAGGAGGAAAAAGTGGCAGAGACAATGTGTGCTGAACTGCCCACAAGCAACATCCCCTGGCTCCCTGTCCAGCCAGGGGCAAGGAGGTAGGGAATTAGGAGGTGAAGCTAAGTCCATGAAGAAGGTGTCAAGGGGAAGAAGAAATGTTTTAAACATTTGATTTTATTTCTCATTATTCTACTCTGATTTGCTTGGTAATAAATTAACTTTCCCAAGTCAAGTCTGCTCTGCCCATGATGGTAACTGGTGAGTGATCTCTCTCTGCCCTTATCTCAACCCATTAGCCTTTAATTTTGCTTTCTCTACCCTGGCCAGCTGAAGAGGGGAGGAACAGCGTGGCTTTGATGGGTACCTGGTGTCCAGCCATGGTCAACTCACCACATCATATGACATATTTAATTTAAGATGGTCATACTGACAGAATTGTCTGGTAAGTTTTAAAGTCCAGTAAATGGAGACTGGAGGTTGAAACACATTAGGTGTATTATTATAATTTTGATTCCTCACAGGGTCTTCAGTGATGCATATTTCCACATCTCTAACTACCTGATGCAGGTTTCTTGTCATTTACATAGAAATTAAAGTTGAACAGCATATAAGTAGCAGTGTTATGAGGTATTTCTTGTTTTATTTCTATCTCAGCTGTTTAATGACTTGTATTACTTTTTTATTTTACACAGATGATGCAGTTCTCCTTTCTTTACCTCCACCAGGCCTGCAGCAGTGGCCAGAATTTTTTCTTATAATCTTATAGCTTAGATTTGCTGAGAAATACAGGAAGGTAAAAGTTGCTGTCTTTTAACTTTTCAAGAACTAGTCATGTATATGCTTTATTCAGCAATAAACTGCAAATGAGTGTCTGCGGAAAAGGTATATTAACAAAAGTAAAAAGATATTTATTTTTATTTTATCAAAGAATATATTCCCTTCGATTTATAGATTGGATAAATTCATAACTTTGGCATCTCTGCTAGTTCTAACATTTCTTTTTGCACGTTCTGCAAGCATAGAGAAAATGCTAAGGTGATGCCTTTTAAAATTGTAATTTTAACTCCTATAGCGATATTTAATGCTATATGCTTCCACCTTATGGTTCTGCGTTTAGTACTATTTATTAACTAGCATGGATTAATTGCAATTTGAAAAAAAAATGGTTCTGTATTTTACTATATACTCTCATATCAAAATTTGTCATTATTTTAAGATGGAAAGTATATTTATTTAAATGAAATATTACCCAAATTCCTTGATGGTGTTAACATGTTAAAACCACTTTGTTAAAAGCTGGTTTGCATAATCTGGTTTCTGAATCTTTTGTGATTTTAATTATATTTGGCAACTCTGCGTGTTTCATTCCTCTGTTTCATTTCTATGTTGAAAAACATTCCTCACAGTTTTTATATAAAAATATTTTAATGTTATGAGGATGGAATGACTAACAAATCTGATTAGCTTCAACCTGCTATTTATCATCATTTTAACATACACTGAGCGACTAAGCCAGCAAATAAAAAATATACATGGTTTTTCCACTATCAGATAATTATTAAACATTCTAGAATATCATATACTATAACATGAAGAAATTAAAGAAGAGTTGAAGATTCTTCTTATTGAAGATTTCCTTGTTTATGCTTATAAAAATCCCCTGTGAAGAGTTGAGAAAATATCTGTATTAAATTTTAATGAATATTATCTATGATCTTTTTTGCTCAGTTTTATATTTCTGCCTGTCTGAAAGCATAAAACTAAGTCAAAGGAAACCCTATATGTATTTAAAACAAGAAAAACAAAAGTCATCAACAAAGTAAAAGTGTGAAGTGATGGGTTGTGCAGCTTCTGGCTATGAAAAGAATTCTAGTTCCATCCTCTAAGAGCATTGGTCTGCAAATGCTGAGGTGTGAGATCAAAAGTTATCAGTGTCTTGAAAGACTGAGGTGCTAGAGAAAAACTGGGCATGCTGCAAAACAGACTGGGCTATTTTCCTGGCAAAAAGTCTAGGACCTGAAAGAGTTATCCTTAAAGAAACTAAGTTTAGCTAAAAAAATAGTCTTAGAGGAACTTTTTATTTCAAGTAATGATTATTTCTACTTTTTATCTGGACATTGCCATTTTAAGTAGTTATGTTATGGAGTGGGATAGAATCCTTAAAAAAGAAAAGAAGAGATTAAAAGAAAAAAAGTAGAGTGGAAGAGAGAAAGCAGTTATTTAATAACCTTCTACTATAGTGCCACCCAAAGATATAAACCCTGTTAACCTAATCTCATTTGAGCCTCCCAAGATATTTATATTAATACTAACAAAATGGAGGCTAGATACATAATTTTAAGAAAACTTGACTGATGACCCATTTACTATTACATAGTTGAAAGATTATTAGTGAAAGAACAACCTTGGATATGATGATAAAATTCCAAGTCAGAGACTTTAGAGTCAATATGGAAAAAATATCCCCAAACACCAAAGCAAAGAAAAGGAAAAAAAAACAAAAACCAAAACCAAACCAAACAACAAAAAAACTGGCATAGAATTATTCATATCTCAGTTTGATAAACACATGCAATTTTGTCTAAATTTAGTTTACATTTTCTATGTAAATATAATTGTAACTCTGTTCTGTATTTTCTATATAAATTTTCAGGTTTTTTAGTCAGGTTTGTAGATCACAAACCTTGTTGACCACAGATGAGTGGTTCCTTTAAAGGCACAACTACTCTCCATAATCCACCTAGGATTTCCTGTTGATGGAAATATCAATCCATCATCCATATAAGGAAAATTGTCTTGAAGGTCATGACTGCAATCTTTATCACATTATCTGGTTGCAAAACCAGGTGAAACTCTTTCTTCAAAATTGGTATTTTTGTGAGAATACTCTAAAGGCAAATTCTAAAAAAAAAACCAAAACCAAACAAATGGATTTATGAGAGGCTTTTCACGGGACTTACATGGCATTATTGCGCAAAAGAAGCTACCAGCTCATGGGTATTTAGAGATAGTTAAATGCATAGCTAATCTTTTACCCCTTATACATATTTTAAAAGCAGTATTGAAACAAAGCCTTACAACTTTATTTGCATTTAATTAGCTATGCGAGAAAAAGTCAGTGTGATCCAGTAGATATTGGCTACTACTATTCAATTAAGAAAAGGATTTTCATCAGCTTTATTTGATTTACCCATGACTTGATTTAACAGTTTCTCAAACTGACTAAATGTCTGCGGCTAGTTTGAATTACTTTTCTTATCTTTTGTGGCACAACCACAGTTTTGCATAGGTAGTAGTAAGAAGCAGTTATCCTAAGTACAATGAGATAGCTGGAGAAGTGGACCCATGGGAATCTCAGGAGATTTAACAAAACCAAGTGCAAGGTGCTGCACCTGGGCCAGAGCAACCCCCATTATCAGTCCAGGCTGCGGGATGAACAAATTGACAGCAGATCTGCCAAGAAGGACTTGGGGGTTCTGGTGGATGAGCGGCTGGAGCTGAGCCAGCTATGTGCACGTGCAACCCAGAAAACCAGTTCTACCCTGGGTTACTTAAAAAAGTGTGGCCAACAGGTCAAGGGAAGGTATTATGACCCTTTACTCTGCTCTGGTGAGACTCCACCTACAATGCTGCATCCAGCTCTGGGGTCCTCAGTACAGGAAAGACATTGACCTGTTGGGGGTGAGTCCAGAGGAAGGCCACCAGGATGTTTAGAGGGATGGAGCACCTCTCCCACAATAAAAGACTGAGAAAATTTGGTTTCTCCAAGCCTGGAGAAGAAAAGACTTAGGGGTGACCTAATTATAGCCTTCCAGTGCCTGAAGGGAGCCTACAAGAGAGATGGAGAGGGACTTGTTATAAGGTCATGTAGTGATAGAACAGGGGCAAAAGGCTTCAAACTGAAAGTGAGTAGGTTTAGGTTAGATATTAGGAAGAAATTCTTTACTGTGAGGGTGATGAGGCACAGGACTAGGTTTCCCAGAGAAGTTGTAGATGACCTGTTCCTGGAAGTGTTCAAGGCCAGGTTGGATGGGGCTTTGAGCAACCAATTCTGGTGAAAGGTGTCCCTGTCTAAGGTAGGGGGTTTGGAACTAGAAGATCTTTAATGTCCCTTCCAACCCAGGCCATTCTGTAACTCTACGATTCATGGCTGTAATGCAGTGACACAGTGTAGAGAAATACAGCCCTGTTAGAATCATGATTCTATGAAATAATAGAATTTTACTTAAATATATATAAATTTTGAACACTGAGATGAGTTCAGTTGATTATAGCCTGGTGTTAATAATGTGGGTTCGATCTCTCTGTGGCCAATTCATTTAAGATTTGGACCTGATGACCCTTGTGGGTCCCTTCCAACTCAGAATATTGTGTGACTTTGTTCCACAAAGGATTAAGTCTTGCATTTTAACTAAATATGGTAAACATTTTAAAGAAATGTTATGGTCAATACATCAGAATAACACTGCTATTAAAAATATCCTGGCTAGAAATAAAATAAAATAAAAAAACCCCTCATGTCCATGAATATCTGTCAAAACTTAAAAAAAAAATAAATATGTAATAATTGCCTAAACAATGTCTTGAGGAATTATCTGAATAATCTGAATCTCAAGAAATGCAGCCATCCTTGATGCTAGTCAAGATACAGAAAAGTGTCTCAGTATTGCTTGGTTGCCCGGAGCTGCTGAGGGAGAAATGATTCTTTAAATTTCCATCTTTGGTTAATGCATAACAGTGTTTGAGAATTTTGATATGCTATCTTAAGAACATTTTTCACACTCTACTAGAATAAGCTTATTTTTATGTTTGGGAACCGAGCAGTAGAAATGAAGCAAGTGCTTGTGTAGAGAACAAATAATGGAGGGGGATGGGAACAAGAAGCAACATAGGATGGGCCATAGTATAAGAAAAGAGGATATCTCAGACACACAGTATCTGTGGCCTAAAGAAAGAAGAAGTGCACACATATGATGAGAAATCAATCTTTATTTATCTAACCATCAGTTTTTGGCCTTCAATACTTTTTTCCCAGTAGAAAATTTAAATGGAAATATAGAAGCACAATTGTCAGCTTTAAAAATAAAAAATCACATCCCTTAATGATATCTACACAATGTTAATTACAAAACAAACATTTTCCACCTGCTGAGATTTCTACTCTCTGCAAAATATCTATGGTGACTCCATTACAACCTCTGAAAACTTCTGACTTTAATTGGGGAATACTTTTCTCTAATGTTTTGCAGAAAATGTTAACAGATGCTTTTCCCCCAAAGATTAAATATCAATCTATTTTATGAATGTACAAAAGTATTCAGAATGGATGATTTCTGGAGAAACCAGTACTTATTTCAGAAAACTTTAGAAAACAAACCAGCAGAATATTCTCATCCCACAAGAATCAACAAAAATTTTATCACTTCAGTTGTTGCAAAGATAATTTTAGTCTTAGCTATCCACTTCCATGTTGGCCACTGCATATCTAGGTATTCCTTCAACACCTAAAATATCTTTAATTCTTATATTAAGACTAAAGTCAAAGTGGATTTTATAATTAAAAATCCTATCTTATCTTGGTTTTATTGTGTCTATGTTCAGTTTTATTTTGTTTCTCTTGTTAACCAAAACAGATCTTCCAGATGCACAAAAGGCACGAAGGTTTGTCACTTGAGTATGTTTTGATTCTAAAGTACTGAACCTGTTTTTTAAGTAAACGTGGTGGGTTGACCTTGACTGGCTGCTTCCAGTCTGCTTTTTTTCACTCCTCTATCTCAGCAGGGCAGAGGGAGAAAATAAGACAAAAGCACTTGTGGGATGAGATAAACACAGTTTAAACAAAGAAAGAAAAGGTTGTGCACAGAAGTGAAACAAAGAAAACACAATTCATTTTCTACTTTCCATCTGCAGGTGATGTCCAGCCTCTTCCTGGAAAGTAGAGCCTGAGTAGACATAGCAACAAGAGAAGCAACATGTTTGATTGTTGGGTGCCAACCCCAGTTTGATTTGGGTCATTGCTGCACTCACCCATCACTGCACTCCTTGTGAAGCTCACTCTTCATCAGTTCAGGGAGTTTCTGCTACGTTCCTTCCTACAATACACAACTCCCACCATTAGTTATTTCCTCCCAAGCAAGGAAAGTCTCTGGAAAGTAGACACTCGATCTCCTCCTCCTTCTCCCTTATATGCCAAGTACACTCAGGTGCTTGAGTGAAGACAATCCCACGACTGTTCTTGCCTTTTCATGAGGAACAACTCACACTGCCTTTCCCAGCCTCTTTGAGTACGTAACAGGAGCCTTATCTCCTCCCACAGTATGTAGGGCTCTGTTTGGGCAGGACCAGGAGAATTAAAAGTTTCTCTGGAGTTAATAAACCATGTACCCAAGGGAAAAGTACTTCAGGATGCAAATGGAATTTTGGTGTAGCCATCATGAATACAGGGATCAACACATGTCTATTTTGCCTGTCCCCTCTATTTGAAACTTCCACCCTTAGCATGGTGAATGTTTCAAGTAATGGTCTATTACTTCGGTGTCTGAAAATTGATGAGCATAAAACTTGGACACTTGACTCTTACAACGCATGGAATTCATAGTCCCAGATCTGGCACCTTCTTTCTCTGTACCACAAGTGGAGAGTGTCAGGTGCCTAATGATAGAACATGTACAGCCAGAGCATGAAATGAGGGGACACTCAGTCCCATGAGAGGTATGAAAGCAAACACTGAAAATTATCACGTGGGAATGTGAACAAGTATATCAATAGTCATCATTCTGATTAGAATTTATAATACAGTCCATGAATATTCAAATTTAAAATTAAACTAAGGAAGTTGTTAAATTCATATTATATGCTAACAACAGAATATGAAAATGAACAATCCTGAGACATCAGATCAATGTGACTTCAACAATTTGAAATACAGTTTTAACAGGAATAAATCACAATCCTTTGTGTATAGGATGTACAAAGCCATTCTTGACAGCTGCTTATTTAAATTTTGTGAAATCAAGATGAGCTATCTAAGGCGTATTTAGAATCATACAAATATAGGAACCTAAGATGTCTAATCACAGTCTTGGCTCTCCTACATTTTAAGGTTTATATGAGTAAGTATTCAGATGCTTAAAATTTTTTGTTGCTTTCAGTCATAATGAAACACTGATTATTCCAGCTAAAAGCATTTTTTTTTCCACAGCTGTACAGTGTACAACTTATTAATGACATTTTCCAATCAGAAATTCATTTCACTGGGGTGTCAAAATCTTATCATTAAGGCATTTTGTACTGGTGAATCTGGGAGGTCACATGAAATTCAGACACAGACAGTCTCATGAATCCGTCACTCCCATTAGTACTTCAAACCTTGTTCCTATAAAAACTGAATAGAGCTTTACTTATTTAACTGCAGTATATCATGTAATTCCATAGGACTGCTTCAGTATTGAGTAGTACTAGGGCGGTATAATCATCTTTACTGGAAATCAATGACTGCTACAGTCTTTAAGGAAAAGGAGAGGGTACAGTAATAAATAGCCAATACCTACAAAATATATTTTAATTAATTTCACTTTTGTTTCCACTTTGGCATTTAAATTATTACGGAAGAGATGCAAAAATCTACAAGATACACAACTACATTTCAATTAGTTGGTCAGATTCTTCACACTCGGGAAGGAATAGCTGGTATTTTTACCATGTTGTTCTTCCCATCTAAAAGCAAATGTTTAAAATCAAATGGCTTATGCATTTGAACATGCTGCCTTCTCTTCTCTGCAATGAAAATGCAAACATTTAACTCAGAAGAAAGAAGTTAAGCAAAATTAGTCTTATCCTCAGAGATTGAATCCGTTATTCGCAAACAATCTTCTAATCATATATTCCATGAATGGGATGAATTTGCTGTATACTTCCATTTTAACTGGGGTATCTAAAGTGATAGCTTGATTGGTATTTCTGAGTGAGTGAGCATGATCTCATAAACAATTGTCCTGTCTCTAGATATAAGATTTTCATAGAATCATAGAACATGCTGAGTTGGAAGTGACCCACCAGGATCATGAAGTCCAACTCCTGGCCCTGCACAGGACATGTTAGGAATCCCACCATGTGCTTGACAATATTGTCCAAATGCTTCTGGAACTCAGATAGTTTTAGTGCTGTGACCATTTCCCTGGGGAGCCTGTTCCAGTGCTCAACTACACTCTGGGTGAAAAACCTTTTCCTGATATCTAACCTACATACACACATAGGTTGCTATCTACTATAATAGCTCTTATTGTCATCTGAAAATATCAAAGTACTTCACAAGGGTGACAAAATCTTCATCATTTTAGATGAAATTAAATGATATTGGGGAAATTATTTTTTAAAAAAGAGTGAAAATAGATGCAAGAAATTGGGAATTTAGGAAGCAGATTTTTTTTTTTTTAAAAAAAAATGTCTCTGATTGTATGTTCTTGTAGGTGTTTCTTTTTAATGCTACTAGAGGGAGCCCTTGGCAGCATCATGTTAGCAGTAGAATCTATGTTACTGCATCCATATAGAAAAGGACATACATATATACACATACAGAGATATAAATGTACACATGAAATTAAACAGTAGCATAAAAACCCACAAAACTTTACACGTTTAAAAGAACAAGGAAGACTTTTTGTGACACTTTTCTAGTATGGACTTTGAGCTACTAGTGATCTGTAGTAGTACTAGTGATCTCTACTAGTGATCTACTCGTGATCAGGGAAATACTGAGATGGAAGCTATAACTTTGATTTCTGATTTTATTCTGTGAATTTGCATTGAACAGATACAAACTCACTCTACCTATGATTCAAGTAAGAAATAAATAAAATGGCTGTATCTTCAGATAAAAATCTTTACTGAGATTACGTGCCAGACATTTTAATATTAATTAATAAGTATAAATTAATTAATACTAGTTTCATAAGCTAGTTTCTTTTGTGACATTACTTTCTTGGAGAGGAAATAGGTCCTAAATGTGAGATAATATACGAGGAATTGGGAGCCTAAAACAATCAAGCTGCACTTCAGATGTAGAGGACTAACATGAATGTAAGGTTCTGATGTGGTGAGAGATCTTTACATATGCTTGATATGAGAAACTGAAACAGAGAGATGTACATGTGGTTGTCTATCATGGTACCTGCAGAGGTTAAAATGAAACTAGAGTAGACAAAGACTAGTGTTTTTGGAAGAGCCAAAAAGATGAGGAATTTATTTATGAAACTTTTGAATTACAGAAAGGAGGAATTTAGAAGGAGCTTGGAAATTATTTAGTTCAACCTTCTGTACATGGCAAGGTCAACTAGAACAACTTCCACAAGACCTTGAATCGACTGTGAGGTACATAATTGTACTTGTACTTGCAATTGTCTATGTAAAATTTCCTTTGTTACTGTTTTGGTCCATCTCTCTGTGTCAGAATATTTCTGTGACCTGCCTGTACTTTGTAATCATGAAAAACTAACTTAATTTTGTGTTGCTTAGTGATACTACCATGATCTTATTTTTACTTAATATCATCATTATTTCTGGTATGACATTTACTTTCTGGAAATGTGAATAAGAAAAAAGGCAATTTTTTGTCTCAACAATTATTTTAAAATTAATACTATAAGTGACTTGGTTGAAAAGATGCTGCAATCTGTTTTATTTCTTTTGCAATAAGTGACTAGTTAACAAATCAGTGGGACATTATTTTTTAATTTTTTTTTTTTTTTGTATGTGTGTGTTGTGACTAGTTTATAATCCAGAAATCTGTCAGTTTTGTCTTTATGGAATCAGAAGTTATACAAGATTCAGACATGCTAGAATGGGGCCGCTCCACAAGGACCTGCAAGCCAGAAGCTAAGGGTGGTCCCCCAACACTGTCAAGATACTCAAGGTCAATCCCACTGTTCCAATTGCATGCATATGGTCTACTACAGTCCCAGAAAGGTGTGGTAGTGAGTCAGGATTGGGATCCATCCAGAAAGGCCATTCACTACAAGAGAGTAGCCAGAGCAAGGCTGAAGAGTCAGACCTATGATATAGCTCAGGGATGTGCATCCCTGGTGAGGCTGCTTAGTGTGGTAAAGGCTGACTAATGCCTTCTGGCCCTACATTTGCAAACACTAAAAATAAATATAATTTAGCAATATCTGTAAATGTAAATTAAATACCAGGACAAAAAAACCAACCCAAAACAAAATCCCCCAAAAATCCCCCAGAAAACAAGCCCAAACAAACAAACGAAATCCTAACAAACAAGCTAACAAACAACTTCCATTATGTTGGTTTAGGCAGATAAATTTCTGGGCTTGTATAATTTTCAATATCTGTAAAATTGCCCAAATATGTGCAAAACTGAAGCAGTTAAATGTAAATCTTTGTGCTCATTGGTACATTATTTAAGTAATAGCCTTTTTTTTTTTTTTCTTTAATAGCTGTAAATGCACCTATGTACATTTAAATGTAAATTTGCCCTCATATTGTTAAGGAAAAAGCTGGGATTTATGCATCACTTATAAATTCCCTCATGATGTATTCAAATAGTGCACTGCTAAGCAGCAAGAAAACTCTTGGAAAGGCAGCAAAGTGACTAGACAGATGGATTATGAGTTCAAAAAGTATCTGGAATCTTAAAAGAAAGCTTGACCTTGACAAAAATGAAAAAAAAAAAAAGAATGAATAGCACTAGTCATATATCAAGTACATGTACAGTACCAAACATAATTCTAGAAAGATATCACATGTTGGTTAATGAGGGATATCATAGGCACAACCAAGGATCCCAAACTGCAATGAATGCACTACTGGAGAAAGAAAAACTTCAAAGCCCTGTAAAACTGAGAGCTGCTCTTACTTTGGAATACCTGATATCCCAGCTCGCAGCTCCTCTTCAGTGACAGATGCTGCTGCTGCTGTATTTGACAAGAAAAATTTTGCAGATGACAAGTTCAATAAATAATTGTTATCTGACTTTAACAAAACATTCAAGAGAAAAATGGTAGAACTTTGTCTTATTTCACATAAATAAAACACTAGCATATCTTTTTCCAGTTCTGCAGTAATTTCATTTCTGAAGGACATATGTACATAAATATTAGATGCTTATATACACATTATTCTTGCATTTTTGTTCTGTATATGAAGATATCTGTCAGCGCAAAGGAGGATATTATATTAAGAAAATGTTTTAAAAGATTAGAAATAAATTCCATAGACCATATTTAATTTTCCATTATATGTGGCCTGTTCATGCCCATAATATTGTCCTTGTTTCTTAACTGGTCCTAAAAGAACAGGCTTTGGAAGTCTTGTTTGGCTGAAAGTGTTTTTTTTGTTGCTGTTGTTGTGGTTGCTTGGTTGGTTGGGTTTTTTTGTTATTTTCAAACAAACATTGATCTAGTAAAATGTGTTACTGTTCCTTCAAATTCTTTGTTGTTATACCCTTAAACCGTTACAGTTATAACCAAAGAAGTACATGAAAAAAACATTAAAATGAGGCTGTTTTATTTCATCTGGAAAATCTCATGCTTCTCATATTTTAAACTCAAGCATGGAGCTGTAGACTAAATTTAACCATCTTTTTCATAATAGGTTCCTTCATGCAGTATCATATGCATTAAACTTCCTTTTTCCACAGTGGAAGGGCTTATTAATTTTTAAATAAGCTTTCTCCCTCTGAAAATTTTCATGCCTTCTTCCAGTTCTGCAGATTTATCAGCACTGCTGATTGTGACAGTGCTCATGATGCCATTCCCACCACAACTGCTGGCTCTAACAGATGACAAAAGCAGCAACTTTTTTGCTCTGTCATTGCAGCAGCAGAAGCTTTTTTTTCTCCATCTGTAAGGAAGGTTTATTATATATTTAAAGCATATATTCACTACCCTGTGAAGAGCTTTCATAAATTTGGCTCCAACAGTTCTATTCCAGCTCCTATTATCTACACCAAAGACTTTATTTAGGTGTGCTGAACACCTTTATAATTTCAATACCTGGTATATTGATGATATCTGTAGGATCTCTATCACACAGAAGTTTCCAGGAATTGATAAATCATATCCTATATAAAGAAAACACATAAATACTGCCACAGGAATTTTTAAAAGGTGTAAACTAGCTTAAATTAAAAATCTTTTCATATAGACAGAATTTTAAGTAGTGGTATCTATCTATTCCAGAAAAAGGCTAAGAATATTGTAATTATCTGATAGGCATTGTAGTTATTTAAATGTGCAATACGTGACTTCACATTTAAAGTAGCTTGACAATTTTATCTCCCGATCAGAAGATTGCATACAGTGGGAGTTCTAGAAATAGCAACTTCCACAAATAGAGGCTTCTGGAAATAGCCACAATTAGTGGCTTTTACATTCATTTGCAAAATTTTATTTCTAAACATATTTAGGCAAATATGCAGAAACTACTGAAATTACACAAAATTTCCATTTGAAGATTCAAGGTCCGTTGGGCTGGTTAGATTTTTAGCTTTCAATTTGGATAACAGCCTGTGTTTTAAAAGTCAGAGGAAATAATGTTTAAAGGTAGTATGGAGATAAATACCAGGACACCAAAACACTATTTAAACATTAAATAGCAGACTCAGGTCTCTGGTTAAACAGCATATTTATCACTTCTGGAATTAAATCCCAGAGGCAGGTGTCTCTAATAAGTAAAAGCATGGTTGAAAGGACTTTCACTGACCTCTTGCCTGGCAAAGGCAGGGAGGAAACAATGGTATGGAGTCATAACACCATAGTGATGGTAAGGACCTGTAGCTGGCATATGAAACTGTACTGGCCTTCATGGGGAAGTGTGCTGATTTTGGCTGGGATAGAATTAATTTTCATGACAATTACTAGTATGAGGCTGTGTTTTGGATTTGTGCTGAACATAGGATTGATAATCTAGAGATGTTTTTGTTATTGCTGAGCACAGCTTACACACAGACAAGGCCTTTTTCACTTTTCATACTGCCATAGTGGCAAAGAAGTTGGGGCTGCATGGGAAGTTAGGAGATGACACAGCCAGGACAGGTGACCCAAAGTGACCAAAGGGATATTCCATACGATATGTCATCCTGACCAGTATATGAAGTGGGAGGAAGAAAGAGTAAGGGAGGACATTTGGAGTGATGGTTTTTGTCCTCCCAAGTAACCATGATGTGTGGTTTGGCCCTGCTCTCCTGGAGATGACTGAACACCTGCCTGCCCATGGGAAGCAGTGAGTTCCTTGTTTCCCTTTGTTTGTGTGCACAGCTTTTCCTTTATCTATTAAACTGTTTGTTTTTTTTTTTCTCAACTCACAGGTTTTCTGGCTTTTACTGTTCCAATTCTTTTCCTGATCCCCCTGGTGCGGGATTGAGTGAGCATCTCTGTGATGCTTGGTTGCTGGCTGGGATTAAACAATGACAGGGTTATGGACAAAAAAATAGAGAACTACACAGGACTCCAAGACTGAGATAGTGACTGGGGTAAGTGAACCCTTTCTTTTTCATTTTTCCATTAGTCTGGATCACTAGTAAAAGCCACACTACAATTTTGGTGAAATGAGCTGAATTTGTCCCTGAGGAATTTAGGAAAGGACTGAAACTTATGTGAAAATATGATTTCCTAGGAAGACACTTGGTGATCTTCTGAGGAACCATAGGATATTATGGTGGAGTGCTTAGTATACCGCTTGCTTTTATACCTCAAATAAAGAGCACATACATTTCTATTGTGGGAGAAAACATGCAGTCAGAAAGACTAGGTGTATATTTTCCTATAGCTTTGATGTAAAGTAATGGGAACTAAAGGGAATAAAGATCAAGTTCATATTTTCCATACATGTTTATTAACTCTAAGGCTGTTACTTGATGAGGGGAGATGGGAGAGATCAGTCTCTTCCTCTGTCTTTGTTTAAGGTGAGTCACTACACAGTGAGCAGTTCAAATCCCCAGGGCAAGGACAGTTACCCTAAGAAGCATCTTATTACAAGCCAATTGGCTCAGGAACTAGCTTTGCTGAGAGATTCTTTATTTCCAGATTCTGCACCTGTCTTATAGCCTTCTGGTTTTTGACTAAGATGTGTTTTCTGTGCACTGGCAGCGCTCAGCTAGGGCTTCCAACTGGGTAGACAGGAATTCATGTCTTGAAAAGGAATTCACATCTTGAAAATATCATTGAGGCCAGGTAAACAATCCCTGCAGAAACACTTCTGGCATCTACTGCATGAAAATGCAAAACAGCATCAGCAGTATGTTTTAAAAGTGGATCCTGAAATAGAAGAGGTAGCTGCCCAGCCTTCAGCCCAAATTCTAGACTGGACTGGGAGTTCTGCAACAGTTTGTTTTTGGTGTTACTTTATCAGCTGCTTGTTCAGCATGCTGACTGTTTTTGACCCTACTCTCAGACACATAAATCTTCCGGAGTTCTGTCCAGGGAACCCAAGACCCTGATTCACAGCCAGATACAGTGGCAGCTACGCATAAAATTCTTTCCCTTTTGGGAGTCATGCATTTAAAAGTAGGACGGCTGTGCCTGTTACAGGATATACGTTTTGGCTGGATAGAACTGTGGAAGGCAGGAAATGAATTTTAAGGAACTTAATTCTGACAGTTCATTCAAGCTAGATTTTTTTTCACGATGTTTTTCCAGACCACAAACCTTGAATAAAAGTCGAAAGAGAACTGCTGTCACTAAATTTCTATTCTTTTTTTTAGGGTTGTGCTTTGTTTTGGGGGTTAGCACTTCTGGCCAATCCTGTATTATGGGGTAGTTGGCTTGGCACTGGCATCTGTTGCAAGGTGTAAGTGGTTGTTAAGTTTGGGCCTTTCCTTTATGTTGTTAATATTGTTTATGGGCTTTTTGGGTGGAGTGTTCTTAATTTTTGTGTATTCTGTCTCTTTAAGGGTTGATCCTTTTCCAGAGGCTGCAGGGGTTGCGAAGTATGGTACCGGTCTTGTTTTAGTGCTTGTGCATGTGATTATTGGAGGTTTTGCTGATTAGTGGAGGTTTGGAGCAGCTACTGTTGATGGAGGGGCAGGTTCAGTTGGATTTTGTGGTGTAACTGTGTTTTGTTCCTGTGGGTTGGGATGTTTTTGGTAGGGTGGGGGCTGTTGAGGTCTTTATTTGCTGTCTTGGACCTTGTACAGAACGTGGGGCAATTTGGGAAGCTTAGCAGGAAGGTCAGATACTACTTTAATGTAAAATTCTGCTTGGGAAGTTGAAGATAGGGGTTTCAGTCCCTTTTTATCTGAAGTGTCTTGGTAATGATTTCTGGAAGTCTAAGAGCTATAGTCTTCATTTTGTTTTACAAGACCAATGTTTTTTTATAAACCATTAGAGTATTTTTGGTAATTGAGTGTTTTGTGTTGTAGGACTTCTGTAATGGGGAAGAGGATTAGGAAGGTGGTGAGGAATGTAAGAGAGGCTAGTTGGCTGACTATGAGTAATGCGAGTTCTATTGGCTGGCTGCCCACTCATGTCAGCATATGGAGATTGACTGGCATTCCAAATAGGAGTTGGGAGAGAGGGTAGAAGGCTATTGTGCACTGTTTGCATTTGTGCAGGAAGGGGCTTTGGAGTAGAACTCATACAGAGATGGTTAGGCCTGTAGTCTTTATAGTTTGTTAGGGATAGAGCATAGGATGACATGTGAATAGTGAGTATAATTCAGGTATAATATGGGTGTGTGATTAGTATGTTTGTTGGTGTGAAATTCTCTGGATCTCCCAGTAAGTAGAGGGAGAATAAGAGTATTAATAGGAGGAGCATGAGTATGTACCCTAGGACATCTTTTATGGACTGGTGCAGAAATCTATTTTCTTTTTTTCATGGGTACTTCTCTATCAGCCTTTCACAACAAAATTGAAAACTGGAAAAAAATGCAAGAAGAACATCCAGTAAAGATGAATTTATTATTAATATTTGGAAGAACTGCATTACTAATCCAAATTTTT
This sequence comes from Anabacerthia variegaticeps, assembly GCA_035583185.1. Taxonomy (NCBI): domain Eukaryota; kingdom Metazoa; phylum Chordata; class Aves; order Passeriformes; family Furnariidae; genus Anabacerthia; species Anabacerthia variegaticeps. Next base: position 87,204,429 of record JAWWEW010000112.1, read on the forward strand.
ATACACTTATTTGGGATTTTTTTGTCCAGTTTTCCCAAAACTGTTACAGAGTAGAGATATAGCACTACAGATCTCACTTCATCACAGAGGTGAAATAAAAAAACTATTTAACATCCTTCTGTGATTTAAGAGAGAAAGTCAATAATAACATAATTTAGTTGCAAACAGAATGGTTGAAATACATGGTTAGAGTATTAAATGGTCAACAGTCTTGGTTTAGGACAACAGCAAGACACTTGGTTTTTCAGAAAAAAGAAATCACAGTTATAATTAGGCCTCTGATGTAATGAACACAGATTCTGTATTTTAAAGTAAAATGTAGATTCCTACTAATTCAAAAAATAACAGATTCAGGGAACAGAAGGCAACACAGAGAAGGACAAATCCCATGACTGGAGTGCAGCTATTGATAGTAAGTCAATTCATAAGAGACAGTTGAGGAAGGACAGGCAGAGGGTTTTCCCTGTACATCAAGAACTGGTTGGAGTGTGAAGAGCTGCCTGTGAAGAAAAGTCACAAGCAGATTGAAATTAGGTGGGTAAGAATCAGAGACAGAGGCAACAAAGGGAACCTTGTGGCTGGTGTCTTCTACAGGACGCCTGATCAAGGGAAACCTATTGACAAGGCCTTCTTGCTCCACCTGCAGGAGATGCCCACTCACAGGCACTTGTCCTGTTGAGCAACTTCAACCACCGTCACATCTGCTGGGAAAGTAGCATGGTGAGTCGTAGGCAATCCAGGAGACTCATGTAATGCATTGAGGATAACTTCTTCAGACAGGTAACAGAGAGCTCTACCAGAGGCAATGAGTCACTGGACCTGATGGTCAGCAGTGCAAGTGAGCTCGTCAGTGACATCAAGTCTGAAGACAGCCTGTGCTGCAGTGATCATGCACTGGTGGAGTTTGCAGTCCTGAGGGATACGGATCAAGCAAAGAAAAAAGTGCCCTCTATTTTAAGAAAGCAGCATTTCAACTCTTCAAAAGAGTTAGTCAGTAGGACCCTGTGGAAAACAGTCCTTGAGGACAAGGGAACAGAACAGAGCTTTCCACAGAACACAAGAGCTCTTGGTCATCATGTGTAAGAAACCAGGAAAGGAAGGCAAGAGCCCCTCATGGCTGAGTAGGGAACTACTGGTCAAACTAAAGGGCAAGAAGCAAATGCATAGGCAGTGGAAGCAGGGACAGGTGCAGCTGACACACCTGAGGAATGGGACGCCATCCAGAGGGATCTGTATAGGCTTGAGAAGTGTGCCCACAAGCACCTAATGAGGTTCAACAAGGCCAAGACCAAGGTCCTGCACATGGATCAGAACAGCTCAGGCATGAGTACAGACCAGGAGAAGAACTCGAGAGTAGTCCTGTGGAGAGGGACATGGGGATTCTGGTGGATGAAAAACAGGACATGAGCCACAATATGCACTTGCAGCTCCAAAGGCCAACCACAGCCTGGGCTGCAACAAAAGAGGAATGGCCAGCATGCCAAGAGAGGTGATTATCCCTCTCTACTCTGTCCTTGTGACATCCCACCTAGAGTACTGCTTCCAGGTTTGGGGGCCCCAGACCTGCCAAAGCAAGTTCAGAGAAGGACCACAAATTTTATAGAAGGTTGGAGCACTTCTCCTATGAAGACAGGATGAGAGAGCTGGAGTTGTTCAGTCTGGAGAAGAAAAGGCTCTGGGAAGATCTCAATGAAGCCTTTCACTTCTTAAAAGGCCTTATAAGAAAGATGAGGAGAGACGTTTTACAAAGGCCTGTTGCAATGGTTTTAAACTAAAAAAGGGCAGATTTAGACTATGTATATGGAAGAAAATTTTTTTACAGTGAGAGTGGTGAAACATTGGGACTACTGTCCAGAGAGGCAGTAGATGACTTATCCTTGGAAACATTCAAGGTCAGGTTGGATGGAACAACCCAACTGAGTTGAAAATATCTGTGCTTGTTTCAGGGGGAGTTGGACCAGATGACCTTTACAGGTCTCTTCCAATGCAAATAATTCTATTATTGTAAGGCAAAGGGCAGGTTACAAATAAAAATGAAGTAAATTTCTAACATCAAGAATCAAAAAAATGCTACAAGTCTGGATGTTACCTTTTGGATGGCGGCCTTTCAGATTAAGGAGGCAAGTCTCCTAATCAGCACTACAAAGGTCCTTTACAGGTAGTGGTGATATGAGCTCTCCTTAGTGCTTCTTTGCCAACACATAGCAAAAGAGAATGTCAATAACTGCTGAAGTTACTGCTATACAGAGACTTCAACAGTCCAAAATCAGATGGATTAGTTTTACCTTTCTCTACAGAAAATTGTCTGCAAAAGAAATATTGATGAGCTAAAAAGGGAGCTTTTGCTTATACAGTAGAAATGCAGCAAGAGACAATGAATGAACTGAAAATTTGAAAAGTCACAGATCTAAGTCACTAACGTATTTTGTAATGGAAATTGGTGATACCTTCTTATGCCAAAATCTGTGGCTGTGAAAAAATGTTCCATTCTCATATCCTTCAGAATGTAGTATGTCCTCTAAGAAAGGGGACCTGTACATTACTTCAGAATTAAAGAGAGAGATTGAAAATATTAAACAGATAAATGAACCTTCTGCTAACTTGAAAAAATACAAATAGGAGGAGCTGCTTTACAAAAAGAGGAGGACAATGAACATTGCTGGAGCTGTTATTTGACCAAAGGCTAAAAGACATATAGAGGTAGATGCTGTCATTAAGTGTGGAATCTGGATTCAGTTCCTAGCAGGCTGACATACTTTAATTTTCAGAAATGCATTAAGGTCATCCAAAAGAACCAGAGTAATGTAATTGGCTTGAAAATATGATTGATACAGCTCTTTGAACTCAAGAGCTTGCAAGAAGAAAGTGAAGGCTGTTGCCAGAATATGAATCTCAGTTGATTGGCAGTTCCAATAATGACCAAGATTTAAAATATTAATATAAAGGCCTTGACAATTAAAAAGAAAAATATGATGTTTCAGTACTCAATGGGAAACACAAAATGTCTTAGAAAAGCAAAGCATGCCAGTAGGCGTTCAGCTCATATAGAATATTATCTAGAGTGTTTGAATTTGTCACCAGAATTCAAAATTATTTAAGATCTGTTGTAAATGTGTCTTTTCTGAAATAAAAATATCCATATATGGGCTTTTGCTTAATGCTGCAGTTTAATAATTAATACCATAAAATAGCTTTATAGTGCTGGGCAAAAGCAGAGGTTTTTGATTGTTTGCCAGCAATGCCATAACCTTGGTAATTCATTTTAATTACATCTAGGTAAGTTTGCTTGAAAAAAATCTGCTGTGCATTTGGAATTGTCTCTCTCCACATCCATTCAGACACAGTGGTGGCCTGAGTTTGTACTTAAAAAACACGCAGATCTTTCTTAAGGACAGTCCAGAAACAGATCCTTATACAAAATTAAGAAAAAAACCCCACTCCTTTTAATTTGCTCTGTCAATCAAATTCTTTGTAAACATGAAGGATATTATAAAGGAACAAATATATTTCTAAATTGCTTTAGAATTTTATACTTCTATTAGAATTTCCTATGTGTGATAAAGACCAATTGGGGAATTAGCTCTGGTTTTACTAATGGACATGATACCAACTTCTAAAGAGTTTTGTTACAGCAATGCTCAAAAAGCTATTAGTGTCAGTATATTTGCTTTTCATCATACTACTTGAAAACGACATTGTTTTTCCCCAGTAAATTGAAAACCTGTTTTTGATCTGGCTCTGAGCTTGGTAAGCATTAGTTATTAGATTAATGTCTGCTGTCCTAAAAGATAACACTTGCTGTTCTGACTGATTATCAAACAATGACAAAAGAAAATACAAAACAAACAAAGAAACAAAAAAAAACTAAAAAAAAAGTCCAACAATAAATCTCTGTACTAGTGTAAATATCATCAAATGTCTCAAATGATCAGAGCAGTCATGAATCGATATGGATGCCAAGTTGAGAAAGAGTGAACTTACTATGATAAGGTGGCTTCATTTTTATTTCTTGGATTTTACAGAGACTGCTGAACATTGGGCAGTCATTTTCTATAGTGAAAATGACTATAGTAATTTCCTGCCTATAGTAAAGGCAGTTTCATATTATGTTCTGCAGAATTCTGTTTTATTTTCTCTTTGTTAATCAGTTAATGAAGTTACAAGAATAACAGGGGAAGAAACAAAATTATAGTTTCTTCAATACAAGGAAGACAGAGTAGAAAAAGCTTTTGAGAAAAAAGAAACACTGTCTGAATGCAGCTTATGTCTTAGGCAATAATAATAAGTATCTGTTTTTATATTTTTTTCCTTTTTTTTTAAGCCCTGCTTGGTCACTTTGCATGAAGCTGACATGAGTGATGGCTTATCTTCAGGTAAAGGAAAATGTTAGCTTAAGGTGAGAAGAATGAGAAATTTAAATAATACCATGTTTGTAAGACTTCTTTCAAAAATCTCTGACTTATGCATTCAGTGTCACAAATGTTAAGAATCACTAGTCTAACCATGAAGTAGCTTCCAGGAGTCTCCTCTCACTTCTAAATAATTGCAATGGACCCATAGTCCTGTATGGAGCCTATTATGTCGTAGGCAAAAAGCCAAAACTAAAGAATAGCGGCTGAGACTAGAATCAGGTCTTTCACTCGGAAACAGATGGCAAACAAGTTGAAAGAAATAAAAGAAAGAATGAAACAAAGAAACAAGCAGAATACATTGTGGCTAGGTAAAACAAAACAAAACAAAACACAAAAAAAAAAACCAAAAACAAAACCAACGAACAAAACCAAAACAAAACAATAACAAAAAAAACCAAAACAAACAAAAAAAATAACTCCATGAAAACCAAAACAACCCCAAAACAAACAAAAAAAACTCCCCCAAAACCCACCAACATCAAAGAACCCAAACAAAAACAAAACAACAAACCCAGAAGACACTAAATTTTTTTCCCTGATATAACTTTAAACACTGTCATTATGTTTCATATTAAATGCATTGACTAAGCATTTAATTTTACATGCAAGAGATTCCTCTCTAGTTTAGATCTAGCTGCAGAATATTTTGAAATTATTGGAGCTTTTGTGTTTATGTTTGATTTAATAGGTTCCTGTAATTAAAATCCAATAGCATTCAACCGACACACTTTGAAATGTTAAACATGGATAGTATACGATTGCACAATGGAATGGCTTTGAAAAGTAAAATCAGTAAGTTTTTCAAGCAAAGATGAATAATTCTGGATCATTTTTCTGCACTGTCAGTGATACTTGTAGATCTATTGACTGTAATTAGTACCCTAGATATCTACCTTGTTAAACCAGGGTAAAGTTTATCTGATTTAGTTCCAGCATTGGTACATCATTACTTGAGACAATGTGTTGCCATTCTGCTTTGATGTTGCTTGTATAAAAAAGAAAATGTGGACTTTAGAAAATATCTGCTGGTACAAATAACAATTAATAGTGAAATATGCAACAGATGGCAAAACTTATAATCATTCTATCGGACTAATAGTATACTGTCTTAATTTTGGAATTTGCTTTTTCCAAAAGATGCTGTTGGTCCAAAGCCACATTGACAGCTGGTATGTTCCTAATGTAGTTAGTTTGATATACCTCATCTATTAAATTCTGTGCATTTTCCAAAATAACAGATGACAAGTGCAATTGATCACCTGGGAAAATGCATCTTCAGTAGAAAGCTTAAAATTATCATTTTTGTGTGTGTGATTGTAGAGCTATGTAACACTCCTCTGTTTTGGGTGACATTATAAGCTGCTCACATTCCATTATAAACTGCTCTCCCTTCCAAAAGTGTGGTATTTTTTGTACACACCTAATGATCAAAAATAATCTCAGGACAACTAACAGATGCTATAACTATCATGCTTTTAGAAAACTATGACATGCTTATCAGCTTCTCTCTTCAAATGTGGTACTTAGGAATCATGTTGCTGAGACTCTGAATTATCAGTCTCAAGCAGTATGGCTGTAAAGTGAGTACAGAATGTATCCTGCACAAAGGTGTATAATAGATAGATATTTCTCACAGGTAATGCACAGTAGAATATTTACTGATGACCATTTTGTTGGTATGTGGGGTTTTTTTCTACATGAAAGCACCACTGCATATTATTAATGATCCCATTATTTAAATAATCTAAATTGTTTATAGTTTTTAAAACATGCAAAGTAAAGAATGCATGCACTGTAAATAATTTAGACTTCCTTATGTTCAAAATTCTTTGACCTATGAAAAGAAGATATTTTCAAGAGTTACTAATCAATTTTAAAGTACCAGTACTATGGATGATGCATTTATAAATACTAATTTGTTTTTATTCATATTTAAAATAAGCCTATGTAAGCATTCATAAGGCTATTCCCACCAAGGGGCAAATCTCTTCTACTTAACTTCAGCTTTTCCCATTATTTAGCCAGGATAAGGCCCTTTTTTTTTTTGAGAAGGATTTAGGAAAATACACAAGTCATTGAACTGTTATAATACATTTGAAAATGCAATAGGATCACCAAAGCAAAACCTAGTGAACTGTTGACTCTTCTATTGTATGGTAGACCCAAGACTGAGGTGCACACCTTTTCTGAGGACCAGTCTCAAAGTAAGATACTGACCCTACTCATTCTTCAGGGAGTGACCTGAAGATTAGACAGAGCAGTGTACTGAGGAAACCAGTAATGAGACATACTGCCAGAGGCAGGGGTGTGAGTTGCAACCAGATATGGGTGGGGAAAGATCTGCTTGAATTATGGGAGTAGAGTAGATAGGGGTTTTTAAAGTTTAAAGATAAAAATTACCAAGAAAACATTTTAGAGGAATTATTATTAAAATTAATGTCAGCAAAATCACAGAGTCCCAGAATGGGTAAGGTTGGAAGGGACCACAGTGGGTCGTTTGCTCCAACCTCCCTGCTCAAGTCAGTTACTATGTAAATATTGTCAAATAAATCAATAAAATATAAAGAGTCTGATTATTAAGCCCTTATGGTATCCAAAGTCTGCCCATGAAAGTAGTACTATTTTTCTAAGAGGAGTATTTACTCATGTAAATACCAATAGGAGTAAGAACTGTATAACGTGGTCCTGAGTAACTCCGCATATTATTAAAAAAACCCAAAAATCAAAAAACAGTGAGTGTTCCTTTTGTGAATATAACTTTAACCATCTGCTCAAAATATTTCAACACAGAACCAGAACTCATATGACAGTCTCATTATTTGATGGATGTTGAATGGATATTCTCACATGTTTTACATTTCCCTCAACAAAGTCTGTGGCAAAACTTCATTATTAGTTCCTCATTGTCACTCTTTCTTTCAATTCTCTGCAGCACTGTGCAGTACTCCTACACCAAAGCAATAGTTTGAACTATCATTTTTTTTTTCCCCAAAGGATATCTTTATTTAAAGACAGAAATCTGTTTTACTACTTCCTATTGTTGTCTGAACAGGTTAATACAGCGAAACTTAGTATGAAAGGTGAGGATGAGGTGGGGCACTTTAGATCAAATGTTTAATGTATTTTTATTTAATTTCAGTCCTTCATTATACAATTTTGTTACAAAGGGTAAAAATATCCGATTAATACCTGAAAAGTCTTTTGAAACATTGTTATAGGGCTGTCATATATAATATTCTAATAAATATATCTGTCAGCTGAACAAAAGATAACTCCATACTAACCAAGTATTTTATTAATAAACTAATATCTAAAATATTTAAAATCATTTTAAAGGCACTTTTTTCTTCCTGATTTTTTTTTTTTTTTTAAGCTATCTACTGTCCTTATAGGACATATGTCTCTACAGATTTCATTTGTGCAAAACAACATTTTTAGCACTTCTATAGAAATCTTTCCAGATAAGTAAAAAAAAATTGGAGTGTAATACTGCATGGGAGTAATCAAAATGATACTGAATAACATGCTTCTGCTCTCACTTTTATCTATCCAACAGTAGGAGCTTATTATAGTGAAGATAAGTCTAAGTTAAGAACCATTAGAGCTGCAAAAACAAAAACATCTGAAAAAGGAGAGGGGTTGGAATCCAACTCACCGTCACTCTGGTTTAATAACCTAACATGGTAAGCAGTGATCAGACATTATGGAGTCACTCAGATACTGTGGTGAAGACTGTCAATAAGTGAACCTATGTAGACGGATGATAAAAAAGTGTTTAAGTACAAACAGTATTCAACAGTTTTATGAGTAGAGTATCTAATAAATTCTTTATTCCCAACCATCTAGCAAAATAAATCAAAATCATATGGATATTACTATTGCATTGAAGTGAATATGGAAAAACATAACTTTAAGATACTTTAATGGGGAACCTAGGATACAAATATGGATGGATGGATGGAGGGATAGATGGATGGAGGGATAGATGGATGGAGGGATGGATGGATTGTTAGGTAGATCACTGTTATTTATCCCTGTCTGAAACATACCATATTTTAAAATGTATGTGTTCTCCCACTGGGTGAATTTTAGCAAAAATAAATATTCAACCAAGCAGAGGAAAAAAAAAAAAAAAAAAGAAAGAAAAAAAGTCTTATTTTTCTATTTTAAATCTGTTTCTTTCCCCTCTAATATAATGACACCACTGCAAAGTGGGCACAATATAAATGTATGTATATTACAAAAGCACATTTGGAAATGTTATTTAAATCCTAATAGTTTTGTTTTCTTATGAACAAAGTGGGCCTAATGCTTCAATTCATTGTTCCATGTTTTCAGATTTTGCTTTTCTGATTTCCTACAGTGTGTTTCATATTTGCTTTTTTCCTTTTTTTTTTTTTTTTCCTAATTGCCTTATAGGTGTTGTTGTTTATTTGTTTCTTTGTTTTCCATAGGAAAGTCTCACAAATGCTCTTTACTGCTCTTGATAAGATTGCATCAGATTTAAAGACAGAGTACTGCAATATAATGTTGAGTATTTTCAATGTTCTTTCTAATAAGAAAGAATAAGGATATGGGACACCATTCATTAAGGCACCTCTAAGCTGCCCACATATAATAGGAGGGATCTGACTGCAGTTTTAATAGCAGAGCTATTTAGGGAAATACCACAATTTGCATTCCTACCTCTTGTAATCTCTGCCTAGGTTTCTGCTACTGTCCATTGTCCATGACTGATTTGTAACACACCACAGCAAGGGAGCTGCTCTACCACAAATAAAGCTCCAATTCAGAATCAGGTTGCCTGTCTGTAATTATGTATTTCATGACACAAAGTGAGTTTCATCCATTCCACCTGTGTGCAGTCCCTACTGATTATCAGATGTGGCTAATATGAGACACAATCTGGATTTAGATTGATCCTTATTTTAAGAATAGAAGCAGCTGAATGAGAAGCTCCCTCAGCTGCCCGAAAGGGAGATTAAAATCATAACTGCTCAGCACAGGTAACTTGTGGCCGAGGAAATGTCTGGAAGAACAAAAGCAAGGGACAGCGCAATTTCCAGTAAGGTAGTGAAGTTTCCTTCGGTGATGAGATAAGAAATGGTCACAGCATTGCCTTGTAGCCATCCTGGAATGCAAACACTCGGGGGACATTTTTGGGCAGCAGATATGTTAATGGCAGATGGACCTATGTGAACACTCACAGGATTGATGTTGGTGCAAGAGTATATAACAAATTGGTTCATGACATAATTTTGCAGACCTCTTATAGAACTACTTACAGCAGTAAGTCTCCATCCAATGAATTGTTCATTAATATTTTTTAAATGTGTATTTAAGCAAAAATGTGTGTTTGCCTAAAAGAGTACAATAAAAATTTCTGAATGTATCCTAACTATCAAGGGACCCTGATTACTTTTATTCTCAATAAATAATGAAGCTGTGTTTTCTGCTTTACTTTTACTTGCTATGGCTTCTCTGCCAGAGGTTACTTGGATGACAACAGAGTCAGCAGAGCGAGATTTCTGCTTTTCCTTTGACCAATTTAGTGAAAATCCACTGTTACGAGTGACCTACTATATTAATTCTGAGTCAGCCATGGGAACCTACTATCTAACAATGATGTAAAAAAATTTTCCAGTCTAAAGGAAGAGACAAGACCCTATAGAGCTGAGGTTGGAACCTATATAGAAAAAGAAGTAATTGCACAGCATTCCTATTTAATATCCCTCACATGATCTATCCATACATGCTTTGTGCAAAAAGAGAGTGAAGTCTTACTTTCATTTCAGAGGAAGTACTGTTGGATCATTAGGATGCCAAAGCTATTTCTTGGGTAAATGAATAGAGAAAATTTGCACTAACTACTAATAGGCATCCCCACAAACAAAAAGAATTGTTCCTGATCTTCAAACAATCTTAAACTTCATCTATGTTACTTAACTTCCACATCCTTCTTTATATATCCTTTCACAGTTTATTATTTTTCTCCTATTTAATGCAAAGTCTAGGCCTCTATAAGTTTTAGTAAAAGAAAATAATACCCAGAACGCGAATGGAAAGAAAAGTAAAATATTTGCGTAGCAAAAGAGAGGAGTCTGTCAATATGTTTTTGTTGGAGAGATATGTTTCAATGTTTCATTTAATACACACAGACACAACTCACACATAAATAAATAGTGAGAAAAGTGATTCAAAGATACTGAGTAGCTTGACATTTTCTTTACACAAAGAAAGAAAGAAAAAGAAAGAATATCAATAAGACCATGAGCTGAATTTTCCATCAGTTATAAAGTTATGATGAATGCAGGGCCAACATTTCTTAATGATTGTAATAAAGGATTTTAAAATTACAGAAAACTCTACAAGTGGATAAAGTCATACTGGATCAGCACCATATTAATATTTCATTAGTTAAATTATGCACAGATAAAAAAATCCCAAGAAAATATGTAAACCACAACACCAGAAAAAACGAACCAGCAGTCATTTAAAAATCTTTAAATCTCAGTATTTAGATTGTTTTCTGTTGAATTACTTTGAGCCCTGACTGCAGTCCAAAAATAGCTTGCAAGTGCTACTCAATCTGGACATTTGGATTGTGAAGTGTCGAAAAGGAAAGTATTTCATTTGGCATTGTGAGAATCTTAGAGGTACCAATTTACCATGCTCAGAAGTGACTGCAGAAAAAATTCTTATCTTCTTATTTTTATTCTACCACTCTCTCTTCTTTAATCCTCTCTAATCCACTCAAAAAATTATCAGCTAGGATTTTTCCCATGTCAAGTTTTTGAACTGAGGGTGGCTTTACTCTAGCTTTGTTCTCCAAAGCGTGACGGCCCTTGGATCACTTTTGCAACAGGAATTGAATTTTTTCCCCACTCTCATAACTCAGAGCAAATTGTAAAGGGATTTTGGATTAAAGCCACAGAAGGACTTTATCACCCAAATCTTACCTTACCATTTCAGGAAGGTTTCCCACCGAGGTGCTGTCTGACTGATAGATGTTGATGCATATAAAAATTGAAATTGCCTACATGGTTAAAGGCTTGCTGGCAGAGCCCAAACTGCCTAAACCCCAAGCAGGTGATTGTGAATTTCTGCAATAACAGAAACTGACCTCTAGAACTCATATAGAAATAAGAAGACATACTGTAGCTTTCAGCACCATAAAGATCATAGCCAAAAACCCCATGTGTAGTGAACATATGATTTGAAAGAATTTCTTAAAATACTATATCCAGATTTCTCCTGTCATACTCAATTATCTGATATATAAACATAACTTCAAATAAGCTGGTTTTATGCCGGCCACTTTTTCAGACCTCCCATGCTAGTGATTATGAGCCTTTGTTTGACTTCCTGTAGAAGTCTCCTCTTGGTGAATTTATACCTATTTGTTAATTTGCCAGAATGAATTTACTCCTTGACATCCTTGTGCATTTTCAAAAAGTAACCTTGTCTTAGCCTTTTTTCTTCTTTCCTACAAAAGCTGTTCCTAGATTGTATATTTGACTGAAATCTGAGCTCAAGAGCTTTACCTATAGCTGCACTTGCTAATATGAAACGCTTACAGGTCTAAAGCACTGATTATGCTGGGCCGTGTTGTAGCCTCCTCTGTGCCAAGCTGAAGATCGTGTTGATAAACACGAACACCATAGCCAGAATGGTGAATAATTAAAACAGCTATGATTGAGGATTGTTTAAAGAACTACTGTTATTTAACCATATGTTTAAGCAGCTGTTTATTAATACCATACCATTCATGGTCAACAAAGTCTCAATGAAAAGGCAGTACTCTTCAGGGTCATTATTGGGATGGGTGCTGTTTAACATCTTTCTTAGTGGCATGGACAGTGAGTTTGAGTGCACCCTCAGAAAGTTTGATGATAGCACCAAGCTGTGTGATGTGGTCGACGCGCTGGAGGGAAGGGATACCATCCAGAGAGACCTTGACAAGCTTGGGCAGTGGGCCTGTGTGTACATTGTGAAGTTCAACAAGGCCAAGTGCAAGGTTCTGCATGTGTGTTGGGGAAATCCATAGCAAAAATGCAGGCTTGGCAGAGAACAGAAAGCAGCTTTGAAGAGAAGGACCTGAGGGTGCTGGTTGACAAGAAGTACAACATGAGCAGCTGATGTGCATCTGCAGACCAAAAAGTCAAACTTATCCTCAACTGTGTCAAAAGAAGCATGGCCAGCAGGTTGATGGAGGTGATTCTCCCCCTCTACTCCACTACTGTAAGATCCCACCTGGAGTGTGACATCCAGCTCTGGGGCCCAAACATAAGAAGACATGGACTTGTTGGAGCAAATCAAGAGAAGGGCCACAAAAATTATCAGAGGACTGAAACACCTGTCCTTTGAAAGACAGGCAGAGACAGTTGGAATTGTTCAGTGTGGAGAAGGCTCCAGGGAGACCTTACAGCAGCCTTTTAGTACATAAAGGGAGCCCACAAGAAAGCTGGAGAGGGACTTTCTACATGGATTTGTAGTGCTTGGACAAGGAGCAATGGCCTCAAACTGACAGAGGGTAGGTTTAGACTATATTAGGAAGAAATTCTTTATTATGAGAGTGGTAAGATACAGGTTTCCTCAGAGAAGTTGTGGATGCCTCATTCCCGGAAGCCTTCAGGTGGGATGGGGCTTGAAGCAACTTGGTCAAATATAATGTGTCCCTGCCCATGGCAAGAGGACTGGAACTAGATGATCTTTAAGGTCGTTTCCAACTCAAACCATTCTATGATTCATTGCTCCATGCTAGGTACAGAGGATAAGAGGAAAATTCCCATGGGATCTTATTTTAGAAGGTTTTGTTAATATTTTCTTTCACTTTTGGACTGCTAACCACTAGTATGATCCACCTTGCTATAGTCACATGGAATTTGATATTGATGGCCGGCTGAAACCATATCTATCAGCTGAAAGGTAATAAGTAGTGGTTTCAGCTGCAGAAAACAGCTGCAAACAACTTCTGCATGCCAAGAGGTAGCTTTTAATTGCACAGAGACTAAAGCAAAATAAACTACTCTCACAGGTGTTTATTTGAAGTAAGCAGTAGTGATTGCTGCTTTCAGGTGGGAGGTGAGAGGCTCTAAGTCTAGTGTTTGTCATTGAGTGCTTCTTCCCTGGAGTTAGCCCATCTGATTGCAGATGAAAGAGTCTTCTGCCTTGTAAGGCATTTTGTAACAGCCATTTCCCTGCACACCTAGGTGTTCAGTGTGTTCTCACTTAGATTCAAAGGCAGTTACCCAGGAACTTTATGAAGCCAACATCTTGGGCTCATTTCTTGATAAGTGCTTTGAGATGTTCCTGCCCCTGTTCCAATCTGCAGGAATCTTCACAAGCTACTCAGTGGGTCAAAAAATGTATTAAGGAAAGATCCATGCTATACACAGTGGAATTAATAATTCCTTAATTCAGTAAGAAAAACTTAGTCTGAAAAACTGTAGGATCATTTTTCCACTTTTATTATGTGTCACTGGCATCCTGTAGACTTTTAATGACTAATACATGCAAACTTTTCTATTTCTCAGCAGTTTCCAGCTAATTAGACTACAACTTCTTGAAGAATTTCTTCTCATTAATTCCTAAATGAAAGACATTGTAGTGTCCAATATTTATTTCTACTCCAATTCTATTACTATATTTCTCAGCTAAACCAAATTCTTCCTCCCAAGATAACATATCAGAAAATTTTATCAATACATTCCTAAATTTTGTGTGAAGAAAATAGAAAAGAAAGATGTATCATATCACTCCATGTCCATTTCTTGAGGGGCTCCATAGCTGGGACATATGTTTTTACTATTACCAATTAAGAAGTCATGACCTTTACCTGGCAGTACTAGGTTTCAACCTCTCCATGGATGGAGCGCTGTGTCACTTGTTTAACCCCCTGCACCAGGGCCACTGACTACTGTCTCCCTTGCTCCATGTTCAGCTCTGGGGGTGACCTCACTGGGGACACACTCCTCTCTACCCCCCAAAATCATTATCTGCCAAATAGGCCTTTGTGTAGACGGGGTTGTGGGCCACAGCCAGGCTGCAGTGGGAGAGGAAAGGGAGCTAGGATTAGAAAACAAAGAACACTAAACCAAGAAAAGCCCACATCTGAGAAGGAGGAAACTCCTCCACCATAACTACCATAGGCCTCTCTGCAGAGACCTGACAATGCTAAAAATTTGCTGCATGCACCAGCCAAAACAATCCTTCTTAGGATATAGAGGAACATTAGAACAGTGAACACACCCGCAAAAGGGATAGATGTGACAAGTTGCCTTTGGCAAGATCATCATGTATAACACCTTCCACTTTTAGTATTACTAGTAAGATCTGTTTTATATTATTTAGGTGGTTTGCACAGCAGGTGTTAGCATCATTGTAGCTGGATAATAATGTTTATTGCATTTTAGCTACAGACTTTTAAGCAGAGTAAAAATGAATTCTCACCCTCACATATATGCTGTAGTCCTCTTTTTATTTTGTCCATAACAACATTTTAACTGTTACAGCTTCACTAGGTGTCCACTTTAGTACCTTCTTTCAGTATGCTTAACCCGTGAATACTCTTCAGTTGATTATCTTCCCATACTCAGTTTCCCTTTCAGTCCTTTTCTCCACCTTCCCTCATCTTTTCCTATTTGGTACCTTAGCAAGTACATATCTGAAGTTCAGGCAGTTTAGATCTACTGCCTTATTTTAATTAACAGAAGATCAGTAGTGCTCTTCAAAAATGAATGAAATTGGTTGTGTGTGGTCCACATTCACTAATACTTATGACATTTTTCATTTATGAATTCAACCTTTTGCTCAAACTTTTCCTAAAGCAGGAGCATACAACTCAAGTGAGTGGTCAAGCTACAAAGAGCTTTGATGACTTAGCTCTGAGCATGTCTCTACTTCTTATGTCAGTGGTCTCCTTCAATCTCTCCCGGACATGGTCATTCCTTTACATTTCAGTTCCTTTCAGGATTACTCTATTTGGCCATCATACTTTCTTTTCTGGCTGAAAGACAACAAACAGCAAAAACTGGAAAGTAGAAAAGGAAAGGCAAACAATATATGTAATGTTTGGAAGCCATAGTAAGAGCATCTGAGATCACTTGGTGTGTTCAGTCTGGAGAAGAGGAGGTTGAGAGGAGACCTTATAGCAGACTACAGCTTCCTCATGAGGTGAAATGGAGTGGCAGGCACTGATCTCTCTGGTGACCAGTGATAGAATGTAAGGAAATGGCATGAATCTGTGCCTGAGGAGGTTTACATTGGATATGAGGAAAATCTGGTTCTTTACCCAGAGGGTGGTTGAGCATTGGAACAGGCTCTCCGGGGAAATGGTCATGGCACTGAACCTGCCAGAGTTCAAAAAGAGTTTGGGCAATGGTCTCAGGCACAGGGTGTGATCTTGAGGCAGTCTTGTGCAGTCGAGGAGTTGGACTTCAATGATCCCTGTGAGTCCCTTCCAACTTAGGATATTCTTTGATCCTATGATTTTTTTTTTACCCCTGAATTTTTTCACCTGTCTAATGGGAAAACTGTTCAGTTCACATAGTTTAGTCCTATCTCTATAGAAGCAATTTTTTTTAATATATTAATGGCATGCAAAAAACTGTCAGTTAGTGAATTACATGTTAAAGACCAATAAAAGCAGTACAAAAGATACATCACAATACTTGACACATAGAATGTTAACAAACACCTACAGCTTTATAATAACCCTTCTATAACTTTTCCCTGAAAAGTACAGTCACACACACTCCCACACGCACAGTGGCTGAAATGTAACCCCCCCCAGTGTGTAGGTGAGGGCACACCACATGCAGATCCTTTTGTGGAGATATGGGCACACTAGCTGAGCATGCAGCTTGCCACTGCTGGCACGCCACTAAGGCACCAGCTGTGAGGAGGACCCCCATGTAGACCCACACACACTCAGAGGAGAGGTGACCCCCCCATACACTGTTCCTGTGCCGTAGGTCATTGGCAAGTTGCAAGCTGCTTCTGTGTCCCAAAGGAAATGCTGAATCTGGCCCAGGTAGGGCTCTGAATGCCACAGGTGATGTCCTGCAGTACCCAGCCAGGGTCACTGTTCCTCATCCTCCTACAAGGCCTCTCCCCCTCACCTGTTCAAAATTTGTTTCCTTTATATTTGCTTTCATGTTAAATATTTTGTAACTCTGTAACGCCCTGGTTAATATTTAACATGGCTTCTAGTCAGCTTCCTTTTTCATTCTATCAATTTAGACAAAACCTCCTCTCAGACAGTTTTGCATGTTTGATTTACATACACACTCTTGTACTGATATTTCTATCTTAAAAGCTCCTGCCAAGGATGGAGTCTGCATTTTTGCCATACGCAGCTGGAAAATATAAAGCCCTGACCAAATAGCAAATGCCTTCCCTCAGCCCCTTTCGTTAAAAGCAGTGGACTGTGAGCCACATATAGTCTATTTTCCTACTACGGGTGAACTGTTCGTATGTCCTTTCTTAAATGTAAGTGGCATATATAGTGTTCTAAAAATCACACAGCACTAGCCCTGGTTCAGCAGACACATTAAGATCATTGCTTTCTAGAGCTATGATTTTGTGTGCCAATTCTTATAATACTACTGGATTGAGATTGTCAGGTTGCTTTACTGAAATATATTTTAAAAAATGCTTAAATTCCATTCTCATTACGTGTGATAATTTTCTCTATTTTTGTATATGAACTCAATGGTTCACCTGTCTTTGCTATGTAACTCTCCTTACTAATATGTGATACAAAGTTTTGGGAATATCATCAGACAGCTTAGAGGCATATTATCATTACTACCTGGCTTATGCTCATAATCTTCCACCCTCAATGGACAGCAAATGCAAATATTTTATTCATATTTTCTTAGGAGATTAAATGACAAAAAAAACCCAAAAAAACACAATCCAAAAGAACCCAAAAAAACAACCAAACAACAAAACAAACAAAAACAAAACCCCCCAATGTTATTATTTCTTTTGCAAAGACTTACTGTCATTCTTGCCAAGTCTGTCTTTATTTTTATTTTTTTTAATCTCTAAGAGTCTTTTTAGACAAATCTTTTTTCCCATAACTTTAGTCTCTCAACTTACTCCTGATACTTCTTTTGTCTTGGTGTCTTGCTAGTAATTTGTGTCTTTGAGTAAAGATCAAACATGGAAAACATTGTAGAAGGCTCTCAAAAGTTTTAAGTTTCTTATTTTATGTTATTTTCAATGAAGAAGTAACTAAAGTGAAAAATGGCCTTATATTATTTCCTGCTTAATACATTTTAATATATTCACTCTTGTGCTAGTTGAGATATTAATGTTGTTGTTACAAGTGGCATAATTCTATACATGCACTTATGACAATTAAACATCAAAGTGACCTGTCCTTTGTCTACACTGGGAAAAAAAGAGAAATAAATGGCCATCCAAAACCCCCTGTGAATTTAAAGGTTTCTTTTATTTATTTTTTTTTTAACAGAGAAAGTCATACCGTGCATCTCACCAAAATAATACAGCAAAATTTCAGCAAAGCTAACAACAGAGACTCAAACTTTTGAGCGTCTCTTTTATTAATTTCTCTTACAGAACTGAAACTTCCACTTCATTTCCTAAGCTCATTGCATAGAATAGCATTATTTATCAGTAGACTTAGTGAATGTTCTGGCAGATGCCATAAACAGACAAAAGCAATGTAAAGCAAAATTTCAAACACCAAGAATGGATTTCAGATGGAAAAAGTAGGACATTAAAGAAGGAAGTTTCCTCAGGTCTAGAGCATTTGTGTGCATTAGTAACACCAGCATTAACAAAGCAGGACACAATAAAAAAGAGATACGTGGGTTGATGCAATTAATTTGTGTCAAAGGTAAAATCCCAGACAAAGAAATCTCTATTGGTTCTATATGTGATTTTTTTCTTATTTTCCCTTTCTCTCAGAGAAAGAATAGCCAGGAAATCTGTTGTTTATGAGGTCAAAACCAAATCGTTTCAGTAAAGCAAGGCATTTGATGAAAGAACAGAGAAAATACTGCTGGAATGGGAAGTAGACCTCTGCTTCTGTGGGGAAAAAACAAAACAAAAAAAACCAAAACAAAACAAAAAAAAACAAAAAGAGGAAAAAGAGGACAGGTTTGAGGGTAAATATGCTGTAATGCACTGATTTTTATACAGGGTTAAGGTAGGAATTAGATCAGAAGAGATAATTCCCAAGGTCCTTTGTGGCCTAATTCTCTTTGAAATGCTGGGAGTCAGAAGCATTAATTCATCAGCATCCACAAGAACTGACTGGAAATGCTGTGCTCTGCTTAGTAACTAGTTTCCTCCCATCTTTTCTGTGAGTAGCTGTAAGCCCTCTAAGCCATTGTTTTCCTGGGGTCCCTGAATCACCTGTGACATAGAGCAGGACAGGGACTGCAGGAGGGTGAAACCCAGCAGGAGAATCAGATGGAAAAGGGATCCTCAGTGTGGCTGTAGAAGTGGATCAGGCAGGTACCCGGTCCATATTTTGAGATGAGACAGATGTGAGATAATAGCATGAATAAGTTCAGAATCAAATACAGTTGAAAAGCTCATGAGACTGGCATTGCAATCCACAGCTCTGAAGGATGTTTAGAATGAATATCTTATTTCCATCCCCAAATCAAAAAAACAGTAAGTAGAAATTAATACAATATAATTTACTTCCTGTGACTTTTATGAACTTAATTTATTAGAAGTTATACAATTCTTGTGTAATATAATGACATCTAATGTGTGTGTCATTTTTATTTTAAAAGCAATTCAGTTAGATTTCTTTAAAAATACCTCAAATGTATCAAAGTGCCAGGAACTCAGAATTAATTGCAAAAGCACTGTTGCACTTACTGGATTTCTCTGCTTTCTTTTTCTTCGGTTTCAGAGTGATTTCAATAGCAAGGAAGAAGCAAACATTTACTATGTTCACTGTATTGGATCTCTCTGGTACAGACATAACTTTCCCCACTGCAGACCACGTAGTGCTGTGCTTTGTATCCATGGCTAGGACTGTGTTAATAACACACCAGTGTTCGGGGTGTTGCTGAACAGTACTCCATAAGCATCAAGACTGCCTCTCCCAACTCCCCACTAGAGACCAGAGGGTGGGATCAAGCAAGAGGTTAGTAGCCAAAACAGCAGAACCAAACTGTCCAAAGGGAGTGCTATGATTTAGCTAAATGAAGCAGATTTTTGTGTTGAATTTCTTCATATGATCATGTGGTTTTGGAGCACAGCAGAAACTTCCCTCCTCCCTGTGAGGGGCAGGAAAGAATGAATGATCCCACCAGCAAAAAATACCCTGATAACTTAAGAGAAAAAAGCTGCTAGCACGGTGGGAACTCTCTCTCTCTGGTTCCAGAAGGTGGATGCAAGTGCAGGAGCACAGTTGGGCTGCACTCTCGCTGTGAATCTCAGCTCTGGCTGTTTCATTGCTGCTGGCTGGCCCCATCTCTTCCTCCTTGCTGGCCTCTGTGCTGGTTTCCTGCTGCTTACTGACCACACCAGGTTGGTACTGAGCTTCCTGCTGCACTTCCTGCATCACCTAGGAGTCACGGCCTCATTACCACCACTGCTGCAGGTGCCTCTGACTAGAGCCGCTGCTGCTGCATTGCCTTGGAATCAGGGTGCCACCACCAGCACCTCTGCCCAGTCACCACTTTCGAATTGCTGCCAGCACCACTGCCATTGTTGCCACTCGTGTGGCCATGACTCTGCCCTGGCTGCATCGTGATCACATGACTGTGTTGGGACTCGTTGCCATCTTGGCAGCATGGAATTGATAGACCTTTAGGTGACCTTTTCTCTGTTATTGTTTGGTGGTTGTTCTATTTTGTTCTCCATTTTTAGTAAAACTGTTATTCATTTTCATACTTCAATTGAACACCTCATAATTTAAAAAAAAAAATTCATAATTTTGGGGAGGGGTTAGGGGTGTTTTTATTCCATTGGAGGACTTGCCTCCTGGGACATATTGCCAGTAAACCAAGATAGGGAAAGAGAGAAGGAAGGGTGTGGTGGTGCTTTCATTACAAAGGCATTTATCTTCCAAAGCAACTTGTAACAATGCTCTACTTCCCAAAAATGGCTGGACATCACCTGCCCCAGAAACCTGTGTGTAGCAGATCACTGACATTTCTGTTTGCATTATGGGGGCTTCATTCTCCTTCCTGTCCCTGTCTTCCAGCTCAGGAGGGCTGGGTGCCTAGAAAACAAGTGGTCTTGCTATTAAAGACTGAGGCAAAGAAGGCATTACATACCTAATTCTTCTCTTTATCCTTTGTCACTATGTGTCTGCCTGCATCAAATAAGAGATGGAGATACTCCTTAGCTCTCCTTTCATTGTTGATATATTTATAGAAACTTTTTTTATTGTCCTTTATGGCAATAGCCACATTAAATTCTAGTTGGGCTTTGGCCCTTCTGTTTTTTTTCTCCCTGCACAACCTCACAGTACCTTAGTAGTCCTTCTGAGTTGCTTGCCCCTTCTTCTGTAACAGACTCCCACCACACCTGCCTTGTTGGACTTACCCTCTGGTTCTTACCCATAAACACTGAATCCTGCCATCACTATCATTAAACTCCAGAGAATCAAAACACTTCCTAACACACAGGCCTACCCTATCTCCTCTCCTTCCTTGCCTATTCCTTCTGAAGGGTTTATAGCTATCCATTGTAGTGCTCCAGTTGTGAGTGTTCCACCATGTTTTCATGATGGCAGTTATGCCATAGTTTTCCTGCTGTTCAGTGGCTTCCAGCTCCTCATTTTTGTAGCTGGTGTAGATGCAATTCAGTTGCGCTAATGACCCCACCACCTTTTTGGGGGGCAGACAAGCCCTAACTCATATGTGACCATTCCCAAGCACTTCTGTGGTTTCCTATCACACTAATAACCTTTGGATCTTTTACTGCTGCTTGGATCTACATTCCGTACCTCCACCGAGACAGCAGACTGAAGGACTTGCTATCACACTATCCCTCAAACACAGATGTGCTGCCCCCAGGCTTATCTGTAGCAAGCCTGCTTTTTGCCCCTTCCCCCTTTAAATCTAGTTAAAGCTCCCTGATAACTCCTGTACAAAGATCCTTTCGCCCCTTTAAGACAGATTCATGGTAGAACCCTTTATTGACTAATGTAAAGGCCTGGGTACAAGCCATAAGTTGCCTGGGTGTTTGGCTTATATTTTAGACTCTCAAGAGTTCCCATAAAGCTTTTTCAGAGCCTTTGGCTCTTTCATACCTTGAATTCATGTAAAGAGAACACACAACATGCTTTTCCCGAGAGACTTCTTTTAATTTAGAGAGAAAATAAGCATGGCAAAAGGTTTTACAGGAGTAACATACAACCATTACACTAAAGCATCCAGCAAACATCAATCTCATACAGTGCAGTGAAATACCATCCACAGGTTTTAAGTTACCCACAAGAGAAAGAAAAGAGTAAAGGAAGGGAAGAGATTAAGGGAAGAAGGAGAGAAGAAGAAAGAAGAGAGAAAAATATTTAGCACCAAGAGTCACATGGTGGCAGGTCCATGGAAAGAAAGGCTGAACCAAAAGGGAGCCACTCTGTGTCTCTATTTATATGCCCCAGCCAACCTGGCCACCCTTCCCAGGATGGACAACCAGTTCACTGACTGCTCATTGCCCTCCTAGCCAGAGTGAGGTGTGAGTCAGCTACTCAGAGGCTCCAGGGGGTGTGCTGTGGGCTGGGTCCCAGGTGGGCCTTTTTGATTGACAGGCTCTTGCTGCACGGCTACCGTGCTCTGTGCCTTCTGAGCTGCCATGTTCACTGCAGACCATGTGCCTTCTGATACTGCCATGAGGCTGCAGGTCCAACTATGACCACTCCTCCAACACACACACAGACAAGTTGGTTGATCTAACACAATTATTAAATATTGCAGTGAGATATGAATCCAGTCCCTCACAACTAATCAGGCCTCCATTTACATACCTTAAACAAATACATGGTTTACACAGCAATCACATCATCGTTTTACAGTCTTTACTGATTTGTAGCTTATATTCCTTTCTTGTATCTTTGATTATAGCAGTTAAGTACATTGTTTATGAGAAATTTGGAGCTCCTGAGAATCTTATGGCTCTGATCAGTCAGATGAGGGGAAAAAAAAAGGAAAAAAGGATGTTAAACACCATATAGTGGCTTCCTATTATTGTCTGAGAAATAATTACTAGATGTCCCATAGTACAAGTTCTCTTTTAAGTACCTTCAATTAGAACTTCATGACTCTTCAGCTTTAGATGATAGACCCTTTTAAAATGCAACCAAAAAGCTTTAAAACACTTATGTTAAAACTTACCTGTTTAAGACTACAATTTTCTGATTTGTCATAACCTATATTTGTAATTATCATTACTGTAATCCACCTTGAGTTATCTGAAAGACATATCCAGTTTGAGGTTACCTGAAGCAGATGTCTTCACAGGTGCATCACCAGTTTTTCTTTAGCCAGTACCTGATGTTTTTTTGTGTCCTTTGGATGATGGGTTTCTAAATGTGTGTTTATAATATCATGGTAGCTTAAGAATCAGGCTTGTCCTCCAGCTCAACCTTTTTGGTATTTTTTCTGTGCCAACTTTAATTAGGGTGGCAGGATGGAGGTGGACAACTCCTTTTGTAGAAAATTAGGCTGAGAAATTAAGGCAAAGGCAAACAGTTCACACTTGAGCTGTGTCAATAAGCTGAACTTCAGTAGTCTGAGCCACCATAGCCCAGGAAAGAAGACTTTTGCCATTGCTTGCATGGGGTCCTCAGCTGACCTGATGGTTTGAAAGGGTTCCACATGGCCATGAACTGGGCTGTATGTCCCTGGTTTAAACCTAGTGCTGGTGCCAGTGGCTGCTGCCTCCCTTGCTCCAGCTTGAGGTCTCGGGGTGGCCCCACTGGGGCCAGACATCCTCATCTCTCACTGCCTGACAAACCACAGCCCTTGGGGCAGGGTTAGGGGGGGTGGCACTGGGGATGAGTACCAGGCGGTAGCTGCCAATGTGGGAGAAGCAAGTGAACCATGACCTGGAAGCATATAAAACCAAACTCGAACAAACTGCAAGCCTGAACTGGAAGAAATCGTCATCTCCATACTGCTCCTGGCAAAAGGCAGGAGGAAACCCCTAGCAAGTAAATCCTTCTCTTCCCACAGCACCAGGGCCAACTGCTTTTCGTAAGTGCTTTTCATTTATTGAGGGGGGTGGGGGGGAGGGGAGTTGTGGGGTTTTTTGAGGGGTTTTTTCCTCTCTAACTGTACAACCTGTTAACTGTATTATTGAGATTTCTTTGAGTTAATTTGGACTATAAGTGGATATTAGTGTAACTGAACTAACACTTTGGGCTATTAGACAATTTAAACATTAATTGAGCTAATAATAAACTCTCAACCCCATGTTTGTGATTTGTGCCCTTTTGTTTATAACAAACCCACGACCACAGCATCATTTAGTTCTGAGAATGTGAGCCTGACCTTGACCACAATTCTAAAGTAGTGTAAATTTAATCTGGGTAGGTGTAGATGAACATAAGATAGTATGGTAGGACTGGATTTTCTCTACTCAGTTGTGTGTCCTTCTCTTTGAAGGGGTCCACAATACAATTTTGAGACACTATCAGGAGCATAGCTGACCAAATAACTTGTTTAGTATTTCTGTCCTGTATTTTTATCTTTGGTGTTGTGAAGTTAGGTTGTTTTTTGGGGGATTGTTTTTTGTTTTTGTTTTTTTTCCCACTTGCTCATGTGCATTCATGTCTTATATTATGCATGTAAGTCTCAGACTGTAGCTATTTTTATCTATTATTTATCTTTTCCTCTCTTTGTTGTATTACTCCATCCTATGCCTTTAAAGTTAAAAGTGCATGGTTTTTTGTAGCAAACATAAAAGCATGTATTTCACACTTCAGTGCACTGAACAATAGTTAATGGCATTCTGATTTAGTCTTATTTGAATAAGCTTAATTGTATTCTTATTTTATTTAAGCAAGTTGCAGCATTAAGGAAACTCATTAAGGTTGTCCTTGCTTCTTCCTCAGGGAAGACTCAGCCATATTTCTCCAATTACAGTAATCAGCATGACAGAAATACTAAAGATCTACTTCACATGGTGTTATTGTCTTACCATAAAATGGGTCACAGAAACTAAAATATGTAGGAAAGTCATTCTTTGCATACCTTTTAGTTTCAGTAACACTGACTTTTATTTTAATTGGAAAATGTGATGCTTGAAAGCTGTCAGTGTGGCACCTCCTACAGTCTGAAGTTTTCTCTTTATGAATATCAAATGTAAAATGCTCAGAGTAGATACAATTTCATAGTCTATGAATCTTAGCCATGGATAAACCGCCTTCAGATCTCAGAACTCTATGTCAGATCTATATGTCTTACAAAAGAAAAAGCTTGAAAATTACACAGAATAGCTAATTTATTTCAAACTGGAATCAGTAAAACTTTAAAAGAGAATGTGGTTTTTTGGCTGTCCAAGGGGGTCTGGTATTTAAGTGCTTCTTTTCTCAGTATGACAAAATCTAAGACACTTGCTGAATCTGATCTGTGGAATCTTTTCCTCATCTAAATGCAAAACTGTAATGTTCTTTTGAGGATGACTCTATAAGATTACAGGAATCCTAGTATTTCCCAACATTGTAGTATTTTTTTAACTTCAGGTCAGCTCTAAATATCTCCCTTCAAGTACACAGACACCTGTATTATCCAAGTGATATTGTTTAGGCAGTTTGCTTACCCTGCTGCACAAAGAGAATAATTTTCTTCTGCTTTATGGTCTTGAAGCAGACGCTAACTGTGAAAATATCAAGAGCAGAAACTAAACTAATTTTTGTTCATAAACAAAATTTTGAAGTCCTCAGTTGAAAAGTTTAGCACAAGGGAAAGTTTATGCTTCTTTCAAGGGGGCAATATGACCCATTCTGGTTTTGTCAGAATTATATCTGTTGGAATAGTACTTTGTCAGGTGAGATTCCTACTTTTCTCAACTTGTGAGAGCCATCTGTATTAATAATTTTTCATGCCCAGTTTTTCAGACTTTTTTTTTTCCTTAGTCTGGTAAAATCCAGAGAAATAGGTAAATAGGTATATGTAAGCCTTGCAAAAAAAAAAAAAAAAAAGAAATTATTTTAAGTGCAAATTTTTGTCAGTTAAAGTTTTCAGTGAGGCAGCTTAAGAGCCAAGAGCTTAACTCCTAAACACTCCCACAGAGCAAAGTGTATTTTTTAAATTACTTTCTACCTTCAACTAATAAACATATTCACATTAATTATATGAAGACAACAAAATCAATTAAGAGACTGTACAGCTTGTTATTTTTGTCACAGGTCTCCCTATCTTATCTGTTGTTACGGTTCTTTTCACTGGACACCTCTGAACAAGATAAAAAAGGCAGTGGTGGTGGTAGGGAAATGTGCTGGAAAACAATGTCATGGATATAAAAGCTAGCCTAGTAGGGTTGTTCTAAAATGAACATACACCCCAGTAAGGAAGCTGGTTATAAACACTGTAATTAGTTGATAGTCTACTGAGACTACATATCAATCACAATGTTATTAGAAAAATGCTTACATTTACAAAAGGTCACAATATCCTTTATAATAGCCTGATGGTTTTAGATAAATATAGACACATTTCCATAATAAGCTGTTATTATTTTTCTATTTATATTCTCCTTTTCCTTTGAAGCTTAAGTAATCTGGGTTTATATTGTTGGGGGTTTTTTTAATAAATAAGTAAATAAAGTCAAATTATATGCTTCCTGTTGGGCAAAACAGATATATTTTTCAAAATGTCTTTATTCCTTTGGTTTTGTAATGAAGGTTTCAGCTTTTTCTTTCTTTTTTTTTTTTTTTAACAATTTTGAAGTTGATGTCATTGGTTGGCAATCTTGTGATGTTTAAGGTGTCCACCTCCTTTCATTTAGATATTCCAGAAGCATTTATTACAGTCTCAGTTTCATCAACATTTTCATTGAAGATCACTTCAGAGTTTCAGCTCCTACTGAAGTAGCTACATGCCCATCTATGGATATTTTAGTCTAAAACCATTATAGTTATCAGCTGACTGCCTGATAAAATTTAATATTGCTAATAAGTTAAATTTCATTATAGATTTACATTTTCATTATATGTATTAATTATAGATTCCATTATATATACATCTTTCCCTGGTCAGAATACCTCCAAGGTTTTTTTTTACTGACCTACATTATTGGCTTGGGCTTCATTCAAGGTGTAAGGTAGACTCCTCATGAAACCACCTGCTTTCATTTACTTCTGTGTTCATCGTGTTCCTTATCCATCAGTTGGGCACCTCTTTAGCTTAGTCTTGTGGCCTGACCACATCCTAGGTGTGTCACAGTATTTACTTTCTTTGTGCATAAAGAAGCACACCTGTAAAATGCCTACTATGTTCCATTTATAAATACATTCTGTGGAAAATGCTGACCCTTGAACAGGTGGAAGCAGGTTAAAATATTTTTATCTTGTAGGAAAGAGTGGGTCAAAATGTCAGAGATAATATATATTATCTGTATACTATGTTTCGTCAGTGTTTCCATTTACAAGCAATCTGTTGATTATATTCCATGTGCTAGAAAAATCATGATGTGGTTCTCCAAAGGAGTTATAGCATGCTCAATAGCTCTAATTAGTAAATACAGTATACACACCATAAAAAGATGGACTGGATTACCAACTAAGGCTGATTGCTGAATACCTTATCTGTATTTATTTTTCAGTGGTATACAACATGAGGCATGGTTTTGTGACCTTTTTACCATTGTATTCATTAAATTCCCTTTAAAATTTTTTTTTTTTAATAATTAAAATAACAGCATCTTCATTCATCTTAATTAATTTTTGGCTTTTTGCCATTTTACAGGAACTCTGATGAACATGTGAGCAAATTCTGATGAGTATGCTATTGTGTTTTCAAATAATGCCACTCTATCTTCCTTCCCCATTGGCATATGAAACCTATTTGTTTAGTATGGTAAGTATTTAATACCTTTTTTCTGACAACAACTGGGGTCAGATTATACTAATGCACAACTCATTAGTAAAAAAGAGCTTGATTGTAGTTCATGGTTTTGCCTTCTTTCTGGGACTCCTAGACTTTCAACACTGAAGCTGGTCAGGTGAAGTCAAAGAGAAACTGGTTTTGCTAGCTGGGCAGCTGAAGAGTGAATATCATTTCTGTGCATGAAGGTCAGGTCAAGCAAATAGGGAGGTCAATTTTTCTGTCTGTTAAACTCCTCTGCCCATAAAGAATATAATTGCATAAAATGGATTGTTGTATTAAACTATAGCTGTCCTAAAGACAACATGGCATCTTAAATTTTAATGGCTCAAGGGAAGGGCTTTTAAATTCAATTATTTTGGCAGGATAGCCATTACCTCCTTATGTATTTGTGAGAAAGGACTCACCTGGTTTGATACACAGAATAATAACATCTCTCTGTCAGAAATGAACTACGTAAGTTTAAGACTTCTGCGTCCATCTTAGAAATATTGTATTTCCGCATCTTTGAGCTATGACTGATATTTTTTTCTTTTTTTCTTTTTTTTTTTTATTTCATTTATTTTTTTCCTTCAAATCAGCCTAGAAAATAAAATGAGAATTTGATCATGTTCTGTATTTTTTTCCAGTGACCATTAGGGAAAGGTGGATCATAATCTCTGCATTTCCATGTCGATCACCAGAATGGATTCGTTGACATTTATGTCTTAAACAATATGAATATATTTGCTGTCAAGTATTATTTGGCTGTATAAATGTTTATCTGCCATAACACTGACTGTATTAGCATAATCTGACAAATAATCAATATTTGTCTGAAGCTCTAGAGTCCTGACAGCTAATCCTAAATAGCATATTGGATAGAGAACTCTGAACTATGAAAAATATTTATATGATATTTGAACTACTCCAAAGTTCTGCATATATTCTACAGGGTTTCCAAGGTTGGCAATTTCAGATTAACTCTTAGGATTCCAGAATTTCAATGGAAAACAAAAAAAAAAAAAATTGTTAAAGTGGAAACGGTACATAATATGAACTTATAAAACTAAAATTTTGCATAACAAATTCAATAAAAGAAGCTATTATTTTAAGAACAATTTGACAAGAAAATATGACTTTCATTAAATTATAAATGTTTCCAAACATTTATAATTTTTAACAAGTCTTTTAAATCCAGAAGGAAATGTGGAAAGAGTGGATATGATAAGAGAAGAACAATAAGGATGGGGAATGAGACAAGAGAGAGAAAGGGAAGAGGTAGTTAATTTAAAAAAAAAAAAAATAGTAATATTTAACTAAACAGATAAGGCAGTCACTTATAATGTTAGAGAACAAGTTCTTTTTCTCTAGTTTTTAAGGAGAAATTTCATCCAGATAAACTTGCTCACAAATTAACCAGATTTCTCAGATTTTTCTATTTGTTTAATGAAAGAACTTTCTCATATTTATTAAACCAACCATTTTTATTTGTGATAACAAATTTCTCTTGGAATCAACACCTGATCATTCTGAAATATTGAGAACTCTATTTCCGTATTAGGAGGAAGTAAAATCTTACTGTTGAGGTAAGGCATTTTGAAACATTATTTGAGGAAGAGATTTGAAATTCACATCTCAGGACATTCCTTTCTGGAATATATATATAGAGAGTACTATCATGGATTAAATTGGATCCAGTGGTACTTTTTTTTCCTACTATAAATGTTTAATTAAAAAAATCACCCTAAGTCTCAACCTGGAAAATAATTGAAATTAACCCAGAATGAGCCTTACTTATCGTATGTGTATATGAAACAGCTGGGCCTCAAGGCTGTTCTGTATATTATTTCCAAATATCTTGTAAAAGTAAATGTCAGAGATTACAAACTGAATAAAAAACATATATACACTTGTAACTATTTTTAAGATTTAATAGAGACACAAAAATATCAGAATTTATATAATTTTAATTTCAATGTTTGAATACTGAATCTAATACATTTTTCATTAATTTGAATGCTTAAATCAATTATTTCATTATTTTGATGAAAGGAAACTAAACCCAGTATCAAGACTGATGCCAGAAAAATACTTTTTTAAAATCCTATATTGAAGAACCCTTTTGTTTGTATTGTAGTTGCAGCTTTTCACCAAGAGGAAGCACTCTGAAATTTGTCAGCTATTGATTAGAATTTTAAACTAGTTCATCATGTGAGATAAACTATCACTTAAACAAAAAAAAAAAACAAAAAAAACCAAACAAAAAACCCCAAACAGTAGTGCCCAGTAGTTCTTAAAGCAAAAATTATTAGTTTTCTTCCTTTTGCAGCCATACTTTGGTCACTTCAGCCACAACAGCCCCAGTCAGTGCTACAGGCTGGGGCAGAGGGGCTGGAAAATGGCCCAGTAGTAAAGGCCCTGGGAGTGCTGGCCAACAGCAGCTAAACATGAGCCAGCAGTGTGCCCAGGTGGCCAAGAAGGCCAGTGGCATCCTGGCCTGTACCAGAAATAGCATGGGTAAC
Organism: Anabacerthia variegaticeps; assembly: GCA_035583185.1. Lineage (NCBI taxonomy): Eukaryota > Metazoa > Chordata > Aves > Passeriformes > Furnariidae > Anabacerthia > Anabacerthia variegaticeps. Next base: position 87,234,396 of record JAWWEW010000112.1, read on the forward strand.
AGGGCCAGGGCAGTGATTATCCCTCTGTACTTGACACTGGTGAGTCTGCACCAAGAATCCTGTGTCCAGTTCTGTGCCCCTCACTGCAAAAAAGACATTGAGGTGCTGGAGCTTTTCCAGAGAAAGGCAATGAAGCTGAAGAAAGGTCTAGAGAGTAAATCACATGAGGAGCAGCTGAGGGAGCTGGGGTTCTTTAGCCTGGAGAAAAGGAGGCTCAAGGGAGACCTTATTGATCTCTACATCTTCTCCCAGGGAACTAAAGACAAGATAAGAGGATACAGCCTCAAGCTGCAGCAGGGAGGGTTTAGGTAGAATTTCTGCATAGGAAGAGTGGTCAAGCATAGGGGAATGGGCACCCAAGGAGGTGGTGGAGTTGCCAGTGTTGAGGAGCTCAAGAAATGACTGAATGTGGCACTTAGTGCTGTGTAGTTGACAAGGTGATGATCAGTCAAAGGTTGGATTAGATTATCTCAAAAGACTTTTCCAACCTAAATAATTCTATGATTCTAAAACACAGTGTCTTAGCAGAGGTGGATATAAATCCAATCTTCAGATGCCGACACCTTCCATTTTGAAACTTGTCACAAGTTGTCATTAACCCTCAGTTTGCACTTGAGTTCTATTCTTTTTGTAAACTCAGAGGGAGATAAAAAGGCCTAAACAAAAGTCTGTGAAACTATAGAAGTCCCTCAGTGGGCCCCAGCTCAAAGCTCAAACTCCATCTCAAGTTTAGAATGCACTTTACCTACTGTGACTGACACCATAAGTTCAAAGGCACTAATTTCAGACATAAATTTACTAAAACTTGTAATTCTAGACAATAATGTAGTATGTTATATGTCGCACAGAACTGCAGTAAATACAGTGAGACCACATATCTTCCAAGCCAGGGCAATATTTTGTATTATTTGACTACTTTAATACATGTTAAAATGTCTTTAATTTATAATAGATTTCTTGTCAATTAAGCTTCAAATATTTTTAATCCAGCCTTAAAGAGCATTAAATAGGTTAAATGTATCCTAAGACTGTTTCTTATCAGTGTGCAAGTCTGTCTTTCCAAAGATACTTAGTGTTTCCCCATACAATCGAGTGGAAAGATGCTAAATGTTGCATCTTGTTACAGTGTATTAGTAACAATCTTCTACTGAAAGCATGAGAAAAGTGAGTTTATTTATACTCACAGACACATAAATTTAGTTTCTGCAGTGATCTGCCCCAACGAAAATGAAAATCTGAATGAGCTGTTTACAACCTGTACAAGATAAGGATGACCAGTCTAGCAAAAAACTACAAATGATAATATGAAATATTGAGCAGGTATCAAATGTAATGTTCAAAATTTAATTCAGATTCTTCAAACAAATCAGGTTCCTTACTGTGATCATAGGCATAATTCATCAACATCAAGCAGCTATTTGATCACGACTTTACATTCACAGTCTTACAAAAATTCATCCAAAATAGCACTGAATGTGTGCAATTTTTCAGTTATGGGTAATATAACTGATAAACAGTTCAACTGAATAACTTTTCTTGCCTTTGGCTAACAAGGAAAGCCTATTTTGGAGTTATAGCTGTTACTCTAACTAATCATGCTTTTAAATTCCCAAGACCAAATTAAAACCCTCTATTCTTTCTGAGATGCAAAGCAGGTTCATTGACCAGATTCTGAGAACATACCATTTTTATCACTCAGGACATGTTAGTTATATAATCTTAGCCCTGAATATATGGAGTAATTTATCTCTCTGAAGCCTTTGAATGCAGTTGAAAACTAAACTTCAATTTAATTTTTCTACATGTGTCCTCAATAATTCATACTCTGGGTGGCAGGTCTTACTGCAAGAGAAAGCTGTTATAATAATCTTGCATGACCTCCTGAACAATTTTAAACAACTGTTTAAAATTTGCTAATTTCCAGTCCAGAATTACTTTTTCAAATGGGAGCATACAGCTCTTTGGCTATAGTATGTATTTTTGTGCTAAGAAAAACCTCTTCAGCAGCAAAAGATGATATTATAACACTGCAATTGCCTCCATCTCCTGGAAAAACTAATAATAAAAATCTTAAATTTTTATTTTTATTGCTCTCAGATCTTTTTCCAATTTGTTAACTTTCATTACAAGTTAAGGGCACTAGAACAAAGTATAATACTTTAGCAATAGACTCACTATGTCATACAGACAGTTAATACTAGTGTCTTATTTCTACATAATATTTTTTGTATACATATCACAGCATGTCACTCAAACTGGAAAGAAGTATAACTATGCTTTACACAATTTTGTGCTGTCATAAAATAATACCTAATTTGTTGACAAACGAGCTGGTTCATATTGCATTTATTAAGTTCTGTGGTGCACTGAGTTAATTTTTGTTGCTGATTTTTGTTATACGTGATTTCTGGTACTGATTTGCCTTCAGATGTGACTGGGTGATTATTCTATGCAGTAGATAATTGTTCTTATGTTAGATATTTTATTTCACTCTAAGTATTTGAAGTATAGGACCAATGCACAAATAAGAATTTTGAGTTAGAAGCTGTAAAGCTGCATCAAACTTCAGGCTTCAGCATCTGAAGACACAGAACTGAAAACTGCCTTACTCTTCCAGCCTATCAGAAAAATAAATTTTGTTTTTAAATTGCAGAAACTTGCTTTGCACACTAAATTTTTGAGTTTTACTGATATTTGTGAATCCAAAATTTCATGCCTCTTGAAGACTTTTGTGCAAAAGATGCAGCTAGAAAGTAAGTGTATAATAAGAATGAATATTTTTGTAGCTGACATTATGTTATATTAATAAGATGATTCTACAGTAACTAGCTGGGGATTTACTCTTGGTACTTTTTACTTATGGATATGTTGAGCTCAAAGAATGTGACATAAATCACTGTGGCTAAAAGGTATAATTTGAGCTTGCTTTCATTACATTTTATTTGGGAACATGGACAGAACAATACCTCACTTAATTTAGTTACAATGCACAGTAAACAATTGTAAAGCAAGAATATCACATATTCCCCCAAAGAATGGTAAGGCAGTAGAAAGGATTCAAAAGGTTTATTTCGGAGACAAGGATGCTGAAAACTTATATATGCTAACAGCGCTGTATGGGCAGCACTGGTCTCAGAGTAAAAGGCAATGGTAAGACTTTAGGTTGTTCCTTGGGCTTTATCTTTGCTTCTCCCCCCTCAGCTCCCCCATTGCTACCAAGTGCTTGCAACACATCTGTGAGTGTTCTCTCTCTTGTGCCTGGGGAGTAACCTTCTGTGGAATGCATGCAGAGAAACAGCTCAAAACTGTGTCCGGGAAAGATACCTCATTCCACGCAGGAAAGCTCCCTTAGCGACAACTGCGTCCTAGGTAGCAATATCTTCCAGAAAAGAGCTATTTACCCCTAGAACAATAGCATAGTAGCTCAGCAGAGGAGCCGAAATATATTTTTAATGGATACATAAGTATTGATAAATTCTATTACTAATTTCTATGAGGATTTATTTGTATAATTTAAAATTAATCTTAATATAGTATAGTGTTTTAATTTTATTTCTGGGCTGAGATCATTCTACCAGAGTTTAAATACTCACAAGTACCTCAGTTTTTCTCCAGAAAATTCTTCTTAGCCCATCTTCTTAGTCAACAGGTATCTGGTTCAAAACCAGTTTGAACATTGACACTCTGGTGCAGACGCGTAGTAAGAGGAAGACTCTTGCATATTTTGGGTCATGAATTTAAACCTACTGATTTCTGATTGCAGTTTACCAAGTCTTATTTCATGATTAGCTGAGAGAAGACTTCACCTGTGTTGTGACCCACCCCAGGTTCTTGTTAATAAATCCCTTGGGGTGGATTAGAGTGAAATGACATTGAATAATCCATGCTGGTAAACATATATAGGCAGGGTTTATTTTAAAACAATTCTGTTTCAAAGGTAAACAGCTATGTTGCCATTTTGAGTGTTATCTCTAGTAATACAGTGATATTAAAGGATAAAAATAATGCCTAAGGAAATGTATAAGGAATACAGCAATATTAAGGCATAACACTTAAGGAGATGTATAATGGAGAGAAAGAGAAAGAAAGGATAACAGTCCTAAGATGTAATCACCATCCTCTGGATCCAGTGACGAAATTCAGTAGTTGGAACTTCCATGTCTGTTGGTTGAACTGGTGGTTGCAGCCCTGTCAAAGTGATGGTCTTGATCTGTTGGGGCTGGGAGAAGCCCCCTCCAAAACTCAAAGACTTAATGAGTTGTTATACACTTCAAGCTCAGGTGGGAACACCTTGTACCTCCCCTGGGGTGGGGGCGTTTTACAATGGATAGTGTCATGGGACATATCACAAGTCTCTGATACCTCCTAAGAATCAGCATCAATCATGGTCCCTTATTTGAAATGAATAGCCCAGGCCAGATGTGAAATGTCTTTGAGGTTCCCCAGTGGGAATTTTCCAGCAGAATCATCATGTAAGGGAAGACATCGGCACAATCAGAAGGATTATCCGTCCTCATAGGGTTTGCCTCTTATTAGCCTCTCCCCTTACCTGGAAATCCAGTTTGTAGTTTCAGGTATGCATACTCTTCTGTACCTGGGATAATTGGACAATGGCACCCACTTATCTGATCTAAAGGTCCCAAAGTAGGCATATTCAGGGAGAGGTAGTCTTTCCTGGGTGAGCTGCTGTTTCTTTTCAGGCTGCTACAGTGGACAAAAGTTTCTGGTGATTTTAGAATGTTTAAACCGTTGACTATCTCAGTCTCTGACAACCTGGACTTTTGGCCCATACCTCTAAGGTCTCAATGCACCTAGTTAAATATTCGGTGTTCTTTGTTTCAATTCATTATAAGGAACAGTACAATAAACCCCAAATCTGTTTTTTAGATCTACACACCTTGAGCTTATTCAGTGTCAAATCTGTATTTGATTCTCTCACAATGCTGTTTTGCTTTTTTTTTTTTTTTTAACTTTCTCATTTTCAATTCCCAAATATGCAGTCAAAACAGAACGATAACTGTGAAATGTTCCTGTCCTATTATGCTTTACAAGTACTTTTCTTGGTAGTGATACATATTTATATCTCACACCTTTCTCTTGGGCTGTTGCCAGTGATGCACTACTTATGATTAATCTGCTCACTAGTCTCCTCCACAGAATTCTGAGCACGCGCTCATTTGACTTTTTCCTAAATGTCTGTGCTTAAAAAACTTGCCTGAGGGCACAAAAGCAACAAATCAGTGATGTTTAGAGAAGGATAGATTTGCCTGTAGGAAGTCCACTTTTCAAAGTCACTTAAAAAGTAAACATGCAAGAAATGTTAATATTTGGACATATTTTTGGGGAAAAAAATCCCTGAGGATTTACCTAATTATAATAAGAATTTTGATAAGCTTTTCTCAGTCACTAATTGAAATTTATTGGGTTTTTTTTTGGATTTTGGGTTTGTTTTCTTGTTTGTTTGTTTGTTTTTAAACAATGTCAAATGCATAACTTATGTGCAGGTACTATAAGAACCCAAGGTATTGCACTGTCTGTTCAAAGTTCTGGGCTAGATTCTCAAGTTTCCTGGTAGAAATCTGACTGGAACTGTGCTTGCACACAGTAACACTCACAGTGTTACATTTTTTTGTTTGTCTTCTGTGAATCTGAGTGGATTTTCTACATTAAAACATGCCAAAGACGTGGCTATGTTGCTTACATAGCCAATCCTTTTGAATTTGATATGGTATTTAAAGGGACAAAAGAGGAAGAGCTCTCTTATATGAAACTGTGAAAGGGTTATTATAGATATTTCCACTGCTGGCCCTTCATCCAAAGAAGTGATAACCCCTGGCTTCTTTGAGTTTGGAAGCAGTAAGGGGATGTTTGCACACTCTAATGCCCCCCTTCCACTGACACAAAACTGATAAAAACAATTCACATGTTGGGAAAACATTTGGCCCTAAAGAACAAACCTGAATAGAAATCAATAAAATACCACACTGATTACATTCTAGCTAAAGGCAGGGAGGAGTGGTGGTTTTTTCCCCTTATTCTAATCCAACAGCAGGAAAGCTTTAAGGTTGTAGTTTTCAGTGGTAGTAAATTCCTATATCTATGTTTCCTTGTCCTGGATATTCTGAGAGACACATAAAGTAATTTTTCCCCCTTTTTTAAAGAACAGAAGTTCAGGTACAGTTGCTATTAATACATTAGTATATAATTTCAGTGAGAAGCTTTTATTTATGATTTCCATGAGAGTTTTCAGTAGATGGTTCCAACCTGCATATTTAATAAGTAAATATATATCTCTTGGGCAGGTGTAGGGTTTAAATTTTATTTGAAAAGTAATTGAGATCCTTTTCTTTTTTAAACAGTGTACTGGTTTTGGTTAGGGTAGCTAATTTTCTTCATAGTAGCTTTTGTGATACTACATTTTGTATTTGTGGTGAAAATAGCATGTAAAAAACAGGGATCTTTAAGGTTTTGCTGAGCAGTGCTTGCAGAACATCAAGGCCTTTTCTGTTTCTCATGCTGCCCTGACAGCAAGAAGGATGGGGTGGGCAAGAAGTTGGGAGGGGACACAGCTGGGAAAACTGACCCTAGCTGACTAAAAGTATATCCATACCCTATGATATCCAGCTCAGTAATAAAAGCTTTGAAGAAGAATGAGGAAGGGGGTTGTTCAGTGTTATCGTGTTTATTTTCCCAAGCAACCATTACACCTTGCTCTCCTGAAGATGGTTGAACACCTTCCTGCCCATGAGAAATGGTGAATTAAGTCCTTGTTTTGATTTGCTTGTGTGCACAGCTTTTGCTTTACCTATTAAACTGTCTTTATGTCAACGCACAAGTTTTCTCACTTTTATACTTCATAGTCTTTCTCCCATTCCACTGCAGGGAAGTGAACCACTGTGGGGCTTAGCTGCTGTCTGGGGTTAAACCAAAACTAACAGAAATAAAGATCAGTGAATGCTGGTTTTAGTAAATTGTTGTTGGTATTTTTTGTCCCCATTCTTCATTGCCAATGTTTCCTGCTTGTAGCTGTCTATCATGCTGCTGCTGACAATCTTGAGCCAAGTATTGGAGTTTTACATAAGAGGTATTCTAACCAGAACTTGTAGTACACTTATATGACCAGGAACAAAGTACCCAGGGTCATTGGGCCAGACTCAGCCAGCAGGTGCCTTCCCAGGGATGGGACAGGCTAAAGTGGGGAGAGGAAATGGGGTCTTGAATGTGCCTGGCTCAGCAGGGCCTGTGGCCCCACAGGGTAGGGCTGTGGGGGACTGGAGACCAGCCCTTCTGCAATGTCAGCGGGACAGTGACTGATGGCCTGGGTGGCTGACTTGGAATTGAGGGCTATGGGCAGCTGGAGGAAGCCCCAAGGCAGGAGGTGGGTGGGAACATTATGTCCTAGCAGTGCTCTCAGGCATTCATCCTATATTTTAGAGATGCAGCTTGTTAGTAAGTGCCTTCGTAATTGTAAACTTTCCAATAGATGCTGAAAATATTGTATTTCATTGTGATATTCTATTTTATATCCTGTAAATCTCCTGTAATCTCATTTAAAATCATTAGTACTTTACATCTGACCTGGTGATTTGTTTGAGTGTATAGAGGTAAAAGCACAGTTAGGTCTTTCCAAACACACAGGGCAAATCTCAAAATGCAATTGTTAAGTGGGAAAACATCAATTACCTAAACAAAAAACTCAAACATTGTTAGAAGCAGCAGTACTCTAGGGAGAACTCTTCTTTAGCACAGTTAAATGTAATTGTAATAAAAATTATAGGTGATTATAGAAAATATTTCTTTTAAAGCTAAACTGGTGGGATACTAAACATCAAAAAGAATACATTATCGTTAAGAGTATGGTTTGAATCATCTGGTAATTTGGTTGCAATCTAAGATAATTATTTTAATGCAACCACATGCAAAGATGTCTATATAAGAACTTTCATGGGAACTCTGCCTTGAAAAGCAGTAACTCAAAGGTTTAATATTCTTTAAAGATACGTTCCTCATACTGAGTGAACTGCTATGGTACCAAACACTAATTAAAAACTTACAAAAAAGAGGAACAAGAAGTGGATGGAGAAATCAGTCTTGCTTTTCCTTCTGCAGCACTTGAATGGAAAGCCTATAGGAGTCTGCCACTGCTTCTGGTGACAGCTCATTGAAAAGAATAGAAAACTCCTGGAAAAACTCTAAAGAGAAACACAGATACAGTCCAGTATGCACAGGGGGAAAAGTTGATTTATCAGATACTTTGGGAGTGTGACCTATTTGCCCTACTAAATAGGCCTTAGAAAATTCCTCAGGTCACTTGATATGTTTATAAACCTCTGAAAAGATGTGAAAAGCTTGAGTTTGAAGTCAAAGAAATCTCAGTTTGAAATAGGTTTCCTAAAAAGGCTAATTCATCATCAGATAAGGTTAAATGAATAGAGAATAAACTTATATTAGCTGCATTTGGAGTTCACAGACATTTGAGAGGTCTTACATTAAACCGAGTTGGTTTTGTCAGGACTGCCATGAGAGTTACTAACCTAAGACAACACTCAGTGTGCAACATTACTCAAGTAATACAAAATAATTAATCTAGTAACGTTATAAGCTCCATCACAGTAGACCTAGTCCTCTGCAGCCCATGGAGGATGATGGTGGAGCAGAAGTCCACACTGTAGTGTTTGGAGGACCCCACAACCAGAGCAAATGCTTGTGTCTCCTCTTGCAACAAGTCTTACCAATTAGTTTGTCCCCATTCTTTCTTATGTGCCCCTTTCTCATGTCACCCCCTTCTTATGCTGCTATAAGGTCTCCCTAGAGCCTTCTCGTCTCCAGTCTGAACAACCCTAATTCTCTCAGCTTTTCCTTGTAGGAGAGGTGCTTCAGACCCCTGATCATCTTCGTGGCTCTCCTCTAGACCCATTCCAACAAGTTTCATGTCTTTCTTGCACTGAAGACTCCAGAGCTGGACACAGTACTCCAGATGCGAACTCACCAGAAAACAGTAGTGGGGAAGAATCACACTCTTCAACTTGATGACCATGCTTCTTTTGATGAAGACCAAGTCTTTATTGGCTTTACAAGTTGTGAACGTGCATTGCCACGTTTTGCTTCTTGCCATCCAGCACCCTCATTCTTCTCAGGGCTGTCCTCAATCCATTCTCTGCTTAGTGTGTATTTGTGCTTGGAAGTGCACAGACTTACATGTACAACCTTGCTCTTGGCCTTGTTGAACTTCATGAGGTTTGGACAAACCCCCCTCTCAAGCCTGTCAAGGTCCCTTCCCTCCAGTGTGTCAACCGCACCATTCAGCTTGGTGTTTTCTGCAAATTTGCTGAGAATGCACTCAATCCCTATCTCATCAATGAAAATATTAACATGATCTAGGACCTAAAAGAAATCTTTGTCTTTCTGGGGTAGAAGAAAATGCTCCAGTAACAATGCTATACTCCTTCTGGAGGAGTATGTAGCTCTAACCACTGTGCTTCTAGTTTAGCATTTTGGAATTTTTTTTAATTCATACAGATTAAAAACACCACCAAATTTACACAATCCAGTTTTGTGGGCATACAGGAGAAAGTGAAATACTACCAGCATGTGTAAACAGAATGTTTGGGTCTATACAGACAGCTGATATATAAGCCTGAGGTGAGACTGATTCTCATTCTAGTGTAGGCATCTTGGAACAACTTTAGGTATAATTGAGTTTTTTAGGCAAGATTTGTAGGGTGAGACTATAGACATAATGAATTCCCTGCATTATTGACAACAAAGTAGTTCGGTAGGAAACTTCTCGCATTCATGGGAAGAACTGACAGATGTCTGCTGTTAAAATGTAGGTAGTATTAATTTAAAGATTTCCTCATGTCAAGAATACCATTAGCATTCTAATGTAACTGTCTTCAGTTCCTGGTACCCATATGCACCCAGGAGAAATTAACATAAAAATATTATTATCTATTTATACCAAATAATATTTTAAGTGAAACTGTAAATATTATGACCCTGTTTCATGCTGTAATTTTTAAAACTTTTTAATGTTTTCTTATTCACAGTGGGGAACTAAACTCATGACATATCTGACACACTGAAAACACACTTGAGCAGCTTTTATAAGTTGCAAGTCATCAAACCTGTGTCTGTGTGGCATGCCTATATAGTTCTAATAGGACTTATGCAGAGATAGAAAAGGAATAAGTGCATAATTAGGATGACTGTAAGAATAACAGATCAAATATATTGTGTCATATCTGTTATACAGAAACTATTGAGGCCTTAAAAAGGTTTCAGTTAATTAACTTAATCAAGTCAGTGCTTGAACAGATATAGGAGGTATTAGCATGGACAGAAAAGAAAAATGAGAAAATGACCTGTTATATCTGTCTGTACAAGGAGGTTTCAGACAAAGGCCTACAATTCACCAATGCCTTAATTGTTCCAATGGTACACCACTCAATTCTGTGGTTAAAAAAAAAAAAAAAAAGGAAAAAGGAAGTTTAATGAGCTGTTCTAGCAGTACAAGTAATTGCTTTCATTCTCATTAAAACTAATGCAAGTTAAGTTCTGCTGGATACAGAAGACTCAGGACTGAACTATATCAACAACAAATGTATAGTTAAAGAGTAACCACAGCTGAAGCTTTTCTGACATCATAGACAGGGTTTGGGATTTTTCATTTTTATTTCTGGGGAAAAAGAGGACATCATTATGGAATTTTTAAGGAAAAAGGAAATCTTCATTAACCAACTTTGCCTGTAGTTTGCCATACTCTTGATTCTTTCTCTATATAAAAGTAGTCTAAAATAATATTATTGGTAAAAAGAAATGCATAGTCAGTGGTTTTCACTTAGTATGAGATTTATATCTTTTTTTTTTTCATTTGCTTTCTATCTCTCTTAAGTGCTGTAACTAATTCTCAGGTCTTTAACACAAGTGATTTGGAATTAATAGAGTAGTATCACCAGAACCTGTTTTATGCGATAGTAAGTATAAGATTATAGGAAGCTAATACTTTCTGAAACATATTTGGAAATGAGATTTCAAAACGATTTGTTGTCCTTTCTTGCTTGAAAGGTGAAAACAGCATGTGCTGACAGTTGGTCCTAGAATGCAGAATCAGTCTCTGACCTGTCAGTACTGGTGTGAGCTGACTCCATACAGGAGTACACCACTGGAATGCAACATAATTTGAAGAACTGAAGAAATGTTTACAAAAGTAGTCTGAATTCAATTTAAAGAGTGTAATACAGTTTGGAATAATTGCTTCCATAAAAGACAGGGACAGGAAAAGTTGGCTTGATAACTTTCTCTATAAAAGGATTGGGAGTTATCCTAAGCATCTGTGATCTTGCATCAATAAAAGGAGCCTGTCATGAAACAATGAAATGGTGAAATGATTTTAGGACCTCTGAAGACCTTCAGAGTGAGAGCATATGACAGTCTTCACAAGAAAAATGACTGGTGCAAAAAGGACAACCTGTTTATCCTGCCTATAGTACTCTGTTCAGATCTGCAGACCCCAACATAACAAGGACACGAATCTGTCAGAACAAGTGCAGAGGAGGGCAAAAGAAAAAAAAAAAATAATAAAAAATTAGAAGGATGGAACACCCCTCCTATGAGAAAAGGCTGAGAGAGTTGGACTTGTTCAGCCTAGAGAAGAGAAGGCTCCAGGGTGACCTAATTGTGACCTTTCAGTACCCGGAGAGAGCCAACAAGAAAGGTGCAGAGAGACTTTTTACAAGCTCATGTAAAGACAGGACAAGGGGAAATGCTTTCAAACTGAAAAATGGTAGGTTTAGATCAGATATTAGTAAGAAATTCTTTACCGTAAGGGTGTTAAGGCACTGGAACAAGTTGCCAGATATGTTGCAGATGTGCCATCCCTGGAAGTTTTCAAGGCCAGGTTGGATGGAACTCTGAGCAACCTGGTCAAGGGCAGGAGGGGTTAGAACTAGGTTATATTTAAGTGCCTTCCAACTTAGGCTTTGATTCTATGATTTATGATTCTAATGCAGTGACATAGTGTAGAAAAATACAGGCCTGGTAAAATCATGGAAGTCTTGAGAAACAGATGATATAAGATGGAGCACAAACAGATAAATAATAATAGAACTTGACTTAAATACATATATAAAGGTAGCTGGAAGGATTAAGTCTTATAGTTTAAGTAAATACTGTAAATGTTTTAAACAGTTATTATGGTTGATACATCAGAATAACGCTGCTGTTGAGTAATATGCCAGAGGGGTCTATGGGCAATGTGGTCTAGAGGGTGGCATCCCTGCCCATGGCAGGGGGATTGAAACTAGATGATTTTTAGGTCCCTTCCAATACAAATGATTCTATGACTTTATTGAGAAGTGACGAAAACTAAATTCAGAAAGAAAGTTTCCATTTAGACACTGAGAAAAAAACTACAACAGTAATGATAATGAAGTGCTGCCATAGACTGCCTGGGGAAAGACTGTGGAATTCCTAAATGGACAGGTCTTTAAAAACATATTAAACAAATACAAGTCAGAAATTATATTTCCTTGAGTCAGAGAAATAAAGCATAAGACTTTTCAAGGTCTTTTCCAGACCTGTTTCTATAAGAAGTCAGTATGACTACTTGATTAAAATTACCTGATTGATCTCAAGAGGAGAATTTGCAAAAGTAAGAAAAATAAGTAGGAAACAGATGGCAAATATGATTCTGCTTAGAGATGTAATTGGAATTCCTGGTATTATGGGTTTAATTTGAGGGATAAACTTTTTGTGTGATTCAAAGTAAGTGTGAATTCCTGTATCTTTTATTTCTGATCTAATTGTATATACTGGAATGATACATTTTTAAATCACAGTACATTAAGGTGGTTTTTTTCACCTTGTGTTTCCTATGTATTCATTACCATTTCTAAATGAAATGACCTAAATTTAAGTTTCCATTGTATTAGCTCCCAGATACTGTTGAAATTTTAAAAATGTGTTTTTAACTCACAGTCTGTCCTTGCAGTGCAACAGTAGGATATACCTGAGTATATCCTCTCACCAACACAACTGAATTGATACAGGTTTAGTGATACTGAGTGATCAAGACTGAACCTTTAGGAGTTCTCTCATTATTTTTGTCACTGACTTAATATGAGAGTGTTAGCATGGTCCACCATGTTATGTTGTGTGAGTAAATAGCATATGTTTATCCAATATACCTTCTGGAAGCTGTTTGTCAAAAACTGATTGTCTTAGAGTGAAAAAGCACTCTGATCGCCCCAAGTTATCATTTTTATCATGAAAGTGGCCACCAGCTTTTGTGTCTCTTATCTGTGTTGTCTGTATCCAAGTACCAACAGCACTAAAGAAAGCACAGGAAATCACAAAACACGACTGAAAGAAACAGCCCTTGAATACTGAGAGAAGGAGAAAGGGGAGAAGGTGCCCCAGATGCCTCAGCAGATATCTATCCTGCTGCACATTGAGAACCTGACACTTGAGGAGATGTATATTCTGAGAAGGAAACTGCAATCCATAAAAGGCCCATGACTGAGCAGGAAAAAAAGCGAGGTGAAAGAGACAAATTTATGGACTAATCATAACCCTGTCATTCCCCCATCCTCCTGTGCTGCCTGGGGAGTAGGAAGAACGTAGAAGAGTAAGGAATGGAGGAGTTAATTTGAGCCTGGAGAAAGAGAGCATGGAGGATAATTTTGTCTTTGCTTCTCAACATCCAAGTCTATTTTAATTTTTCCCCAAACTGAGTCTGTCATGCCCATGACAGTAATTTGGTAAGTCATCTCCCTGTCTTTTTCTCAATCCAGTAACTTTTCTGCTTTATTTTCTCCCCTTGTTCAGCTGATGAAGAAGAGAGAGAGGCTGTCTGGGTTCCTGGAGGACAGTCAAGGCCAATCCACCCCAGTCATATTAAATGTTAACGAGGGAATTACAAAGCAAACCTGAAAATTTTTAAAAAGTAGGCTGAGATGCCTGGGAGTGGGACGAGGAGCATTGTCACCCTGTGGCATTCATATTCCTGCTGGGGCCAGGCCAAGTACCTCCTGACTGGATGTAGGAACAGCGTTCAGCCACAGCATAGGAGCAGCATGGTGCACAACTCTGGGCCTGTGTGGGGCTGTGCATTGCTCCTGCCCATGACTTTTCCTTTAGCTGGGCACAGGAAGTGGCAAGGATGCATGCTCAGTTGGAGCACCCACATCTCCACAGGAGAGTCAGAATGTGGGAAACCTGGGAGAATGTGCAACTCACATTGGTAGGGATTCCATATAAATGTGTGTTTGACTGTAATCTTCTGGGATAAGTTACACAAGGGTGTTTATCAAACAATAGGTTTTTATTAGCATTTTGTAAGTGAAAGTACTGATGATTATCTGTTGTATTAATGATATTGATTCTTAATATATAGTTCCTTGATTGCAGTTAATTACATGTCATTAATAAATGGATTAATCAATCCTGATTGGATTTAAACTCCACAAAGTGAGTTTAAATTGAACTGCTCAGATGGTTTCCCCTGCAACAATTTGCTGCTGGTCTTTTGGTAAAGCTAATGTTCAGATCCATAAGGCAATATATAGGTGCCAAACTCTATTCACAGAAACTAAAGTGTTTTTCCCAAAATTTTCCTTATTCACTCACAGTTTTTAGTGGATGCATCCATGAGGGTGGAATTTTATTGCCTAAATACAAATGTTTGCCAACAGGCTACGAGGTCATTCTTGGTGACTAAGCTTCTGTTACAGTCAGTAGAATCTAATCAATATAGTCAACAGGGCCAAAATCTCTAAACAAAACTGTTAAACTGACTAGCCACCAGAGACTTGATTATGTGGTCATACTAATTACATTTGAAGTGACTTTTGGTGTCTCAACTGTCTTACAGCTGTCATTCTACTTGTTCTTCTATATTCTTACACAGGTTCTGTGAGATTCCTACCAGCCCTGTATTAATGCCTTAACTGTGTTACTGAGATTTGGAAATAGATGTATGTCTTTTAGGAGCTGAGTGGAGCTATAGGGGTTGATTTTAGAGTAACTTAATTGTTTTTGTTAATGAAGCATCTACTAATTCCTTAGAAGCCTGAGTATTTAGGACAGCTATAAGTACCTGTATGTAGACTTCTAAAATTACGTATTTTCATTTCTTACTAAATCCCACCCTGTGTGTCAGACACTGAACAGCTCTCTCAGCCAAAGGCAATTTTGTGATTAGACACATAAGTGAAAGTTTTGTCTTCAATCTATTTGTAAACATGAACTTTGTAATCAGAGCTCTCCAGAAAGGATATTTTCAAGTCCCACAATTTCAACTTAAGCTGACCAGACATCCAGACAAAAAAAAAATCTCTCATTGGACTGCATTATCAGAATGTCTATTATTATTCACTTTCAAGTTCTATGAATTTTGCATTTCTGGTTGCAGAGCTGCTAAGAGGAAGGAGCTTAATTTTATTCTAGTTTTATCTTGCATTAGAGCAGTACCGTTCATCAGTCCAAATCTCTTCAGACTAAGATTTACTCAGGTTTCCGTTTCCCAGACAAATTCTGTAATCAAGAGGCTGTTTTAAAAAATGAGGTAGCTGCTCCCTGCAGGAATAGGGTTCAGGCAGTCAATGTCAGCCATTCCCTTTCTCCTGACTGTTTGCATCTGACTGTTCCTGTTTGCATCTTCTCATTTTTCATTCTGAATTTTGTGAATCTCATTCTAACTTTTCTCTACAGGTTTCTACTTCTCTAATGTGAATACCCTTTCCAAACCAGATGCTTATTTTCTATATACTGTAGTCTTCTATGTCATAGTTCCTACAACCTTTGACAGTCTGATTCTTCATGTTTTCTGGCCAAATTTAGCTTTGTGTAGGTTGCTGCAACTTCAGCAAATTGAGATGCTTGACTCTAAGTCTTCTTTCTGTGCATCTGGAATGGAGAAATCAATTTCTAATTCCCGAGATTACTTAAGATTAATTAGTTATTGTTGTTGCAAACCTCTTAAGATTAAAATGCCACATGAAATCGTGTAAATGTTCCTGCTGAAAACATAAGCTATATGTGGTTGGATGAATATGGATTTTTTTTTTTAAATAATTTTTTTTAGCTTGTTTGTTTGTTGTTTGTGATTGTGTGTGTATGTGTGTTTGTTTTGGTTTTCCACAGTTTTTGTTTGGTCTTTTTTGTTTCTTCTTTTTGGGGAGGGTTGTTTTTTTGTTTTTCTTCCTTTTTTTTCTTTTTTTTTTTTTTTCCAAAGTAGTAAATATTTCACAGCATAATTGAACTTCCTATCATTTGAAACATAAAGGCTCATAGGTAAAAGATAAAGAAATGTCTCGGTTTTTGTATGTTTTTTTTTCTTTCCTTTTTTTTCTTAAACCACATTGAATATGTCATTGGGATTTGACTTGTTATATTAGTTTTTATTGTAGGCAGACGCAAAATGTTCTCTCCTGGTTATTGGTCAAACTAGTTTGAGGCACCTTTCCTGAGAGTTTCATTTGCATGCAGGAAGTCTGTCCTTGTCACTTTGTGAAATGAATTTTCAAACAAGCATAGTTCTCACCAGATAAATGACATTTTATGAAATCACAAAATGTGCCTAAAACAGCATAATGGCTTTAAAGCATTTTAATTAGCTATTTGGCAAATCAACAGACGTAGGGTATACTCGAGCATGCATAATTTATCTACAAACAATAGTGTCTATATTTTTAGGAGCTCATAACACTGCCTTTCACTTGTGCTTTTATACAACATTGATTGTAATCTTAACACAGTTTGTAAAAACTTTAAACACAAAATTCTCAAACCAGTGAAATTCTAAATACAATAGTATATCCAGTTTTATATCAACAACATAATGTCATTCATTATTACTAGCTAAACTCAAGAAGTTTCAAAAGATTATATTATGTAAACTATCCAAATATTTGATTGCAGCAGAACACCTCTTTTTATCTGAGAGCCAGAAACATACCAGGAACTTTGAAAACACTTCTAGAGAACCTCCTGAAACTACTAGGATGTCTAACAGAGTGGTACCCAAACCATTATCATTTGACGTTATTTGACATTTTTATTTATATATTTGTTTTCAGAATTTGCTCTAGAGTAACCTATAACTGCTTTCCTTGTATTTGTTTTTTTCTTCTTTCTTCACATATAAGGTTAAAGATACAGAGGTATGCTGGCATCTTTTTCCTAAGTATCTAATATACTTTCATACGCTTAAAGGTGTCTGAGAGCCATGAGATAATGACAGATGTGATACAGATTCTAATCATTTAAATGTCTTTCTGAAGAAGCAACTGGAAACTAGACAGGATACTGAAATGGCACTGCAAGTTTGTTTTTAGACAGGTGAATCACATCCACTTTAGATTCAGTTCAAGATGTAATTATCTACATTTATATTTCCAATTGTCTGAAAATTCTGTGTAATATCTAAACCCCATTACAATTGTTGCACATCTCAGTACAGTCCGTGTAACTTGGGAAGCAATTCAGTTCATCCAAAAATAGTCCTCTGATGCCTGAATCAATCCTCGAGACTGGCATTTGTAGTCACTTGAATTATGCTAGGTTATCCTACCTGACCACCAGCTGCCATTCCAGAAGACCTATGGCCCAGGCAGTGTGTCTCCCCTGGCACTAGGTCCCTGTTTTTGAGTAACCAATCCCGATCTGGTGGAAAATTAGTGGAATATGCTGACTATATTGACTAGACTCATTCCTTAACAAGTAGACACAAATGTTTTGAGAGGTACCATATTATATGTCCTTACCTGGAGCTGGAGTCACTCTGTACAGGCTTTATGTTAAGACAGCTATCTAGCTTGTAATTTATAACTCTAAATGGTATTATCTGATTCCTCTTTACAACGATGTATTTGTATCTCCCTTCAGTAAACGGTCAACACTTGCTGACATGAACCACAGCTACTTTCATGGGTTGAACTGTTTCTCCATATGTGAATTTGTTACTCTATATGATATGGATGCAGGGAATCACTGAGATGCTTCTATAACTTTTAATTCTCTCATGTAAGTTCTGCTTTTTGGAACAGTTTTGAGATTTGAATTGCTGCCATCACTGCTTACTTCCTTCCCACCATGATTTTGAAGCTAAAAATAAGTCAAGCATTTCCAAATAGTTGATTCCCTCTGACTTATGCATACCATGTGTACTTTTGGGAATTATCTGTGGGGCTGCATCATGGAATTTTCCATTCTGACCATTTCCTTAGATATGGGAACTCTGGGTGTTGCATGCTGTCCCAATGTACAGGAACTGTGAAGTACAACTGAAAGTATCTTGACTGTTATTTTAGATATTTCTCAGCTCTTATTCTTAAGGAAACAACACATGCTTAATAAGCACAATATAAGACATCTTTGCTTTATATTAAATTATGGCCTTTGTCCATGTCATCATTTATAGCTTGCTGGTCCTGCAGCTCTCTCTAAAGTGGGTGATTCCCATCCGCTCACATAAACAGCCTGTTTCGGTGTCCTTCCTCAGAAGGTCTTCTGTCTCTCTTCACAAATTAGATTATTGCTTTTTCCTTTAGATTTTTTTTTCTTTTTGTTTAGAACAACTATATTCAGCAGAGGAAAGCAAATGATAATTTTGTCTTTTGCATCATCTTATGTTGAAGTCTTGACTGTTGTCTCTCTTACTTTTCACCCTGAGGCACACAAGTTAAAACTGAATGAAGTGTTTTGACTGTTATTGAAGATTTATAGGTATGTGAATCCAATTCTGCCCTATTTGATAGCATCAAAACATCATAAAAAACTATTACATCTTCTGGACGTTGAGATAGGGATCTATTTATATAAATGCATTTACACAGCATGATGAACTATATGGCTATCAAAAATTGTCTGTTTACAGTTTGGATTAAACAAATAAAATCAAAATAGAAAATAACAAAACCACTTCTAAATAGCTTAATCATTCCAGAACATGAGTTCTTTAATTTTTGTTTGTTTGCAGATGCTGATTATATTACATAAAGTTTTTTTTTTCCCTTTTATTTTTAGATGCAATTGAACAATATAAGGTATTTAGGGCCAATTGGCACAAATAATCTACAGATTAGATTCATGTACTGTTTTTAATACCTCAGTTTACAAATAACTTTGCTGTCAATCATTTCAGTTTCTGATATGCAATTTTATACCCTCTGCAACTTCCATTTTGTCATAGGTTAAGGATTCACAAGAGGCAGAACTCAGAACTTTTCTCTGTGAAAACACACAGGGAAATATTATTCTGTGGATCTGCATAGGCCCTGCTGTGTTCCTCAGCTCGGAAGCTACTATTCATTACACAAAATAAGCTGGTTTTTACTGAAGTATGAAGTTTCTGTGGGTCAGTATTTGGTAGTTAAAAACGAGGAACTGGGCTCAGAGTTCAGTATCAGAAAAAAACCCTCTGGTTTCTTTCTTTTAGCTGATTGTAATAGTTTAAAATTGGAAGTAGCATATCTCTTGCAGAAAGCCAGTGAGAATAATAAAGTTGATGCAGGGGGCAATTTTGTTGACATGAATACTGAATGATTGACAGGAGAATATGGCAATGCAAAACAAAAGACCAGAGGGTACCAGTGGTAATAAAAAAGTTGCAGGAAAATGTTTTGTACTAAGAGTAAAGATTATAGATTGAAAATAATAGTATGTTCCCTTAATATATTTCCCTGACTCTTCAAATTCTAATGTATTTTCTAGAAAAACCTTTGAGGAGCAGTATACCAAAAGAGAAAAACAACTGTCAACAGTGAAAAACCCTCTTCAAATGAACCCTGGGAATGTGTAGCAAGATCTTCATTCATTCATATAGCTGACAGGGTGGGCCGAAGGTCTAAGATATCCTGCTTTTCTTCGGCAACTGCAAAGAAAACCTCTTCACAATGAAAGGAGCGAAACATAAATTATAAAAATACACATATGTATGTATGCATATCAGAGCTATGAGGGAAGAAATGTGCTCAACACATTACAAACACATGTACATGATAACCCCCCAATGACATTCTTTGATACGTCATCAGGTTGCACCTGCATGGAACAAATTATGAATCAGAACCAGAAAGTTTATTGGCCCAGTATAATACCCAAAATATTAGAAATAGTGGGAAAAAAATATGTTTTGATTATATGTTTTATCTGTACAGTTGCCTTTAATAGCAAAACGGTGTTCCAGTTGTTCACTCAAAGTAAAATACAAATAAAATGTATGTATGTGGGTGCTCATGTACTCATATTTAGGCAAATAAACATACATCTATGATATGTATGTGTTTTGGTAGGTTATAAGTAAGGTTTTCTTCAGCTCATTTAGCCTTTATGCTTGAGTCTTCCCATATCCAAATTTGTGGGAGAGGTTGGGAAACCACGATGATTAGATAACAGTGGCAGACATAAACTGCTGATGCCAATATCAATTATGTTATATTTAGGAAAAATAATTTAATAACAACAACAATTTACTGACTCAGTTGCAGGTAAGTTTTTAATTTCCCAGGCTACTGAAAATAAATTATTCTGCTGTCAATCGTCATATACAAAATAAACAAATCTTATCTTCCTCTCCTATTCTAATCCTGTGACACTAGAATCATGGTTTCTCTGTGTAATTGAGTAACCTTGGGAATTCCCACTTTTTTTTTTTCTCTTTTTTTTGGGGGAGGGTGGTGTTTTTTGTTTTGTTTTGTGGTGTTTTTTTTTTTTGGTTTATTTGCGTTTTTGTTTGTTTTGTTTTTTGTTTTTTTTTTTTTTTTTTTTTTTTTACTTAACTTTTCCCATGTTTTCTTTTACTTTAAAATTGTGGATACAGTTTTTTGTACACGATTACATTTCTGAAGATTTGTTTGTCTCAGTCCTGGGATAGCTACTAAACTAGTTTATATTTTAGACTTTTTTAAAAATTATTTTCCTATGATGAAGTATGATTAATTTATACTTTTTCATTAATACTGAAATTAATACGGAAATAACATGCTATCTGTTTGCACTTTTAAAACAAAAAATATTAAATAATTTTTACAATTAAAAAAATAGGAAAACAGAAAGGTTTTAATTATTATAGTATGTGAATTCAATTTAAGCCATGATTCAAATAGATCCTTTAAAATATTACTAGTTCCATAAATTAAAATGTTTTCTCGAGGGTTTTTCAGCATCAAAGTAACAAAAATGCTTCTATAAAGGATATAGCAATTCATCTAATATCTTTATTAAAGTGGAAATTTTTCTGTGCTTGTAGATTTGCATTTTTATGTAAATCCATTCATAAGCACATGTAACTATATTTAATCTCATTTGCTTGCTATTAGGGATATTCCACATAAATGTGTTCATAAAGAATCCAAACTCATTGACTTTTATTCAGGTGAATTAATTTCCTTTAGTCAAAGAATTTGAAAGTGTTTCATATTATGGCCTAATTCAGCTTAGTTTGTATTTCAGCTAATTCAATTGCTGGTATAAATAGAAATCCTTTCTATTGAATCAGAATTGGCTGTAAATATTCAGGCAAATAAGCCTTAGGCACAATTTGTATTTCTTTATTGTTCTTCTAATGTTTTCTATAGTCTAAAACATTCTCTAATCTAAAACAATAGAAAAAGGATTGTATGTGGATAAAGGAACATTAATAAGTCATAGAAATTTTTAATCTAAAATGTTATACATATGGTTGGCATGACTTTCAGAAAGGCATACTTCACTGTAGAGAGATGCAGTTCAGGAATTCACACCTTTTTAAAAAACTAGAACAAGGGTTTTCAAAGTTACAAATCTTGGATTTCTGTACTTAGATTGATTTAATATCTTTATTAAGTGCACCATATTTTAGTATCTCTTTAAAGCATCTGAACTGGGGGCATAGTAACTGTATGTTCTGAGTAGAGTTGTGATGATCTGGCTCTCAGAATCTTGCAGGGTGAGCTATCTTTTTTTAATCTTTATGCATGGAATCTAGGCCATCTATGCTTCTAACTCAGATGCCTCAAAAATTTAGCATACATAAATATTTTTAAATATTTCCAGTCTCCTCTTTTCTGATGTGAATAATTACTATTCTTTGAAATAATTTAACACAAAGGGTCGATATCCTAAGTCTTATCTAAACCAACCTGAAAACCAAATAGTGCTGTCTGTTAAGTCAGAAATAATGTATCTTAGATCTTGTCTTGGGTAATCATAGCTTCCTACTGCCTAGAAAAGAGCTTCAGGAAGAATAAGTCAGCAGAGAATACAGCTAACATTTGCAAGTGCTGGAAAACCCTTTTCTTAAAAAGGAATTGTTTCAACTTTAAAAACTTCTACTGTTCTACAAAAGGGAAAACCAGAGTGTGGAATGTGCTCATCAGAAACAGAGAACAGCATCCCATATGATCAAATGTCCTGCAAAGAATTACTTAGTTTATGAAAATAAAAGGGGTTTATGCTTTCAACGTAAAAAAAATTGTGACAATAAAATCCAATGCTATTCATTGCATTAAAATTAATCTAAAAGGTGGACTGACTGATTCTAGGCAGAAGGTAAGTTTTACACTGGACGCACCAGAAGAAATATATTTATTACAAGGGAGCCCAAATCCATATATATATATATATACAGATATACAGAGAATCTAATAGAATTGTAACTTCAGGTTCTTCATTGATGTTCATCAGCCTCCTCATGGATGTTTAAACATTTTTTAATAGTTTCTTAAGAATATATTCATTAAATGAAATACTTCGGTATTGTCTTAAGCATGTTTTACCTCTGAACTCTAGGGACTGCCTTGTATTAATGATATTTATTTTTTGAAAAAGAAGGTGACAGCTTTGTAGAATGGTGTTGATATACCCCTTTTCAGATGCCTGCATGGTACCTAGTTGCTTGAATAATCAATGAGACAAAAATGACTCTTCTAAAGGATGAATCACCTGATCTACCATAAGCATATAATTTAGAAGATTTAACATCCTATATGAGTAGTTCTAAATGTAAATATTTCTCTTGACTGGTATTCAGAAAACCTTCACTGAATGGCTTAGAATTAAATGTTTGTTTGTTTTTTTGTTTGTTTGGTTTTTTTCAAATGGCTCAAATAGGCATTTGGAATTATTCAATTAGCCTGGATTTTATTCACACTGAAGTGCTCTAGCCAGCCATCCCAAGGTCTTGGGTATTCCAGAAAAGCAATTAAAAAAAAAAAAAAAAAGAAAAAAAAAGTTGTCCTATTCAAGTAAGATCGATATGTCAGTGTTTTTAAAGGTATCTGTTTGCTGGAAATTTCAGTAGAGTTTGTGCAACATTTAAGTATGTATTGTGTAGATTTCAGTTTCTCACCAAAATCCCCTATTCAAATCAGAAAATGCTCTCTGAAGTTCTGAAAACTACACACCCTAGCCTGGGAAGCATACTAGCATGAATGAACACATCAATTATTAATTTGTAATCTTTATTTGTATTATGTCACATTTTATATTAGAAGTGTTAGAAACACAGTTTTGCTTATAAACTTTGTTTCAGGAAAATGAAGGTGTCTGTGATATATGCCATAGACTTTTCCCCTTTTCCCAGCTGATGAGGTAGTAAGAACTGTGCAGTGTTTTAGCTGAGTTATGACAACCTATACTGGTTCTGAAGGCCATTTATACTGTTCCTGGTGCCTAAATTTCTGACAAAAGATCAGCACATCTGTGTTGGCTTACAAAACTGCTGGTTTGCTCAAGGATAACAAGCACACAGAAAATGATAAACAAGTGGCAATGGTTCAAGACAAGCTATAGAAATTTTTCTCCACACTTTAAAAACTACCAGAAGACCCATTTCTTTGACAAGAATACTAAAATAGTTCCAAGAATATTCCTGTAGACAACAGGAGTATATCCATTTGTTAAAGAGATGGAAATTGGTAGGTATAATTTTTGCTATGTTGTTGACACATAAAGGAAGAGATGTTTCGAGTCTAAATTTCAAGCTGTGTAGCAAATATTCTGTAAGTGCAGACAGATGTTTCAGTTTACTGACGACTTTCTGAGTGTTGCTTCCAAAATCATAGCGGTAAAAAGAAGAAAGGAAAAAAAAATATTCTGAAGAGGGCTGTCAGTGCTCTTACAAAACATTGCTGAAAATGAGTTCCTCACAGATCAAATGTATTCTTATGTATAATAAACAGCTCATAAACTCACACTTTTGTTTTTCTTTGGAGAAGAAAGAACAACATACTTTTGGCCATTCCTTTATACATTTTTTGCAAAATTGGTGAAGACACAGACAGTAATACACCACTAGCTGGTTTCCTTCTGGCTTATTTTCATCTTAATTCACTCTTCTGCTCTAAACTCTATAGTACTATCATGGATTCATTAAAGGGCTTTTCAAACCAGTAGCCAAAGACTGCTTATCTATGTATACCATCCATGTCAACATGTTTCTGTGAGTGGAAGAACCTTGTTATTATTATAAGTATTCAGCACGACAGAAGTGGATTGAAACAGATGTTGGTTAAGTTAAACTAGATTTAATATGGTCCTTGAACCAATTTTTTTCATTTTAAAATGGATTTTATACTGATCAAAAGACCAATCTCTATTTTGGACCCCATCAGAGATTACAGAGATTTTGTTTATATATGATAGGGTACTCCTAAAGGATTAGTTAATTGAAATGCATACGGAGTCTCTCATACACCCCTTGAACTCATCAGCAGACCTGTCATTGAGTTTAACAAAGGTATGCCTACAACATATATACGTAAAATTATATATATATAATTAAGGGACCTACTATATTCAGGCCACTGATTATAGCATAACAGAAAGTGAGGGCTTTACTGACATTGTTAATAACTTTGCATCACTGAAGACAACGGCAATGTCAACATTGACATTACCAATAAAGTCAATACACTTTCACAGAGGGATCATACATACATGTTGGATTTTCAATAAGAAAATCACTACATTCTAAATTGAAACATTGATATTTATAACTTTAAGTATGACATGTATGACATGTTTATATGAGAAATATTGGAACAAGGAAATTACTTAATACACTTCTTCAATATCTTTATGGTACACATGTCACTGATCTGTCTCAGGCTAGTACAGTGACCAATGTAAGCTGCATAAAATACAAACTAAATAAAAAAGTGCATAAAAAAAACTCTTTCAGGTATTTTTCTTTTTCTTTCTCAGTGCTGTTTCACTGCAAAATTTCACAAAAGTTAATGACAAAAACCTACTACAAGGAATATGATAAATTTAGGGGCAAAATTCTCATAGCCCATGAAAAGAAAAATAAATTACATTAAAAAAATGAGACTGTGATTGAATATTTCTTACCATAGATAGAAAGTTTATACAGACAACAAAAGCCAGGCAATGAAGCCCCTACTTACAGTCACAAAACTTCATTTGATGCATTTCTCATGGGAAAAAAAAAAAACAAAAACAAAAAAAACCAACCAACCAAACAAACAAACAAAAAAACCCCAACATTTGCTACTTAAATAGAGTTGTACTAAGCAGATAATAAATGGTTCAAGGATTTAATCAATTCATGAATAATTCACAAGATTCACTTCCACCTGCCAAATATTTGGATCATATGTTGTCTATGTACAGTCACAGAATGTACCCAGAATAAATTCTGTTGCAAAATGCTTAATGCCTGACTACAATATTGTAACATTCTGTATTGAATTAGTCAGCAAGGAACATATTAGTGCGCAAGTGTAATGGTTTTCAGATCAGACACCTTTTATCAACTCCTTAGCTAATATTCATTCTAAAATTCAGAGTGGACAGAAGTGAAGGGTAAACACCAAAGTCTGCCATGCTTATGACTTTTAATTGTGTGGTTGGCCAGCAATCTGTATTTGATTTGGCTGGTTCAGTATGTCTTTTTTTTTTTTTTTTTTTTCTCTCTGCTAATAAATACAACCTCACTGTGCAATTCTGGATGCAGTAAATTATGCTATGATGGCTGATGCTGTCAGAGACATGCTGAGTATTGAGTCTGATAACTAAAGAATGACATACAACAGAATAAAATATCTGGAACCAAATGAGTTTTGCTGAAAAATGAACATGAAGGCCAACCGAAGGTGCTTGCTATCTTGAAAAAGAAAGTTGGCGGAAAGAGTGGTCAGAGGTGACATGCTGATATCTTTACATTTGTTGATGAGATAGTATTGCAAGGCAGGTTTAATAAACAGCTTTAATCATTTGTTACAAAAAATTCACAGCCACTTTGAATACAGGATCACTTTTAACACCATAGCTTCTTTGGCACTATAGCTTCAAGGAATACAAATATCAATAGATTTCCTTTATGTGTTTTACTGTACAGTACATCATTTAGGAGCTCAAACTATGTAATATTCTTTACTGACATTGTGATTGTTAGAACAACATGCTTGAGGTGTGCAAAGAAGTCTGTTAATAGAAGAAGAGAAATCTTCAATCCCGAACTTACTGAAATGCCTGATTCTCCTACTGCACCAGATTGGCCTTTACAGAATCACATTTACAGTTTTGATCAAAACTTTAAGCTACAAGCTGTTTAGAGCACTAAGCAGCCATCATGGACTAATGTCATGTTAGTTTTGATATATACAGCAAGATAACTAGTACTTTTAAAATTTTTGTTTACTTTCTAGTTTAATTTAACTCAACTACTTGATATACAAAGTCAATTCAGTGACTACAAAAAAATATATATATTTTTGCTCAAAATACTTCACTTTTTTCATATATAACAAATTTAATTTCCATGTTATGACATATTAAAGGCTTTTAAACTTGCTCAGAATATATACTAGCCAAAATCACTGTAATGGACCATGCAAAGAAGCACTACTATTGAACATTTTTTTGTTTTCTTGCTATGAGAAAGTTTCATTAGTTTGCATTTTCAGAACAATACATCACTGATTCATGGAAGCACAGGCTAAAAATCTGGTGGTGTTATACTAGACCTGCATCAGTTTATAAAGAATTATATTTCCCCAGAAATATTGAATCAATTGTTTCACTGCACACTGCAAAAGGTTTCATTTATTTTAAACACAGATGAATAAGGAGATTATGTAATAACCATGCAATTAGAGAACTCTTTCACATATGAGAAATGAAAATATAGTGCCTTCCTGTACCTTACGTGTTTCAAACACACTAGAAGACAAGAGACTTTCTGAATTGGGAAGTGATGAAGAGTACACCCCATATCCCCAGATGGAAAAGTGATAGCACTTTATGTAGGAAAGAATTTGTAATGGACAGAGAAAGAGTAGAAAGAAGTTGTCTCTTACAGCAGTTGTGTAGAGTGTTTATCCAGGAAACAGGCTAGCAGTCTCTATTTCAGATTGCTCTAGGAACAGTATATATTATTAAATATTTTTTCTAAGGGAATCCATTTGAAATTGGAGACAATGCCTATGATTACTTTTGATTGTTGAGCGCTGTTTTTAAACATATTATAAAGTTCCTTTTCTGATGGAAATTAGTACTCTTCATTCCTCCCTTTTGATATGAAAATTTATAAAACAGGAATCAGGAAAATGGAAGGCTCAGAAAGATCTCATGTGTTATTTTAATCTAACTCCTGTATTGTAAGGTTCGTTGGTAGACCTAGATAAAAATCTCAATAACTTTTTGAATTGACATTTGGATGCCTTGCTATGTGTCCCTCTGAAGTGTTCTGACAAAGTAGCTTTTTCCTCTACCATTTGGTAATTAAGTAATTGATTATTTTCTTTCCTTCTGGACTGGTGGTCAATAGCAATATATAAAAATATTGCTAAACAAAAATATTGCTCAACAATCTATCAAATTTTCAAAGCAATATAATTATCCTATTGTTTTTTAGATGTTTGCTAACCCACTCAGGGAAATTATAAATTAAATTTGCTTGTAAATGAAGGATATTTTATGGCCTTACTTTTATTCAATTTTTCATACATTATTTTTGGCTGAGACCTTGGTATAGAGAAACGCAATACAGATGTTTGTCTACAGAACAGAAAAGTAGGAGGTTCCAATACATATAGGTAGAGAAAAGGATAATCTGATTATGATAATAATATAATGAAAAAAAAAAAACACTTATCCCCTATACCAACATATAAATACGTATTCACAGAATTTAATGGTAATAATCGTGTAACATGTAGGTTCTATGTGTTTCATGTTCTGAAGACAGGTAGCATTTTCAGCTCATAAATAACTTTTTAATGGAAGGAATTTTGAATAGGAGTCAGGTATCCATTATCTCAACTGGAATTATCATTAATAAGAGAACAGTTATCTGAACTTTATATGAGAACTAGGGGTGCTTTGAGAGTGTGAGATCCTATGAGAAGAGCTACCAGTTGCTTCTGATTGGTTTGTGAACCAAGGAAGACCCTACTGATATTGAATTGCTGTGTTTGAGGCCTATAACAGAAACTGTTCCATCAAGATGGTTACCTAGCCTTTATAAATGGAAGTAGAGGATTTCAGTTCAGATAAAACTCTGTTCTGTTAAGGGACAATGTTTAAAGAAGAAAGGATGTTACTGAAGGATGCTTCTTGTGAATAATGCACTCATTAAAATCCTGATCCCTCAAATACCTTCATATCAGAATAAATATCAGAGTACTGTGGACCTATATTTTTTGTAATACTGTTCATTTTTAAAAAAAAATCAGTTTGCTCCTGAAGCTGGGCTTAGAGCCTACTGGAGTAGGGAGAAAAAAAAAAAAAAAAAGAGAGAAAAAAAAATGCATACTCATTTACTTGTGATGCAGAAAAGAATGTTTTCGTGTTATTCCATTTTAAGGTTCAAGAGTCTATTCTGAGATACAGGTTGAAAGAATCATGCTGTGGTGGAAATGTGTAGAATCCAGCCACTGGAAGTCAAAAGAAGATAATGAGAAAATTGAAGTATCATGGGAATGTGAATGAAAAAGGACTCATGAGAAAATCTATTTACATTGAAAGGATGGAATAACAGTTTAAGAAATTCCATTAACAACTCTGAAGTTATTAGAAAACTAGTTGGCATATATTTTGAAACATCAGACAGGCATCAAAGTAAATTTTCTAACATGCCTCTTTGCCTCTTCAGTTATACCAGGATAAAAAGTTAGACATTCTTTGACTTTAAGTTGTTATTGTGTTCTAATTTTGAACAAACCAAATTTTGAAGAAAACAAAAGTTTCTGGATATGGTGAACTTTAATTTAGATATTGAAACAAAAATGTATATTTGGTGAATTATATTTATTGTTGAATGCAGATTCATACATATTGACAAATCTATTTTGTATGACAGCTGTACATTAATCTACATGGACATTTTAATCTAACATATCCATTTCACTTTCTCTCCATCCACACATTCATTATTATATCCATCCTGGTCAAGTATTTCACTGGAATATTTTGTACCGTAAACTTGTAATTCCACTGAAATTCTTAATGCAATGTAACAATTGGTTTAGTACATACTTTATGATTCTCTCTTTCTATTCATATCTAGTTCAGCTGCACCGATCATATTCATCAGAATCTTGAAAGAAATACTATTGCTACAAAAAAATCATTGCCCTCTGGACTTAAATAGTGCAGGTATGCTTCAGAAGCTTTATAGAGAATTTTTTATTTTTTATTTTTTTTTTTTAAGATTTGGGTTTAACTGCAAGTTAAGTGTGCATATAGTACTGAAAGAAATATGGAGATGAGGAATAAAAATTGGGTTAATCTGCAAAAATTATATGTAACTTCAAACATTCTTAACCCTTGATATAGCAGCTATGTTTTATAGTTAATAAATGCATTTATTTTTCTTAGAGATGTGTCAATTTGCACTTCAGTATAGTTTGATCTATCCAAGCAAAGCTCCCATTCAACCACTATTTCAAGACTCGCATACTGGTACTACAAGAGTCACATACTTAATAAATACACTTGCAAAGAAATCTTACCCATAGGTTGAACCCGTCACTGAAAAATTTCCAAATGAAGTCTCCAAAACATTTCAAAAATGCTAGGAGAATTCTAATGAAATATGAAGGTGATTAACTTATCATAAATCATTACGCTGCTCTGTCATATAACTTTCCCTAAAGCTCAGAATGCAGTATTGCATGTTCTGTGAAGAGATTAAACTAGTAATATCTTCCTACGGGCAAAATTAAAACAATTCTTCTAACTTGTGGCATACAAATTCATTCAGTATTTCTGACAGTTGTAACAGACAAAAAGGTCAAATTGTACCCTGTGGTACCTGTATTCATTCAATTTTGGCACTTGAAAAATTCATTTAATAAAACTTTTCAAAGTTGTGGCTTTATAAATGGCTATTTATTTCTGGCTTTTGATTTGCAATTTGCAATACTATTTTTACTCGCTTCATCCTATGCATAATTATATATCTAATTTAAAGATTAAGAACAGTTTTAAAGAAGTCCAGATCTTGAACCCAGTTGAGGTCTTGTTCATTTTTCTTCTATGTTGTTTCTAATATTTGAGTAAAACATCAAGGTTTATCTTTACTTTTCCTTGAAATTCTTCCTGGAAAATTACTTACCATGCAACAAACACATGCACACACAAAAAAAAAAGATCTCCATATTGTCTTCTGACCTCAAAGGGTTCAGCTATCTGAGGAAAACATGCCTGTGTAGTGAATTTAAAGTTGACCTTTGAACACTGGATCCACTTTTAAGTTGAGATTTTTATCTGCTAATTATAGCTGATACACCTCAGTAAAAACCAGATGGTAGACACAGAAACATAGTCACCAACAGAATCAAAGAGAGTTTACTTGAAATATAATGACTGTTAAGAGCAGCTAATGAAGGCTGTTGCTTACAGACCCAATTAGAGTGTAGAATATTATTTAGAAAGGAAAAAAAAAAAAAAAAAAGGACGTAGGAAATACAAGCTAAAAGTTAAATAAATTCTCATAGCCAACTGATCTTAAGGTTACACTGTGAAACACTTTCAGAATGGTTTATAAAGTTTTGAAGTTTGATAGAATAAAAACAAATCATACATTTTTAAAAGCTCTAGACTTGAACTTTTACAAGGATAAGAACTAGGATAGACTCCTGGATAAGTCTTTGTTCTGACTTTTAACCTTGTGATAGTGTGGATGAGTAAGTGAACTCAGTACGCACGACCATAGGTGAGCAGTTATTTAAGCCCTACTGGTAAAGTTTGCCAAAATTACTGAAAATGCCAGTATCTCAGGAGGCCACTGCTTTTGACTGCAGGTCATTAGCATGGAGATATGATGTTGGTTCCAGCAGCATGAACAAGCAAGGGATTTCAGATCTCTAGTTCACTTTTCTGCTCAAAGCAGGGTCAGCTAGGAGGTCAATTGAGTTTGCTCAGGGCTTTATCCAGTGGGGTGTTGAAAACCTCTATGGATAGCCCCTTTCCACTTGTTCTCTATCCTCATTAGGAAAATGTTCCTCTTCATACCCAATTTTAACATCTCCTTTTATTTTATACTCTTTGTCTCTCTTCCTCTCACCATACATTATTAAAGAGCCAGGTTTCATCTTCTCATGAACCTTCTCGTAGGCACTTCAAGCCAGCAATTCTTAAGACTAAACAAGCTCCACTTGCTGTTCAAGATGAGTTCCAGGTCCTCAACCACTTCAGTAGTCCCCTGCTGAACCTGCTCCAGTAACACCTTTTACGCATTGGGAGGCCTGAAACTGGGCAAAATATTTTAGAAAATGTTGAGGTATGAGGATAACCACTTCCCTCCTTGTATGTGCAATGCTCGTGAGAACAGTATCTTGGTCAAATGTAGAGTATTGGAGAATACTTTGCCTGATGTTTGCCACATTCCTGGTCCTGGGAGACGCTTTGTAATATTATTTATTTATTTATGATCTGTTTTATTGTGCTCAATCCTTTGTGCCCAACGTGGGGCATTAGGGAGAAGATTTATTTATTTAATCTTCACACCCTATTCCCTGCGGGCTTCACTCAAGGCACCGGAAG
>JAWWEW010000112.1:87275924-87304098 GCA_035583185.1 Anabacerthia variegaticeps
TGCAGACCATCTCTGCCTTCCTCCCGCCGTGCCGAAGATGCTTCATGTCTTAAATACAGAAATTGAACAGTTTTTCTCATATTTTTGTTTTAATATGCTGTCTGTGATTGTTGGTGTAAATACTGTTCAACAAAAGCTAGGCTTTTTTCTTTTCTTTTTACTTTTTCAAGTATCTAGCATCAATTATACCTCATTGAAACATGTTCCATGGGTTAATTAGGCATTGTACAAATAAATGTTTCTATTTATATTTTTTTTTCAATTTGCTGCATAGCTATGCATGTTGTTAGTCAAGCAGTGAATATTTACGTGTTTGTGACCTTTTTTCTTAATGAATTTCTCAAGCAATCTAATCAGGTTAGTTGCTCTTCTCTCATCTCCATTTAGTTTGTTCCTTTTCCCTTTCCAATCAGGTACCAAGATGTTGAGAAATGTATAAAGTATTCCAGACACAGTCTTAGTAGACCTGATAGACAGTGACTAATACTTTCACGATTGATTACTTAATGTTTTGGCATATGATACAAAAATCTTCATTGACCTTGGATTATTTTTCCCTCTAAAATATCACATTTAGAGCTGTAAGAGAAATGTCAGTATTGTCAGAAAATTTTTTAAAAGTTAAATTTCTCTTTTTTTAGGAACTGAGGCAAATAGTTAAAAAAAAAAAAAAAATTATGAGCCATTAATATCCCTACATTAGTTTAAATCAGTTGGAATATTTCATTTTGACATTTTCCAAATGTTGCAATTTTATCTTTCTAAATGACAAGCCACCCATAATTCACTAATATTTTTAAACAGAATGATAATCTTTTTTTTTTTTTTAATGTGCATAAAAGGTCAAACTGGGATATTTTAATAATTCTGAATCATGTAATATGCAATAAGATGTAGAAAATAACTGCTCCCCAGTATATTCATAGGATAGTTTGACACATCAGAAAAAAACAAAA
This sequence comes from Anabacerthia variegaticeps, assembly GCA_035583185.1. Classification (NCBI taxonomy): domain Eukaryota; kingdom Metazoa; phylum Chordata; class Aves; order Passeriformes; family Furnariidae; genus Anabacerthia; species Anabacerthia variegaticeps. Next base: position 87,276,881 of record JAWWEW010000112.1, read on the forward strand.
ACTTCAGTGCAAATGTTCTGAACATTTTTAATTATACTGAAAATTTGTTTTCAATTATTACCATTTTACATTATCATCCATGCGCTATTTTCCTACATATTACCTAGTTTAGATTTTTTCCAATTAAACTACTTGTTTTTCAAGTTTTATTCTTCAAATGCTTCTGTACTTTCTAGTCACATTTTTATTACTTTTCATGAATGCTCAGTACACTTTCAGCTGCAAGTTTCATTAATATGCTCTTTACTCTCACTTTCAGATTGCTAATGAAGTTGTCTAATAGGATAAGAAATGATTCTGACACCTGTGGCAGTGTATGACACTTCATTTCATCTTGAAATGTTGTTCATTGTTATTCTTTCCATTGCCTCAGTCAATCTTCATCCACAGGATTTCATGTCTATTTTGATCTTAACTAAATGTGTAAAATTGCTTTGGACATTATTTGAAATATTGAAATTTAAAAAAAAAAAAACAAAAGAAAGAAAGAAAATTCTTCCCCACCCCAAATTCCCTATGTCTGGTTTGCTTTTTCTAATTCCTTCTACTGTTCTGTAAAAGATAAAATGGGCTTATTATAGAATAGAATGGGCTTCAGCTGATTGTTGACTATGGTTCCACTATGATCACTTACATAAGCTTACAGAGGCAATGCAATTCCACAATCTTTATACGACCCAGAAAACTAAGAGAAATATACTGTCTTCAAAAGTTATTGCCTAAATTTGATCTAGTCAGAAGAAAGCAACACAATTCCAATGGCACAGTGACAGATCTCCTCCCTCAGTGCTTGCTTAGCCACCCTAAATAGGTGTCTATCTCTTCACCAGACATTGTAGCCCCTCTTCTGAAATAGGTACAGACCCAGAACTTCTGGTCTGAATGTTTCTTGTGTGTGTTTGTTAGACCTTTAGTAGAATTAAAGACAGGCTAAGAGTTAGACAGTTATCAGGGGAACCTAGCTCCTCTGAAGGTTCAGCTTGAGAACTGCTCTTAGGACAATCCTTGTACATAGAGACCAGGACAAGGCCTCCCATGAGGGGAAAGTGCTCCTAGTTATTTGTTTAGCTTTTTGGTTGGTTGGTTGGTTGGTTTTTATTTTTTTGCATTTTGTTTTTAAGTTGAAGGATATAATCAAGCAGTTATAAAGAACTTGTGTTATAAAAGAATTAATGGATCTGTTTAGGAGTAGGGAGATTTGAGTTCAGTTGTGTCTTTGTCTAGACTTCTAAGTCCTAAAGGTGACTTTTTAAAGCAAAGCACACTTTAGTAGAAAAATTACTTAGTCACAAGAAATGGCTAACATCCAGAGTGCTCTTCTGTCATCTGAACACACTAACCAGTAGATATATGCTTTTTTTCTTCTTCTGTCATAGTGAATAAGGTTTTACACTAGCATAAGGAATCTTTGTAAGAAATAGTAGCTTGATATCTCTCAGGTACAAGGGTATAATTGACTCAGTGACGAAGAACATTTGGAATTACCTTCAAAATGGGGCCTATGACTATGAATATCAAGCAGATGAAGGTATATAAAACAAATAGATATGAATTGCATGTTTTACCACAGATTTAACCTTAAGCTTTTAAATTTTGTTTTGCTTTGCTTTATTTGCAGAACTGGTGAAACACCTGCCTTCACACAGTTCTTCAGAATTTATCTGTCAGACCTTCATCTGTTGCAAGTCAGCCATGGATAACTCAGTTCCACTTTGAATCTGTAAGCAAAGTTATTGAGGCCAAAAAACAACTCAAAGGATCACAGTAGGGTTTTTTTGTTTTGCTTTGGTTTTTTGTTTTGTTTTGTTTTGTTTTGTTTTTTTTGTTTTTTTATTGATGTTTCTGAACCTTTGATAGTGATTCAGAAAATTTTAAGACAGAAAGTAAAACTGACCCACTTTAGAACAGTTCTCTTTTCAACAAGAAGGAAAAAAACTATTTTCTGTTTTTAAATCTGTTTCAAAATTTCCTTTATTTTTTTCTTTCCTGCCCCCTCCCCCCCAGTTTCTTGTGGTTTTGTTTTTTGGTTTGGTTTGGGTTTGATTTGGGGTTTTTTTGGGGAGGGAGGGAAGGTTTGTTCATTTGGTGGGTTTGGGGGGGATTTTTTTTGTGGGTTTGGTTTGGTTTGGTTTTAGTTTTACACAGCAGGGTTTTGGTAGCAAAAGATAAGCTGCAGAGTTGGCTTCTGTGAAGCCAGGAGCTTCCCAAGTGTGGGACACTGAGAGTTCCAGCCAGCTCCAAGGACCTGTCACTTGTCAAAGTTAGCCTATCAATGATGCTGGTGGCATTTTGGTTATGACATATTTAAGAAGGGGAAAAAATGCTGCATTTGTGATATAAAGGAGTGAGAATACATGAGAGCAACAACTCTGCAGACTCCAAAATCAGTGAAGGAGGGGAAGAAGATGCTCCAGGTGCCAGAACAAAGATTCCTTGCAGCCCATGGTACAGACCATGGTGACATAGGCCGTCCTTCTGCAGCCCATGGGGGTCCATGGTGAAGCAGAGATTCACCAGCAGTCTGTGGAGGATCCCACAAAGGAGGTGGATGTGCCCTGAAGGAAACTGTAGCCCATAGAGAGCCCATACTGGAGGGTAGAAAGACTGTAAGGCAGATGACTGTAATACTTGCATATTAGGGCATCAAAAAAATTGCACAAACTGGTATTTCCTAAGTTTTCATTTTTGCATGCTACCTTTATCAGTTTTATCAGTTTTTTGAAGAAAATTTCATGCTAAATGTAGGAAAATATGTTGATTTCCTTGGTGTAGTCAACCTTTCTGAAGAAGTCAAAACACTTTATAATAGGACATTTGAAAGAATATTGAACAACAAAGGCTCTTTTCTAGAAAAAAATACATGTGTTTGAGATTTACAAATTATGTGATAAAGACATAAAATAAGAATGAAAAAAATAAATTATGAACAGATTTCAAGGGCCATTTCTTCATGCAGAGAATTCTAACTATGTTACTGTTACATAATGGTTTTCAATTGGGCTGGAAAAATAGAAAGGAAAGGCATTGAATAACCATTAGAGTGCTCCCTGTGGAGGAATAGAATTTAAAGTGGGAAAGGACTAATACTTCTGCACCTTTTTGGTGGGAAGCTTTAAAGTAAATGTCTTATTTACTGCATTTGTCTGCAGCCCTGACCAACAATTCTTTGGTCAAAGTACCCACATTCAGTGAGAAAAATAATAAGAATATTGAGTAACCCTTACAAAGAATTTTCTAAAAATGAGAACAAAAGCTGTTTAAATACATCAAGAAATGGCAGAAATTTAGTGTGGGACCAAAAAACAAAGTTCAACAAGAAGGATTGCATGTGTTGGCTATAATATACCAGGCACAAACAGCCTGCACACCTTAGGAGCAGGAACACTGAAGGAGCTTGGTGAACTTCTCTGAGGGAGACATGAAACAAAGAATGGAGTGGCACAAAGGTGTAGTGATCCACTGAAATCAGTGCAGATATGAAACAAAAGATGGAAAAACATGCAACTGTTGCTCCATCAAAAACAATGCACCTATTTCAAATTAGATCAAAGGAACGATCAAGACAATAACAGACGCCTGAATTTTTCATACCCTACATATGCTAATGACTCAGACTCCACCTAAACTTGAAATGACATCAACTGGAACTTTATCATTTCCCCTCCCTCAAAACCAAATAACATAAATGTAGCTAAAGTGGGGAGGGAGGTCAGAGAAGACTCCATCATAACTTCTGGTATCAGTCGATGGGCTGAACCTGTCTTCTCCCCCATAGGGGCACCCACTGAATAATGGGTAGACCCATAGTCTATGTGTGCTGAATGATCATCTCGAGCTAGCTTTTACTGGTGATTAGAGCTTGCCTGTACTCCACATCCATTTTTGTAGTCAGTTACTATCAATAGCAATCTCTGAATCTTGACCTGTCAGTAATATCTTCTGTTATCAATGTATTTGTTAATAAAGTGCATTTTTCCATAAGTTTTTAGTGTGAGTCTTTAAAGGACACCAGCTACAGCCAGAAGCAGACAACATACTTGATAATACGGAAAATATACCAACCAAGACTGAGAATGCTGTCAGCTTGTCATGCTCAATAGGTTAGTCAAACATCCATCCTGTACAGTGAGCTGTCCAGAGGGGTCCCCATAACGGGGAACTGACAGACTGGTAAGGCACAAGGGTCTTACCTTCCTTGGGGGTACTGATAGACTAATCAAATATGAAGAGTTCATGGAAATCTGTCCCCTCCATACATCACTATGTCACATCTATAACTGCCTTGCAAACATAATCACGATGGTGAGAGGTCTGGTAAATCTCTAACAGACAAGAATTGCCTAAACACCGTATCTTAACCAAGAGTGCTGTTAAGTTATTGATTTTTACCTCATCCAGGAACAGATTTCTGAAGAAAAAAGATATCTTTTGCTTTGTTATGTTGTTGTTATTTGGTGGGTTTTCTTTGTTTGATTGGTTTGTTTACTATGTTTTTACTATGATGTTTACTACTTTGCTGTATCCTACCAGCTTAAGGTCTTCAGGACACAGGCTCTTCATATTTGTATTGTGCAAACTGCTGTGTTATAAACCAGGTGCTCAATGGAAGTAAATCAGCACTGTGTCATTGTAGTTCCGCTTTGGATTGCCAATTAACTGAAGGTAATTTACATGTTTAAATCCTAGTTCGAAATTTCTTTTGGATGAGAAATATAGTTTATTCTACTGATAAACCACACTTTTTATTTGAATTCAGTTCTTTGAGTTAGGAATTCATGAACACCCTTAAGAAATGCATCTGTTTTGCCTAATCCTGCCTAACAGTTTGAGAGAAGCCTTTTCTTTTTGTTTCCCACAGAAGTTCTGGATCCATAGTTTGGCTTATGGAAGCCAAACTGGAGACAAATGGAGATAAGGATTTCTTGTCTCCTGCAATATTTTTTTTTTTTAATTACAATATCAGAGATGCATGAATAGAAAAACAATACTATGAAATAAAATGATCTACAATCAATACCAAATTTGGTGTAAATGTAGTAATACAGAGATAAAAGTACTTAATAACTGGATATATATTTCCACCCTAATGAAAATGAGCTATAGCATTATTGACACAATGAGAATGTTATGTTGTTGCAGATTAAAGGGTAATTTTTTCGGTTTAGTCTGAGATTCTAGGTAGCATTGCAGCTCTAAGTTACAAACCAACACTATGCAAGCTAAATTTGATTATCTGTTCAGATTCAGACTACTGAATCCTAGACAAGTCAAGTGCAGTTCAGCTCAGATTCAAAAGACATATAGCACCAAAATTGTAACACCAAAATCTACATTATGCTCAGAAGTGATAGTCATCGATGTCTTTGTAGGCAGACACTTTGTTTTCATGTTTACAAAAAAAAAAAAAAAAAAAAAAAAAAAAAAAAAAATAAATTGTTGCTTTTGGAAGGATTCAAAGGAAATTATTGGAATTTGAGGCTTTGGGAATTTGGAATTTTGGAATATTATCTGCCCATTTGTTTTACCATCCTGCCTTCAAAATAAGAGTAGTAATAAAGTGATGTTATCTTGCCTTTTGTTCCTGGTCACTGTCATGAATTTTTGTGTAAGTCACCTAGTGTATAAACCATCCACTCATGGCTATTAAATGTACCCAAATAAATATTAAAACATTCAGAGTATATAGTCTGAATCAGCAAGACTGATCTATATAAACCTATTTAAGAGATTTATCCAAACAGTTCTAATGTAAATTTTCCTAAATATTCTCACTATATTGAGAAACTTCTGTTGCTATTGTTACATATAATCTTTTATGATCAACAAATGCCATTGTATGTACTATAAATTATCTTTGGAGAAGACCTTTCTACATAGTTTTTTGAAAATAGTATGGTTCAAAAGTCTGTTGATGCAACATGAAGACATAGTATACATGCTCAACTGCTGCTGGAATTTTGATTTCTATTACAGATAGAGCAGATATTCCTTTCATGTCTCTCAGTGTTTCAGGGTACATTTCTAAGACTTTGCCATAAAATATGACATATTCATGTGAAAGTACTTCAAATAATTCTTTAAAATATCCACTGTCCTCATGCTCACTATTGTTTTTTTCTGATCATTCACAACTGTACAGCACTATAGTCCAAAACCAATGTGTTCTAAATTCTTTTACAGCAATTGCAGACTATAATTACTTCTTTAGTGTAGTCCCACACTACTTTTCACTTCAGTAACTGATTAGACACATCAGAACACTCTTTCTAATATCCACCAAAGCATTCATCTAACGCTTAGGTATTATTGATTTGATAGTGATTTGGTTTGGTCCATGAGCAATAAAATCATTTGCCACATGTTAATGGAATTGAAAATATAATTTAAGAAAATAGTAGATAGCTTTCATCATATAAAAATTAGGATGAATTTTGGCTTTATTTGTTGTGATCATATAAAAACATAGTAGACATAGTTTTATCTTCAGACAACTCATACTATAATTAAGATATTTTACTAATATCAAATTATGTTTCAACCAAAGTGGGAGTTCTAAATACGAGTAAGTTGTCATCAGCTAATCACTCTCTCTTCCAGCTCAAGTATAAATGGATACTAAATCCACTTAGTCTCCCAAATTAAATTTATTATTCATACATGAATAAAAGGATCTAAATAATCAAAACAAGATTGACATTCTCTAAAGTCTGGGGAGAAATGCTCATGGTGTTCTCCAGCTCTAGCAGGAAAACCATTCTCTTTCAAGTTGGAGACATCCTTTGAATTTCTGATAATCTTTCACCAGCTTTTTATCAGCACCAACGTATTAATCTCTTCTGCAGAAAGATGAGTTGCTTCTCTGCGTTCCTGAAGTGTACACTTTATTGGTTTCTTATTTAACTGCAGGCAGAGTGGGTCAATGAAATATTGAAGCATAAGGGAATTAATTCAGATAAAATGTTTCTCCATGTCTAGGGGACAGTCTTAATTATATTTACCCCCAGATCAGAGGGTATGTCTAAATACTTCAATGTGAAAGGTCTTTTCTCTTTTTTCTTCTTTAGGGTGAATATTTTTTTCTTAATCTTCACATGATATTTCAGAGGAGGTTGTTTAGACTCTATTTGTTTGTTTGCAGAGTTGTTTTGTGGTTTGGTTTTTTTCAGGGACATGCACCTAGATGATTTCATTAATCTTTTTTCTAATGTAAATATTCAAACTTAGAATCTCTGCCTGTTTTGAAGAGTTAAATATTTATTTCAACAAAGCATTTGAAAGAATATTTGGGCTGAATTTATGCATCATTTATCTGTATTTATACAAGCCACTAAGTTTCTAAAGGCTGCATACCTTGTTAAATTTTCATTTTCCAGTATTTATGTTAGAATAAAATTGGAACCCAATAAAAGAGATGCATGTGTCTTCTGAAAGCTTTCAGGACAAAAAATACAGAACAAAAAAAAATATTTCTATTTGCTATATCCTTATTCACACTTCACACTATTGGTTTCATGGTAAGACCCCATTTTTCCTCAGTTCTCTGCATTAGTGAGTGATGACATGCTTTGCATATTTGTACATAAAGGGACCTCTATCACTCAGACTTCAGTAGATGTGTTCTAATTTTTATCACGTGAGATGTATTTTCTCACAACTGTAAATTGAAAAAAGAAAGAATGGAATGCATTGGTCTAGAATAAATCACATCTATCATTCATAGTTGCCCTAAAAAGTGTTGTTCAATATAAGAAGGGCAATTCTTGGTAGATCCATTAACTCCATCAATTGGCAAGTCATGGTGGTCAGGCACAAATCAAACCATGTGGTAAATATAACAGTGAATTTCCAGCAATGATTAGATTTTGAAACTAGATTCTGTAATGGTTTAGACTGTGCTCTGGGTTTCAAATATCTGATATAACAAGAGAGTTATGGAACTAAACATTGCAACCTGCTTAATAAAATATGACACAAAATTAAATATTTAATTTCTAGAAATAGGCAAACAAATTCTGTGATTCTATAGAGTTATGGATCTTGTTGAAATAAAATTTATGCTGCAATTAAATAATTGTTTTTAGTTTATTTTGGATAATTTTTTGCATCTTTTATATAGACTCAGCTTAGTTCTGCACATCATGAAATCAAGGAGGTGCTGCTTTGCTTTGCTTTGCTGAAGTTTACTGAAGTTCGCTACTTCCTTTGCTGAAGTTATGAGAAAGCATGTGTTAGTCCAGTCATAATCTTTATTTTTCATGCTTAGCAGCAAAATTCACTAAATTCTTTTAGGGAACTACTTCATTCATTTGGTCCACCGAAATTTTGCTCCAAGTTAGCATTGTGAACTACTTTCCTTCTTACTAGTATCAAATACTGACAACTACTGTATAACATGAGAATTTGAGAGTATGGAAGGCATGTGCTGTGTCAGCTTTCCTTCTCCCTGCACATTAGACAAAAGGAAGTGAATGTACAGATACACAAAGCCATAATACAAGATCTTAGAATAAGAAAATTAATGACTGAGCATTAAGATGAGGAGGTAGGTTATGATGATGAGGTGAGACAGTCTGTACTGATCCTTGAACTAGCAGAGACTACGAGATATAGAGAAGAATAGGCATTTGTAGCATTTGACTTATCTATTTAAAGATGAGATGAGCTAAACCTTGAAAGTCTCTTCACTGACTATAAAAACAGTCAAGGGTTTTCTACAATGTAGGTATTCATATCCCATCAGTTGATCCCTAGCCCTTGACCCTACTTTTACAGCAAGGTGCACCTTGCACTGCAGCTGAAATAAATGAGATTTATGTTTTGAATAAGAGAAATTCTACAAAATTTGACATCTTTCTAAGAAAAAAGGCCTTCGAAATCTCAAATTGTTCATACGTTTCAGTCATTGATATCTCTGTGTCTCAGCTCCCCACCTATTAAACAGGAATAATATCCTCTCTACTTCCTAGGAGTTCCACGAAAGCAAATTAATTCCTATTTGTGAAGCATTAGATGCTATAATCATCATTGCCATCAAATAAAACACGAGGAAATTAATAATTCTGTCTCTGTAGCAGCATTTGAAGAGTAGCCTAAGGCTACACAGTGAAGAATAACAAGAAAGCAGAATATTGAGAAGCTACTTGTTTACTGAACACTATAAATCATGAGTGCTGAATGATGCAATGGCCTCATGGACAAAACAGTATATGAGCATCTAATTAAAAACTGTATTATATTGCTTATGCACAAGAACACAAACTAAGTTTTCACAGATTACTTCATTCTAACTATTCTAACTTTGGAGTGGTTTGCTTTGCAATTGCAATGGTCTTTTACTGTAGTTTTTAACATGTAAGTACCATTAAGCTTGAAAGCAAAAGGAATTTTCACAATATATCAAAGTTTTTGTTTGTTTCCATAGCCCTGCAAAAGAAGTTATATGCATCTATCCAGACATATATTTGAAGTAGAGCAAAAACTAACGATAAGTACTATATATAGTTGAATTACCTTGATCGTAAAGGTAAATAAGTTTAGGATCAATTTGCATGGATTAACTTTCAAATTCAGGGAGACAGCCCAAATAGAAAAAAAAAACCTTGAAAAATCGTGTAATACTTTTCCATGTGATAAATAATATAAGCAATAGGTGAAACACATGGTCTTGTATATCGAATTTGAGGGGAAATAAAAAGAAAAGCAAAATGGACTTTACAAAACTGCGGGTTAACTAGATCTCTAAAGGCAAAATGTATCTACCAGAAAATAATTTCAAAAAACAAATTACTTTCCCTCTTGACCTTGTACTGAGTTGCTTCTATTTCTCAAATAATACAAGGTCCCTGTGCCCTAGTACACTAGGTACCTCTTTTCCGGCATATCTGAGTATATCTTTTCTTCAAATCAACAGTACTCACTGCTGAATAATAATTTCAACATTGTTGGTCCTTATTATTATCAGAGATTTTTTGACTGTCAAAATGATTCCCCCACATACTGTCTTTGGCATTTGCTTTGCCTTGCATAAATAGAAACAATGTAATAATAAAATACGCTTTTATGTTCTTTTACATTTCAAGAAACCACTTTACCGCTGAGTAGATTGATCCATACTCAGAATACAGTGTTGTATTTTCTTAATGGAAAGCTGTTTAATCACTCAGAAAGAAGTTTCCATACTTTTTTCTGTCTTTTATGTAGCTGTTCCCAAGTGTTGCTAAAGGGCACCATTCAAATAAAATTACACTAGACATTGTGTTGTATATCTATTACATCATTTATTTTAAAAAAATGTAAATGTGTGTCAGTTGCATGGCACACTTGGTCTTTTACATCTGAAAAAATGTTTGCATCAGAAAAGAATTACGATATCTGTAAATGTTTCAAAACATTTCTGATACCAAAATTCAAATGTTTCCTTCAGTGTATCTACTATTCTCTAACCTTTCTCTTCTTTTCATTTTAAAGTGAATAGAAATTAAAACTTAATAGCAAAACATGAGTCAATGTCAGTGTATGAAATCAATAAGGCTGCTATTGTCTTTGACAATCTTAATCTTCCCAAAGCATTGCTAAGTAAAAGGAGTAGAAAGACCAATTTCAAACAAGGTTTCTTAATTCTGCTTGTTATATAAGTCTAATGGGTTTCATCAGAATATTTCACATGTAAATTCCATACTTTCCTCTTTGTCACCTTTAAAATATGTACTTTACTTTCCGAATATAGCTCAAATATAATATAGAAAGTATCGCATTAAAGACAGAATGGTTTTTACTCTGTTTTTACTCTGTTGTTATCAACTTGAATGATTGCACTGGTTTTGAAAGAGCTGCAAAACAAATAAAAAAAAAATAAAAAAAGAGCAGTTAACAGAATCAGAATAACACTTTTAAAAGTGAGTTGTTATGAATAAGTTATAGGCAAAAATAAACAATTGAATTTAATAATAAATGATACCCAGTGTAAATTCAAAATTTCTGCAAAAAAGTTTAGCTCTTTTGTTTTGTATCTGCAAGATGTTTAACACAGAAAGCAAAAATAACTCAGGAAGCACATGACTTGCAGCTGACTCCACTGACCAGTGTCCTTGAGCTGTGATTCTTCCTGTTAGAGCTACTATGAATCTTGCATTCATATAATGGATCAGCTTAGACAGCTAAAAGACATGAAGATTTTCCTCTAAAAGATAAATGCATTCAGGTGCCTAAATATCAAGAATTACTGAAGCTCAGGTTTCTTCTTTCCCTTGGGAATTCATTTGTTATTTACCTCTTATACAGAAAACAGATAGTGCAACCTTTTGCCTTTAATGCCTAATTAGAAGCTAGAATACATATTCAATTTCAGGTGACAATGAGATTTGTGGAACCACTTCCCCTTCTTGAGTCCCATGCTTAGGCACCTCTCTCTTTTCAGTTGAGAATAAAGATTACAAATTACATCCTTTCAGAGAAAAGCATAACTAATTCAATGCTGAGCATCACAATGCTGATGTATGTTTTTAGACCTTTACCATCACACTTTGCATTAAGGGACAGTTGCGGGTAGAAAGTAATGTACTTCTAAAAGCATTAATGCCATCCTCAGTAAGTGTGCAGATTTATTCCAGGTATGGTTTTCCTTTTTGTAGGAAGATAATTCCATATGCCCATGACCATTTTTCTATTATTGCACAAAAGTTACTTTCACCTCCTATGGGAATCAGCTGAAGTTTTCCAATTACTTTAATAGCAACAAACAAGGCTGAATCTATCAGACAGCATTAACCAAAAAATGATCATTTGATTTCTCATGGCTATAAGCATATCAAATATTCTATTTTTTTTTTTTTTTTTTTTTTAAGGGAAACAGGTTCATTCTTCAGGTTAAGACTTCCTCTTAATATTTAAGGTACCATTTTCAAAACAGAACATTCTTTACATTCTCAAAGCTATCTCTGGGATACAAACAACTGCAATAAACTCAGTGTTTACAGGCACTTTCAGATCTCAGCTGATGTTTTTCTTCTAGGACTGCTGTGTCTGAGAATACTGTTTAGCTATGTACAATAGTTAATCTCATAACAATGAGATCAGCATTTTTAAGGAGAAAATTTAGTGGAGTATTTCCTCTTTTTCTTTTTTCCCGCAGGATAAATATGATGGAACCTGGCCTCTCAAAGCCATTCTTATGACCTGGATGAAAGCTCTATAAAAGGTGCAAAATCGTATTACTGGTACAACTGTTGCAAAAAATATCAATTACAGGAGAGGCAAAACCAGTAGTGGAATGAGCACTGTGTCACTTCACATCCTTGGCAGAGAGATGACTTTTAACACCCTAGGTAAGTCATGTCATTGCACGTGTCATCAAGAGTCACAACAATGTCATATATTTAACTGACAAACCTCCAACTCCTTACTGAGCATTTAAGGAGGGTGAATACAACTATATCAGCCTGGAAAGAGGCTGTCATCTGACAAACTGACTTTCCTATCTGAAAAAGACATGTGAAGTGTATCAAAATGACTGTTTACTGCAGATAGCTTATAGTTCTCTGAGACAGGTATAAAATGTGACCATATTATCCTGCAGAGTTCCTTGGTTTTATGTCTCCACCCCGCAGTGCAGGTGTCACCCAACTTTCCCAGATGGTACACCAGTCTGTACTTTTCTTTCCTCAATTAGAATTTGAATACAAGGAACAACAAGCCAAAGTGAACTTGCACAGACTGACTCTGAGTAAAAATACTACTGGTTTGATGATACTCAAATATTATTTCTATGTGTGATGCAAGCTATGTGTGATGATATAGGCACTCAGGTTAATATTTTGTTTCAGAGATGTTTCTCTCATCTGTCAAACCCATCCCATCATCTGGCTGCTGCTCACTCAACATCAGCAAATGACAATAATGGCTTTGAGACTATGCTATCTCTGTATTTTAAATGTAAAATAAGAAAGATTTTTGAAGTAAGAGCTCCATGACATGGATGTCTCAACTTGATGGAATGGATAATATTATTAAATAATTTTCTATAATATGTGAAATACCTTCTACCATAGACTAATCACTTCTACCTTAACATATACAGTCACCCAGAAATGTTCTCATAGACAAAGGGCCTTTAGGCATAGAGTTTCTAGGCAAAGAGATTTTTTTTTTTTCTGTATGCCAGAGTACTATAAATAATGGTTTTGTAAAAAGCAACCAACAATATATATATAATTATATATATATATATATAATATATATATATATATAATATAGATGTATTTCCATGTATATCTTTGTACTTAATTTTCTAACGGTGAACCCAAAGAATAGAATCTGAAATAAAATGTACTTTACCATATTTATGCCTACATTTCAATCAACCTGAAATATAATTCTAGTATTTTGTTTACAAAATGAGTGATATTATTCTATAAAGCACAATAACAAGCATGGATTACCAACAACATTGTTAATGCAATCACTTGAAAAGGAACAGAGGTGAAGAATGATTTGTACATCTCTTGTGAAACACCTAAGGAGGAGGAAAGCTTAAACAGAACTCCTTGCTGAAATTATTTCAATAATATTATTTGGCTTTTGATTTATGGCAATGTTGTTTTCTTTTAGTTAGGACATGGTAAGGTCTATAAGTGTACCCTCAAATCTTTCAAGTCCCTGAGCTGTTGTCAGAGTCTGCAGGAAGGAAGCATTACTCCAGTGCAGAGGAACGCTCATTTAGAAACTACTTAAACTAATTGGATTTGAGACCAAATGCGTGTATCTGAGGGTGCTGAGTGAGGTGGCCTTTGGCATTGCAAGACCCCTGTCTATCCTTTCTGAATGATCATAGTAACTGGTGAAGTTCCTCAACACTCAAAAAAGTGTTGAGAAACACCCCCATCTTCAGGAAGGGCAACTAAATGATTAGGGGAATTACTGGAGTAAGCCCAGTCTTTGGGAAGATTAATCCCAGAAAAATCTTCCTGTAAATCCTTCCTCAGACAAAGAAGGACATGAAGGTGATTTGGAACAGCCAACGGGGATCTACACAGGCCAAGCAAAATCTGAAGCTAAGTGATACCTTCACATGATGAGATGACTGTCTCAGTGCACAAGGGGAGAGAAATGTATAATCTTTATTCTGCTTTAAACAAGGCTTTCAGCATGGTCTTTCACTGTATTTTTCTATCCAAACCGGTGAGATATAGGCTGCATAGTGAGTAGAAAACTGACTGGACCACTGGGCTCAAAGTTTTGTTATTCAACTGTTGGCAAGTTAGTAGTGACATCCTTTGGACTGTTACCATTTGTGTTAATGGTCTGGAAGATATGACCAAAGATGCCATCAGTGAGTCTGTAAATTATGCTAAATTATGGTGAGTAGGAGATACATGGGAGAGTATGGCTGGTATTCGAGAGTATCAAATAGGCTGGATAAATGCGCTGAAAAATATAGTTCAACAAAAGTAAATGTAGGATCTTGCAGCTGGGACAGAATAACATCATGCAAGAAAAGTTGTGGAGCCACCAGATAAAATCAACCTTGCAGGAGAGAAGCCTGATTCTAGGTGGACAAATGGAATGTAACTCAGCAGAGCAGCCTTACAGAGGACTATGCAATCATGTAGAAAAAGTGTTCTTCTTTAATTGGGGGTAGGAGGGGGGAAGAATATGTATTAAATGAAAGGTTTCAAAAAAATACTACATTTCAGACTAGCAAAATAAAATAGGTAAGGCTCCCATTTCTTCCACATAAGCTTAACTTTACTAAGTTAATAAGGTTATGATTTTGTACTTGCATGAAAAACAAAAACAAAAACAAACGAAGGCAAATTACAGCTCTATGCTCCAGATTAAATAAATACTGTAACATAATAATATTACATACCTTCTGTATATACATCTGTATTCAGGGAAAGATGTTTCCTCTGCAAGCAAGACTTTACATGTGCCATTATAGGGTTTTCTGGAGATAGAAATATATGTTCTGAATGACAAAAAGCTATGAAAGAGATATCACAGGTTAAAGTCACAGATAGTGTTCTACGAAAAAAAAACTTGGATGGGAAATCTCTTCGAATGTTTCACCATTTCACAGTTACTATATACTCCTGCTGAGCTACTGATTCTAGTTATGTTTCAATTCTTATTACTGAACTTTTAAAGAATAATATTTTTATTGAAATTTTAATATGTGTGTAAGCAAAATTAAATTTAAGCCCATAGCAGTGAAACTATAAACTAGTCTGCCTACTAATCTGCTTTAGTTTCTAGTGGTATATGACAGTTGGATAGAGTGAACAAGAAGTGTTCTGCAATGCCATTGTTCTGAAAATTGTTAATATTCATGGTAGCTTTCAGTTTGTTCTGGAAGCTTGTTTTAAAATTATACACTGAGCAAAGCATGGTGCTATAATAACTCCTCACTACCCGAGCTACCCGTAACAAATAGACTGTATGGAAACTGTTTGGTAAACATGAAGCATTTGAAGAAATGCCTAATAAGCCAAAGTGTGTTGCTTGACATGGGTGGTATGGTCATTGTTCCTAAAAGAATAAATATGAATTGTATCAAAAATTCTCTTAGTGGTAAAATAAAGGCAAAACCTGGTCTGACTGAGTTTTGGAAGATAAATTCAGATACCCAAAATGAGAAAACCAGCTACTACAGATCCAAGAAAGTTTGCAGTTCTTAAAAAAAAAAAAAAAAAAGGTTGCAAGGGTTTTATAGTATCAACTAGTATCAACTAGTATCAACTAGTATCAACTGCAATAGATGGCTTATATATAGGTCTGGGGGCTATTCTAAATTTTAGGTTGTAATTTTAGATTCAGTCTAAGTTTATATTGCACACTAACAATAGAAGCCTATTTTTTTATATAGTGGGAGCTATGATACAGGTTTTAAAGCACAGGTGTTTGCAAATACATCTCTAAGCACGTTAATTTATACTTCTTATGACTGATAACTTTCATGATCTAATAATCATTGAATAGCTCTGGACGACTACATCCATTTGAAAATCATTGGGATAGTAAACTGAAGAGTATTTCACATCTGTCTCATGCTCTGTGGGAAAAAAAAAAACCAAACAGTTTCCAGGCCTCATGACCTTATTTTTTTTCCAGTGAACGAAGTTTAATTAAAACCCGAAAGTTTAATTTTCTGTATTTTTTTTTTCCAGCTTATAGATTTGACTTCAATCAGAATTATTTTTGGCAACCTAGGAAGAAAAGTGGAACACTTCACTTTCACATCATCTTAAGTACTGCTTATGAGAGAAAATATTTTTAGTTCTAGAAACAAAATATTCTCTTTTAATGGAAGAAGCATATGTCTCTAAAGTCACAAACTGTCACTCACAGAGGGAAGAAATACTGGTTTCACATATTCAAAATCACTCACATAGATGTGAGAAGTGAGCCTTCTAACAGACTGGCAGATTGCCTTTAAACAGAAGAGAACTAAGGAGAGATGTGCTCTTTACATGTTTTGTTTAGCTTGTTTATTGAAAAGCTTTAGAAGTGACTATAAGAAAGTACAGCAAAAATAGAATTGTACTGGAAACCTTCATACCAGAATACAGTGAGTATGCACCACTTCAGGACAGACATCTGTAGTCATACCACTGTAATATATTCTAATGCAAATATTGCATAATGGGTATGAAACTGCATTTGAGATCATACAAGGAAATTAAAGTAAAATAATGTATTTTCTTCTCATCCCCACATGTATAAAATACTAATTTGATGGATAGTTTCTTGCTAAGAAATTTCTTTGGGTTTGAAGACTTTCATTAATCTTCTGTTATATTTGAACCATATTAAAGAACATGACATGGACCACTTGCAATATATTACTTTGTTATTGTTATGTACTCACCCTTCTCCCATACAATGTGTACTGAACAACTACTGATCTTAAACTTTATATATCTCTTTAAATTTGACAATTTTCTTCCAAGAGGTTTCATTTCTTCTTTCTGAGTAAAAAAAGCAGCATAATACCTGTCATACTTAAAAACTGTGCATGGTGAAGTGCAGTTGTCATTTTGTTATTTTAATTATCTTCCACTGCTGAAAGATTAGGGAAGAAAAATCTATGGTATGTTCTCTGTTAGTCTGATGCACAAGAATGTGTTACTGATTCTGAATCTGATTCAACTCCTTTTCAGCTGAGTATATAGACAAGCATTTATTTCAGAGAAGTTGGATTGACCCAGTCTTTGCAATGTAAAATTGTGGATAGAATCATCCCAAGCTAAAGTAAACAGAAATCTTTACTGTTTATGTCTGATTTAACTTAGAAATAATTTTCCCAAGAAAAACGTGAAAAATGATCCCTGCTGTCAAAGTTTTGTATTAATTTAACAGGACAGGTATCAGTTGATATAGTTAATAAGCATATATAGGGGGAAAAAGTAAAATAATAAATAGCTAAATTAGCTAGGAGTAGCAATGATATATGATTTTAAACAGACTCTTCTTACTGCTTCACTCAGATCAAGTCAATGTCTGCCAGAAAATGCCAGACAAACTACATAAAAATAACTCATCAGAAGAATTTGGGCCTTAGAAATATCAGAGATCTTGCCAATGTCAAAATTATTAGAATAAACCCTACTTATATGATGCAGTAGAACTATGGGCTATTTTTTATCTTTTTCATAAATTCAGATCTTTATTTTGGGATGGACTTTCTTCCAACATTGTGTAGTTAATGGAATTTTATTCGTTGGAACAGTTTAATCCCCAAATATTCAACCTGATTTATCAAGAAACACTTCAGAAAGGACTAATCTCGCTAACTTGGGTTCCTGATTTTTTTAATCAAATGTTTTTCTCCCAGTTTTGTACAGGTCACTAATGAAATAGTGGGTCTTGACTCTAGCCATGGAAATTAGTGTGAAGAAAAAAGTTCTGCAAATCCAGAACATTTATATTTTGCTATTAAAGTTTGTGAGTTGTAAAAGAGTTACTAGATAATTCATTGTGGAGTGACTGAAACTGGAAGAGGCAATAAGCAGAATGAATTATTCATTTATAAGTTTATGATAAAGCAGCTACAATGCAACTGCTCTTCTGTACTGAATTGACACTGGCTTACTGACAATATATTATCAGTACTGAATGCTGATATATGGAGATCAGTCATCTGAAAAATAATATATCTATTGTGATCAATGGGAATATCATTAATTATAGTAAACAGAGGATACATTATGCTTAGTAGTGGTCCATTCAAGATACTAAATGTTTCAGTACTCAGCTGTACCTCACCATTAGAATGCAGACTGCCTTAAAAGAAAATAGTTTAATTATTACACTTTAATTCCCCCTTCACCAAAGTAGTTTAAACTGACCAAAAATCTGTATCATAATTCCTACCTAAATTGTGGCAAAATATTAGAACTTTTAATTTTCTATTTTTTTTCTTTTCTAGGATTGTATGCCTACATTCAGCTATATGAAAAAAAAAAATATATATATATACATGCATGCGAACATTGACAGTAGTACATGGTAATACCTATTTTTCAGCTAACCGTTTCATTTTGAGTGTCTTAAAATAATTAAACATGGTACGATTGAGTAGCTAACAAAAAGCAGCAGTCTTCAAATAGCTTAATAGCCACATGAGTCCAGTAACACAGAAGATGACTGCCCACATGGTCTTCCCCTCGTGCCCTTGCATGTCCTATAAATAATATTATGTAGTTGTTCATTCAAACAGTCTATCCAAACTAAAACATAATCAAAGTTTAGTAAAGATATGATTGACTGTCTTGGGAATTTATAGAAATGCATTCTTTGCCTGTATTAAACAGTGTAGTGCTCGGTTCCTCAAATCCAAATCCACAGAACTTCTGAAATTAATAATAACCTGAAAGCCAAATGAATCCCTTGGTTTGATTCTTTCCACGTTGAAGATCCTTGACTTGATTCATGTCAGATTTTCATTTAATGGTTTGAAGGAATAAAAGAGGGAGATGTGCCAGACAATGGCTATCATTCATTGCTCTGACAAATTTAATTCCTGGAATAAATGAATAGCTTTTACATTGAACCTTGAAGCACCTGGTTGTATTTTGACTTTGTATTGCCCTCCTGATGTTTAACAATGAAATCTTTCTGCCTTTCTTAGAAGACTCACACTTTAAAATAAAAATAGGATGACTGATATTATACTGTATCCCTTGTTTATATTTTTCTTTTCTTCTTTTGGTTTCTTCTGTTAGTTCCATAAAGGCTGGTCTGGAAGTGTTTTATTTTGCATTTGTTAATCAAGCATTGGAATTCGGCACAAGTATCATAAACAAAAAATTAATTACTGAGTACATTTTATCTCCTTTCAGGAGTGTTTTTGTTATGTAAAACACTCAATTACATTTGCACTTTTTACAGAATGCTCAGCTGTTGTGTAGCAATTCTTTGGTTGTTTAGTGATATAATTTCCTAACAGCTAATAAAGGAACATTCAACAACTGAACCAGGCACTCAATTTAGATAGGAGCATCCCAGTTATTTGCACTTTTTTGGCAGGTAGGCAGCTGTGTAGGCTGGTTGTTGCCTTCTGACTTTCATAATATTTGTTTAAAACCTTTGTTAGTCTCTCCCTTTTCTAGTAGTCCATGGGGTTTTTTCTGCCCACTCATGCATGATGAGCTTCATTGATTAACACAAAGCCTGTTAAAATCCAGGCTTAAAGCAGATAATAAAATAAAATCCTTTTATTAGTCTGTCTGTTTGTTACCCTTGACTGATTTCCATTCAAACACTATAGCTTTTCTAAATGTCATATCCAAATTGGTGAAACTCTTGTAGCTCTTGTTTTTGCAATTTCTCTCTTTTCTTGCTAATAAGGGGCATAACACTCCTGACTCCATGTATGTGACCAATGTTATTGATTTTTTTATC
The DNA here is from genome assembly GCA_035583185.1 of Anabacerthia variegaticeps. Lineage (NCBI taxonomy): Eukaryota > Metazoa > Chordata > Aves > Passeriformes > Furnariidae > Anabacerthia > Anabacerthia variegaticeps. Next base: position 87,296,780 of record JAWWEW010000112.1, read on the forward strand.
CAAGCTCGTCTTTGTCATTTTTTTTAAACCAGGGACATCAAGTGTTTTATTATCTTGTCTTTTGATCACTTTCACTAGAAATATACATTCCTTTTTGGTTTGATGCTGAAAGCAGAAATACAGACAACTGGATTTCTCATCGCCTTAGTTTTCAGTATTTGTCACACAGATCATCACTAAATATTAGTTTCCTTATTATTCTAAATGTGCTATAAACATTAAATGAGGTGGGAAAGACCTGTATTACCTTAAAGAGCTGTCTGCCATACATTGTAAGTGCAAGAAAAAAGATACAGATTTCTCACAGACCAAAAAAATCTGCAAAAAGACTTGATTCCACAAAGTGCACAGCTTTGTATATCATAAAAGACACAATAGTGCTTAAAGTCGCTTATCTAAAAAAATCAAGAAATATCTATATCCATTCTGCCTATACTTAGACACCTCACTGAGATTCTGAAACGCACATAGAGCTTTCCTTGTGTAGTGTGGTGAAACAGACATTTCTAGAAAGCTTTCTACAACCACATTTTTCTGCTTGTTTGACTTTATTTCATTTTTCATAACACCACTTAACATTTAAGAATTTAATATCGACTATATGGTACAGATTCAAAAGTCTTAGATGTATTTTCTTCTCTTCTTCGAGTTCTTACTTGCTATCATATTGAGGAAGCTCATTGTGGAATTCATTGTAACAATGTCTAACCCACTACAGATAATATGAGCATACCATATAATATAAATACATATAAAATTTAATTACCTTGAGATGAGAAAGCAATTTACACTATAAATAAGAATCAATCTCTTTCATGTGAAAAAGCAATCATAACATGGTTCTTAACTAATGCATTCAAAAGAGAGATGGAAGAAAAACTTTATTTTTGCTTTCTTGAATATTCTCAACTCTTTTGTTATGAATAATATTATATTATTCTAATATTTCATATTGATGCATATATTGTAATTTATCTTTGGATGATAAAGAAAATAGAGGTCTTAATTGACCTCTGACTGAGTTTTGTACAAATATTTCAGCCTTGCAAAGAGTACACGAAATCACTGTTTTGACATGGTGCAGCTTTGTGTTACCTAAATACATAGTCTTTCCATCAATATATACAACTACCCAAAGAAGTATAGTGTGCTGGTTTTGGCTAGGGTAGAGTTAATTTTCTTCATAGTGGCTGTTATGGGGCTGTGTTTTGGATTTATGCTGAACACAATGCTGATAATATGGTCATGCTTTTGTTATTGCTGAGCAGTGCTTACACAAAGCCAAGGCCTTTTCTGATTTTTGTATTTCCATACCAGTGAGAAAGTTGGGGTGCATGGAAGGTTGGGAGGAGACACAGCCAGGGCAGGTGACCCAAACTGAACAAATTACATACTATACGACACCACACTCAATATATAAATTGGAGGGGAAAAAAGAGAAAGGAAGAACATTTGGAGTGATGCAGTTTGTATTCTCAAGTAACTGCTACACCATAATAGGGCCCTGCTCACCTGGAAACGGCTGAACCGCTGCCTGACCAGGGGAAGCAATGAATTAATTCCTGATTTTTCTTTGCTTGGGTGTGTGGCTTTTCCTTTCCCAATTAAGCTGTCTTTATTTCAACCCAGGAGTTTTGTAGATTTCACCCTTCCGATTCTCTCCCTGATCTTACTGCTGAGGGAGTGAGCAACTGGCTGGACAGGGCTTGGTTGCTGGCTGAGGTTAAACCACAACATGTAGCAATCAGTAACAAGAAATCATATAAACTGTATCAAGTATTGCCACCTTTAAACACTACTGTATATATTTTGGTAATATGGATAATATTTTCTGAATATGGATTATGATGATACTTCAGCAATATGTGTAAAGACTAGTGCAATATGGACTTTTTAGTGCTTAATTTAACCATGTTCTTTATGTGATTAAAAATGTGAGTTTCATATTATTCTTGATCAAAAGGGGTGCATTTCTCTTATCCCCAGAGCAAAACGTCTGAAAAAGATTACTGTTATGTCCCTTGTATTTAAAATCAAGTATTTTGTTGTTAAAAATGAGTTTAAAATGTTACTTCATGCTACCCTGTAGAGCTTCCATTTTCTAATATTTTTATGAGAGTCAACTGATAGGTGTATTCTTAGTGAATACAGAAGAAATACATGTATGATTATATGTAAATTCTCTTAGTAACAGAAATAAAATAAATGGTTTTAAACAGATCTAGCTCCTCAGAAAAATAATGGAAGAAATCTGTAAGAACCAAAATTCAAGCAGTGTTTAAAAATTAGCTTTCCTTGTATCTTTTTTTCAGACTTTTCTCAGTGGTATTTTGTGGCTCCTTTCAGAATAGAGTAAAAACAAACAAGCAAAAACTAAAACTTGTACAGTATAGTAAATTATAAAGCTTATGGAAGCAGTGACTGAAAAGCAGTGTCTGTATGCTCTCTGTGCATTGGACAGTGAGTGTTCATTTCATACATCATTTATAACGAGCTTCAGAGACTTCACCAAGTCAGTAAAGACTTTTAAGACAATGTATATATTTGTTCTGAATGTTAAAAACTTCACTTTATTTTTATTTTAAGAATTTTCATTAAAATCCCTGGTTTTCAGATGTAAACCTTAAATAGGTTAACACAACCTTGCTTGCCCCAGGATTAGTCATTGCCTTAAAATGTGGGTGTATATTTAGTTTTTCAGGAAGCTTGGAAAAAATCCATTTTCCCAATTTTTTTTAGTGTAGTGACAGGCTGTTCTCCATGGCGAAAAGGGAAAAAAAAAAAAAAAAGGTATGGAGGAATGATTTTTTTTTTTTTTTAAAGTAGAGCCACATAAAAACAAGCTGCTTTTTTCAATTTTAAGAACTAGTCTACACTGCCACCTACTTAGCAATCCAAGAAATAATTTTCTCAAAAAGATTGACACTTTCCCCAAATTAATCTTTGAGTTGTATTTACTCTAAGTTTCTGTCCTGGGTTTTCAAGTTCTCTCCTGGGTTGAACCTTGTTTAACATGCTGGACTACCGTGTCTCTCCGTTTTCCAGTCTCAGCAGAAAGTTTGTCAGTCCTTCATACCTCCTCTCTTGTTTCTATGCATTTGTTAAATATTTTTCCAGTTATTATCTAACAAATCACTTTGTCCTTGTCTTTTAAATTCTACTGTAAGACTGGTTTATCATAACAGATACAACCTGATCGTCCCATGCAGACTTAAATATGTATTAGGAATACTGTCAGATGCAGAGCACAAGCTAGAGTATTGGAATGGAATAGCACTGAGTTGTTAGCATGAACCCCAGCACTGTTTTAATCCTATCCAACCAGTGATCTCTCACGCAATGCTTAGGCTCAGCTGGTGGGTTGACATCAGGTGGGAGGACCAAGTTTAAGCATGTTTTGTCTCATACATTCTGACTGTTGCGACAGGAAAGTTGTGATTTGGAAAGGGTCCTGTGAAAGCGGGGCAGAGCTGTTCTGAGCCAACTTCCTGTTCCACCTTGAGGCCAGTGCTCAGTTGTGTGTGTCCCTGACCCATCCCCTGGCTCACTTCCTAGAGGAGGCCATAAAAGGGCAGATTGTACATGCATGAATGAAACGGCCTAAAAATCTAGTTTACATAAAAGGAGCACACCAGGTTAGCTATAAAAGGAAGCAGGTTGGTCCCCCTCCCTTTTCCTCTCTCTTTCACCATCTTTGTCTCACTACCCCAGATCCTGACTGTCCACATGGCAGGACCAGCATGGGATCTAAGGACTGGTGGTTTTCTTTGTCCTCTTTCTCTCTTTTCATCCTTTACTTTTCTCCCACGTTGCTTTGTCTGGATAAACCACGGCTATCATATTCTACCCCTACTCTGTACTGAAGATTTTTTTGGGGGGAGTGTTGAGACTGAGGAGTGGTGTGTTGTGGCTTCTGAGACAGCACCTTTGAGAAGTGTGTTGTGGGAGCTGAGAGCTTGCTGAAGTGTACTGTAAGACATTAAAAGCTTGTTAGTCCCTTCCTTTGAGAAGTGGATTGCATAATTTAAGGGCTTGTTAGCCAACACTTTTTGAGTTTAAATAGTAGGCTAGTTGATGGAATTGAGACAACTATACAATAAAAGTCTAAGACTTCACTGACACATATCCCTGAGATAAGCACAGCTGGTTAGAGCATGGTTTTAATAATGCCAAGGTTTCAGGTTTGGACCTCATAAGGGCCGTTCATTGAAGAGTTGAACTCAGTGGTCCATGTGGGTCTCTTCCAACTCAGAACATTCTGTGTGATTCTGTGTCCAGTGTCTTTTCTCAGCCTGACAAGAATTTACAATGAACATCACACATCTTGCTGTTGTGTCGTGACAGCATCCTCCCCACCACAGCTGTGGTAGTAGCACCATAGGAAACAGGCCTGGAAGAGGCCTTTAAGAGGGATCTGCTTCATCTCCTATGTCAAATAAGGTTTAATTAAGCTTAAAATAAATCAGTGGTGTGCCCTGGCAGCTAAAAGTACTAACAGTATCCTTGGGTGCACTAAGCACGACACAGATCAAAAGAAGTGACTGTCCCACTACAGTCAGAATTGGTGCGGCCTCACCTGGAGTACTGTGCAGAATTTTGAGCTTCACAGTATAAGAGGAACATGTGTCCAAAGGAGAGAAACAGAAATAGTGAAAATACTAGAAGGTATGACTTAGGAGAAGTATCTAAGGATACCAAGTTTGTTCAGTTTAAAGAAGAGGAAACTGAAGAGTGATCTCATTGCTTTCTACAATTTCCTCTACCAAGGTCCTGGGTTTGATCCCTGTATGGGCCATTCACTTAATAGTTGGACTCGATGATCCTTGTGGGTCTCTTCGAACTCAGAATATTCTGCGATTGTGTCAACCTCTTCTCTCTAGTTTCTGTTCATAGAAGACAAAGAAATGGCCTAAAACTTCCCCAGGCAAAGTTCAAATTGGATATTCGGGAAAAGTTCTTTACTGAGAGGGTGATCGAGTACTGCAACAAGTTCCCCAGAGAAGTGATTTTGGCCTCACTATGTTCAAGAGGTGTTAAGATGATGTTCTTATAAATATTGCTGAACTTTTAGGTTGCCATGTGTGGAGTCAGCAGCTGGACTTGAGGATCCTTATGAGTCCTTTTTATACTGATAGTCTATAATTCTAATTCTACTTAAATTGAACAAGATAAATGTGGGGGGGGGGGTTTCCCTAGTGTATATCTAAAAGTCTTTAGCTATCCCATTTCTGTACACTGCTTAAGTAACTCACTTGGGTACTTAGCTATCGCCCCATCAGGAAGCCTTTCTTTATACTCAGGCTAAATCTTTTTTTTTTTTTTTTTTTTTTTTTTTCAAACTGGAGAGAGTTCACTTCTTTTTATTTTTTCCCACAATCTTTCATATTTATGACTGCTATCATTGTATGCTTTTGAATTTTTTTTCAGTTTGCTGTCAAATAATACTATCTCTTTCAAGATTTTGTGTAGCACACATTGTTGAGAACATAATTTTCTGCTCTAATCCAACATGCTTTTTGAAGTGTGGTGCCCAGATGTGGCAAAAAGAAAAAAAGAACAACAAATTTGCAATTAACTCACCCTACCTTTACCATCAATCAAGCTTAATTTCACCTGGGTGTCATCCAATGCAGCCTGAGGAGCAAATCTTGCCAAAGAGGTGTCCCTGCTTTGCGGAAGAGAGAGGACCAAGCCCATCAACTTTTCTGTAAGGTGGTTGTATTCTCATCCTCTGCCATGGGGGATTTCAAATGACAAAATTTTATGTTTGGAAGAAGTGGGGGTAAAACCATAATCAAATAACCTGCTGCTGTCATCATAAACGGCGAAGAGAGTGAGGTGACCACTTTATATGTTATCGAGGTAATTTCTCTCTTTGATACTAAAGAGCAGGATCACAAAGACTGTGACTCTTGCACCCTGGCACCCTGGCACCTCAGTATCACTCCCTCTACCACAGTTCTGATTGCAGCAATAAGGATCATCCTCAGCTTGATAACCTATCACACCCATTAGCAGTGTACCATGGTAATCCCTTCACATATCTCATGGCATATATCATGACAGTAGGCTTCATTCCCACAGAGGAAAGGCATGTTAAATGTCAATACATTCATAAAAAGTTGCAAAATTAAAAAAGAAAATAATGTTCTCTATCCACATAATAGAAAAGGAAAAACATGATTAAATTACAGAAAAAAAGTTCACACATTAGATAAACCACTACAAAAAGCAAGAGAGTAAAACATGAGAGCAGATTTTCAGAAGATGCTAGACAGCCTTTATTACTCAAGGTCTTTGAGAAAAAAATTAGACAAACACTGGTCAAGAATGACACGGAATATTCTTTGAATATTAAATGAATCAGGGATAGAATAGACAACCCTCAGAGGCTATTCCCAACTTATTCGTTGGGATAACACACATTTCCTTTGTGATCAAATGCAATTCTTCGGTCACATTCTGCAGTGAAATTTGATCCAACCCTCTATTTACCCTTTTGAATATACACAGAGATGTGTATTGCCCCCTAGCTGAAATATTTTGTACTTCCCTCTTTTGTAGTTTATTTCAAATCATTATTTTAACTTGTGTTATAGTTTCAAACCTAGTTGGAATTCCTTCCAAAAAGAAGCTTGGAGGCAATGCATTAGCATAACTACAGCGGTTAACAAAGGGCTCCATGGATATGCATACTCTGTTAATGACCCAAGCTAGCGCTTTTTTTCTAATCTCTCCCCAGACCAGAAGGGGGGAGGGGGATCAGTGCTTTTCCTGGGACTTCCGCGCAGGTCAAGGAGCTCAGCTCTCGGCGCGGAGAGAGAACAGACAGATACCCCAGATCTGACGTCCCTGGAGCCTGGAACTGTGTGTTCTGATCTCTGGCTTTTCGCCGACCACCCACAGTCACGACAGGAGGGCGTCTGTGAAGGAGGGGACTTGCCCGTCTCCTGCCTGCGGAGGCTGCTGCTGCTATTCCTCCTGCTTTGTTTTCCTGTGTCACCGAGGCCCACGGGAGCGGACCGCGGCTGCGTGCTGTCCATGAAGAGGGAGACAGGCAGAGCCGGCCGGGCACGACATCGCCACCATCTGTCAGGAACTATAACTGCCACTCCTGGGAGCGGGACCAGCCAGCGCTTGGGGTGCGACAGCGCCACCTGCTGTCTGCAGATATAATTGCAGCTTCTTCCCTTTGAACACAGTGGAAGGGACATATAATTTTTTTTATTCATTACAATTGTGGTTGTTTGGTTCCTTTTGGAGATATATATATATATAGGTATATGTGTATAACTGTGTATTGTGATTAAGAACTGTTA
>JAWWEW010000112.1:87306050-87316980 GCA_035583185.1 Anabacerthia variegaticeps
CCGGACCTAAGCTGGAATAAAGGTATTTTTCTATCTTATCTCCAGGTTGTCTGTTTTGCAGGGTTCCAGGCATCAATACCAGCTTTAGTTTCATGCTATGTGTTGCATAAACATAAATATTGTCCATAAATATTGTCACTTAAGTGTGTTTACAGCCCCACATGCACAAAGACCTGAAACTCTATTTTAAAGTCCGTTACCTAACCCTGATATCATAGACTCATAGAATGATCCAAGTTAGAAAAGCCTCTCGAAGTCAGCTAGTCTTGTATAAAGCAAGCTCAAATTTGAAGTTATGCCATTTTGCTCAAGGCCAGTTTAGTTTCATAGAGACACAGAGACAGAAAATTCACTGCCTCTCTCTGAAAACTGCTCCCATGTTTGTTCACATCCCTGTTGAAAATATTTTTTTCCTCAAATCTAATTAGATTTTCCCTCACTGAAACATCTCTCCACTGTCTCTATTCCTCATGTTGTTCAACTTTAAAAAAAACCCTGAGTCTGTTTTCTCCATGCTCTGGTGAGATCCCTCCTGGAGTACTGCATCCAGTTCTGAGGTTCCTGGCACAGGAAGGACGTTGACCTGTTGGAGCAAATCCAGCGAAGGACCATAAAGATATTACAGGGGAATAGAGCAATCTCCTGTGAGGAAAGACTGAAAGAAATGGAATTGTTCATCCTAGGGAAGATAAGGCTTTGGGATGACCTCATTGCAGCCTTCCAGTATCTGAAGAGAACCTACAAGAAGGATGGAGGGGGGCTTTTTACAACATCGTGTAGTGACAGGACAAGACAGAATGGATTCAAATTGAAAGAGGACAGATTTACATTAGATATTAGGAAGAAATTCTTTACTGTGGAGGTGATGTGGCACTGGAACAGGTTTCCTGTTTAGATGCCCCAAGCTTATAAATGCTTAAGGCCAGGCTGGATGGAGTTCTGAGCCACTTGCCCTAATGAAAGGTGCGCTTGCCCACAGCAGGGGAATTAGAAGTAGAATATCTTTAAGGTCCCTTCCAACCCAGGCCATTCTAGGAGTCTATGATTAAGTAACTGAACATGGAAATTGTTTCCTCTCTGAACATCTTCTTCAGGATGAACAAATTCTGTTCTGAAGCATCCCTTCATTCCTCTGAGTTCCAGCTCCTTGATCATCTTGGCAGCAATGCTTGAAGCTTTCTCCAGACTTCCAATACCTTTCTTGCACTGCAAAGCCCCAACCTAGACACAGAACTGTAGATTTGGTCTCATACACATTGGATAGATTTGAGTAATCCCATAGTTTGCTTTGTTTTTATTAATGCAGACCATATGTGTTGTACCTTCCCTCCAGCATGGGTGCACTAATGGCTCATGTTGAACAAAATACCCACTAGAAATCTAAGTTTTTCACTACAAAGCTGCTTTTTGCTCTTCTCAATTTCTATCTTTCCCTGTTGCTGCCTTCTTTCATCCCAGGTGCAAGACTTATATTTTCCTCTTCCTGAACTTTATGACATTTCTTTATATCTATTTGTCCAGTTTGTCAGGTACCCTTTGAATAGCTTTCTTTCAGAATACTGTTTTGGTTATTTTTTTTTTTCCCCAAATAAAGTACTTCACTGCCTTCACAGGAAACAATTAATTGATATTTATAATTAAAGGTCATACATGTAGTGGGTACAAATGTACTTAATTTTGGATCCTAATTTGATATTTCACTAAAAGCATTGGCACATCACACAGGAAAAGGGAAAGAAATATGCATTTAGGTTTAAAGCAAAAACCTATTCAAACTATGCTGTTTTTGAGTCATGTCTTTAACAAGCCATCTCAAATGTTTTAAATTATATGAGAGGCATGTAATAGTGAAGAAAAATCTTCATTGTTTTGAAATTTTGAAAGTTCTCTGTAGATAGGTTGTTCTGCCTTTGGTTGGAGATAATAAATTAACTCTGGGGTAATCTACCAAGACAACTGAGTTCATTTTACGTTTTTATGTGCTTGTTGCATAGTTTATATTTCACTGAAGTTTTACTCACCTAAGAATATGGCTGGCTGTCAATAGCAATCATCAGTCTCACCATGAAAAATATAATGAAAAAAGCAAAATAAAACATAAAAAACCTGATGCCAGACATTCCTATGTGTTCTGCTTGTGCAGAAACCGTGAGTTCTTAGAGTGTAAGAAGTAAATCTGAATATCTGAATTTTATGTTTTTGGGGTTTTTTTGGTTGGTTTGTTGGTTTTTTTTTGTTTGTTTGTTTGGGTTTTTTTTTGTTGCATTGTGGAATAATATCTGCCAGAACATGGTCTATGAAAAAGAATATTGCAATATTGCCAATGTAGGTTACTAACCTGACAAAGTCATCTCAAGTATGACACCAAATATGTTGGAAAGCCTAGTGTTCATCACTTTTTAAATCTTCTGCTACCAAGGAAAATGCAATTTACTATCTGAACTTTCTTGCTAAAAAGAAAATAAAAATAAAAAGTGAAACTACATTAACTGCTTTCATTCCCTTGCAGCATGAACTGGCTAGATAGATAAGATCACAAAATACAAGCAGTGCTGTGATAGTGAATATATACTGACTTCAATAAAGTCCTTAAACAAAATCAGAATTAAAAATATCTCCAGAGAAAAGATGCTATACTGTGGACAGAATGCTTTATTTGTGTCAACTTTGAATTTTAATAGAGAAGTTGGAATGTCTTTTTCTTCACTGGAATCATGAAAACTAAACACTATGTTGAACTGAATTCATCAGTGCTAGTTTTGAATCTCTAAATATCAAGCACTGTAGTAAATATTTTAATTGTTTTCAATTCTACTGAGAACCAGTTTCTATGGAAGGCAATGGATTCTTCAGTGCACCACCTACTACAAGAAGTCATAAACTAAGAGGAAAATGAGATAAGTATCTGCTGAACTTTCAGGGCATTAGGTTACAGGTGATTAGTAGCCATGAACTTCTGTGGTTGGTGAATTTTCAAAAACTTGAAACATCAATAGAATATGCATCTTTAGCAGATTATAGAGCTGCATTCAAAACACTTTCTTTTTTTTTTTTTTACTCTATAACTCATTTGCCTAAAGCTGAAAATCTGCTCAATTATTAAGTGGTTAAAACTACATTACCAAGTTTACGGATTCAAAACTGTACACATTTCAACACATTGAAAAATGCATTTTAACATGAACCACAATATTTTGTAAAAATGGATTAACAGATTGTATCTTTTAACACTTTCTTTCACCTCCTTTTTGTTCTTCCAGAAGAATTAACAGACTTTGTAGAGATGATGTAGATGTGAGGTTGTAAAGGAAATGTGTACCTTTTTTTTGGTATGACTAGACTATTTATTATTAAGGAGCATGATTAAAAAGATCAGTTGTCTTCTCATATCATTGTAGCTTCTGTGATTTGCAGTATCATTCCCAGAGAAGTCTAAGGACATCTAACTGACTTAATTTACTACTGTGTAAAGTCTATTTACTAATGATATGCAACTAGACATCATGTTGTTTTTACAATAACAGCCTCTGACCCAGACTTAGATACTTAGTTGCCTAAATGGGGAGATAAGTAGGATTATCAGGAACTCCTGGCCTTCATTTCAAGAGCAATAAGGCTAATGAAAGGCCAGCGGCATAATGAACATGCCACAGGATGTTTGACTGTATTTTCAGACAGCTAACCACCTTATGAAATCAAGTTCATTCTTCTTTGCCTGTATCAGTGTTTCACGGCATTGTGATTTTTTTGCCAATTCTTATCAGGCTGGCTCATAAAAATTTGGACTTCAGGCATAAAATTCAGGACAAAGATAGAGTTACTGCAATCACAGTAACCTGTTTCTCCAGAAACACTGTGTAAGGACTTGCTGAACATGTGAAAGTATCACATTAAATTCTCCTCGTTGCATGATTCAGACAAGTAACGTATCAGCCAAAACATGTTAGCACTTGATTATTTCTCTCATGATACTAGAGTTGGAATATTTTTAGTCCTTTGTTTTTAGTCCTTTGTTTGAGCTTATAACACATAAAGGGGGGACCTTGGCCCCTTATCTTTAATATCTTGTAAGATTCCAGGCTCCAAGCTCATCAGAAGGATTTTGCTTCAAAAATATACAAGGCTCCAAAAATTTGCTTATAATTTTTTTTTTTCGAGGGGCCTTCAGTTCTTTTTATACATTAAGACAGAGTGCAAAGGAGAAGGCACTGCACACACTCCCAAGAGGTCAAAAATATACTTTTCCCAACAAACTTTAGAAAATAAGGGAACTTGGCAAAAGTTTAAAGTGTGACATTCAACAAAAGCATTCTACAAAGCATTGACTTAGCACATGCTAACCCATACAACATAGTAAAATCCATACAGCTCTGCAAAATACAACCCATTTATCTTTAAGTTATCCAAAATATTAAGAAAGGAGAATAGGAGAAGAAGTAAAGAGAGAGAAAAAAGACAGAATATTGGGATCCCATGGAAGTCCAGCTTCCATGTGTCCAAGTAGCAGGGTCCAAACAACACACAGAGCACATGCTGCTGTTTTATTTGCTTTGGCTCTCCTACATCCACATTCCTCACTCCCAGATGGGACTTCCAGTGTTCCAGTCAGTCTGGGGCTGGGTTAAGGGCTCTGAGTTGTGGTATGAGGTAGTGCTCCTGGGATGCTTTTGACTGACAGCTGCTTAGGGGCTGCCTAAGGATGCTTGAAGAGGCTAGGATAGGGGACAGGGTGTCACCCCACCTTCATGAAATTCAACCTGTCGCTTCCCCCCATCCCCATGACACACACCCTTGAGTAGGTCCAAGCCAATAATGAATACAATCATTCAGTGTCTCACATGTCTAGCAAGCATTACAGTCTTGCTAAACTGTAGTCAGTTCATGTGATATTTTTCTTTGGTTTGATTAAAATTTTGTAATACTACAAATGAGAAGGAGTAACTCTCATAAGCAGTCACATTATCAAAAAAAAAAGAAGCCATTTTTTAAGTCTTTGTCAAAATTTGCATTTAATATTATATAAAAGAGAAGAGTGCAGGAGTAACTATTAGCCTACACTATTGTATTAGAAACAAATATTTTTTTTTTTTTATCTAAACGAGATAGAGGTTTTTCAAAATTACTTTTTTTTTCTTTTTTTCCTAGAAGAATAAATGCCTTACCAAAAGTTGCTAGCTATTTCCAGTATAAACACGTACAGTTATGTAAGAAGGACTTTTGAGATAATACCAAGAATACTTGTGTAAAGTCAGATATGCTGGTTGCCTGGTGAAGCCATTTCCCAAGGTGAGTTGACCTTGGGTGACTGACTGAATTGTCACACAGCCACTCTCTCACTCCCCTTCTCAGCAAGAAAGGCGGTAAAAATACAATGGAAAAATTCATGGGTCAAGATAATGACAGGAAGTTCACTCACTGATTGCGATCACGGGTAAAACGCAGTTGACTATGGGAAGATTATTTTAGTCTGTTTTCAATTAAAAGTACAGTAGAATGGTGAGGAACATCCCAGTCTCAACTTTACTCTTTCATTCCTGACTCCTCTACCTCCCTTGCCCTGAGCTGTGCAGGGAGATGGGGAAAGGAGAGTTGTGGTCAGTCCATAACAGCTGCTCTCTGCCAGTCCTCCCCTCACACCTTTACTCTCTTCTTCATCCAGGGCCCATCCAGCTGCTCCAGCATGTGGTCCTCCAGGAGCTGTAGGTGGATCTCTGCTCCACCATGAACCTCCTTGGGCTACAGGGGGAAAGTCTGCCTCACCATGGCCTTCCCCACAAGTTGCAGGATAATCTTTGCTCTGGTGCCTGAAGCACCTCCTTCCTCTTCATTTTCAATTACCTTGGTGCCTGCAGAGTTGTTGTCACAGATTCTTAATCATCTCTTTTATAACTCTGGCATTTTTCCCCCTTCTTAAATATATCTTCCCTGAGGTGTTCCTACCTCAGCCATGCCCTGCAGTGGGTGGGTTGGAGCTAACTCTGTCCAGCACAGAGCCCTCCTACAGTCCCCACTGCAGTCAGAGCCCAGGCAGCTTCACCATGTACAGTCGACTACCTTCATTTTCCCTAAACAAACAGTAACTGGAATCAGGAAAACCTCGGACCAGGAAATCACACCTGTTCCTCTCCTCCTCTGCTCTCTAATTTTAACTCAACTTTGATAGATACTGTTGACTATGAAAAAATGTTGAAATGTTTCAAAGTCAGATATGACTTGACACTGACTTGAAACATTTCAAAAAGAGGATTTATTTGTGCTCCATTAACCATGGCAATGTGAGAACAGATATAATAAGTTTGTGTTGGTTTTTATTTAGTGAAATACTGAAACCCTACTGGAATCTTGCTGAAATACTTTCTAATGCAGAGATCTACACCAAGACATTTGCATGACAGGCAGATGAGTCCAGTAGTCCTAGTCAGAATTTTACTGAGGTTCAGAAATATTATTTGTGGGTTGCTTCTTTTTTCCACAATCTACATCTGTAAATCATCAGTCCTAAAACTTCAATCATGTTATGCTTCCATAAAAATGAGCATACGTGAAAAATAACACTTGGACACCTCCAATCACATAGCAGCAGCTGGTGGCTGTATGTGATTCAAAATGTAAAACACTATCATGAATTTAATGCCCTTTAACCTTAAAAAGTGAAGTGTTGGTATTGGTTTCTCACTTCTTAAAGTATAGCAGAGTTTGTCCTAGAAATGAAAGGGTTAATTTCTCAGTTATCCTCAACATTGAGTGGCAAGATAACTTTTCTTTCACACACAGATCGAAGAAGTGATTTTCATTAATATATTTTTTCCTTTCCTACTGAAATTCTGTGGCATGAAAGCAGAGACTTGTGAAGAACAGGTGTAAGATGGACTATTTCTATGTCAAAGGTTAATTTTTTAATTTTTTTTTTTTTAAATTTCCTCATGATATTTTAATGAAAATCCAGGAATGCAGGGCTTTCCATATGGTATTTCAGTATTTCCTTATCTGGCCTGAAGAATCCAGCAACAAGGCTGTTGTTTAAGTAAAAGTGGTTCATTGATTAAGATGCTCCTTTTTGTCAATGTTCTCTGAGCTGCTTAACTCTTCTTTCCCAAGCATAGGATTCAGGTGTCAGGAAACTTATAAGCCCTGTAACATGTGGATGTGCTTTGGGATCTAAAATTATGGATATAATATAATTCAACCCCATAAAGACATGTCTGAATTAACTTCAGCATATAAGACCAAATACAGTACTGTCATGGTAATATTTTCTCTAGGACTAGAAATAACTTGGATATAATTGCAGAGAAATGTGTTGAATCATAAGCATGAGAGGGTATTGCCTAATCTGGAGGAGAGAGGCTGCTCAGAGTTACTACACCAGTTATGTTAACAGAGAAACTCCAGCCACACTCTTCTCTTTCCCATGTGGCTGTTAGGGAGAAAAGATTCTCTTGGGTCATGTGATGGGAGACAGAGAAGGGAAGAGAGAAGAAATTCAGTAGAGAAGATGAAGGCCCACCAGATCTTACATCCTTCTCTAAGATACATCACATGGAAAAACTTTCAGATTATATATGGAGCCTAAAGTATAAGTGCAGTGATGATACAAGAAAATCTTTCTTCTTCAATACCCTTGATTTTTCTTTGATTTTTCTTTTCCTCTTCAATACCCTTGATTTTTTAACATGTCACATCAGATCAGGATGAACACTGGCAAACTTATTCACCAAATATTACATTTTAAAGAACAAAGTTTAACACATTATTTTGATAGTATTCAATATGCTTTACTTCTGCTGGGTAATAAGTAAGCATCTGACCCATGGGGACTTGGCCAAACACCTTCAGATTTTGCACAGTGTGCATTTTTCTGAAATATGGGAATAATATAAACCAGGTCAGAACAAGTGTGAAAATTCGACTCTGAAGATTATGAAAAAAAACCCAAAAAAAACAAAACAAACAAAAAAAAACAAACAAAAAAAAAGAAACAAAACAATAAAAACAACACCCACAAAACCCCAAAACAAACAAACAAAACAAAAACAAAAACAAAAAACAAACCCATGAGTGGACTCTTAGACAAGAAAGTGGTTGGATAGTTTTATCCAGAGGGCAGTGGTCAACAGCTCAGGGTCTTGATGGACAATAGTGACAAGTGGTGACCCTCAGGGATCCTTATTCTGACCAGTGTAATTTAATATCTGTGTAAATGACATAGATGAGGGGATTGAGTGTACTCTCAGAAAATGTGCAAGTGGCACCAAGCTGAGTGGTGTGGTTGACACAAGTGAGGGACCTGGACAAGCTTAAGATGTGGGCCGATGAAAATTTCATGTGGTTTAACAAGACCAAGTGCACTGTTGCCTGTGAGTCGGCGAAACCCCTGGTATGAATACAGGCTGGGGGATGAACAGATCAAGAGTGACCCTGCTGAGAAGGACTTGAGAATGGATGGATGAGAGGCTAGACCTGACCTGTCAATGCATGCTCCTGGGCTGGGCTGTGTTAAGAGAAGTGTGGCCAGTAGGATGAGGGAGGTGATTCTGTCCTACTCTTCTCTGGTGAGACTCCACCTGGAGTATTGCATCCAGCTGTGGGATTCCTTACACATTGACCTGATGGTGCAAGCCAAGACAAAAGCCACCAAGTTGACTACAGAGATGGAACACCTCCTCTACACAGAAAGGCTGAACCTGGAGAAGAGAAGACTTAGGGGTGACTTAAGTGCTGCCTTCCACTATCTGAAAGGATAAGAAAGGACAAGAAAGAAGGAGAGGTCATGTAGTGACAGGACAAGGGGGAACAGCTTCAAACTGAAAGAGGACAGGTTTAGATCACACATTAGGAAGAAATTCTTTACTGTGAGATGGGTGAGGCAGTGGAATAGATTTCCCAGAGAAGCTGTGGATACCCCATCCCTAAAAGTGTTCAGGGCTGGGCTGGATGGAGCTCTGAGCAACCTAGACTAGGGAAATGTTTCCTTGTCTATGGCAGAGAGGTTAAAACTAGATGATCTTTAAGGTCCCTTCCAACCCAGGCCATTCTGTGATTTTACAGTTAAATAACTGATATAAGGAAATTCTGAACATTAGTAATCTATAAAACAAAACCATTGTAAATTAAATTCTGAAAGAAACTTAATGAGATTTAATACATTCATAAAACCATCTGAGAAAAGCTAAATAAATCTAAATTCTCTTACTCTCTGCTACAATAAATACTGTGGAAATATAATATTAGGACTTTGTTAGGATCAACATGAAAAAGAAAACAAGCAGGTGAGACAGCATCTGAATGAAATCGGTGCTCAATTCAGAGCAAACATTCTGGATTCTTTTGATCAGTGTCAACATGTCTAGATAAAGAATTGTGTAATAGTTGTGTGCAGTTTTTGAATTACAGTGGATTGAATATATTAGCTATCAACATATTCATGGATTAATTTACTTTGTAGTATCATAGGTTATGTGTAAGCATAAATTATTAAAAAAAAAAATATTTCCTAAAGGCATTTAAACTATTAAACCTATAGGAGCAAATTTAGTTACATAGGCATTCATCTTGTAACAAAGTTCTTGTGCATTATAGAGCTGACTAAATAATGAAACTTCTTCGTTAAGTCAATTTGAAAGCTATAGTTTATAATAAGGGGAAAAATGCACATCAGATTGAGTTTTTCAATGTGTGTAGCTTGATTTTTTCTTTATTAATTTAGACTTAACCTCATAAGAAATCTTCTGAGGACCTCTCAGATGCAGAGGTGCTCCTCTCTGTCTTGCTGCATGCTGCAGAACTTCTTTATTTAACCACAGCCACTGCAAATGACTCTTTATTCTCCTTTATACTGTCTTTCAAGATAGCTTGTTCAACATTTTTGGAACATGCAATTCTGCTGTTTAGATATATTCCCACAATGAAGAGGTCCAGCTTCTCATCTTACAGATTTGGTGCAGCCAGATATGTAAATGCTTTATTGTCACATCAAAATCATCCTTAATTTTGTGGAAAATTACTAAAAATGTAAATTCAACCTGTTATTTGTACTCAGGAAATGAAAGAATTTCTAAGTTTCTTTATAAAAAGAAAAAAAAAAGAAAATCAGCCTGAAAATCTTTTTTTATAAACAGTTAACTTACCATCAATATTTTCTTGGTGTGAACTTTTCAGGAACTTTTTCTTTCTAAAATAGAATAGTTCCAGTTGGAAGCTACTTACAGCAATTATCTAGTCCAACTGTGTTTCTGCGTGTGTTGAATTTTAAGTTTAATTGACTGAAGATAACTGGCTCTTATGTAAAGATTATGATTGTTTCTCTCTTTGGATTTCTTGGGGAAATCCATGCAGATTAAATGTTTTTCCTCTATAATTACGAAAAAAATAAGAAAAAAAAGGTAAAACTATATTTTTCTCATATGAATTCAAGTTAGATGAATAAGTTAGATAATCAAATTAAGCATTTCCTCACTTCTTTGGAACAGCATCAGTCACAATTGTCAAAAAATTGTCTATCTGGTTGAAATTGATTCAATATTTTCCATTTTATTGGAAGTTTTTCTTTCAGTGTTGTGTTTCACCCACTGAACTGTGTATTTCCTGTTGATTCATGAAGTGACTAATGAGAGAACTTGATACAAGTACTTAAGTAGAAATATTTACAGCCCATTATTGTTTGATAAATGATATAGCAGTATTCTATCATTTTGGAATGACTACAGGCTTTGACTGTTATGATCTGGTTATTAAAATTATTAGAAAGATGCCTCTGCCCAAATTAAGGTTCAAACCACACCATATGCTGAAGTCAGTAGTACAGATTTTTATTTAACAGTAAATGTGGGGATGTGGAGGAGAGAGAGAGAGAGAGAAAGAAAGAAAGAAAGAAAGAAAGAAAGAGAAAGAAAGAAAGAAAGAAAGAAAGAAAGAAAGAAAGAAAGAAAGA
>JAWWEW010000112.1:87317080-87340568 GCA_035583185.1 Anabacerthia variegaticeps
AAAGAAAGAAAGAAAGAAAGAAAGAAAGAAAGAAAGAAAGAAAGAAAGAAAGAAAGAAAGAAAGAAAGAAAGAAGAAAGAAAGAAAGAGAGAAAGAAAGGAAAGAAAGGAAAGAAAAAGAAAGAAAAAAAAGAAAAGAAAGAGGGAAAAGACAGTGCAGGCAGGGAAAGAGTGAGACAGAGACAGATTAGTCGGAAAAAATATCTCTACTCCATGGATTCTAAGGGCATCCCATTGGTCCTATTCTTCTGGTCTTCTCAGTGGTGTCCTGTCAAAGTGATTGTTCTATTGGTCCATTGGCGATGGGGGGGAAAAATCCACAAAACACATAGTCCATTGTGGTTTATATTATGCTTAGTCTAGGTGGAAACACCCAGGTACCTCCCCTGGAGCAGGGAGTTTTACACTTGATGATGTAATACTGGATCATGGACATTGCAGAAGTTTTTGACACCTTCTGAGATCTTACAGTTGCCTGTTGAGTCAGCACAGTTGAGTCAATTATGACCCACTATAGTCCATCAGCAGAGATATATACCTTCAGGCTACCCATCAATGTCCCGGTACTTCCTCAGACGGGAGGGGAGTTATCACAGCTGAGTCAATTGTGTAAGGATGAAAAAAGACTACCCTACTTTGCAGGATTCATTTCTGGCCTTGCCTTAATCAACACCTAGCTTGTAGCCTGATTGTTTGAGCCATTACTACTCCAGTTGTTCACACTTGTTGATACATTCTTCTCCTTAGACCTGGGATAATTGGACAATAGTACAACCTTTATTGTATTTCAAGTTCCTGTCACAGTCCAAATCAGTAGGCAGATATGCATCCTATGGGGAGGGGTGGGTTTTGGTGAACTGTTGCGTCTTTGCACAGTTTTCTACAGTGGACAAAATCTTTCAGTGATTTTAACAATGTTTAAGCCATTGACCATTTCAGTCTCTCAGAGTGACTTCCAAAACCATCCATCTAACAATACCATAGCATGGGGGTTTTTTTATGTTTTCATGGGTTTCTTTGTTTGTTTCTTTTATGTTTTTTTTTTTTTTTTGTGTGTGTGTGTTTGTTTGTTTGTTTGTTTAAAAAAATAAATGTGCTGTGAACAGCAGTCTTTCTCACTTTCTCCACAGATTTACTTCAGCATGTTTAACTAACAAAGACCAGCAAAGAGATGAGTGATATTAGAAGCTCACAATTCCAAAGCAACACATCCTTCCTTGTGTTGTTGCAACATGTACTTTGATGAGTAGACTGGGAAATGGACTCAATGTATAAGGTATCTGCCATCCTGCCTTTAAAGGATGGGTAGAACAATAGTGATCTGTTTTGCTATGGTAAGTTAAGATTTGAAATTTTAGAAGCACAAGAAACCATGGTAGTGGTAAAATTAATTTTGGTTTTATCTATTTTAATAATACCTGCATTGTGTCTGGAGATTAATTTTCTTCCATTATTCATCAAATATGAACAGTTTGGTTGTGGTTGTAAGGATCATAGTATTGCCCCACTGGGATGTTTCTTTATTTATCTCAAAAGATAATTCACAGAATGACTGACTGCTCAATGCCTGTGGTAGCTGCAATTTCCTGAATGAGATGTGGCTGCATTGTTAGAAACTGTCAGGATGAAAACCAATCTTGTAGAAGCTTCTTAGCCCTTTTTGAATGTTCATTTATTTATATGGGAAAAAAAAATGCTACAGAAATATTGATTAGGAATCAACCTTAAAAGATAAAAAAACCTAAAATGTAAGACTTTTTTTATGTTCCTGTGCTTCCCAGTTCTGTCTTCACTGAATATATTACTTTTAGAATATAATACTATAGAGAAGGCAAGTCCTATTTATTTAAATAGTCAAGAAACCTTCTGAATTCCTTCTGAATTACAGTTTCTGGTGAGATAATTTTCCATGTTTTGGTTGCCAAAATAGGCATATTTTAAAACTATAAAAATAAAATTTAAAACCCCCCAATCCTTCTTTTCAAACTGTGCTACTTTAAGTCTGCTGTCTTACGTGGGGGGAAAAATAATAATGAAAGTTTGCCAATCAGTTACAAAGTTATAAATGCACCATATATGCAGATGAATTATGAAGACTGTGAAGGAATATTTGATCCTAACTCTTTCTTTTGAAGGGGAATTGATGAAAGCACTTCACTGTGCTTAAATTCTAAAGATATAGGTAACTTGATTGATATACTACTCTGTTTAAAATGAGCACTTCTCAAGCACTTTTCTGAATTGAGCCCTAACAGCACAGCAAATCACTAATGTCAGCACTGATGCTGATGAAAAAATTGAGAATAAAGATGATGCAAAACAAGAATCACATAGTATTTATGATCAAAAGTATGTTGCTCATCACAGCTAAGTTCTCTTGGTAGATTCATAAGCTGAAATAGAATGATGCTGTATTTCTCTTTTATTGCTCTTTCAAACATTAAGGAAAACTCAGTGAGGAAAGATTATATTTACTGGATTTAATGCTGTTGATTCTTGGGCAAAATGATCTTTTGTATTGACAGTTAAATAAAAAAAGTGATTTCACAGTTCTTCACATAATTATTTTTAGATTACAATTGCCTCATAAAACTGTGCAAATAGTAAAAAAACAACATAACAGACTTAAACAAAACATTAATGTTTCTCTTTTGTTTCAGAAAAAGGTATTAGAAAAGGAAAAAATAATCAGGGTTAATTTCCAGGGTTAATTTTTGTTACAGCCCTCCTTGTATGACATTACCAATTCATGAACTATTTGAGCTATTAAAAAAAGGATAAAGAATAACACACACGATAATAATAATAAAAAAGAAAATCCACAAATGTATGACACACCTAGATTGAAAATAAGAAATCAAAATAATTACGTCTTATGAGCACAAATATATTCATGGCTAACAGACATGTAAAATAAACAGATCTAAGATCACATGTTTTATCAGATACTTGCATATATGATATGGTCATAATGAAAACATTACACCTTGTGATCCAGCATTAATAATTGCTTTCTTATTAAAAACATTTACTCCAAAACTAATTATCCTATTATTGTGTGACAATTGAATGTTTGAGTTTTATATTAGATATTCAAATCTGAATAAATTTCATATTTATCCAAGAAAGTGCTGTTTTCCCTCCATATGTTCAAAGACAGAGTGACATACTGCATAAAAATATTTGAAAGAGTCCTTAGAGCAATATAAAAATTTTCCATGGCAACAACATCTAAAAGATGATGAAACCCACACTGTAGTGTTGGTGCCTGAGGACATCCATTTTAAGATTATAACATGCTTAACCCTCATCAGTAGATGGAAACATGGCTCCTTGTGCAGTCTAATGTCAGCCAAATTTAGGATCTAGCCTACATCTCATTAGCTGGGATGAGTGAATAAATCTCATTTAATAATTTGAGAAATTTACTTCTTCACACTTTCCCCAGAAAGTATAGTTTTAACGTATGTATTTTGCAATAGTGAAAGACTGTTCCCCTTACAGTTGTCTGAGCATAGAAGTGTTTTATCATCTTTCAGAAAGGTTTGAATCATATAAATATAATTGAAAAATAGGAGTTCTAGATTTTTGCAGTAGTATGCTGAAAATGACAAAACCATTTCCTTGAAAAAATGGTTATTCTTTAATAATAATATTTTTAAATAAACAATTATACTTTTTTAATTATACTTTTATTTTTTTACAATGTATGTCAGGTCTAGCTTGAAACGATAAGAATGAGGGGGCATAGTAGAAAGAGTTTAGCACCTTCCTCTACTCTTTTGAATATTGTAGTGTACCCACATGTATTGGCAGCAGTGTATCTGTCCACCAGTGCAGTTTCTCCTTGATGTGATCACAGAATGACAGAATATGCTGAGCTAGAAAGCACCCTAATGGATCACTGAGTCCAAGCCTAAGGCCTGCACAGGACCATCTGCAAGAGTCACACCATGTGCCTGACTGAGATCATTGTCCAAATGCTTCTTGAACTCTGTCATGACTGGTGTTGCGTTCACCTCCCTGGAGAGCCTATTCCAGTGCCCACCCACCGTCTGGGTGAAAAACTTTTCTCTAATATCCAACTTAAACCTCCCCTGACACAACCTCAGGCCATTCCCTCAAGTCCTGTCACTGGTCACCACAGAGAACAGTGCCTGCCCCTCCTCTTCCCCTCACAAGGAAGCTGTAACTGCAATGAGGTCTCCCCTCAGTCTCCTCTTCTCCAGGCTGAACACACCAAGTGCCCTCAGCTGCTCCTCATACGACTTCCCCTCAAGGCCTTCACCATCTTTGTTGCTCTCCTTTGAACACCCTCTAATAGCTTAATACCTTTCTTATATTGTGGTGCCCAGAACTGCACACAATATCCAAGGTGAGGTCACCGCAGTGCAGAGCAGAGCGGGACAATCCCCTCCCTTGACACACTGGCAATGCTTTGCCTGATGCCCCCCAGGACAGGGTTGGGCCTCCTGGCTGCCAGGGCACTGCTGACTCATATTCAATTTGCCGTCGACCAGGACTCCCAGTTCCCTTTCCATGGCACTGCTTTGCAGCCTCTCATTCTCCAGTCTGTACACACAGCCAGTGTTGCCCCATTCCATGTGCAGGACCTGGCACTTTCCTTTGTTGAACTTCATATGGTTGGTGATTGCCCAGTCCTCTATTTGTTGAGGTCTCTCTGCAGGACCTCCTTGCCTTTGAGGGAGTCAACAGCTTCTTCCAGTTTTGTATCATCTGCAAACTTGCTTAGTATCCCTTCCAGTCCTGTGTCCAAATCATTTATGAAGATATTGAAGAGCCCAGGGCTCAAGATGAAGCCCTGTTGAACCCCCCTAGTGACAGGTCACCGGTCTGATGATGTTACTCCACTCGCTGTTACCCTTTGTGCTTGACTCATGAGCCAATTGCTCACCCACCACATGATGTGTTTATGACCTGAGTTGTACTTATAGTATTATTTCCAAAAAAAGAAAGAAAGAATTTGGAATATGTATCAGAAAGCTAATCTCATGCATTTGTCTAGAATGCCAGACATAAACCACTTTTTAAATGAGAAACTAGTTTACTTTAACAAGGTTAACTATGTCCATATCATTACCTGAGATGCTTTAAGTGAAAACATGGGGCAGTAAAAAAGAGGCTGAGAGGCTGATCATATTCTTGCTCAAGAACCAGATAACATTAAGGAGCATCAGTATGATACTCTCTACTGAGAGCAGATATCTATTTATGATGTATACCTCTTAAACAAACTTAAAATTATTGCTCTATTTGGCCATACCAGTCATCTTTGTGACTAGAACAAATACTTATTGATGAAATTATTATTCAACAATGATTCTATTTACCACTTTCTCTTATGTCAGTTGGTTTCATGTCATGCAGTTGGCTATTCCTAATGATAGATTTTGATGAAGAAATTACACTGGAGATCTTCCATTTATTTTCAATAAATTAAAAATAATTAAAAATACTAAAAAGTATGGTTTTCCTATGTACACCCCCAGTTTTCTGTCAGCATTTTGAAAATGTATATATATGTACATGAGCTTTACTCATTTCAAAATGCACTTGAGTAATTGAGAACTTCTTTTGGCCAGCATGAGAGTTCCCATCTGGCATTCAACCAAGAAGGCTTTTTTTCATTGGTATTTTAAGCATGAATAAATAAACTAGCAAATAACTTCCGTTTCCTCAAAGATACTTAGAGAGAAAATGTAGCTAGCAGTACTAAAATTTCCAAGACAGTTTTGTCACAGTATTTGTCATTTTAAGCCCTTTGTATGGATTATTTTATATTATCCCCCCTCCTCCCATTGCTGTTATTAATTTAGAACAGGGAAGAAATTCAAGGAGGGCCGCAAATACCCACAGACATTCTGAGTGTTGAAAGACTTACAGTGTTAGTATATCAGTTTCTTTCAGATAGTTAGGTGACTGGACAACTCTGCTGTTCTCCTGACTTCTTGTCACACTTAAGAGTATAACAGCAAAAGTGCAGTCATCTCTTTGACTTGCTCTTTGAAAGATGAGATACAATTATAGGAGGGCCTGCAAGATTTTGTTACTGTAGGAGCACCTACTGCACTGACTCAGGAGAGGTAGCTGAATTTTTCTAACCTATCCATATAACTGTACTATACCTCACTGGTGGAGCAGAGATACAATTACAGATACTGAGATCTGTATATAAGGTTTAAAGAAGGATATGTCAGTAAAAAAGTCTATTTTAAAAATTAGTCAATTTAAACCAAACCAAAACCTGATAAGTAGACAATATCCCTTTAAGTGGAAGCAGCAGCAGTATTCAAGCACAACTATTTCATTCTAAAAGTAATAAACGTGAGGAATAAGTTGTCAGGTAAGCCCACTGAAGCACACACTATAAATGAATTTAAGAGACAGCTAGAAGTTTTTATAGAACTAGAGGGGAAATTAGAGACAGTGACAAAGCAGTAAGACTAGGCTGAACTAACATATAAAAGACAAGTTTTCTGATTCTTCTCTCCAACATTTCTTTATGTTCCTTACAAAGTGTATCTGATACTTGTTATTTACATTAGAGAAAGACAGAAAAAAAAATGAAGCTGTTTCAAGTACATTATCCCAAAGGTTGCAGAAACTTTACCTTCACTTCACTTATGGACAGGAAAAGTTAAAAAATAAATAGGAATCAAAGTTGAGACCTTGACTTTACTTAATTTGACATGCTGTGGAGCTAACAGTGCATGAAGAAACACTGGTAGTTCATAGGGGAAAAAACACAAAAGATACAGCTGATCTTATCTCTTTTGCATTGCATTGAGTCATATTTTGTGCATTACCTTTTGTTCTGCTGGATTGTAAGAGTCCTAGAACAACACCAATAGCTCTTTTCTTTGGGTCTGATCCAGCTCTCATCAAAGTCAGGATGACTTTTATTGGTTCACCTGTGAGCTGGATAACTCTGAGCATATGGTCCATCCTGGACAGGGCAAAAAAGAAGGTAGTGCAGCTGGTTGAAATCAGTTCAACAGAAATAAGACAGTCTTTTTATTTTTTTTTTTTTTTTTAAACTGATGTTGTCAATATTTTCCATATGTTAACAGCTGGGCACTGTTTTCCTAATTTTTAGTGAAAATATCTAGCAGGAATTATCAAAGTATTCCATTTATAAGAACCAATTATGCAAAAGGTTTAGGAGTTTATGCAGTTTCAATTTGAATATTTTTTTTTCATAAAATTTCTTTTTGACACTAAAAAATCTAAAAATATTTCTGGCCAGTGCTTGTGTTTCCATTGTGAGTGGAGATAAAAAGTTCACCTTTGAAAGTTAAGCTTTCTAAGTTGTCCATGTCTCAAGCAACTCTAAAAAATCCAGCTTTTCTTAAGTGACAGTTTCAGGATTAGAACATAATAATAAATCCATACTCTGGGTTTTGCTGCCGAAATTTGACACCTACGATGATTTTGTGTGTTCAGGATTTATATATCCACACAAGTGACTTCTATTGAAATGACTCACCTGTATATAGATATACAGATGTTAAAACCTGAGCACATAATTTTTAATACTTTTGACGTCTGTGTCAAGCTTGCTACCAATAAAGTACATACATAAAGATCAGAATTAATGCCTATAAGTATTTGATCATATTTATTGTAGCTCATATATTACATACAGCTGTAAATAGTTTTGGCAAAATACACATATATTGCTTTTTGACGTGGAATTAAAATTATATCTGTTGGACTGTTTTTGTTGAACACTGAAGTTAAGCATTCCACTAAATATGCAAAACAAATGAATTGATTTAATGGAATCTAATGATTCTAATGATTTAATCATGATTTAATAGAATTTATGTTTAATAAGCAACAAGATTATACCTTAGCTTATGAAGAGCAAGAAAACTAAAAAGGAAGAAAAATGTGCGCTCTAAATTTGAGGTTTTATCACTCAGATTCAATAGATTCGCTTTCAGGTCTATGGTCCAAAGCACAACATGTAAGAGCTGTAATAGTCATTTATAGCGGGGTATTGCACATCTCTAATCCTCATGATACTACTTGATAGCTGTCTAAGAGTATTTTGATGATGCAGTGTGATGCTCAAATTTAGGATGGCTTGAGATAGTGGCAGAAGGGTCTAAAATGTCAAGTGGGGATTGGCATAATTATGGGCCCTCCAAGCACTTCTGCAGATAATAAATCCACAGTGACAAGAAATGTGGAGATTGGCCTTTGGAGACTGCAATCCAGTCACTGTAGTAAGAGTCTTCATCTTACTAAAGGATCTGACACAAACCAGGAATTTCTGGCTGCTGCTTTAACAAAAAATAATGCTGCAAAAATTTAGGTACTAATTACTTTGTAGTTATAGCAGAATTATACAAAAATTATTGGCAAATTGGTATAAATTTCTTGTTTAGTTTACCTTCAGAATATATTATCTGGTTTTAGATTTTGTTTTTTGAGCATTCTGAGTCTAGCTGATGATGACCATTTAATTTTGTGAGATCATAAATATTTCACATTTCACCCAAAAAAGTGGCTATAGAATTATGTTTTCTCACTCAAAATCCTATTCTTTATAATTTCATTTTTTCAATGTACATAAATATCCATTTTTGTATGGATAACACACCTATTCAACAGCATGCATATTTTAATCTGATTTTCAGTGGCCTGATTTTCTAGGCCTCAATATCCATCAAGTAAAATTATATTAGAACATTTTCTAAATATTATCTAAAATCTTCTTCAAATATGTGGAGATTCTTTTCTTGAGTTCTTTGGGGCTTTTTGTTGGTTTTGTTTGTTGGTTTTTGCTTTTTTTTTTTTCCATTTCTATGGGCTCACCATTATGTTTATGGACAGGTTTCCCAAATATAAACACATGTTATTTTGAAATCAAGCTTTCTCTTTTTACCAGGTAAGATGCAATGTCCCTGTCTTTAAACCTGATAGGTTTAAAGTCCAATAATAATTTCAATATGTGTTTCCCTCTAATGAATCATTCAGACTTCAGCAATTTAACTGTACAATTAATTTATGCTTGCATATTTATTTTTTTAAAACCCTGGAATCAGTGCAAGTCTCACCTTATATTTTTTTTAAACTAGAACTACAAATTATAAGCAAAATTAAAATTGCACGGTTACCTAGAGAATGATTAATATCTTTTTAGATATACAGGTAGATTCTTTTTTGTACACTCTAATTTCAAAATATGTTACAACTTCCATGTTTTGATTGCTTGCTATTCACTTTCACTGCATTTAGAATAGAACAGAGTGAAACAAAGGTAATAGAAATTCTGAATACATGAACATACACTGCTGACACTGAATTAACTTGACATAAAAGTCTTTAAACTTTAGATACCCACTGTGGACATAAATTATTGTAACTTTCAATTAGGAGCTATGTATTATTAACATCATCTAAGTATTTTACCTAAGACTTGATTTTATAATAAGTGAAATAAACGTAAGTCAAGCAAACAATAACAGGTCGTTAAAGTAAGAAAAAATATTTGCTCATATTTAAACTCATATATCTAAATGACTATTTGCACTCTAAAAAAAAAAAAAAAAAGATGCAATATAGGTTAGTCATAAATTAGAGAAAGAAGAAAACTTTTATGAAGAAATTACATGGGCCCTCTCCTGGAAATGGATATGTTTCATGGTACTGTCAAATATAATTTTTGTAACAGGCATAAGGTCTGTGACACATACTTATATAATTCTTTCCTAGCAAATAAAATTGCCAGTTTGCACAGCTGTTACTTAAAGCAATATGACCAATAGCTGGTCCTACAATACCTGTTTAGGGAGCGGTTCCATATTTAATTCCTGGAAAAGTCCATACAGCAAAGCAATAATTAAGGGGGGAAAGTTAGAATTTCCTAAAATCTCCCATCTTTTACTCAATTCATTTTAATAATACAATTCCACATAGATTTTTATGTAGGTGGAAAAAAATAAGAGTTTCAGAGCACTGTTGTTCTTCATCTTTAGCACAGCTGCATTTGAATTTTCATTTCATATGCAGGAGAGAAAAAAAAAAAAAGGTTTCCAGAATAACTGAGCACATTCATCTGGAGGAAAGCAATTAAGCAGTGACATCATCAAAGGGATCCACAATCAGGGTGATACTTCCATGATCAGGTTGATATTTATTTCATGTACCTGTGGCCACCTAACAGATAAATGTCAGGCCACAGTCCTCTCTCTCATTTTCTCCCCAGTCTGATGAGAAACAGATGCCTGCAGTGATGATTCACTGTATCTGCACCAGAGTCTGAGACACCAAGAATAAACCTCTCCTGCAGGTGCTTTTCTGTAGCAATTTGACAGACAGAGACCCTGAAGACTTATGTCTAGGTTCTAGAGCACAGTCCTGTGCTCTAACTAGTCCTGTAATACCAAAGATCTAAATCACATCAGATGTCTAATTTAACCAAAGTAAATCAGATTAGGTGAATTTCACCCTAAATTATCAGTTTTCATAAAAACTCTCTTTTTCTCTCTTGTTTTTCTTCAAAAAGGAAGCCTGACATTCCTCAATCCTGATAACTTTTTTTTTTAAATAAGAAAAAAATAATAATATTAACACAGAGAGAAGGTGCTCGTGTTTATTCTACCAAAATTTTAGAAGGAAAATTCAAAGTATCTATCTGTATGATAGATATCTATATCTATATATATACCTATATCTAGATCTATACTTTGTGGTTCTTAGCACAGGGAGATTCTCAACACTTGCTTCAAATTACTTAAAACTATACAGGAGACAAGGGTTTGAAATGTGACAAAGCAGCTTAGTGTTATCACACAGAGGTATAACAATTCTCTCCATAAAATACAATTACAAGTGAGTCTTGTTACTTATATATGTCCTCCTTTCTGCTTTGTGCCTGTTCACAGCAGTCTTAAAGCATATGTCAAGCCAGTAATGTAATGAAGCAATAACAGCTTCACACATACTGACAGCCACCAGGAAGTTATATAAGGTAGTGAAAACAGGACTTTATTCACTCACCAAAACTGCTTCCAAAGAATGTTAATTACTATCACACTATTTCTATTTTGCCTAAGGGATAAAAGTGATGAGACATTACTCTGTAGCAATATAATCTTAGAGGTCAGTTAAAAAAAGCTTTTTTACATGGACAACATTGTGTAAGTTTTTTGGTTTTTTTCGTGCTCACAGATTCTTAGAATTTTGTACCTTGTATAACTTTAAATGTGCTTTGCAGTTATGCTCAGTCTGCGAATGCAATATTTAGAGCACCAGTTTGGATATCTTTATTTTTTATTTCATCTTCCATTAAAGATCCTGTACACAAATTCTTCATTATGAAGACTCTGGTGTCAAATAGAAGTCAAGTAAATTTGCTTTGCAGTGGTTTACCACTTTTATACTCCATTTCCTGAAATACCTCCATATCTTTTAAAAACTACTTTGCATAATTTGGACCATCTTTTGTGCACATAGTTGCGCAATTACCCAGTTACATTCAGATGCATGTACCCAAATAAAGCCAGTGTGGTCTTAGGAATCTCAGATCATGTGAGAGCACATCTTGTTGGGAGAGAAGCCTGTAGGAAAGATTATGAGACATTTGAAGCTGCATTATTATTCTTGGCTGATTGAAGTATTCATCACAAGACATGTATTTGCTGACTGTAGCCATTTATTCTGTCTCTCTGAACAGATGGAAATTTGTATACGTTTGTTTCTCAGGACTGCTCCACTAGTAAATGCAAGTATATTTGAGCTCTGGGATTTTTTATGAACTTTAGCAGAATATTCAGTCACTAGTATAATATTTGCAATTCACTATTTGAGATTTGATTGCTCTCTAGACCAATGTAATTCTTGCACTCTTAAATTTTCAGACTAGTGGGACTGTAATGTTTAAGCTTAACTCCTGCTCACAACAGGGACATTTTTTTACCCAGGACAGCATTAGAGCTGAGCACAGAATGAGGAGAATGCATATGAGGTTTTGTGAAATCCTAGCTTCTTTTTCTCTAATGTATTTTAGTTTATCTCTTTTAAAACGATATTATAATAGTCCTTTTTTATAGCATGTTGTTGAATGACGGAGAGTCTGTAATACCAGCTTTCTGGGTTCTTGATAAGGTTGGCAACAAAAGCCAAACAGATCTGTCCATCCCTAGCTTCCACTGCATATGTTACTCTAGGGGGTTCATTTATCTGCATGCTGAGTGAGTGAAGTGACCCAAACTATTTATGACCTGTTTAGCTGAGACACTTGACTTGAGAAAGAGAATGCCTGAATCAAACTTGGACATCAGGCAAGTGCAAATAAAACTAAGTCTGGGAGGCTATGTTGAGAGATTCACCCTTCTCTATGCCTATGCAGATAAATTTGCCCTCATGTAATAATTTTGTGGGGTTTTTTCCTTTCTCTTTGGTTATTTTTTTTTTTTTTAATTGTCATTTTTAGCAGTATTATCTGTGGCAACAACTATATGACTTTTTCAAAAAATGCCATGTATTTTTAACATCTTCTACAACTGATATTTATTGGCAAATTTTCACTGCTCTCAACACTAGTATTCCTTTTTTAATGAAGACTCTGGCAGCTTTATCCATGTTGAATATTTTCATTAATTTCAGAAGTTTTGTTTCTCCAATGAATTAATTCTCAGATTTAATATTGGAACCATGAATTTTTGATATAGCAATTAAAATGCAAAATATGCTACAAAACAATCATGAAAGAAAGCAAAAGAGAAAAATACAGAGATTGTAGGCTTTGGAGAACATATTATCAACTTAATTTCTAAGTCTAAAGACATATTGTCATTATCACAACAGCATCTAAGAGAACAAAGCAATGTCATGATTATATTTTGGTAAGTGCTACACAAATATGAGGAAGAAGACTCTAGAAAAACTGGTGGGCTGAGACACCTGAATAATTAAAAAAAAAAGTGTATTTTCTTAACTGATTCTAAAGTTTTTCATAAAGTATGAGATGATGTTAGCTGCCTCTGGACAAAAACTACCTAATGAAAACTAGTACCAATGATGCTAATTTGTTGGAACACATTGTATCTTTATTAGTCTAATGCCTTGACTATAAGCCATCCTTCCAGCCTAGCTTCCACAGTAAAATTCCTATTATAATTAATAAAGTTATAAATTACAGCTCATTTCTTCTGAGTTAAGTACTAGATCAAAATGGCCACCTGTAAAATATATGTAAGGTTGCTGTATCCCCATTTGTACAGTTGTCATTTTTGAGGGAATACAGATATTTTTTCAAACATTTTTAGCCATTCATCGAATTTTCTCACAATTTTTTTATCCTAGAAATGAAAACTGATGTCCTTGAAAGTTTTCTTGGAAGCTTTAAACTCCTTACTATAGTCAAAAAACAACAGGTGTTGTTTCAGTGTACCTCTCTTTCTGAAACAAAAATTGGAGACTGTGCAAGAAATTATCAGCAAAACTGCCATTTTGATGTATTCGGTGAAAAATTTTACTACTTCATAACTCTATTTATCTTTGAGGTTCTGTCAAAAATGTTTAGTTAACTACTAGCATTCTAGGCTAAAGAGCTTCTTTCTTGTCATTCCGAGCATCTGCTGGATCTCACATAGGCACACAAAAAAAGGAATAAACTACAGAATATTTTTTCTTGTAGATCTTCAATAATTGAACATTATAACTTCTGTTTCTCTGCTTTCAAGAGGCAACAAGTACTTTAATGACAACTACTAGTTTGTGTGCTTCATTAATTCTGAAATGTTATGCAAAATTTTCCTTATTTGAAAGCAATTGGCCTTGTACAAAGTAATAAAACTCATTAAAAAAATTCTAACTTTTGATTTTAACGGTTGTAGCTCTGTCCTGTTTTGAACTCCTGATTAATTTTTAGAATTTATTAGAATGAATAACAATTCTCTTTTTAAAATTGTATCTGAAATTGTATCTGATACAGATTTTGTAATGTTAAAAAAAAAAAAAAGGAAAAAACCAAACTCCAGTGGTAAGTAATGTAGACATTATAAAGCCAAACTCACACAAAAACCCCACAGGAACATAAATACTAGACAAAGTAAAAACACAAAGAATTAGGGGATAAAAGTATTTCTTGAACACATTGACCACAGGATTTAATTAATGAGTATAGGCATGGCAAGTTGTTTTGCTCCAAAACCACATTTTTTTAAAACACATTAAGATTTTTTTAAATCTAAATGACTAAGGCAATGTCATTTTCCCAGTTTTTAAGAGAAGTTTTTATTTCATTGGTTGCCAAAAGACTATATTCCATATTGCTGGTAAAAAAAAATTAATAGTATAATTAAACCCAACATGTTTATTTATAGTAAAGGCTCTGGAACAATACAGGATTGGCAAAACTTCATTGTTTCATCATTAATAATCTTGGAAGTGCCTTGGCTTCTTTCTTTTCATTTCTCTTTTCTGTAGAAGGCCTGTCTAAGATATGTTAGTATACTTTATGGCCCATTTAGTACCTGATCTGGCTGCTAAGATTGCCACAGACATGAACACTGTAATGTGGACAACTTCACAGCAGGAACTGGAATTCCAGATAAATTCATGTCTGCTAATGAAGAGGTCAATGGATAGTGGTAATGTTCTGCAAAAAGTCTCTATAGACCATTAGCAGTTCCTGAAAGCAGCCATCCTAAAAGGTAGAGCTTCTGAAAAGAGATGAAGATTTTTAAATCTTTAAACAGAAAAGAGGAATAGGTATGATCTTACACGCAGATATGTAATTTTTATTCTTCACTTAGTCTCCTAATCAACAAGATTTATTAGTCTGGCAATTATTTTTATTATTTATTATATTATTATATTTATATAATTCTAAACCTATTAATATTATTTGATAAGCAAAGAGCATTCACTGAAGTTGGAAATATACTGCAGAAAACAATACTCAAAGAATATAATGCAAACTTTCTGAATAAAGTTAGACATAAGCAAACAAGGCTGCCATGTTTATTCAGATCATGCAATAACATATAACACTACTTTGGTATGTTAGGACTTTGTTAAAACACTGAAGATGTCCATTTGCTTTGTTTTCCTATACAATCTATCTCCTTCCTGATGTGATACCTTGGCTTTTCATAATTCCAAGTGGGAAAAGAAGGATACAAGAGTATCAAGATACAGGGAGACAGTAGGAACTGAGTATAAAGTGAATGCTCTGTAAGATAAGACAAAACTAGGGAAAACTTACATGAAATGTGTCCTCCACATTAGCGTAAAGAAGGTTGACATTATAAAATTTCTTTACTTCAAGAAGTTTCGAATGTTACTTTGCCATTACTTCTTCAGCAGATGGTCTCCTTTTTCTTCAGCAAATGAAGAATGTATGAGCTAGAGAAATTCCATTTTTTGCCTTATTCATTGTAAGTATTCAGACTATCGTTATCTAATCTCTATTATTATTACTGTTTTGTTTCTGTGACAAAAGATATGCTGTATCTGGCTCAAAAAAAAAGTAGTTTTAACCATAGAGACTTATAGACTGAATTAAAAATAGTACATAAGGTTCATTTAATTAAAAACTATACAAGACAAAGTATGAAAATATATGGAAGGCTAATAAGGACAAAATAATAATTCAAATGTTTCTTGTTCAAATTAATGATTTTGTATAATGAAAATGGATGTTATCTCTTTACTCACATGTTATTCCTGTAGCACAGAGCAGAGACTGTGTATGGGGAGTGTCTTGGAACAGACAATATGACTTCAAAGTGGCCTTTGAGTGGATTCTTTGTTTCACAGAAGAAAACTATGCCAGGATGCACTAAAGCAGTTTCAATTTTTTTTTTTATCTTATTTTATGAATTTGGATCAAAGTCCAGAGGTTAATAGCCATTCTGTAATCATTTGCCTTGAAGACACAGTTGCATTTTCCTCTGTTTTGAAGGATCAGTCTTCACTTGCCAGCAACAGAGAGAAAAGGACAAACTGGGATAAACCTCTGAGTTAAGTACACGTAAGCTGATAGATTGGTCTTTTTGTTTACTGGCTGTGAATGAAGGAATCTGTTGCTATCATCTGTGCAGCAGCACACAAAGCATGAACTCTCAAGGAATCAATGTTTGGCCTTTTTACAATTATTAAATTACTTTACCATTTCCATATGGCTTTCCTCTGGGGCATATATTTTGTCCTTAGTAGCTAAGCATGTTTGTTCTATATATTGGAAATGAGACTGTTGTTACATTTTTATGACACTTTTATCTAGTCATGTTGTTAATACTAACAGCATTTTAAAACGTATAAAGAGTATCTGTGCATCTTTCTCTAATAAAGCCTGGGAGAAAATGCATTTCTAAATTGATAATGTTTCTATGTCTAATTTAAATACATTTGATTCTAATTCACCCTTGGGAGTGCAGATAGTGGATATGTGGTGGATAAGTAACATTAACACTGTGTATGTTGCCATAATGATTTCTGTGAAAGAAAGAGCTTTAAAAGAAAACGGTCTCCTTGTATTTAGTTATTTAGTTAGCCTGAGAGACTGCATGCTTTTCAGCAGCCACTCTCAAAGGCTCACAAACATTGCATCTGGAAGACTGCATCACAGACATAATCTGCAGGCCATCACTGTAAACATTATCCCATGCATTAATGCCACCCCCCTAAGCAGGCAAACTGAAATATTACCTAAAAGATTATAACCACTCAAAGCAGTTAAATTTTTAGCAGGTTTATAAAAGCACTACAACATCAAGGCCCACACACGGTATTGGGAGCTTTGCTTTTCCAGAAACTCAAAAAATGAAAAAAAAAAAAAAAGTCATGAAAGTTCAGTTACAAGAAAAAATTGTATTTAGAAATTATTGGTCTGTTCATAAAAAAAAAGTCAGGTCGTTATCATCTTGCCTGAATGCTTACTCAGTTTTAGATACTTCTAATTAATACACCTTCTATATTGATTAGAGAACAACATAATTCCTTTTTTAAAAAAAAAAAAATATTTATTAAATTAGATAATTAGGGTAACTGAAAGCATTTTTTTGCTGTAGTTAAAAAATAAAATTCTCATTTATCTGAGAAACAAATACTAACTTGTTACATAACATCTTTATTTGTTCTTCTACATTCTATGTGGCAGCTGCTTTCAAGGAACTCAGTTTGTTTTCCTGTTTTCATATTCATTGCTCATTCTTCTCTTCCCCTGATGGCTACAATAAACATCTTTCAGTTACTTCAGCTGTCAAAAATGCTTCATATCAATGAGAAGCTCTGCTTTAATATCAATTTCTAATTCATTTGGACTTCATGCTGAGGATTTTCTGTAGCTCCAGTCCCATTCCTAGCACACAGAGAAAAAATTATTATCTCCTGTATTAAATTTATTTTGTTACATCAAGTGGGGACGTTTTTAGTAACGGATCCTAAATTGTTGTTGTATGTAGCTATGGAAATCTGTAAGCTTACATGAGAGAATTTTAGTTTCATAATAAGTGAAAATCTGTAAGGAAACTACTGTTCATTAAAATCAACTGGAATTTATGCAGTTTCACCAGTTCACATTTTATTTACTACAATGCTAGTCATACTTCATCCTCAAAATTTGTTTCCTAAAGGCCAGATGCTGTCCTTCCTTCCTCATATACTGTATTCATCCCTGTTAAAATAGCAATAAATTTGAAACAGCCAAGTCACAATCCTTTAACTGACTTTGCCATTTTTTGTCTGTTTCTTCTTTTGAGTTCTAGATGCTGTTAATGGCAGTGGAGCTCTGTATGTGCACCAGTAATTCCCTGTGGAGATGAGCTTGCCATCTCCATTTTTTAAGTGCCTCTGTATAGTGGGTTTGCTAAGAGGGTTACACATGGTGAAGCACTGAAGCTGCCTTTTTAAGTAAAATGCACCCTAATTTAATTAAGTATCAGTGGTGTCATGTTATTGCTTTGCTTTTTGATCTTTAAGCTGCAAATTACATTTCCATCCCATCAGCTTATTTGCTTTTGGAAACACAGTTAGTTCACCAACTGCATTATATAAATAATATGAACATTCTTTACAAAGAATTCCATAATTTATCATTGTTTTACACTTCATTAAACAGAAAAATGAAACAAATTATATTTGAGACAGAATTTGGTTTTAATGCTGAGAATTTTATAGTCATTTAAAATGTTCTCATACACATCTGCCAAAGATGCTAAGTAGCTAATTATGATTTTCCTCCTACAATACACAATAATGTGGTCATAAAGTGTCTTCAGAAGTATCTGTAAGAAGCAGTCCACAGCAAACAAAAAGATGAAAGTTCTGAACTCACCAGATTATACTTCTTCTCTTCTTCCTTAATGGCAAAGGAGACATGTAAGGTTGTGATGTTGGTTTTGATTTTTCTTTGTTGTTTTATCTTTTGTCAAAGTCATAAGGCTTGCACCTAAAATTTTCAATCCTTTCCTGGCACCTGTCTGAATACTTAAATGCTTGCAGGTTTTGTGTCACAAAGGTTGTAAGTGATAGCTATTTCTTCCTCTTTTTTACCCTATGTAGATAATATTCATATATAATTAAAAGTCTCTGGAGAAATTTTGCATCTTATTTCTTTTTCCAGACAAGTAACTTCTGAGTTTAAGTATGTTAGTAGCCAGTTCTAGCTAAGTAACTTTCACAGTAGATAAGAAACCTATATGTTAAACTGTACTTCATTTACTAAATACAGTTGAGTATTAATTCTGCGACAACAGCTAAAATAAAATAAAATAAAAGCAAGGAAGGATATAATTCAAGAAGCTCAATAGTAACTAGTCCTTGGGAGAAAATTATACCTTTCCAATCAGCAAGGACAGGCATAAAACTAGCAGTTTACTTTTGGACCATTAATCTTATGATTATATTTATACACACATACAAGTTTTACCATGTGTTTCCAGTAACAATTGGACTGGACTTTGCCAAGAAAATTAATAACATATTTTCAAAATGACATTTTAGAAGATGTTATTGTTTTCCTGATATTATTATTAAAAGCTCTTTTACTCATATAGACTTTTTTGTGTATGACATCTGGACACAATTTACTGGTTCATGGCGTCTGTAAAATATTCATGCACCACTATGAACATCTTGGTCCATCTCTTCAACACCCTCCCTGTAAGCATCAGGGACTCCTGTCAAGTCCTCCCAGAGGTGTCTCTTCTCCAAGCTTTCCTCATAAGGCAAGTGCTACAGACCCAGTCCATTCTGGTGGCCCTTCAACAGAATTCCTTCTGTTTATTGATATTTTTCTGTTATTATGCTGCCCAAATACAAATGGCATTCAATAGAGCAGATTGAGAACAAGGCTCTTCAGTCATCTGAAGGCAAAGTCATGGTAAATATGTTCATTTTCTGAGCAAACTCTTTATTGGGAACCTTGAACAGATTTTTTGCACGTGTACTATCATTGGACTGTAGCAACTTCAACAAAGCTCAAATTCTCAATTAGAATTTTAAAATACCAAGTGTTAAAAATGCATTTCCTCACCAGCCCAACCTGGTCCCTTCCCCCTCCCTGAAAAAACCCCAACCAAATAACCAAAAAGAAGAAAACACATTCTCTAAGAAAAGAGAAATTTTAAGTGATTTTATAGATGTTATTTTTACTTCACCTTATGTAGCTTTTTTGCTGAAGACAGCGTGGTAGGATTTTCAAAGTCTGATGTCTCTCACTGGCTGATTTTGAAGATAGCCTGCATCCATTTTCAATCTTGCCAGAGAGAAAATTCAAGTGCTAAAGGTGTCTGGCATATAGAATTCCCTTAGGAATTAAAAAACTGTGATTCAATAATCAAATGAAGAAAAATAAAGAGAAATCTATTTGGTGACATCTTTCATTGCCATCTTATACATACTTGTGTGTCATTACACAATTCTCCTCCAGGTGTTTTCAATTCCGGCAGATTTTCACTGTTTCACACACACATACTCAGTGGACAAACAACATCAGAATAATAGAGTTCATGATCTATCCCCACCATGACATATGTTGGTACAAAAGGACTGAAAATTAAAAGATAATTCCTCTGGGA
Organism: Anabacerthia variegaticeps; assembly: GCA_035583185.1. Classification (NCBI taxonomy): domain Eukaryota; kingdom Metazoa; phylum Chordata; class Aves; order Passeriformes; family Furnariidae; genus Anabacerthia; species Anabacerthia variegaticeps. The sequence continues at coordinate 87,337,140 of JAWWEW010000112.1, forward strand.
TAGGCTTTGGAGACTGTTATATTACAGTGATGCTCTGCTAACATTGCCATAGTGAGAATGACAATGACCAAACAGTAAAAGAAATATGTCAAAGACACGTGGGAACATATATATAATGCTGCCAATAGTCTGACTTTTACACCCTGGGATATGCAGAATACACAGAAATATTAGAAATATAACTGCAAGCCGTTGCCCAGGTTGCCTAAGTTAAATCAGTGTTGGAATTTAGGAGAAAGGTGGCTTAAAGACATCTGTGAGACCAGTATTTACTGCCCCTGTTCCAGTTATACAACTTCTCACTACTAGAAAGATATGTCAAGATACAATTTCAACCTTTACACATGGACCACAAATTCCCTGAAACTATAATATTCAGCATATTCTTTATTCAACATAACTGAAGGAGGACTGGAAGCATATTGTGCCACTCAGAGTCAGGTGACCTACAAAGTAAAGAAGAGCTTAATTTGTGCTACAGAAGCTTAAAGCTTATCACTATGATGAAAAAAAAGCTAAAAATAGCAGAAAATATTTTAGGGACCTGGGTTAAGCCTTTAAAGATAGCTTCATTGAATATAAAATACCACTAAACAAACTGTGTCACTTGCTTTTCTATAAGTAGCGAATGACCCCATTAGATATCCTTATCAGGTTTTCTGCCTTTTGTATTATTTTCTTTTTCATTAAGGTAAAAGGTATGTGGTCACTGTAGTGGCTTTATTTTTAATATCCTTCATTTGTTGTTTATGGATGGACTTGACTATGCATTTGAATTATGGTTTGTGTCAGCAATAGGTATGAGTGTAAAATATAAAATTGTGCAAGCTCTGCAGTTGCTGTACTGGATCTTAAAGAAACTCAACCTCCAAGAATGCAAACTCTGCACACATAAAAAAGAAAATGATGGTGTATCTTCTTGAAATATTTTTCACAGTATCAGGCCAGTACAGGGGAAAAAAATGTAAAGGAGTACAAGGAATGGAAGTAAATAATTTTACTCTATTTTTTATCTTAAGTAATACTAAACTTGCCATGCAGAGCTTGGTCTAACAAATTATTATGCATGATAGAATCTCAAGTTACTAAAGATGCTAATTGAAATAAAATTACAAAGATGTGTCAATATTTTGTTGGCTCAGAGTCTGGAAAAGGACATTTATGTTTGGAGTCAATGACTTTAAAGATTTCAAGCTAAATAATTCTATTATTCTCTGAATCCTGGGACAAAATGCTAACATTAGGAAAAATGCCTTTTTGAGTGAGGAGAGTAGAGAAGTTTGGGGGAGAATGAGAATTTGGGAGAGGATGAGAACTTCTTTAGGATATGCACAGAAGGGATTGTGGGAAAATACTTGGGAGAGTGAAAAACAGCATGAAAGAGAGGATCTTGTATCACAAAATCTTCCTGCTTGAACATTTACCAAGAAAAAGAAATATCAAAGTAGAAGCAAAATGGAGAAAAACTCCTATGATCGCAGGGAAGCCATTACTTTACATTTATAGTTCAAATCTTTCTTTGGAAATCAAACAGAAATAAAACTAATAGAGTAAGAAAGTATTCTGTTTCATGTAAAGTTAGGGGATTTCGGGGATTTCCTACAGTGGATACAATCCACAGACATATAGTGCAGCAATTCTATATAGTAAGAGGGAATGCATGGATTTCGTTATAATGACTTTGGGAAAAAAATGCAAAAACTTATAATTGCTTAAACTTAGAAAAGGTTTCTATTCTGGAAGCAGCCTGTATTTTGTACTCTGTTTCCTTTAGTTTTATGAATGCAGTGTTTGGTGTAAAAAGCTATCATCAGCTTTTTATATGTCCAAACAGAAAGTGATTTATCTGTATTGCAAAATATATGGCAATAATATCTCAATTCACAGTATACTTCAGTGACAACAACTTGCCACTTTGTAGAAAAAGAAGCCAACGAATAAAAAAATCAGTAGCAGTAAAATGGATACACATATTTTATATACAATACCCCTGTTTCTGACATGAATATGACAGGAAAAAGGCTGACATTTTTAAATATTGTAAAATGCTATGGTTTTGTTGAAAAAAAAAAAGTGTTACTGATTCACACAGTTATGGATCTGTTCAGCAACTTCTAGCCAATTTTCGACAATAAATATCATACAATCATAGAATCGTGGAATGTTAAGGGTAGGAAGGGACCTTAAAGATTATCTAGTCCCAACTTCTCCATCCATGGGCAGTGACATCTCCCAGTAAACCAGATTGCTAAGAACTTACTCAACCTGGCTTTGAACGCAGCCAGGGCTGGAGCATCCACAATCTCCCTGGGCAACCTGTTGAAGTGTCTCAGTACCCTCACAGTAAAAAATTTCTTCCTAATATCTAACGTAAATTTCCCTCTTTCTATTTGTACCCATTAGTAATTTTATTTTTTTTACTAGCTGTCTTTGGGTATATGGACTATAAACACTGTATTGTGTCTGGCTGAGATGGAGTTCATTTCCCATAGCAACTCTCATAGTGCTGTGCTTTGCATTGGTAGCTAGAAGGGTGTTGATAACACACCAGAGTTTTGGCTACTGCTGAGCACATCAACAGCACTGTAACATTCCTTCCTAAAAACAAGGACAAGATTCTGGGAGGGGACACAAGATTCTGGACAGGCCAGCTGAACCAAACTAACCGAAGGGATATTCCATACCATATGATGTCAGGTCAGATATAAAAGCCAAGGAAAGGAGCAGGAAGGGGGTATTGATTTTTTCCAATGGCTGCCTGCTAAGAAACCATTACACATTGCTGAAGCCCTGTTTCCTGGGAAGTGGCCAGATATCGCCACTGATAGGAAGTAGAGAATAAACCTTGCTATCCTCTTTGCTTTTGTGTGCACAAGCTTTTGCTTTGCTTTAGGAAACTGCTTTATCCCAACCCACAAGCAATTTTTCCCCTTATTCTCTCTCCCCTTTCTGGCTAGGCAGGGGAGTGATACTGAAGCTGGGTGGGCACCTAGCATCCAGCCAAAGTCAACCCATTACAAATGCAATTTGTTTAGTCATCCTTCTCATATGACAAATAGTGGACACGATCAATGAATGCAATCAACATTGTTGTAGCAAGCTTTTGGGAAAGACTTCTGCCACAGTACATGTGAAACAGAGACAGAAGATTATCCAGACCATACATCATGGAAAAAGAAGCCCCTGGATACAGGACCGGCACTGTGACAACTTCCAAAGGACCAGAGACTTTATAATTCAACACTATCTGTGTCTTTTACAGATTTTCCCCTGTTTAGATTGTAATCCCTAGAAACCCCTGCTCACATGTGAAAAGAGTGTTCTTTTTTTCCCTGGTATCCAGCCCCACCCCTGCTGGGGAACCAGCTAATAATTTTAGATCCTGGAAGAACTTAAATGTAGAAAAAACAGTTGCAACAGAGCCTATTC
>JAWWEW010000112.1:87340668-87373112 GCA_035583185.1 Anabacerthia variegaticeps
CGACTCCGCCCAGGTTCCGGACCCTTCCATCCCCACCTGATAAAAGTCTGATGCACCCCCCAATAAACGGTTCACTATTGTTCTCACCCTCACCCCGCGTGAACCCGATCCTTTTTTCCCGGCTGAACGGGGCACATCCCCTTCCCAACCTCATTGGATGTATCACCTGTCATTCCCTATTCCTGGGTTCCCACTGGGTTTTGGTCCTCCTGCTCCCTTATTGGCCACTGTGGCTCCCAAACCACACCACTCCCCCTGAACCCTTACCCAATCACATCCTACCTCCCAAACCCTGCCCAAAGGGCTTAAATACCCTGGGCACAGGTAATTAAAGGCTTTTCTATGACCACTCAATCTCGGATTGCTAGATCTCTTCACTCCTGACCATGTGGGGATTTTGCGATCCCCTCTAGACCCCGGGAGGCTGGGGAAGTAGAGGAGCCGATCCCCACCGCAGCTGTTAGCAAGCTAAATATTTAATAATTAATAGCTTAAATACAACCAGAACTGAAGTCAACTGGTTTAGTGCAACTTAGATACTGTTACAGAAAAAAAGGTTTAAATGTTTTAGCATTTAGTACTATAATTTCAGTACACACCATCAGATATGTGCATGCTGACGGGACCCCAGCACAGTTACTTTATTTCCTTAGTGCTCTATCAACCTTTAACATTCTCTAAGGAAGATTCCTGAGTTCTTTCTACTCATCTCCTTCACAAGGAGCTCTCCTGCTTTAGATGTGCTGGTGCAATTGCAGGGTTACTTCTAATGGAGAGAAAGCAAGTGATGGGAGGGGCACACTACTCTGATTAAAAGGATGCATCAAAGCAGACTAATAGCATTACATGGAACAGTAAACTGGGGTTGAGAGGTCTTGGGCAGCCTCATATTTCCTGCATCTGGTGAATAAAATGGAAGTTCAGAGAAACAGTTGACAGATAGTCTGGAAGAACTTTGCTAGGAAAACCAACACTGGAAATGGGACAAAAATTCCCTTTTGGACTTTTTTCCCCAATAAAAGGCAATCATCAGGAATTCTTGTAGTCAGACAGTTCTTGACCAATGTAGGAGATGACTGGCAAAATTATTTCTTTGATTAGTCAGTAAAAGTAAGAGGGAGAAGGAAATAGTAATATACAGTAAAACGTGGCCAGAAGCAGCCAAGTAAAATAAAATAAAATAAAATAAAAATAAATAAATAATAATTAAAAAAAGACAATTATAGCCCATTGTAAATCAGGAATGTGTCTATATGAAGCTATTTTCTCCTCCATGACTTCATTGAACATGACAAAAAGTAGTTTTATCTGTAGTTTGGATACCCTTTCCTTTAACTAGTGGATTTTAAGACCACTGAAAAGCAAAAGGTTTTTGATTACATGTCTGTGTATAAATCTGCAAGGCAGACATTTCAGTCTAAAATAAAGATAACTTAGGACAAGTAACATTGATGAGAAAAGTATGCTATTAAAAAGTTAAGTCACAAAAGGAAGATAAGAACTATATTAAATGGATTTCTCGAAACCACAATCAATAAAATAATGAGACACTGAGCTTTGGATACTGATAGTTTCAGAGTGTTGAATTCCTACTCTGAATGCAAGCACAACATAGACTCTATTTCATCTTTTGTAACCTCAGGTGTTCTAATGTTGCTCTCTTCTACAAAAAAAAAAAAAAAAATCAAGTTCTTGTTGCAAGATTTTTTTTTTTTTTCAAACTAGTTGATTGCATTTGAAAACGAGCAATCCAACAAGTAGCAGACTATTTGTTTATAATTATTTATGGTGATTTGAGGATAACCTGTGACAGCAGCATTACACCATTGTATTTCCACTTATCCACTCCTCTTAGTATCTGTGAATGTCAGTTGACAGAACCTTAAACAGATCTTTGCAGTCTGAAACTAAAATCTTGATTCAACACTTTTAAAAACTTTGGTTTTGTAAATCAAATCAACAGTATCTAGTTTTTAGTCTTCTATATACTAACAGAAATTTAGCCTATGTTCTCTTCCTCATTTACTACTACTGCTACTAAATATAACAGCACAAAGAAGTGAGGCAGAAAAGTTAATGATGAGATAAATTTCCTACAAAAACCCTTACATCCTTGGCACCACACCGTGAATAAGCTTTGGTAACAATGTAAGGTCATATTCAGAAATAGTGGATGGGGATTTTTGGCATATGTAATCTATGAATTCAGATTGCTTTTTCAGAATTGACCTTTCCATTTCTGCAATTCTCTTTCAGCCCATAATAATCTATGATCCACAAAATTAAAAAATTATCTGCATTTTCATTATAATGCTTTAACTTATTAGTTTAGTAAATAAGGATTGAATTTCATATTTTAGAATATGAAAGAAGATATATAGACCTCTCTGATTAATATGATTTTAATGTGTGCTAGATGAAGTACAGAATATCCTATGAGAGCCTCATTAATCTTAATAGATTGCTGATTATACAGATGACAATCATTAGACAGACCTATCTGACCCATTTCATTGTCTGCCATTGACAAATTTCATTAATGTCTGTGGCTAAAACTTCTGCAACTTTAATACTTAGGATCAGATCCTCCGCCAGCTGACAGAAAAAGTAAGGACTGCATTTTACAGAACCTTAAGCCAAGATTTTGAAACAGTTGTCTGTAGTTAGCTTGAAATTTGATTCTAGAGAAATCTTTCAGTGTTCCCATGTTAGTAAAAGATAAGCTACCTATTTCAGTCTGTGGCACTTTAGAGAAAGCCTTAAGAATTTCAGTTTTGAAAATCTGACTTCTTTTCTTTAACAACTTTAGTCATCCATCAACTTGAAAAAAAAGATTAAGCCTGTCTCAAGACAGACAAATACAAATTTGTCAAATTTCTTTTATCTTCATCCTTTGGTAGCTAAATACTGCTCTCCCCAAGTGCTGCCTTGCCTTAGCAGCTCAGGGAACAGAGATCAGGTGAACTCTCCAGCCCTGCAAATGATCTGTGGTGGCTTGCTTGGTGCTTTCTTCAACCTGCCAGAGTAAAATGCAGTGCACAGCCTCATGGTGTGCAATGCTACAGGGAGATACTGGAAGCATTGCTTGCTTCCAGTTTTTTCCCTTCCTTCTCAGATGCTCAGGGTCACAACAGGCTAGGGACAGAGTGGCTGGAGAGCAGCCAGACAGAAAAGGGACCTAGGGGTGCTGATTGACAGGAAGCTAAACATGAGCCAGCAGTGTGCCCAAGTGGCCAAGAAGTCCAGTGGCATCCCAGCCTGTATCAAGAACAGTGTAGCCAGCAGGAGGAGGGAAGTGATCCTTTCCCCATACTCAGCACTGGGGAGGGCTCACTTTGAGTATTGTGTACAGTTCAGGAAAGATATTGAGGTGCTGGAGCGGGTCCAGAGAAGAGCAACGAGACTGGTGAAGGGACTTGAGCACAAGTGCTGTGAGGAGAGGCTGAGGGAGCTGGGGTTTAGTCTGGAGAAGAGAAGGCTTAGGGATGACCTCATCACCCTCTACAGCTACCTGAAAGGAGGTTGTAGTGAGATGGGGGTTGGTCTCTTCTCCCAGGCAAGCAGCAATAGGACAAGAGGGCATGGGCTTAAGCTCTGACAAGGGAGGTTTAGGAAGGCCATAGGTTTAGGGATATTAGAAAGAAATTCTTTACAGAGAGATTAATCAGGCATTCGAATGGCCTGCCCAGAGAGGTGTTGAATTCACTGTCCCTGGAGGTTTTTAAGATGAGACTAGATGTGGCACTTAGTGTCAAGATCTAGTAATCACTGTGATGTTGGATCAAGGGTTGGACTTGATGATCTCAGAGATCTCTTCCAGCCCAGTTGATTCTATGATTCTATTCTATTCTATGATTCTGTGGTCTCAGAATTACAGAATTCAATGAAATTAAGCAGTGAGGCATCCATATCCTTTGCTAAACTGAATAGACTCTTTTGTTCTGGCTCTTTGCAAAGAGAGTACTTGGAGAAACTTCTTCTATTGCTGAAGGGTGGGAATACAGCCATGAATAGAACATTCCTGTCACTTAGGCCTGGAGTTTTGTTATCCCTCCATTAGTCACCTCTACAAACAGTGCCCCTTTTTTTCTATTTTTATGTAGTCACTGCCCTGCCTCACTGCTCTGCCATCTTAGATGAAACCCTCAGGTCTAGTATTTTCATCAGAATAGTTTAGCTTGCCAATTATTTATATATTTTGATATTCTGGAGATAGCCGTTCCTTTAAAATTCTAATTACTATGAGGTGTCTTCTTTCTTTTTAGTTCAAGATGTTTTTGTACACCCAGTTTCAGAGATTATGCAGCTGCACTGCTCTGGTCTTATGCCATTTGGCAAAACACATAGCTCTGGACAATGTTTTGATATGAAATAGCACCTTGATAATTTCACATTTTTGTGAAACATTTCAAAACAGCAATTGAGACTATAACTGATGGCTGAGTGTGAACTGTACTGCAAAGACTTTTACTGAGAAACCTGCAAAATATGCAAAATAATGAAGACCTGAAGAACAGAAACAGGAAGATCTGCTGACATGGGTTGTTGTGACCTAAAGTCAAACACTGACAGACATATTATACTTAGGTTATATTGGCAGAACACAACTGACATAAAAGGAAACCAAAGAATCCTACCCTATTGCATGCTGGCATCAAACAAATACTCTGAATATTTTTCTGAGAATAATGCAGTAACTGCTTCTAAACTCATTGTTAACTCCACAGCAGGGACCAGGAATTCAAGTTACAGTGGGTGGTGTGTATCAGTGCATTGTGTAGCTCTTCAACAAACAATACCAGAGGTTATGTATTTCCCCTTTTAAGAATATATTACCCCAAATCCATCATGTTCTTGGGCACAGATGCATTCATTTACCAGTTAAAGGAAGTGAATTTTTTTTTGCATACAGTGATATTCCCAAAGACCTTTTTTTTAATTAATTCCTAGTTCTAGATTTAACATTCAAAGTGTTCAGCCAAATTCACCATTATAACAAGCTTCTAATCTTTTGATAATAAACTCAGAAGTTTTAGGAAGTAAATATTGTTCATTGTTTCCTGGCTGATACTTATTTCACTGGTTTTAACTTAATTTTTTTCTAATAATTTCTTGACAGTATGGTAGGTAAAATTTAAAAACAAAATTGTAGATTTGCTGATAAAGAAAAAGAATATTTACATACAAAATCAGTAGCAGAGAAGTGATGACTCACATGCTCTTAAATGATCTTACATTTTTAACAAAAAAATTTCTGACCATTTTGTTAAACATGAAATATTAGATTAATGGATTCAGAATCTTAAAGATCTTCTATAGCAATTATCCTTAATCTGTAACCTAATTGAACAATCATAAATTATGCTTAAGGACAGATCTATTTTCTATGACCTTTTATTCAACTCATAAAGTGTTAATACTTGTTAAACCATATATTGGTATGTATTAATTTATACTAATTTTTGTACGGAGACCGAAACTCCTCTATCATTTTTACTACCTACAAAAACACATATACTATTGAGCCATTTGCAGCCTAAAACTGGACATAAAATTCATTATCTGTCCATGTAAACAATCTCTCTTTCTCTTTTTTATAAGTCCCCTGTAGGTACTGGAAGGCCGCAAGGAGATCTCCCTGGAGTCTTCGCCATGTTGAATAATTCAAGCTCTCTCAGCCTGTCTTCATAAGAGAGGTGCTCCGGCCCTCTGACCATCTTTTTGACCTTCTCTGGACCCATTCTAACAGTTCCACATCTTTTTTTGTGCTTGGACATGTTGAACTTCATGAGTTTCTCATGCACTTGGATTCTTGATCTTGTCCAGGTACCTCTGAATGGCATCCTTTCCTTCTGTTGCACCAACTGCACCAGTCAGCTTCATGTCATCTGCAAACTTGCTGAGCAATACAGCCATTAGGTAAGTGAATAAGCCATGTATTGATACAGTTACAAGTTCAATGATACTGGAGTATACACATAGAAGAACAAATAGTGGGATGAAAGTGATCTTTTCATAATTTCTCCTAGGAAATCTTCTTTTAAGGTCCATCCTGGTTATAAGATTACTGAATATTTCATAGGACTCTGACAAGCACATTGAAAATAATAGTAGTAAATATACCAATAAGTAGTAGGATTAAAAATTTTAAAAGTGTCCAAAAACTGTAGGACGGGGGGAGGGGGGGAAGATTCAATGCACTTACAAAAAAATTTAAAAAAATCCTTTATAATCTGAATAAGGAAAGGGGAAACCAGCAATTAGACAAAAGTTCTGCCAAAAAGATTGATCTGGTTATTACTTCAGATCCTTAGATGAACTTGAGCAATATAGTCACATTAAAATTAAAAAAAAAAAAAAAAAAAAAAAAAGCAGTCATAGTTCAAAGTGCCGGTATCAGTAAACAAGAATATGTCTTCAGTATTATGTGAATTCACTTTTCAATTTTTGTTAGTATTAGCAGTGTCTCAACTGGGTCATTTTGCAGAAGAACTGGGCATGAGTATTATGGAAGTTGCAAACCAGCCAGATACAGCATAAGTACATCAAGAATAATAAAGGATCCAAAAGAAAAGATTAACCTAGTCAATGAAAGAGAAGACTATGAGAAGACATAATAAAGTATTCAAATATGCAAAATGTACTAGAAAAACAGTTATGTCTGTGATAAGGAAGATAAAGAATAATGGGTTTAATTTTTACCAGGTTTCACCAAGGTAAGTAATTTGAAAAAAAACCCCACTTTATAAAAACATTTTATGCATTTTGTGTAATCCCAGTGATAGTGAAACACAGAATTAGTTTAGAGAAGTTGTGATATGTTCATCAGTGACTGCTCTGAAAAATCCTAGAGAATATCTCCCAGGAACGAGATTTGTTAGCTTAAGACATGGATTAGGAACAGACAAAATGACCTTTCAACTTCCTTTCTTATAATTCTATGATTTTTATGGGATTTTCCTCCTAAAAATAATATTTCATTAAATATTCATTTGCATAATCATTGCAAAAAGTGTTTAGTAAGTAATCCAAGTAGGCTTCACAAACAGAATTACTTAGAACATGTAATAAAAAGTGTTAAAAGACTTATCATTCTAAGATAATAAAAAATTACGTAAGCAATCAAAACACTAGGGCCACTTCTTTATTTTAAAATTTCAGAGGATTCTGGGTTGATCCAAGGACTTACTTAACTGATCCTTTTTCAGAGTTCATTTTGTATATAATAGAGTACATGATGAAAAACTATAAAAGTATTATCACTAGGCATTAGTCACAATTCAGTATTCAGAAATCTCATGTGAAATTTGCAAATCATCTCAAGTCCATTTTAGAGTGTTTGAAACTATTTCCCTATGCATCATTAACCGTTAATTGAATATTGGGTTACTCGCTTAATAGGACTACTATTTATATCTCATTTAGTAGTTACAAAAGTTTAGAGGTGAAATTTTCGTCCTACGGTCATCAGTAGTAATGGGATGTTGGCTACATCATTATTGGAAGGTCACTTAGAAGCTTCTACAGCAGTTTTAATAGAAGTGTACTTGGTATATATATATATATTAAAAGTTCATTTTTTTAAATGACGGTCATTTTTACAGTGAGTTAATTATCTCACACTTTCAAGAATCCAGGACATACCTTATGTTCGACATACTGATTTAAGTTTACTTATCTATGTTTTCAGATTTTCCACATAATTTCTGTCTTACCTACAGTGGTAAAGTTTTGTTGTAGTATCTGTTAAAATTATCTTCTTTCCAATTAACATAGGTTTAAAATCATTAATGATTGCATCACTGCATTCTTACTTGTAATAAATAGTTTTCTATTCAAATCAATCATTTCTATTTGTTCTATCTAATTTATAATGGCAATGTTGAAAACCATAATTAATTATTTTCCCCAACAGCTTCTTAAGGAACACATTCTTTGGGAAGAATAATCATAGAATCATAGAACCATTTAGATTAGAAGAGACTTTTAAGATGATTGAGACCAGCAAGCAATAAAAAGCCCCCAAACCAGTTTTTTTTAATCTGTGCATCTCTACAGTATTTTATGTCGTGCTATTCTATAAAGTTAATTAATGTTAGAGACACTCAAACTTTCTCCAGTAAAGTGTAGGAAATAAAATGTTAAAGCACTAAGCAAATTATTTTGTTTGCTACTCTTATAAAAATGTATATGTGTGTGCAGTTTCAATCAGTCTTTACAAATATCTGAATAGGGGTGAGGAGCATACAGTATGAAGCCAGACTCTTCTTAGGGCTGTTAAGTAAAAGGATGAGAACCAATGGGCACAGTCTTAAATACAGAATCATAGATTCATTGAGGTTGGAAAAGACCTCCAAGATCATCAAGTCCAACCTTTGACCAAACATGCCTTGCAACTAAACCATAGCACTAAGTGCCACATCCAGTTGTTTCTTGAACATTTCCAGAGATGGTGACTTTACCACTTCCCTGGGCAGCCCATTCCAACTCTTAAACACTCACTCAGTGAAGAAATTTCCCCCGATGTCCAGCTTGGACTTTCCCTGGCACAGTTTGTGGCCATTTCCACTCATCTTGTTGCTAGTTGCCTGGGAGAAAAGGCTGATCCCCACCCTAATACAAACTCCTTTCAAGTAGTTGTACAGAGCAATAAACCTGAGCCTTCTTTTCTCCAGAGTTAGTAAGGATTTCCCATGGGAAATCCATATCATAGAATCATAGAATCATCAAGGTTGGAAGAGACCTTCAGGATCATTCAGTCCAACTGTCAATCTGGTACTGCTACTGTAACCCCGAAACCATATCACCTGCTCAGTATCAGATCCAGACACCTCTTGAACAAGTTTCCCATATGGGAATTCCTAATTTTTTATTTTTTTTTTCTCCTTCTACTGTGAAGGTGCTGTGAAGACTGTGTTGTCTAGAGCAGTCATGGCATTTGCATCCCTGAAGAAATTTAGAACATGACTGGACTCAGCCCTCAGCAACTTGCTCTAGCTAAGCTTGCTTGAGCAGGTGGTTGGACATCTCCTTAGGTCCCTTCAATGTCATTTATTCTGTGATTCTGTGAAATCCAGGCAAATAATTCTGAAGGTTTTAAGTTTAATTAACTGTAAAAAATATTTTGATTGAGACAATTTGTACTCAACCTAAAACTTAATATTTTATTATTTTTTATGTCCTGGTATGCTAAGTTTATTGTATTAGTCTTTGAAATTGCTTTTATTAACATAAGCACCCAAACTTTATTTTTTAAATTTAAAGGGTGAGGAAACTTATGGTAGTAAAATATTAACTTGATGAATAATTCAGAATGGAAAGAAGTGGTAGAATCATTAAGTCACCTTTTGAACTGTAGCTTTGTGGTTGAACAACATGACCTTTCACATTCAAAACTGTGATTTGCATTTAATCTGTAGTCCTCTAGGGAATTAATTTGGCCTGTAGTCTATACCAGGGATCTGTTTCATAATCTTAAAGGATATTAATTGTAAAACATCCTATGTTATTGAGACAGATTTTTATACACAATCCAGTATGCTGAAATTTCCTTTATAGACTAGGAATAGCAGTTAAAGTATTATTCACAAAATATTTGGAAGACAACAGAAATTAGAGACATTGGACTTAACTGATGGCTAAATTCATGTAATGAATGAGACTAGTCCTTGACTAGTCACTAAGTAGGTCATAAGGCAGTAGAGGATGAAAGACAATCTTTGAAGTTAATTCAGGGCCTCTGACCTACTAACAGAGGATCTTCTGCTCCACATTGCTCTCCCTGGATCCTGACGGATAAGAAAAGGGAAATTGGTGCCTTTCTCCATTTGCATGAGAAATAAGTATATGCATCTTTAGTTCTTGAGACCTATGAAAAAGTTCTAACCTTCACTGGAACCCGGATGAGCTGCAGAAAGTTAGTTCAGGCTTTCTAGCTCAGTTCCTATAGCTATTTTTGGCTACACTCCTTATTAGCTATTCAGTACCCAGTAATAAATTTGTTAGGAATTCAGGGAAGGAAGCACTGACACACACAATCACTGGGGCTAACCATAAGTAAAGCACAATGCGTGATGACTTTAAAAAATAAATTATGAAGTAAATGGAAATTTCATTAATCACCCCCCCAAAAAAACTCCAAACCAGTTATAAGATAGGAGACGAGGTCAATTTCTAGAATAGTCCAGCTTTGGAAATAACTGTCTGTATTAACAGTACGGTTAATTTAAACTAACTAATTCAGCCTCAGTGACAAAGTTTCAAGTATGTAAATTCAAGGGATGGAAATCTTACCTCTAATGTTAAAAATGCTCATAGAGAAGCTCAATGGCCATAACATTTTCATGTCTATTTTTGAGGCAATTTATAAGTTTTGGAGTTGTTTGTTTGTTTGTTTTTTGCTTGTTTTAAGAAGAAGAACTGTGTAAGGTGAACAGCTTACACAGTGTCCCAGATGTCTTTTTTGTCGTAAGTGTGCAGAAGGTGGAAAATCAAAGATGTTTTACTGGACCACAGAATCATTTATGTTGGAAAAGACCTCCCAGATCATCAAGTCTAACCTTCGACTAATCACCATCTTATCAATTAGACCATGACACTAAGTGCCCATGTCCAGTCATTTCTTGAACACTTTCAAGATGGTGACTCCACTACCTCCCTGGGCAGCCCATTCCAATGTTTAACAACTCTTTCCATGAAGAAATTCCTCCTGCTGTCCAGCCTGAACCTCTTGGTGCAGTTTGAGGCTACCTACTCTTGTGCTGTCACTAGCTGCCTGGGAAAAGAGGTCAACCCCCACCTTGCTACAGTATCATTTCAGTGGTAAGGTCTCCCCTAGGCCTTCTTTTTCCAGGCTAAACAAGCCCAGCTCCCTCAGTCTCTCCTCATAGGGCTTGCTCTTTAGATCCTTCACAATCCTCATTGCCCTTCTCCAGGCATGCTCCAGAGCATCAATGTCCTTCTTGTACTGAGGGACCCAGAAGCGGACATGGTACTTGAGGTGCAGCCTCAGCAGTACTAAATATAGAGGGACAATCCTCATTACAAGCCAGAATGGCCATTTGGCCACCTGAGCACATTGCTGCCTCATGTTTGCCCAGCTGCTGACCGGCACTCCCAGGCCCTTTTCTGCTGGACCTCTTTCCAACCACTCTTCTGACAGCCTGTAGTGCTGCCTGGGGTTGTTGTTCTTGAGCTCTAGGACCTGGTACTTGACCTTCCAGATGGTAGATGACTTTCCAGAAGAGTTATGGCAAGGAGATCAGAGCTACTTTTGATTAAGAAAGTTTTCCTGCCTAAAAAGAAGCATCTTTCTCAAAGATAGTTTTGATGTTTTCTCTCCATGCATTCCAGAGATGTTCTCAGCATTCTCTCTGGTATGTGAGGAGAGAGATAGACACTCACAGACCTGTTATAGGCCTCTGCGGCAAGGGCTGGGGGGGATCAACAATGGTAAAACCCTGAGTAAAACAGGGCGCATGTCTTTCTCAGGACTGGTGTTTGTGATGCCATTAGACATAGGATTCTTTTAAGTTTAGTGTTCTAAACTTTGGAAATAAATTTTACTGCAATCCTTCCTCTGTTTGGCATTTTGGGGGTACCTGCATGTTATCTGACTTCACACTTGTTGAATCTCCTACTGTCGGCCTCAGCCCATCAATCCAACCTGTCCCGATCCCTCTGCAGAGCCTTCCTACCCTTCAGCAGATCAACATTACCACCCAATTTGGTGTCAATCATGAATTTACTGAGGTTGCACTCAAATTCCTCATCCAGATCATCAATAAAGATATTAAACAGAACTGGTCCCAGTACTGAGTCCTGGGGAACACCACTGGTGACTCGCCTCCAACTGGATTTAAATCTATTCACCACCACTCTCTGGGCCTGGTCATCCAGCCAGTTTTTAACTGACTTAGTTGAGCCTAAAGTACTAAAGATACAGCTCTTGAGAATAAAGTACTTGCAACACATACACCAACACTAATTTATCTAAACTAAAAACTATTTTGCCTCTATTAAAACAAAAAAAGTTTTGCCAAAAACAGGAATAAATAACATGTTTTACTATTTTAACAAGTACATTTTTATTTCATAACACCATTTAAAAATGTTAAGGTTAGGGCAAGGAGTGAATGATAAGATAGAACTCTGACTAATAAGCCTGCTTAGGAGTGAGTGATTTTCTGCTTTGGTATGCCACCTATTAGCTAAAGATTCTGATTCAGAATAAAAGCATGTTGACTTCGGATTAGAATTTTAAAAAATCACATTTCCCTCAGAATTAATATCTGGGGTTATTTTTAGATGTTACCTATTTCCTATTCTTCCAAAGAACATTGTACCTGCTCTTTGCTTTACTAATCTGTACGTAGGACCCAAAAGAAAAAAAATATAAAAAAATAAATACTTCTATGAATCATCAGAACAAGAAAGAACATATTGAGCCTTTTGATGGAGTCCTGGAGCAGATGCTTAAATTGAATGAATCACTGCTTCTTCTTTAACCCCAAATATAATATTGCAGGAAAACCAGGACTGTAAGGACATGAAGAAGGAAATTAAAAGGAAAAAAAAAAAAAAGATTATGTCTTGCTTATAGAATTCTAGGGGTTAATAAACACTACTGTTTTCTATTCATTCTCTGATCCTGAATTTTCCATTCATGGAAGCAATTAGGTTCTCAGCAAATTGGCTAACCTAGTTAGTTCTTCGTTTCGCATTTGATCAATTAGCACATACCAAATCTTTCTACATATTTTGATGGCATTCAGAGCAATATGGTCAAATAATATTTGAACCCTATATGCAATGCTTCAATAAATTAAAAAAAAGGACATTTATTTACATTCTTATTGTCAGTTATTCTTTAGATGTGTATGATGACAATCCAACTTCTGCCACTGATGCAATATGATATATCTCTTCTCTGATTTTGCTGCAAATTACTTCAGCTTCTTACACTGTTAACACCATTCTGGGTCATTTCTCTAAGCTATATAATTGCATACCACGAGTATGGAAAACTCAAAGTAAATTCCTGCTTTGAAAGTTAGGAATTGCTTTACTTTGTTTCTCTGTTAACAGCTTTCAGTTTCTAGTACAATTCAAAATCAACATTTTAGTCACTTCTGAGCATAGTTACCCTGAGACTGCACAGAAAAAGGAATCTGTAATACAAAACAGACTTTACCACACACAAATAAAAAAAGCACACAGCTTGTCTCACTCCTACACTACTGTTCCCAGTCCATATACATCTGCAGATTCATACAGACATTCTAAAAGTTGTGAACACCATGGATAGTCCTGAGAAGGAGAAAATAAATCCAAATATGGCCCTCTTTCCAAAGGCACAATATTGGTTTCAGCATTTATGAAGAACTTTTATGAAGAAGTCATAAATCTTCACTGTAACTATTGATCTGCTGGAAGAATCTGTTGCAAATGAAATTCTGACTCCCAGGAAACCAGAAGACACAATGCAGACTGCTGAATTCTGTCTCTCAGCCTAAATGGTTATCCTTAAATAAATGCAGAATATACTCATACAAAATCTCCCATCTGAATTTCACCAGGTTTGTGACTTGATATTACAAAAACAATGTGATCTATTTACATGTACGATTGTAATTCATTGTACTTGTTTCTTCTCTTTTCAAAACAAAAAGCCTTGGTGTTCTTGTATACAGCATTCCAACAAATGACTTGATTTCACTTAGATATTCCTATCTGCAGTACTATTTTATGTGGCAGCTGCAGGCAAACATAAAGTTGACTAACGATTTTGATTAGTTAGAACTGTTAGATTAAGGAAAGTGTTTTTCCTACAGATAAATGCCTGTTGTCCTAAAAGGCACTCTTACAAGAAAGAAAACCAAAACCACTCACTATTGCTTGTAAACATATTCTAAGCTGAATGTGTTTTATGTTTTAACTGGTCACAGACAAAGGAGTAAAAGACTGAATGGAATACATTTTTTTTATTTTTTTTTCCATGTGATAATGGGAATATAACCACAACTCTGTTCATTGCACTACTGCAGAATCAAGGCTCTATGTTTTTTGATAGGCACTATAAAAAATTACATTACCCTGTTCCACACTGAAATTTTTAGGGAACTTTTTACTGCTAGATCACACCATTTTTTCAGTAAAAAAACTAAGTCTTGTATATCCCTGGATACTATTATTGAAAGCAATAAAATGTACTATTGTAAGATCAACAAGGGTGGAGATGACTATATTCTCATAAGCTAAAGAAGACAATCAGTATGATAATCAGAGCATGTTAATTACTCTCTGCTAGCAACAAAAAATGCAAATTATATACAGCAGGAAATTAACAGCAGTTACTGCTCAATATTGCATGACTTTTCCATTAAGTATAATATGAGAAGTTGTTAAATTATAGAAAATGAGAATAATGAAACTGGAATATTAAAGAAGCTTAAGTTTCCAGTCTGGCTGTGGAGGGAATATTAGGAAATGTCCTGAGGATGTGATATTGTCCATACAGGTTAGGTACACTTGTACAGTTGGGGAAAAATCTTTTTGCATTATTTTATTTTTGCTAGGTACAACAAGACTTGGTATTCTGGCTTAGCTAGAAATAGTAGAATAACATGTTCTGAATAATGGCTTTGCAACAGTGAACAAAATGTCATCCTTTTTGAAAAAAAAAAAAAAAAATGAAGTTAGTTATGATGGGGGTTTTCTGAAAATAAACAAACCAACCAAAAAGAGCTAATAAAGTTCTAAGCCTTGGTAATGTTTAAAGCTAAGGTCTGATGTCTCTTACAGACTGACAACTGAAACAAGAACAAGAAAAAATTCTTTGGGAGAAGTGTGTGACTAATTTTTAAACATATTCATAGGATTGTAGACAATCTTATCAAAAGAGTATACACCTTTTACTTTCAGCTTCCAATGATCAACAGGTAAGAAAATACTGTCTTCTTAATGAGTTAGGTCTTTTTTTTTTCTTAAAAAAACCCATGGGGGATAGTCCCTAATAGTACAGGCATGTTTCATGAAGCATTGAATCAGATCAGAATTTTCCAATGAATTCAACAAGCCTTTGATAATGATCACTGACATATTAACTTGAGCCACTGTCCCCAGAAAAATTGCCCTCAGTTTTTATTGCTGAATGTGACATTATATGTCATGGAATGTCCCTTTTGTCAACTCAGATCAGCTGCTCTGTACCCTTCCAACTTCTTACTGACCTCCAGCGTACTCACTGGGAGGACATGTGAGAAACAGAGGAAATCTCAACACTATGCAAATACTGCTCAGAAATAGCCAAAACACTGGTGTGTTATCAACACAGTTTTACTCACAAGTCCAAAACCAGCAGCATATGGCCTGATATGAAAAAAATAACTCCATTCCAGCCAGAGCCAGTGCAACAACAAAAGCAGAATTTAACACATATCAAAAGGAAGAACAGTTTCAAAATACTCATTGGTCTTTTACCAGAGGGAAATGGTAGACCTTTAAATATCAAAGACAACACAATTGCAGAAGCTCTATTAAAGACAAAATGTGGGTCATTGTGGTCAGTTTTTAGTATGTTTGGAAAGAATATTAAACTTCTAGAGGAAAAAAGATTACTCATTAGAAAATAGGAAAAATAACAACTTGAATGTTCGAACAGGTGGTTCATTCAACAAGTTTTCAAACAACAGCAAATGTGTTCATGGAGGGGGTTGTCAGTGCATTGGAGGGCAGGACTGCTACTGAGAGGAACAAGACTTGCAGAAGAAAAGAATCCTCAAAAAGTCTAAAACAAGCAAATGCAAAAAATCTGCATCTAAGGAATAAGCCCATGTAGAGGCTGAGAAGCTGGAAGGCAGCTTCGTACAACAGAACCTGGTTGTCCTGGTGGACATCAGGTTGACCACAAGCCACCAGTGTGCACTGGTACTGCATGCTGCATTAGAAGGAGTTCCCCAAACAGATCAAAGAAAGTGAACATTGTCCTTAATTCAACACAAGCAAGACTACAACTGTGGTGTTGTGCTTTCACAAAACCTGGGCTATCCTTTGCAAAAAAATAGGCTACATTTACAGGATAGAACGTCTTTCCTCATGTGAGAAATGCTCACACTTACCAATAAAATTACAAGAGACAAAATCTTTGAAGCAAAACTAAACTTTTATTTAAACAGTTTGGCCAAACCGGGTGTGTGTCTCTGGCCCAAGAGACAGATCCCCAGAAACAAGAGACAGAGGTTTTTATCTACTATCTCGGACAAGGGGTCACTGCTTCCGTTCCTATTGGCTAGTACTAGGAAGCTTACAATCTGGCCCTGTCCACCTACCTACCTGAGACCCCCAACCCCTAAAAAAGGCACGAAAAAGAGGTTTGAACTGCCTTTTTTAAGTCTAACATTAGAAACTTAATCTACACCCCACCCCACCACCCCCCCTCCCATCCATGCAATTCCTTTGGGTTCAGCAAAACTCCATTTCCAACACTCATATGAAGGACTCTGTGAACTGAGTGTAGGGTGGATTTATTATTTTGAAATATATAAAAAAAAAATTACATACCAGTCTGAAAGAATACTACAACATGTAGACAAAAAACCTAATGGCATCCCTGATATAGACTGTGGGGGGATAAAGTTGTCTCTGTGCTTGATGTAAGCAGTTACATGGAACAGATCCATAATTGCCAGTCTGTACTTTAAACATGTTCATATCTAGAATCCACAGAATGCTATATTTTGATAACAAACAAAAGTATTGCGCTGAAACAGCTCATCTCCTTGAAATCATTAACCAACAAATCACTCTTTTCTCCTTACTTTTCTCATTTGGATGTTATTTAACATCTAAAAACATCACTGCAGCAATATTTGAATCTTGTTCGACATTCCATAACTAAAATTATTCAACCACAGAATTATTGGCACAATTCAGAACATTTGCAGCTGAATACAAGCTGTTCCTGAGTACACAATAGAAAACATGGGGTTTTGTTTTGTAACATCACTGCATTCCAGGTAGGCAGTTCTTCCTACATTATTGCAGTAAACCCAAAAAAGGTTATCTTCTACTATATGTACATTTCAAGTACTAGTGCCACTAGTTCTTTGGCATTACATCCACTGATAATTTACTTGTTATATATAAACCATATAGACTGAGCTTTGGAGGTAAGTTATCCGTTCACATTAACCACAGTTTACTTGTAGTTGTTTTCCAGGGTACAGATGCAGCATGTGGATTTTGACAAATCTAACATGCTCCATACGAAACACTTTTCTTTAAACATGTCCACTTATTTAATTTGAGGGCACTTGAAATATATAGGTATGAATGATATTCAGATGCCTTAAGCATACATTTATTTTGTAATTTAAAATCCTGTGTAGTAAGATAAAAATAAATTCCAATGACATCTTGTATTGTAAATACATTCACTTTACTAAAAGCATGACTGCTGTTGATTTTCCAGTTAAAGACAAAGAATACTGTAAAATGAAAAATGTTGAAAAGAAAATACGTATGGTACATATGGTTTTATTACTTCATAGGTTAAAACCCACATGCTAATGAGAGAAAGGGCAGAGAAATATGAGTATTTTAAAATTTCATATCACAAAACAGGACTGAAATGACACTCTTTTTTTATAAATATACGATTAATTTATAACTATCAAACTCATGCAGCTGCAAAAGAAAAGAAGCATAAAAGAAAAAGGATAAGAACTTGTTTTAATCTAACAATGAATAAAACCAAAATATTTAAAGAAACCTATGCTTTTTTTTCCTTTTTTTTTTTTTTTATTAGTGAGAATCTTTCCATAGATTGTTTTTCTTCAATGGTACTGAATATTAAAGTTTGATCTTCAACAGAGTTCTCTAAAAGTTCAGATCAAACTTAAAATTCCATTTGGCATTTATTTGAAAAATCTGTCTAACTCATGTTCTCTACTGTCATCAGTTTTTTTTTCACAAACCCATAACTGAGTAGGCAGGATTTCCAAACTGTCACAAAACATTACAATGACAGAAATTCTGGTGACAATGAAGAAATAGGGAATTGTTTTGTGTGTGTGTCTATACAGCAATCACCATATAAGATTTTCAGATGGGCAATAATTCAATATCATACTGGTTGTTTTAAAAAAAAATCAAATATAATCATATTACAGTTGTCCATAACAAGGTGCTCTTCATTCTTCAACTAGAGTATGATATCCTTAATGACAGTCTGGTGACCTGGCAATACATGTATATAAAGATACTGATTTTCAGATTGAACTAATATTTTTTTCCTGATCAGTCTATGATTCCAACAATTCATTTTCAACTGCCTATCTATCATCTGGTGGTTTGTTGTCTCTCTGTCTAAAAGAAGGATTTATATATGAATCATTTTGTATTTATTGTTGTACATATGCTCTTATTAATACTGAGGAAAAAAATTATTCAGTATTACTTCCATTTCAAACAAGAAAATAGTATTATCCTGGGTTTTGCTACTTTTAGTCACCATTGAAATGGGGTTTGTATATTTTTTCTTTATCTTTAATTAATTTTATTTAATTTCCTGGAGTCAGTGATGAAGGTATCTGCACATCTGTCACACGAGAAGCTGAGAAAGCAGGTATTTATCAGTCTAGAAAAGAGAAGTGGGATCTTGTCAATGTGCATGAATACCTGCTTGGGAGCAATGCAGATGAGGGAACCAGCATCTTTTCACTTATAACCTCTGACAGAACAAGAGAAAGTGGGAAAAAAACTAAGACCCAAACTCCATCTGAACATGGGAAAATAGTTTGGAATTTTTTTAAAATCATGCTGTGAGAGTGTTTAAACACTGGAACAGGATGTCCAGACAGGTTGTGGGGGGGTCCATCCTTGGAGTTATTAAAAATCCAACTGGACATTCTGCTCCAGATGACCCTTCCTGAGCTGGAGGTTATACAAAATGACTTCAAGAGGTCTTTGCCAACTTAAATGTCTGTGAAGTCAAAATAAGAAAGGTAAGTACATTCTTTCTTTTGTCATGAGTCCTGGTCTTCTTTGGAACAAAATCTGTATGTGAATACATAAAGAAGCCACGGAAATCTAAGAAAACCCACATTTCAGTGTTTCATGTGAGCTGTGTAACATTTGTCTTACAGCTAAATATTCCCCAATGACTCTAAGTAGAATCTCTGAAAAGGAAACCAAAAGACTACTTCTAAGAGAAATAGAAAATTATCAGGAGTTATTGAGATTCCTTAAATTCACTTTTAACTATGTCAGTAAGTTATTTCTCAAGTCTTAGTGTAAACTGGCCATAAACAGGGACAAAGAGATATGGTCTGACCATATTTAATAATTTTTCTTTATTTCACTTCATGTGCCAATATGTAAAAAACAGAATCAATTCAGGATGTATTCAAGTAGATATTAATATAAACCCAACTCAGCATCTTGCCTCTATTTTGCAGGCAGACCTGTACCTCTTGCTCTCAAAAAAGAACAGAGAATAAACTGTAAAACAGGAGTTTGAAGATTGCTCATGTGACATGAAATGTGGGAAGTACAACTGCAAATGATATTGATTAAAAGCACTTTCTTCTGTGTAAAAGGGTTAGGCTCGATGATCCTTGTGGGTCCCTTGCAACTCAGCATATTCTGTGATTCTGTGAAAATACAGAAATCATTAGTAGTCCAGTCACAGCAACACTATGAAAATTTGTAGTACAATTACAAATCGTACATATCCTCCCAGCATCCTTTTGGGTCTGAGGCTGACAATGTGAGGAGGTAAAGGTGGCACATGAAGCTGCCAACATCCTGCCTTCTCCACTGGGAGGGGCAGGATGATGGGTGAAACCTTCCCCCTTTCCTTGATTATGCTAAGGTTTATCTTAGTAAATTTTCTTATCCATTTTGGATCTTTCTCCTGGTCTGTCAGCTGAAGTCCCTCCAGCCCTAGGCACACAAAGGGCTATGGTTTTTCAGGCAGTGAGAGGAGGGGAGGTGTTACCCCTTTCCCAGCAGGGTCATCCCAGAGCTGAAGCTGAAGCAGGGCGGGCAGCACTCACTGGCCCCAGCAACATCCAGATCAGGCCTACGGCAAGGTTGGCACCCTGCACTGGCAGGTTAACGCACAGCAGGGCCATTCCCTGCTAAGGGCAGACAGCATATTTACTGGGCTACAGAGAAAAAGATAAGGGAACTTAATCGTGCTAAATGCATACATGTGTCTGCATACTTCTAATCCTTGTTTCTCTCTCTCTCTCTCACTAGGTAATAAATCACAGCTATGTTCTCATAGAAAACAAATAAGGAGGATCCAGGTAATGGTCTCGCCTCACCTGTTACGGGGCAAATCGTATCAGAAGTTATTTCTAAAAACACAATAGACAGTACAGTAACTGGAAGCAGCTAGCATGAATGTAGCAAGGGAAACTCATACCTGGTCAACCTAACCGCTTTCTGTGACAAAGTGATTCTCTCTGAAGCAGTGGATGCTGCACACTTTGACATTAGTAAGGTCTTTGACACAGCCTGTCACTGTTTCCTTAGCACTTAAATTCATGTAGACAGTAAGGTGCATAGAAAAATGACTGGACTACTTGACTCAAAGACTGGTGGCTAGTGCTGGAAAGTGCAGGTAATGGACAGCAGGTAGTGGTGGCTTTCATGAATCAGTACTGGAACAAATGCATCTTGATGTCTTTTTGACAACCTCTATGGTGGGGCAGTGTGTGCTCTCAGCAAATTTGCAAACAACGCCAGAGATTGTGAAAAGCACTTAGAGGGTATGACTGTTATTGAGAAGGACCTAGACAGGTGGGAGAAATGGGCTAACAGGAACCTCAGGAAGTTCAGTAAAAGCAAATGCAAAAGTCTGCACCTGGAGAGGAATAAACCCAAGTACTAGTACATGTTGGGGATTGACCAGCTGGAAAGCTGCTTTGCAAAAGCTGGCAGACTCTAAGCAGTTGATGAGCCAGCAGTGTATGCTTGTAACAAAGGCCAATTGCCTTCTGGGCTGCACATACAGGACTGTAGCCAGCAGACTGAGAGAAGTGATCCTTGTCCTCAATTTAGTACTGGTGAGACCATGACTGCAATGTTGTGTTTTCACAGAACCTGGGCTACCCCTTTCAAAAAGACATGGACATCTTGGTGGTAGTCCAGCACAGGACACCATGACTATCATGAGGCTGCTGCAAATGACAGACAAGGGAAAGCTGAGCAAATTGGGTTAATTAAACATGGAGAAAATAAAGCTCAGGAAGACCTTATTGCTGTCTTCAGCTACCTGATCTGCGGATACAGAGAAAATGGAGCAACCTCATGGGAGTGCCCAGTGATAGGGTGAAAGGCAAAGAACAAGAGTCAGAACATGGGAAATTCTGACTCGATACAGCATTTTGTTTAGTGTGTGGATGGACAAATCTTGGAACAAGTTGCCCAGAGAGGAGTAGAGGGAGTGTTGAACCCTGGAGGTATTCAAGCCTTGCAGTCACAGTTCTGCACAGCCTAACTGAATGAGTCCTGCTTTGAGCCGGACATTGGACTAAATTCCAAGGGATTCCTTCTAGCCTGAATATTTTTGAATTCTGTGATTCTATGTCATTCTTCTAGTGCTTGTTGAAAATGGTAGTTGTTTCATTATTTTAACTGAAATATTCTCAGTGACAAGGAAATCCAAGTGTATTTCCCCAACTAACCTATCTGGACTTCATTTATTTTAACAGCTCTAGAGAGTGACAGCAGAATGTCTTTAGATACTAAGTAAGTCTAACTGTAAACAAAACTTCAGTGCCATAAAGTATGGATTAGAACACACATACATAGCAATGGTTTCTGAATTTTCATTTAAGGTTGACCAAATGTAGAAAGTAAGCAGCACTAAAGCAAAATCCAAAACTTTACCATCTTAGTGACAATTACATCTTACCAGGCTCCAGAATCAGACTTTTGTGGGTTTTTTTCTTACCTTATAATTATTTTAATTACTTTTTTTTTTTTTTTCATTTTCTAATGCAAATGTATGAGGCAGGCTGGAGAGGAAAAAACAAAAGAGCATGTTTTTTACAGTTTGATAACTAAGGATTTTTCCAGCTAACTGGGCAATACGAGTAACAACTCTTATAGACAGAGGACCTTGACTTTTCAGGGTCTAGAGAGACAATCTGCAAAATGCTTATTCTCTCTTTGGGTTTTTTTTTGGACGTTTCCTTTTGTTTCCTTTGTTTGCTTGGGTTTTGTTTGTTTGTTTGTTTGTTCTTTATTTTTGCTGTCAAGAGTCTACAATTAAAATAACAAAACTAAAACACACAGGAAGACAAAATAAAAAGTTTGTTTCAAATCTCTCTGTCAATTGCTTTTGTAAGTTTGGAAAATGTATGAATAGAAGCACTTACAAATGTGAAACAGATGGACTGAACACTCTGTCATTTTAGCAAAATCTTTGCTCTTAATAATTCATAGATCTTGATTTCACTGTCAGTATTTGAAGCTGAAACAGAGGTTGGGAAACATTAAAGCTTGAGTTTTGAAAGCATGGGATGCATATACAAAATGGGAGGCTCATACCAAATGATATAGGATATTTTATAATCAGCATGAGAAGAAGTTAAAAACAAAAATATCCTTCTCCTCTGTGAATTAATATCCTGTTTTTATTCATCAATAATTCATCTAGTTCTTGTGGCTACTACGCAGTGTGAGCTCTGTGTCCTAGATCTGAACAAAGTAGAATTTCTGCCCCAATTTTGAAAAGAATTATGTAATTTCTAGATCAAAAGATCTTTAGACACATATAGAAACTGTAGCTGAAAGGACTTCCATTTCATTTTTTAATATTATTTTGTTTTGCTTTGTTTTACAATTCATAGCTGTCTGGAGGTGTGTTACATTCTGACATTTTGGCTTTAACTGTAGCACTGTGAGGAAGTGTTGCAAAAATACCGTAAAAACACATATAATTCAGATGAAATATACCATTATTTCAGGCAGTTTGAGTTCTGATTGAATTCCTTGCATTCATGGAGTTACATGGCTGACAGTGTCGGCTGTTCAGACCTTAGGGGAGGAGAAGCAAAACTAAGGGCCCTGCATAACTTTACAGCTCATAGCAAACCAAGTGAGCAAAAATATACACAATGTCATCTGAACGTTAATAGCACATCAGCGTGCAACTTTCAAGCAGCAAAGTACCAATCTGTTGGCTGACAGGGCAAAACAGACACAGAAGTTGGTGTTGAATGCAATTGCAGCTAGGTGAGTTAACAAGGCATATGCTCCTAGAAATTAGAGAGTAAACCTGAAAGGAAGTCTAATGTTTATTCTCCTTCTCAGTATGTTAGCAGCTTTCAGATATCATGCATATCATTGGAAGGACTTGTTTTAAAAACCTTTTAGCCTAAACTCTTTGTCTGAAAATTTAATCTAGATTCATTTGACTTCTGGAACATTCCTGAGGAGTCTAACCTAGACACAAAAATGGCATAAGCTATTTCTGTACTTAACAGAATGACAGCTCAAGAGAGAAATTCAAATGAGATAAGATCTGAATCATCCTGTGGAAAGCCTCCTTCTCTCCAACAAGTATAGTGGGAGCCTTGAGTAGCTACACTCCTAACACAAATATCTCAGTTTGAAGACCAAAGTGAGATAGAATAACTCCAAGTTTTGTGTGGTTCTAAGCAACTGCAAGCTTAAAACCCTTCAGATCCATGGCAAGTTAGTTAGGAGGGTACTAAAAGGATTGCATAAAAGCATAAGCACTGTGTTGCCTGTTTAGTCTTGTCTTTCTGGTGCTACACAGGAAAATAAGAATTTCATCTTCCCTTTGGAAAAAAACAAAACCCTAGAAGTATAAATCTATCCACAACTCAGTTTTCTGAAAAGAAAAATAAATTGACAATATGGTCTAACAATAATAAAGCAATGTTTCCCTGACCAGGCAACCAGAGTAAAAACCTCTCTCACAAGGATATGAACTGTGGTAAGGCAATTTTTTAAGAACTTCTACAGACTAGAAGATGTGGATATCAAAGAACAGAAGATCCTACATTGACTGGCTGGTTGTATTGATTGATTTACCTGTTCACAGCTCTAAACATCAGAGGTACATAACTCCCATTTTACCTGCCCGAAAGTTAACCACTGGAGAGTAATTCAACTAATTCTGAAGTAATCTT
Organism: Anabacerthia variegaticeps; assembly: GCA_035583185.1. Lineage (NCBI taxonomy): Eukaryota > Metazoa > Chordata > Aves > Passeriformes > Furnariidae > Anabacerthia > Anabacerthia variegaticeps. The sequence continues at coordinate 87,364,842 of JAWWEW010000112.1, forward strand.
CTGGTACAATCTTCCCTTAATGAACCACAATTTTTTCCAGGCATATGTTGCTGTGCACAGAGATTCTCAGAACAAGATAAACACTCCTGTGAGCATCCACAAAGTGTTTACTGTCTGGTACAGTGGAGAATTAGGGCTTGCAAGATACTGGGCTAAGCATTAATATTGTTCGTACTCTAGCCTAGTGCTCACTTGGGTCTTATCAGTCATCTGGGAAAGAGTTGGCTTCCATTGCTTCTTGGAATACCATAACCCATGATATTGTCAAGCTGAGATCTCCCATCTCCTTGCTCTTTTTTTTTTTTTACTTAGGTTTTTATACATTTTAGTGTGTTAGTGTTTCTTCTCTAGATCCCTGGGTTGCTATTACCATCTCAACACTTCTATTTCTGTGTTTTCAGTCTACTTATTTTGCCTGGCTTTGCCTTCTGTAGCCTGTCAGCCACAATATTTGTGATAAAACAGGATGAAAGTTGTACATCAGTTCTACAAAGAGCCAAGAACAGGTAGTTCAAGTCCTGACCATTGGTGACCTAAAGTCTTGATTTGGAAACATAAATTTAAGTCTCTAACCACCATTAAAGGTAGCCTAGGATGTAGCTATCATTACAGATCAATATCAGTCTGCCCTAGATTTGTTCCAAAAACGTGTTGTTCTCCTGTCTGGCAAATGTCTTTTACATGGGTACACTAACTTTTTTTAACTTTAATTGGAAGTAATGGAAAGCCCTCTCACTTTCAGTTGCTCTGAAAGTGGTGCTGCCCCCAGCTGTTTGAAAGCAACTAATTCTACTCGTTGTTCACCAAGGAAGTCCTTCAGTACAAGACATTTTAGGCTGCAGAATGGCTCAGCTGCAGATTCAGATATCCTTTGCTGGTTTTGGCTGGGGTAGAGGGGCTGTGTTTTGGATTTATGCTAAACACAGTAATGTTTTTGTTATCGCTGAGCAGTGCTTACACAGGACCAAGGACTTTTCTGCTTTTCATACTGCCACATTGACAAGGAAGTTGGGGGTATATGGGAGGAGACACAGTCAGGGCAGGTGATCCTAACTGACCAAAGGGACATTCCATGCCATCTGACATCATGCTCAGCATATAAAGTGGTGGATATAAGAAGGAAGAGGGAGATATTTGTAGTGATGGGATTTGTCTTCCCATGTAACTGTTAATGCATGATGGGGCCCTACTCTCCTGGAGATGACTGAACACCTGCCTGCCATGGGAAGCAGTGAATTCCTTGTTTTATTTTGCTTGTGTGCTTGATTTTGCTTTCCCTGTTAAACTCTCTTCATCTCAGCTCACGAGTTTTCCAGCTTTTACCCTTCCAACTGTCTCCCTGAACCTGTCATTGGAGGACTGAGTGAGCTGCTATATGGTACTTGCTTTTTGGCAGGCGTTAAACCACAACATATCCTCATGTGTGCTGTAACACAAAGGAGTCATACAAGTGCACATACTTTCTCAATTGTCAAACTCTCTTTGTATTAAACTGTAAAACAGAAAGCAATTCTTTTTGGTATGGAAAATGATCACAATCAGTCCTTATGCTTCTTTACATGAAAATCATGTAAATGGAGGTTTTTAACAGAACAAATTTGAACTCAGATCTCCTATTAAAAAAAAAACAAAACCAGAACCAAAACAAAACCAAAACCAAAACCAAAATAAAATGAAACAAAAACAAGAAAAAAAACCACAAAAACAAACAAACCAACCAAACAAACAAAAAACTTATGTGAGACCTCACCTAGAATACTGTGTCCAGGTCAGGAGTCCTCAGCACAGGAAAGATATGAATCTCTTAGAGCAGCTCCAGAGGAGGGCCATGAAGACAATTTGAGTGCTGGAGCCCTCTTCTACAAAGACAGGCTGAGAAAGCTGAGATTGTTCAGTCTGGAGAATAGGAGGCTCTGGAGTGACTTTATTGCAGCCTTATGGTACTTAAAGCGGGCTTAAAAAGAGAGAGTGGCTTGTTACACAGACAGACAGTGATAGAACAAAGCGGAATGGTTTTAGACCAAAAGAGTAGAGATTTAGATTAGATGTTAGGAAGAAATTCTTTACTCACAGGGCAGTGAGTAGAACAATTTGTTGAGATGTTGTGGATGCCCCATCCCTGGAAGTGTTCGAGGCCAAGTTGGATGGTGCTCTGAGCAACCTGGTCTAGTGGAAGGTACCGCTGCCCATGGCAGGAGGCTGGGAGTGTTAGAATAGATCATCATTAAGGTCCCTTCTTACATAAACCATTCTGTAATTCTAGTATCATGCAGTTTCTTGAATAAACAAGTCAGGGGTAGTCTTTTTTCTCTGCAGAACTACAGTTATTGAAGAAGTATCTCTTCACATTCGTTATAAATTAACTCACACCAGTTGCATTACATATCATGTTACATGCCTACATTTTATTAAAAACAAAACTTTTCCTTTTTAAAGGTCATCTTTTTCTTAGACTGGTCAAAATTTCAAATCACAACATTGTTTCCATAGGGATTAATTGCAAAAACAACCATGCTGGCAGTACTCTGCCTTCTGCAATGCAATCACTCTCCAAGACATTTGGTACTTAATGTAGAAATGAGTAGGCTGAATGATGTTTAAACCATTTGGGCGCTCTGAGGTGGACATAACAGGATCAATTGAGCTTTGATCCTTGTTCTTCTCTAGAATAACAAACAGAATTTCTCTGGTGAAGAGATTATATATTTTCCCAAATAAGGAAATTGTAACTGAGCTGCTCTGGTGTGTGGGATTCGTAGGCACAAAAGTGCATGAAATTCTATCGTGAAAGGAATCATCTTTGAGTGACATATAATTTTGCTCTTGAAAAAAGCATGAAGTCTCCTGATAATGGACTTACTCATCAGTCACTTAGGTGGCTTGTCCAGCCTCCATGATGAATGCCAGTAACATTGTAACTCTGTCAGTATCTTAATGAGGTTGTTGTAATTTTCTACGTTATGAAATGGCCTATTGTCTTAGTAATTATGAGCCTTATCAACAAAATCATTATTGGCAGGAAATTTTAGAGAGATCTGTGGCAGGTTTTGTCTGTCATTTGAGGAAAGTTTATCTCCCACTGGTTTTGCATGCTCAAATATAATTAAGAGAACAGAATTAAAGAGGTACCATGAGGTGAATAGGCCCAGGGGAAACACACAGCTGCAGACACCTATAAACTGCAGATACATCCCTGAAATGTTTATAAAATTATTGTGAAAATGAAAAAAAAAAACACTTGATAAAATTTTGGAAAATTAGAAAACAGACATAAAGTTGAAATGGCCTGAAGGCAGCAAGATAAAGATTTTATGTGTTATGGAAATTATAGCAACAAACAAACAAACAACCAACAACAACAACAAAACAGAAAAGGAGAGGGATTGGAGGTAGAAGATAAAGACTGCACACAACTAAGCATAAGGGTTGCATAAAAGGGTAGTAGTCCACAGGGAATTAAAGTGCCACTGCCTTAGGAAAAATATTGCTTAATGCTCTGGGAAGGTAGGAAATAATTTCTCTTTCTTTCTTTCTTTCTTTCTTTCTTTCTTTCTTTCTTTCTTTCTTTATTTCTTTCTTTATTTCCTCCTTTCTTCCTTTCATTCTCTTTTTTTTTTTTTTCCTTTAATTTACATAGCTGTTGGTGGCTAAGGAAAAGAGGCACTGTATGCTTAAAACACCTTGCAATCTAGCTGGATTTTCCAAAGTTCTCATCAGGATGGAATGCAAGTAAAACAATGACAGCAAAGTAGATTTTTATTTTATCCACACAAATCTCTAAACAGACAAGGATGTATGGTAAGGAAATAAATAAATGCCAGAAACAAAACAAATTAAGGAAGGAAAAAAAAATCAACAAATTTGACTGAACTAATGTAACAGGGTTCATTTTTATTAGATCTCACACAAGCAATTGTTAAGAGCTGAATTTATTGTATGCATAAGAATGCAATAATACACTGCTTTCGTAGCTTTGTTCTTTTATCTGCTACAGAGGAAATTGATGTAAAAGTATGTCAGCAAAAGCAAATCTCAGTAGAACAGACAGCAAAAAGTAAATAAAAATTTTCTTACTTTTAGTGATAAGAAATGCTTAGTTATCATTTCCAACCTCCCAAAGACTGTCTTAGCAACACATCATGTATGCTGTATTTTGCGCTTGGATGCCAAAAGGCATCAACAACAATAACAACAACCAAAAAAAAAAACCCTCATCATGACTAGGGTGAAGACAAATGTTAGCCTACACAACAGATTTTCTGCAAGTGTGGTTTTATAATACAAGATAGAGAGAACTGGAAGTACTGTTCAAATCACAGGCATGTTTTGAGATTTTCTGCACTTACATATATATACCAACCCTGCTTGCCAGTGATAAGGAAATCCTATTCTTCTACAGAGTAAAAAAATCCAACATAATCATGGTCTATTCTTACTTTAATCATATTTTCCTTGGATTTGTATATTTATTTTTTAACCTTACATATGCCAAAACATTTTCTTTACTCTATAATGTTGCAAATGCAATATTAGTTATTAGTGAGTTACAAGATGGATTTCCAGCCTGCCCTTTAGTTATAACTGTAATGTGGTTGGACATCAGGGTAGTGATGTTAATTCCTAGCTGGCTCAGGATCTCCTCAGCCAGCCATATGCATACTGACTGGAGACAAAGGACTTTCTTTTAATCAGTTGACTGACTGCACCACTAGCCACCTTCACAATCAGGCAGCTACCTGATTTTACAGAATATCTTCAGGTGGGAATTTTGACAGTTCTAACAATGCCCACAGACAGGTCCTGCTATGTGTAGTTCAAATCTTAGAATCATAAAATCATAGAATATGCTAAGTTGAAAGGGACCCATCAGGATCATCGAGTCCAATTCCTGGCCTGCATAGGACACTCCAAAAATCACGCCATGTGTCTGAGAGCATTATCCAAACACCTCTTGAACTCAGACAGGATTGGTGCTGTGACCATTTTCCTGGAGGGAAAAAAGCCTGTTCACTCTCCACTGACACAGCTTCATGCCATTTCCTCCGCTCTTGCCACTGGTCACAAGAGTGAAGAGATTGGTACTTGCCCCTTCACTTTGCCTCAAGAGAATGTTGAAGACTGCAGTGAGGTCTCCCCTCAGTCTCCTCTTTTCCAGGCTGAACAAGTGACCCCAGTCACTCCTTATAAGGTCCCCTCCAGACCCTTCACTATCCTTGTGGCCCTCATTTGCACACTCTCTAATACCTTAATGTCTTTTTTATATTGTGTTGCCCAAAACCGGACATAGTACTCAGGGCGAGGCTGCACCAGGCTATAGCAGAGCAGGACAATCACCTCCCTTGACAGTCTGGCAATACTGTGCTTAACACGACACAGGACACAGTCAGCCTTCCTGTCTGCCAGGGCAGACTGTTGACTCGCATTCAACTTGACATTGTCCAGGACACCCAGGTCCCTTTCCGCAGTTCTTCTCTGCAGCCTCTCACTCCTTAGCCTATATAAACAACAAGGGTTGCCCTGTCCCAGCCCTGTCCCAGATCCAGCACTTAGCCTTGTTAAACTTCATAGTGGTAGTGATTGGTGATGATTGGTGTTTGCCCATCTCTCTAATTTCTCAGTGTCTCTCTGCCCTTGAGGGAGTCAAGTGCTCCCCCTAATTTAGTGTCATTGGCAAACTTACTTCGTATTCCTTTGAGTTGCATGTCCAAGCGGTTTATGAAGTTTTTGAAGAGAACTGGGCTGAGGATGGTGCCTTGTGAAAACCCACTAGTGACAGGACTGATATTACCCCATTCACTACAGCTCTGTGCCTGACCTGTGAGCCAGTTGCTCACTGGCGGCATAACACAGTTATTCAGCTGTGTGCTAAACATTTTGTCCAGAAGGATCCTTTCAGAAACAGTACCAAAAGCTTTGCTGAAGTCTGAAAAGGTTACATATACTGGCTTTCCTAGATCAGCTAAATTGGTTACCCAGTTGTACAAGGAAATCAGTTTCAACAAACTTGACTTCCCCCTCATGAAGTCATGCTGGCTGCGACTGATTACTCTGTTGGCCTCCAGGTGTTTGTCAGTGCTTCACTGAATAATATTTTCCATTATTTTATTGGGCACTCAAGTGAGACTGACAGGTCTGTAGTTTCCAGAGTCCCCCTTCTTGCCCTTTTTAAAAACTGGGACAACATTATCAAGCTTCCAGTCAGCTGGGACCTCTTCAAATTCCCAAGACTACTCAAAAATGGTGTTGTCCTTAAATGTGTTGATTATTATCCCATGTGAAGTATTCCAAAGACACTCAGGCGGTTTCTGCTGCAGAACTGATAAAACTGTACATAGAACAAATATTTGTAAAGAGCCAACAGAGAATTGGTCATGCAAATTAAAAAAAAATGGTCATGCAGGACAGCATTTTGTACGTAGTTCAGATATTTGAGAGGTGTTTTGTATGTAGTTAAGGTAATTGATAGCAGTGGGTTATTCATATGCTGGAGTGGTCATGTAGGACCATGGAGCAGCTTGAATTTTATCCAATTCAGCTAAAGATGCCTCTGCAGTGATTATTGCAGTGGAGGCCATCAAACAACAACTGATCATGCTGTTCAAGAGGTTTGATTTCCCATATGAGTGTTACCATTTGCCAAGATCCCAATAAATTAGTTTTGCCTTTTAACAAACACTTTGTCCATGAGACTGCAAGTACCTCTCTAACGATTCATATACACATAATTACTACAGTAGGATTAATGTGTCTGGAAAAGTGCAGACAATTTTATTTATGTTTCAGGTCAAGAGTGCATTTGGAGCTTAGCTGGAAGGGAATTACAAATTTGAGGGACAAAACCCAGCCTTGAAGAAAAAAATGGCCTAGTCAAATACATTATTTTTTTGAAATAGGATAGCAATGTAAAGCTCAAATTTGAAGAAACAAAGTGATTTTTCAGGGAATCACTAAAAATCTCCAGCTATGCAAAATTTCCAGTTACTTGACCATCTCTTTATGAAAGAAAACAAAGCATACAAGAACTGAAAATAAGCAGATTTTAAATATGTGGACCTTAAAATATGTAGGTTTATCTTAAATACTCCAGTTCTGGGGATCATGGGAAAGTCATGAAAATGGCAAGGGGATTCTTCTTGAAAGGGAATATTCAATACATTGAAAGAGGTACCTCACTAAAACATGATGAAATTTCTAGCATGCCTGATAAAAATTCTCTCTCTGAACTTCAATAAAAGAATTGTTAAAATGTTTTACTCATTAGACATATAACCTCAGTATCAGTAGAGGGATCTGATTTTCTAAAAGAGCATTTCCTTTTCAGCCTGTACATTGTCATTTCTATTGCTGAGGGCATACGAGCATGGGGGAGGGGACTGTGATGGGCAGTGGCGTGGGGATACATTTTGAATTATCATGATAATAACAAGTTATAGACCTGAAGCCAAAGCAGGAAAGTGCTTTTAGGTCCAGTAGCACAAATGTAGCCAATAAGAACTGGCCTTCCCTTTTTCAAATAAACATTTCAATTTTAAGATAGTAAATTTTATGTTTTGTTTTCAAGCTAAGTGTCTCATTGAGTTAAAGAATTCAGATCAGCATAATTATTTTCATTGACCAAATTCATAATCTTTCCAAATAATACTGTGCAGGTATTTAAGCACTAATTAAAGCTAACTAGTTGTTATTTTTATACAATGGAGAATGGTTTAGATTGTTTTACACTTCTTTTCATGCTTTATTGGCTGAAAGCTATGGCAGCTATCTCATCAGTTTCTGAGAATTGACTTCTATTTGATAAATTTGTAATTTGTGTTATAGTATGCTACATAACTGAAATAGATCTTACTGTTTTCTGGTTTTCCTCTTAATTATACTGTTTCAGACTTTTTATCTAGTTTATCATCTTTAATGCAGTCTAAATTTCACTTTGTGAAATCAACAGCTTTTTTTGAAAAATCTGCCCATTGATGTGGTGTATCTCCATTCTGGAGGTATATTACATCTGGATTAATAACAGACAGGAAATAAGATGATGTATAAACTTTATATTTATTTTTTAATTAAAGATAAAGAAATGTTTTAAACACATTTCAAATTCAGAACTGCCCATTTGGCACTTTTGACAAATAAGTGACTCAAGAAATTGTTGAGATATACACAATATTCCATTTTCTGTCAGTATATTTCCCTTTTCTAGGCCAGTTAATATCATAACACTGTCCAAATGCTGTGCTAAACCTTTCTCAAAAAAAAAAAAAAAAAAAAAAAAAA
>JAWWEW010000112.1:87373339-87431268 GCA_035583185.1 Anabacerthia variegaticeps
CAAAAATAAGGTAGTTTTGAAAAATGAGATTTCCTTTGTTTCAGAAAAGCCAAAGAGATAAAGATGAATATTTAACCATTTTTATAATACCTCAAAGACCTTAGAAACTGTTGGAGGTGAGACAGTATCCCTGGATAGAACTAATCATCTGGAATACTTCAGAGACACACTTTTACCTGATCAGCATGGCCTCTCTTACAGTGGTGTTTAAGGAGAAAAAATCTTATTGTATATTGAGATAACCTTGAAACTCCAATCCTGTGATACATAGTCACGTACTCTATTTTTAAATGTTCACTACATCCCACACTTCTGAATTAGCATAAATAGTGTCATTCAGAATTTCTTTGTACTCAAATATAAAAGCATCTAATTAAGTCAAAGCTTCCAGATATATGTGACATGCACATAACCTCTGTGGAAAAATCAACACTGAAATCAAAGGTACCCAAGAGTTAAAGTCAGCCCTCCACTTTACCATGAACTAACCATTACTGTTGATTGAATACAAATGACTCAGTATATTCTATCTTATTTTTTGCCTATTTTTAGTGAAAGAGAAACTGCAGTTGCAGTTAGCTAGATCCACTGCCAACAGTAAAATTTGATTTGAAAACTAGTAGTTTGTATGATTTTTTGCTCAGGTAGCTATAGAGGATTGTGGCATTACAGTTTGCACCAGTTGCCATTTATGTTGCAAGTTTGTCACAAGAATGGATAATGTTGCGCTACTTTCTGTTCCCATTACATTCTACCTAAAATGGAGTTAATCCAACGACAAAATTTAAGTCCTCCTATGTATAACACTTAACATGTTCTGCAGTTTCTAGTAGAGTGATAGTTTTTCTTTCTTCAGTAGGTGCTTTGTTTTGAGTAACTTCAGGTTTTGAGACCCGTTCTCAAGTGTGTAAGTTCTGTGTGAGTATTCTAACTCTCACAGGTAGCTTTCTGACTATTGTGGACTAGCAGAAGAATGAACACATACAATACTGACAAGCAGTTATGAAAATTCTATGCTCTTTTGTTCCATTACAGCTTGATTTTGGGAAGCAGTTCCATTTTCAGCTCATGATAATTTGCAGGCATAATTAGTCAGGTACATTATTATCTGGCTTGCTCATTACAACACTAACAGAGTCAACACTACAGTCAACACAATGGATTACTTCCAGCAGTCCTAGGTGTGAAATGTAAATGCCAAATACTTAGGAAAAAAACCCCACCAAACAAACCCCTATGTGAACCTTGTAACAAAAAAAATAATAATAAAGATATTAAGCCAGTGTTATAAAATGAGGAGCATACATGGTTTATAGTAATTTCTAATTTTGGCAGCTTCAATCTAAATAATTCTCTTTAGAAGGAAATGATTTTATCTGGCTATTTTCAGATGTCAACTTCTCTATATTGGCTATAAAAGGAATTTATACTTCTAAACTCATTTCTTTCTGTATTTATTTTTTTTTTCTTTTCTAAAAAGATCACACTAAACTAGCACACACAAAAGTATATGAACATCCATATCATATCAATACTTCTCTGGGGAATACTAGATAGCTTCCATGTTTACCATAGACTAGAGTATAAGCAATTAGTCACAAAAATCAAAAGTGGTTAAGTTTTGAAGTGTTCATGAGTATACATTAACATACACATTGTCTTCTTACAATTAGAATGTCCATTTCTGTCTACATTCTTTCTTTCAAAAGCTATTGTATCTTCTGACATACATATAGATTAGTCTATCACTTCAGAATGATTACAACTGAATTATTCATAGATTTCACAGAATATTCTGAGTGGGAAGGGGCCCCAAGGAACACCAAGTTCAACTCTTAACTGAATGGCAAGTGATATGGTCTGGAAATTCAGTGGTGTCTTGAATACTTGCTGCTGTATGATTTTTCAGAAAACATAAGCTAACATAAACCTTATTCCTTGGTAGCCTGTATTTCATTTTGTCCTTTTATTGGCAGATGTCAAATTCCAGACTAAAGAAGGTTTGATGTTTTATAACCAGGCCTTAAAAGCAAATGTTGCAAAGGCAATAAAAGATAAAATAAATCTTAATAAGTATTTGCCATGTGTTCTGTAATGAATCTTTTTTTCAATATAAGAAAAGAACTAGGGAACAGTTAGACTCAAGAATGACAAATAAAATTCACCTTAACAGATGCAGATTTGTTCTGATGTTGTATGAGAGGATAATAAAGAGGGCTTATAAAACATTAAAGAGGAGTAGTATATCTCAAGTGAGTGATAATATCTCCTGAACTCGTATTTTGTCATACTGGGCAACTATCTTAATTTGACATAATTTATTAAATTCAAAATAATACATTTCATATTTATGCTTTCTTTTCTAGTTTATGACCATAACTAATTATTTTCTGAATATAAATCTGGGATTCCAAATAGCTGAGCCAATCACAAAATTACATTACTTAACATGGTTGTGTGGAATCTTCAACAAGTCATTCCACAGGACTATAAATTTACATTTCACAGTGAACAGTGAGAGAGCACTGAAGAAAGGTTTTACAGTTTTCTAGTTCTTTACAATGTATGTGAATGTCTCAAGTTGTTTTTGTGGGGCTGAGGTTCTTGTTTTGTTTTAATTATCATAATTACTTTTTATTTTCTATATTATGATCACCAAATTATGGGCTCTTCTGTGAAACCAAGTCAGATGAGGCTGTGCAATTGAATCCCAGCTGAACTACCAGTGTACCAAACTGTCAGCCTGGTTCCTTTATAGTTGCCTCTACTTTTCACAGAAACCAAGTATGATGTTACAAAGGACAGTAACATGAGCTGTGACTTTGCTAAACAGAGGGAAGTGTGGCAGCACAAGTTACTGGTTTGCATGTCAGAACTGGTTTTAGTTGTCTAATGTGAACATGTTTCTCTTACAAAAAGACCATATGAAAATGTGGGATTCCTGATGTTTCAAACAGAAAACATAAGGAGGTGGGTGTGTGGGTGTGTGTGTGTGTAACACACACAATAAACAAATAAATAAATCCAAAGTTTGCCTATATACCTGACAGTACAGAAATCTACCTTACCTTATGGAAGCAATACAGAACACCATCATTTGTGGGTTAGAACCTGGGCATTTTCCAGGGCAGTTTTTCCCATTATGATAGTGCAGGGTAAAAGAAAAGATTTTTTTCCTATCAGAAAATCCTCAGATGACTCCAAATTGGTGATTAAATGCTAACATACTCCCACTGAAAGCAAATCACAGCAACTGTCAAGAAAACAGGAGACTGGCAAGAGGAAATGTAACACCACAGGGCACTTAGAGCTATGGATTTCAGAGCAGTGGTGTGGATTTTAAGGCCTGTACTTCTGGTTCATTCACCATCATTCATAGACACACTACAGATATTTCTCTCTTGAGGCATACTTTGCCTTTAGTAAGAAAATCTTAGGCCTGAGAATTAAGACGGGGGAGATTCACAGTATTATGGTTACTGTGAACTCCAGAACAGTTTTATATGGATCTGATTAAAGAAGACCTGGGTGATGAAAATGGCAGCTGCTGTCTTTTTTTTTTTTTTTTTTTTTTTTTGAAACATCCAGGCGTAAAGAGCAAGTGCCACTTAACTTTGTTCCTATTTTGTATCCCTTTCAGATTTCTCAAGGGCTCTTTCTGGTCTACAGTTATTTTCAAAACTACTTCAGATGGTTTTAAAATGCTACTTTTTACCTTCAACAAAACTCTACATGAGACAGAATTATAAGATTATGCAGGTTCTATCATAAAAATAGGATACCATAATATATGAAGGCATCTTTTTACAGACACACACAGACCTTCCATCAACTTTTTGTTGCGGATCTTGCATCAAACCCTGTATATTCTTTTTAAAGCAGTATATATAAAATAATACCTTTTAGATTCATCTTATTTGTAGCTCTACCAGTTCAGCTGTAGAAACACTAGGCATGAATTTAAGCACTGTGATTCTCAGTTTTACTTAAAGAGAAGTACTAATCAGATTCTAAGGGATAATTTCAAAATGTACTGAACTCATCTAGGAGTATATAGCTTCTGGAGGGTAAAGCTGTCTGTTGCTGTACAAGGGTAAGACTATTGAATGAGAGAAGGCTGACCATATGACTGGTTGAAAAGGTCTTCACCTTCTCTTTTATTTTTATTTTTAATCAGACTTCATTGTTTCCATATGTTTATCATAATAATGGAATAATGGCTTACATAGTTAGGGTGAAATTAATATCAGTTAATTTAAGTTACAGAAAGATGGTTTGCGTTTAAATTCACCACTCAGAATCCTTTTAAGTCTATGGAGTGCAATACATGACTAATCACCCTCTGGAATTTTTCAGATATCCAAGTCTTACAAAGAAGTTTTCTGCTCAATATTGGCTCAATAAAAGTTTTCTAGGATTTAAACAATTATAATGTAGAAGACCAATGTCAGGAACAGTGAGAACAACTGCTATTTTGTCAGTATATTACATTTCATGGTTATCCTAGAGCTCTCTTCAAGGACTGAAACTGAACATAGTACTTTACCTTTCTAGTCAAAGTTACTGAAAAATAAACACCTTCACTGAATCAAGTTGACACATAAGATTAGTTAAAAGATTAGTTAAAAGACACATAAGATTAGTAAACATCCCATGATTTTTAGCTTGGATATTTCTCTCCTTTCACATAGCCAGATATCATGTAAGTTTTTGTAAATAATGTTACACCTTCAAATGGATTAATTCAGCAAAACTATGTTTGGGAACAACTAGTCAAATTCTGAACATCTGATTGATTTGGATTGTATAATGCTCCCTCATTTATTGTGTGCAAATATTCATAAGAAAAGGGTTTAGTGCTCTGATAGTGTTGGGGAATAGCTATTTCCCCATGGAAATGAATTTGCAAACATTATAAAATTATTTCTGCCAAAAGGACAACACCTGCCATGGTGCTAATTGCAATGGCTGATTCAGCAGAAATACCCCTTGCCCTTGTAATTCCTTTCTCTTAAGTTGAGCAGTTTGGTGCTGCTCAATCAATTTTCAGGAGCAAATGGATCTCTAAAAAAATTACCTGGCTGCTTGCCATAGGGGAAGTTTCCCCTTCTGTTAGAGGGCTCAAGGTTCTTGAATTTTCCCCCCCTTTCTTTTTTTGGCTCATTTGACCCATATATAACATTAAACAGCACCCTGGCTGACAGACAAGGCCATCTCATCATATGGTAAATGGTAATACACTCCATTACACAGTAAGTTTAAAATCACAGCCACACTGAGAAGGTTGTGTTCTGAAACTAAATGCCTCTCCTGAAAAATATCAGCTAAATATGTGAATAAGACAGAGCCCACCTACCCCAGCAGATGTTTCAGAGAAGCTTCCTGCCCAAGTTCTCCTTTGTGTGATCACACTTCCTTGTGTGATTCCACATTCTCGTCCATTCTATAGTTACCCTTCAGATCATGCCTCTTTTCCCCCCTTCCCAGTATCCAGACATGCACTTTGCAGGTAGAAAAGTATTTTTTTTTTTTTTTATTATGAATATGTCATAATTTGGTGGAAATTCATGTTTCATTTTCTTCATCCATATTTGTTCCTTTCTTTCTGTTCTCCCTGATATTTTGCCCAACCCCAGTATCAGCACGTAGAGCTAGAGTTATGAAAGCTACCACCTTATTCATAGATGGCCACAGAAGATGCCTGTTTTAAAGTTTGCAGTATGGCATAAAGACTCACAGATTATATAAAAGAAATTTAAAGTCTCTACAGGTATAACATGTGATAGTTCGTCTCAGGAAATTGTATAGCCAAATCAGGGAAACATTGCCTGCAACCCACTCAGATGATATATATATATATATATACTGTACCTCACATAGCCTACAGTCTTTGAAAAAACACCAGGAATGAAGTCTGGCACCCTTTGATAGTTTCACCTACTCAGAAAACAGAGTGAAATCAAAAGCTGGAATTTTTTAAAGGAAGATAAAAACTGATGGAGATTATGAGGAGAGATTATTGACAGGAGTGGTGTGGGAATAACAGAAAATTTTACAGTAGGGTTCAAGCCATAATAAACAATTTCAATTGTTTATTATTGTGCATTATCTCAGTAATATTTATATTTTTTAATTAGTTTTGTGTTATGTGTGTGAAAGTCTGAACCACTGTTGACAGGCTGAAGTGTTAAGTTTGGATACAGTGACATACTGTTACATATTCCATAACTATACTATTCTAGGCATCTGAGTTATCCCCTTCCCACTGTTTCACACTGTGTCCTGCAGGTTCACCAACAGGGCCAGAGATAGCTAAGCTACCTATTTGGAGCTGCAAGGCAACATATGAGAATGCTTTTGCATTCACTCTTATTTGTGAATCCAATTGAATATATCAGTGACAATATAGAAGAAAGAATAAAGACAAGAGCACATGCTAGTGTACTTACCACAGGAATTTGTATAATACATCTCTTTCAGTGGACATGTAATTTCTCCATTTTTTTCCATTGAGGCAAAATGCAACAAACAACAATGCTTTAATGAATGCCTGAAAGAATACACTTTTCCCAAATAAAGATAAATACAATCCTCCACAGAGAAATAAAAAATGTTCAATAAGTAATTTGGGCAGCAGATTCACTACTAATTAACCAACTCAGGCAAAAGACAAAACTTCTACAATTTGAACTGAGCTAAATAAGAAATTTGCTGCCCTAGACATCACTCAATGTACACTCAAAAAATGACAGATTTGGGTAAATTTTCAACAAAGAGGGGTGAATTAAAAACCAGATATGAATCCACATTAGGTAATGAAACTGTTATTTAAGTGTAATTTTATGCTTTAAACAAAATGTCCAAGTTTTGTACCAAAGTTCATAATAATCACCATAATATCAAATGAATAAGGCCTTTAGAGAGAACACAGTCAAACAAAAGAGAGTCAGAATACCTTATAGGAAGAATTAATCATGTGTAATATTGAGATGACTGAGATGTGAAAAAATAAAAAGATCTGAAATGTAATGTCATGGGCTTTATGCTTTCTGTTAAGAATGTCTGTAAGCTAATATTCTATAGGAAATTTTATCATCTGTAGACATGGAAACTCTAATCATACTATTATGTATAGGATTAATGAGATATAATTTATCATCATGTCCAATGCTTTGATCATGTTTGCTGAAGAATTAGATTTTCAGACATGTATGGTATAGAAAAGCAAAAAATCATATGGATGTACCTCTCCTATATGTTAAGTAAGATCCTGAACCACAGCACCATGACATTCCTGTATGAGCTCACATTTAATCTGAAATATTGAAGAGCTGTGAAAAAAAGAAAGGAATATTCAAATATTTGCATTAAATTCCTGAAATATTTCCATGAAGCTACTGAAAATTTAAATAACATTTCAAATGGCAAAGATTACAATTACAGTTATTTTACTTGCTTGAGTTCTTTTTAAAAATTGTTTTTATCTTGATCATTTTCGCTGCCATGAAACATAATACTGTGGATTCAAGGCCAGCTGTTCACTGTTCTTTTTTTCTGTAATATTCAGAAATACCACCTCATTTTAAAAAGAGAAAATTACTTTATTCCAAGTGCAAATAATGACTATACTCTGCAAGTCTCCCTTGAAGAGTTAGCAAGAAGATGCAAAATTATAATTTTCCAAGTCCATTGTCAAAGTTATAATTCAAAATTTATTGGCAATTAATAGACAAGCTCAGCATTTGATATTTCATTTAGTGATAGGTTTGATTGACAAAACTATAAAACCCCATAAAATTCAGAATATATATGTATATATATAGATGTATAGATACATATGTATGTATGTCTGTGTATACACATATGCGTGTGTTGCCTGGTCAGTCACACATGAAAATTCTGAGGGCGTTTTTAAACTTAAAGACATAGGGATTATCATTAATTAACAGCAATAAGGCATCTGACACAATAGAATACAAAATGGAGGTGTAATTTGCTTCAAGAGTTAAAACATTGTGATCATTTCACTATGGAAAATTTCTAACATGTGGGTATGTTTTAAATGGAGTATAAATGGGAACTAGATGAGGTAGGAAGGCTGGCCAAGAGATATTTACAATAGCCCAGATGCAAGATGACAAATGTTTGGAAAAAGATTTTCCCAGCTGGCATAATAAAATATCTTTGTATTTTGGGAAGAACTAGCCATTCAATACTGATGTTACCAAAATGTTGTTCAAGTAAAAATATGTGAAGAAAAGAATAAACTAGAATCCAGAAATTCTCATAAATTAAAGTCTGTCATCTTGTTCAGGAAGCACAGCCTTCCCAAAATAAAAAAAAAAGATCAGAAATCTAGTGCAATATATGTTTAGGTCAGTTTCAAAGATTCACTTCATATAGGATTTATGTGAATGTGGATGATTGCCTAGCACCAATCAAAGTGATACGGAAAATATATCTAATGTAAATCTAAAACTTAATCATATACATCTTTCATGTAAAATTGTGGCTGCATAAACAAACTTGTTCCTTTGCTTAAAAAAACCCCCAAAACATTGAAATTAAAAATTCTGAGGAAGCTAAAACTGAAATCTGTACAAGGATATATGGAAGCAAATAGATTGTACTCTTTTCTTACATTGTTTTGAACTTTTTATTTTCTATAGAAACTTATAACAAGTAGTAGAGCTAAAGGCAAAAGATCATATTGCTATAGAACAGGTAGCATTTGCATTACAGTAAATTGTGCTGCAGGCAAATGCATAGTAGAGTTCCTTGTTTTGATATTAGTTTGGATTTTGCACCTCCAAGCATCAAAGTCTGCTCAGAACTCACTCTGAAAGATTGGATCTGAGCGCAATGGAAGTGAGGAAGCTTCACTTCTGGAAGTCAGAATATCAAACAGAGCAGAGCACTAGGAATCAACAGAGACATGGAGAATAATAGCAAAGTGGAGACTGGAAGAAGACCAATTTGTGGTGAATTTTCATGATTGGCTTTGAAGGGTAAGGATAGTTGCTTCCTCATGTTCACTGGCCCACCAAAACACTAAATTCATAGGCATTTTAAATCAATAACAAACATTCTGAGGAAAAGCAAGCAAAGCAAAGAGAAGCAGAGTGGAGAAGAGAGAATTGCAGTTTTCTGCATTTGTTTGTTCTTCTTTGGGGGTTTTGGTGTTTTTTTTAATTTTTTTTTTCTCTTTTTAAAGGAACTGGCCATCACCAGGATTAATGATTGAAGGGAAAAGATAAATATGAAAACTGACAGCTTGTACAGGACTAGGTTCTATTGCCTTTCTATATAGTTAATTTATTTAGATACATTTAAGTGAGACCAACCATGCCACAAGGTGCTATTCAGTGTGACTGATAGTATCATAATCCTGAGTTTAAGCCTTATTTAAAAAGCCTTTGACAAATAGGTATAGAAAATGTGTATAACAACAGGTTAAAATTCAGAGAAGCTACAAAAATTCTAGCAAACAAGGTTTCCTAGTCCTACAGCACTTCATTAACAAGTCAATTCATATTCAAGATCTGTTTCAAATATATTGCTTTTAAATTCTAAACCTGAATAAACAAAGAAGGAGTATGTTAAAAAGTAACTAATATTCTCCATATCCTCTACTCTGAAATTAAATTTTATAAATTAGATGTTATATAATATGTCAGTATTCAATGCTTTTAGAGAAAAATGATCACGTTTTCTTACTTTCCAAGGACTCTATGCTTTGCACAGCTAATCCAAATCTATTTAATAGAAGATTACATTCACATGCATTTAGGTAAAATAAAGTAAAGATAGATAGGTCATGTGATTAAGCTACCATACTATTTCTAACATTTTAAATAAAAGGGCACTGCCAGATAACGTGTGCTAAATTAGCACCCTCCTCTCCACATTGCCAGCAAGTATTATTATCCAGCAAACACCTTTGAAGTGTGCCATAGATCAGTTAAATCTTGCTTAAATTTAAATTACACTTTCATTTTGATCGGGCAAACATCTTTTTGTTCTGTCTCCAATATATTTGAAGAGTATGAGAAAAAAGGGGGTTTAGGAAAGAAATGTGAACTCTGATGTTTGGGGCGAGATGACTTTGACACAGTGCTAGAGAAGCTTAAATGGATTGTATGAGTATTAAGAGAATAGAGAAGCAGGAGCACAGAAATAATATGAGGAAAATGTGTCAGGAAAGAGTTTGGAGGAAAATTATATAGAGAGAATTGTTAGAAAAAAGCTCATGGAACATGCTTTTCATTACAAAATTAATTAAAAAGTAAAACATTTAATAAAACCAGTTAAATATAGTTTCTCTTAAATCACACATCATCCCATAGTATTTATTTTGAAATTCTGATTATATCAACATATGCAAGTACAGAATTATATAAAAGTCACACTTGTATTATATAAAAATAAATCCAAAAGCAAATTGTACTTCTGTATTATTTTATTTTTAAATGTTTTGTTTGAAATTCAGGAAGGAGAAAAATTTCCTGAAAATCAAAAGCATCCTTGACAACTTCACCGAAACATTTGAGACTGTCTACAAGCACTTTGTGTAAAGTGATTCTGCAAAAATGCTGTAAATGAACTGAAAATTTAAACCTTATGAGCCAAACCCAAAGTTAATAATTGAACCTATTTGCGTCTTACATGTAAGAAGAAAACTATTGTCTCTCTATAGTAAGAGTGTATTCCATACTGGCCCACAAGGT
This sequence comes from Anabacerthia variegaticeps, assembly GCA_035583185.1. Lineage (NCBI taxonomy): Eukaryota > Metazoa > Chordata > Aves > Passeriformes > Furnariidae > Anabacerthia > Anabacerthia variegaticeps. The sequence goes on from JAWWEW010000112.1 coordinate 87,384,067, forward strand.
ACTTGATCTAGAAGGCAATTAATTGACTAGGACCTTATATGACACAAAAAAGTTATCTTTAATAGAAGATCAAAACTCAGAATGCTTAAAGACTGGTAACACAGTGGCAAAAGCTAATATTTAACATGTGCAAGAAAATATCAATTACTATAGATACAGAGAACTACTAAGGCAGTTTGGGTGCCCACTATGAATTAGTGAAAGTCATTATTCTCTCTTAGAAAGTCTGTTTGATGGAGTTGTCAGTTCTAAACCTGAAATGAAAGAGAAAGTCTATTGAGTCATGTGCCTGAAGAAAAATAAAATACGAACAAAAACAATGTGCTAAGCAAGTTTTTGGAGGGGACAGAAGCACACACATAGACAGTAACAAACTGAAAATTGAGAGAACTGCTCTTTCTTTGTTTCCATGGGTATACACGAATATATATTTAAGTAGTTGGAAAACTGGTAGAAATGGATCTCTAATATTTGCATGAAGGACCGGTGTAGAAATTCTTATCCTTAAGAACTCTTTCTTAAATCAAGTTACAGGACATTGACAGACTATACCATGTACGTTGTTGTAGATGGTTTAATTTAAGTTTGATTAAGAAAGGATTTTGCTGTGTTCCAATGGCTATTAGCTGTTATTTGTTGCAAATAAATACATGTCAAACATTTCATGCAGTCACTCAATAATAGAACATGCTTCCAACTTCTCTACAAGACACCATGGTTCCCCTCAGGTTTTCATGCACTTTAGTAGTTTCTTTCACGTTGCCCTCTGAAATGCTAGCAGCAAAATCCCTTGGAAATGAATCCTGAAATAGCAACTAATATTATGTTGCTGAGAAATAAGGCAGACCAAGCTAGAAGAGATGAAGAAAGGAGGAAAGAAGAAAGGAGGAAGAGGGAAGGAGAAAGTGAACACATCTGAAAACACAAAAGATGAAGGGTGAAATAAACAGGAATGAAAGGAACTTTGTTGATCTTTATAATCCATATTGAGGCTGGTTAACAAACTGTACATAGTTAGGAACACATACACACATGTTACCTGAATGTAGACTTAAATTTTAGTGTGATAAAGTGAACCATAATTGATGGAAAATCTCAGTAGAATTACAATTTGTTCTAAATCACAGAATTCAGTTTTGGAAATGTTTCCTGAATGCTTAGTATGGTTTGTAGATTTAAAACCTCATACTACCTTTCTCCTGGATTGCTTTTCCCTGTACATTTGCTAGCTCTACTGCATTTGCTGTGACGAATGTGGACAAGTAGGTAACTGCATTAATTATGGCCATGGCCATGTTTCATTCTCTTAATTCATCTGAAAATTTAATCTCACTAGAGAATGAAAACTAAAGAACATGGACAGGAGGCAATCAAATTGCTTTGCTTCAGGAATCTTGTCATCTTAAAATTTAAATATTTTCAGACAAAATATTTCAGGGTTCTGAATGTTCAGTTCCTTATCAATATAAATACATGGAAAGCAGCCATAGCAAAGAAATCACCAATGTGTTAGCCTTCTGCTTAAAATTATTTATGTATTTACTCACAAACTTATATGCTCTCTAGACTTATGTATATACAGCTGTAATCCCTTGGCCCACAATATATGTACACACAGCTGTTTCACTGGCATCATGGAAATAGTGAAAAACAGTTCTATTTCCCAGGCTGCATTTTATATTTGTTGCTTGAGATGTGACTTTCCTCACCAGACATCAGTTAACTAGAAGTTAAGTTCCCTAAGCTATTCATCTATTTTACTGTGGTAGTTGGTAGAAAAAGACAGGCTGTGGTAGTGGGAAATTGTCCTCAACAGTTACAAGTCCTCTGCATCTAGCAGAAAAAGATTTTACATAACTACATACAGTTTTTTGTTTGTTTGTTTTCTTAAATTTTAAATACATATAAAAATTAGTATTTTTATTCAAATATTTCTATCGGCATCTGGAATGAAAATTCCAGTTCATTAGTCAAAAAGCAGAAGCACTCTGAATCCAAATATGAATCTATGCTCTGTCAAAGCCAATTGTAGGAGTATGATTTATTTTGAGAGGACCTTGTCTGGAGTCCAAATTTTCTGGTTCCCTCAAAGCCATGGCAATACCTCTCCTGGTATCCTACTTGATAAGTGAGAATTTGTCTGAGTAAGAAACTCATGTCATTAAGTAAAATCAGCATAGTTTTTGAAGACATTAGAGAATTTAAGAGGTGTAAGTGGTGTTACCATAGCAAAACTCACTTTGTGTAATCTAGCTCCCTAGATCCCTGGAGTACCTTCCATGCCTTTTAAAGTAGTTGCTGATTCTTCTTAGTGATTTATAGCAGTGCATTATTATGTGCACTTCTAAGAAAAAAAGATTTTGTGGTTGAAAGTTCATTGGTTTCTCCTTTCAAGTAAAATCTGAAGACAGAATCTGAAGGTGTTTTTAAACTTTTTTTTTTTATAATCATAATTCATTAAGTTCCTCTAAATGTTAAGATGGAGTCTTAAACACTGGATTATGGTTTCAGGCTGAGAATAAGCAGCAGTAGCAGATGGACTTCTGAAAAATAAAGATCACGTTTTCATGCAAATGTTCCTAGTAGTAAAAAACAATGGAAGATAAATATTGAAAAATAAATAATATAGAAACGGAATGGCTTGTAAACAGTATGCTTTCAGAGTCAGCTGCTCTTTAAGCAAACTAGAATAAAGTAGCTCTAGAGACACATTACATGATTCAGTGTAATTACTGGCTTGTTCAAGTAAGTGCATTTTATCTGATTCTAATGTGAATTCTTCAATTCAGCGATATGGTACAATGACATACTTTGCATATTGGAAAATGCATGATACAGAAACACAGACAATACATCTTCACAGTTTTATACAATATTACATGTTATGACAGAAAAATGAAATACAGAAGGGATTTTCAGCACAAGTTATGTTTTCAGACTGATGATGAAGAGAGTTTGGAGATACTGTAAAATACTTTTGTTTGTTTGGGGTTTTTGTTTGTTTGTTTTAAAAACCCACAGAAATTTACCTTGGAACTGTTAGTAGTTACTTTTTATTATTCCTTGGAGCACTTTAAGGGGTGATTTTTGTTTCTTCAGAATGTTCCCAGAAAACAAAAATCTTTTGAATATTTAGACATAATTGTGCAAATAATCTTTTTGTAAAGTGTTTCTTTCCTCAAAGATGCACTAACCACCAAGCTATACAATATGATATCAGAGGTATCCATCACACAATCTGCACTCAATCCCTTTCAAGTGGGACGTGACAAAGCAAGAGAAAATCAAAATGAATTAGGCCAGAGGAAGGAAACAACAATTCCAGCAAATGTATAGCTCAAACAGTTGGAGGGAGAAGTCTAGTATCATTTCCCTTGTGTTATGAGTGCTGGTTTTTATGTGACAGATACAAGTGGAACAGGCTGCCCAGAGAAGTTGTGGATGCCCCATTCCAGGAAGTGTTCAACCCCAGAGAAACGTGTTCCTGCAACTCACCACCCTCACTGTAAAACACTTCTGCCTTATGTCAAAGCTAAATCTACCCTCTTTCAGTTGAATGCTACTCTCCTGTCACTACAGGCCTTGGTAGAAAGTCTCTCTCTCTGGATCCTTTTTCTAAGGGTTCCTTTATATACTGAAAGGTGGCAATAAGGTATCCCTACACTCTTCTCTTGTCCTAGATGAAGAACATCAACTTTCTAGGCTTTTCTTAGGAGAGGTGCTCCAGCCTTTTGACCATTTTCATGGTCAGGGCATGATCGCTGCAGGCCAGGCTGCCACCAGTCTTAACCTCTGTAATTAGTTCTTCTGAGTCTGCAAGCAGAGGTCTAACAACATTTATTTTTGGTCAGGTTATATCACATGAATTAAGACAATATCATCAATGCTCTCTAAAGGTCTCCTGGACTGCTTACAGCTTGCTGTGCTGTTTTTTCAGATGTCAGGGGGTTGCTGTTTCCCAGAAGGGTCAGAGCATACAAGTTATGCTTTCCCAGCTGAAGTAACAACACCTTATCAACAACTTCCCTTTGATCAGTTGTCCTTTAGTAAACACCAACCACGAGGTTTCTTTTGTCGTCTCGGCCTCTATTATTTTGCCCATAGATTCTCATTCTGTTCATCATTGTTTTTCAAAGACAGATCTGTTCAGGGAGTCCATTTTTTTTTTTTTTAACACAGAGGAAAAACCTTTCCTCTCCTCCATTTCCTGTTCCCCTAAACACTTTATAGTCACTGATTGCAGTGCTCCACTCAAATGATTCATCCCACTGTTTCAGTGAATCATCATATCTTTCCAGCTGCACCATGTTTGCTACCCATGTGTGTGCACTGGTAAAGAGACACTTCATCTGCATTGTTGACTGCCTCATCCTTTTGGTGGAACCTTTTGGAGTGTTGTGGGACTGTCCTCATTATTTTGGTAGGTAATATCCACCCTGTTGCTTCTCAGTGCACAAGTATTACAGTTTCGGACTCCACTCCTCAAGGTCCTTAAAGTGTGGATCACTAAATCAGCCAATCTGCCTGCAAAGATTCTCCTTCCTTTTCTAGATAGGCGGATCAGGGTCATAACTAAGGAAGTATTCCACACCATTCCTTCATGTAATCAGCTGTGTATAAGACAAAGGAGGAACATTTCTTTCTCTCTTCCTTTTGGGTGTTTGGAGGACATCAGGTCTCTGTATTGGGTTGACTCTTATCTGTATGAGCTGAGGCTTATCTGAGGGCTGTTGTCTGAAAGCCGCATGGAGGTGGAGATTTCTACTGCTTCTCTTGAGGGAAGTTTGGTAAGATTTTATTGTGCTAGTTACTTATTGAGCTTTTCCCTGAGTTTATATGTGTGTGTGTATCTGTTTTGCTTTATTTTTATCCCTTTTCCCTTTCCCATTTCCTTCCCTTTCCCTTTTGGAGTTGTTTCGGGTTCTTATTCTGTACATTCATAGTGTTTGATTGTATATAATTGTAATATATGTGAATTATATATATATATGTATATATATATGTACTTTTACAACACTTGTCTTTTGGTACCGTTTTTCTTCTCTCAGGAGGGGGGAGTCTGTGTGGCCAGCAGGTGGGTTTGGCAGGGAGCCAACCCAGGCCTCCACACCTTCTCATGACTTTGCTCCTCTTCTCCATGCCTTTTTCTATTCTTTCTAGATTTTGAGGCAAAAATGGCATTAAATTTGTTCGCAGCACTACAAAATTCTGGTTTTAGTGAAATCTTTTATAGTACTTCCAGGAAAAATACTTCAAATGAGTAAAATAGTAAACAATGCTCTTCTGCAGTATAACAGGGAAGAATTCTAACAAAGAAACAAAGATCTTCATCCTATCTTTTTTTTTTTTTTTTTTTAAGATTTGTGCAGAGCATTGGGTGAATACAAAAAGTAGAGAAAAAGACAAAGTTTAAAATAGATGTATCTGTTGATTGCACTGTACAATAACAGGTTACTTTTGCTGTATTCATTTGCTATCTATATTATAGAAATTCCTTTGTCTTGATGAGCTGTGCCTAGAAAGAAGCTTATGCTATCACTCAGGGATAGCAGTTCTATACAATTTGTTTACTTCCTTGCGAACTCTTTTCAATTCCACAGACATTTATTGATCTTCTTTCAATCAATTGACCACAGTCTTACAGAAAACCACAAATAGTTGACATACTAATGAGAATTCCTGACCCCTTTCAAATGAATACCTGACCAGTCAGTGGAACACTCAACAAACCTGTAACTTCAACACTAGCAGTAATTACAATCAATAACAAGGTTATTATATGCTGTTGGAAAGATGGAGACAAGGGGGATTGCTTAGGAGATACAAAGAGACAGATATATTCCATATGCAGACAAGAAGGCTGCTGGTCACAGACCTCTTGAATCACATTACTCCTGTAAAGGTGCTCCATCGGATGTATAAATCAGAACAAGTGATTTCAGTGCAATGACATTTATGAAAATAAATATAAAAACCCCAAACAACCTTGCTAAAAAAATCTTTCTTTCACTCTGAAAGCTGAATTCCTTTTAACTCTGATGGCACAAGGCATGAATATTGTGTTTGAACTAGTGAACATTGGATCTCTTCCACCTTCATAAGAGATTACATTCAAATGTTTTAACAAACATTTCTTTTTTCTCCTTTCCCATTCTTTCAGTTTGTTTCTTTCCAACATTATTATAAAGGCTGAAAAATAAAAATACAGTGGACTTTCTGTCAGTAGATGTAAATAATAGGAACTAAATCTATAAAGGCACAACAGTGTTCAAGAAAAAGAGAAAAAATCTTTTTGAACATACAACAGAAAAATAACATCAGCACAGTCCTCTTAGGCTTACTTTTCTCATTCCCCCGCACGCCACCTCCTCCCAGAATATAGAGAAATGTTGAAATGTGTACATGCATTACTATAAATTTCCTCCAAAAAGAGAACTTGCTTGGTGTCATTAAGTAGAAAAGCATTATCTTATGCAATGATGGATGTATAATTCTTTAAGTTGCAGTGTTTCACTTCTGTGGAATGACCTTTGCGACAACATAGAAAGTATTTGTATGTATTGATATCTGAGTGGCCATTTAATTTAACCTAAAAATTGTCTTTCAATTGCGTACTAGAGAGGAAAAAAAAAAGTATAAAACATTAGCATTGAATGTCTCCAGCTATTTTAGTATTGTTAAAAAACAGATGACACAATCTGAAATCAACCCTGATAATAGACAATTTGTTAAAAATTACACATTTGCCACACTATGAGACCTAGAACGAAGGAAGGAGGAAGCAGCGGCAGAAACAATCTGTGAAGAATTTTCCATAACTCTCATTCCCTGCCTGCCTGTTCTGCTGGGGTGGGGGAAGGCAGAGCCCAGGAGGGAGGAAGAGGTGAGGGGAAGGTGTTTATAAGATTTGTTTTACCTTTCATTATCCTGACTTTAATTAGTAATAAATTCAGTTAATTTCCCCAATCTGAGTCTGTTTTGCCCATTATGGTATTTGGCAAGTGATCTCTCACATTCCTTATCTCAACTCATGAACCTTTGTTATATTTTTAAATAAGTTATTCTTGGCTTCTGTGCTGTTTTTCACTAACTCTTTAATTACATGTATTAAAATCCTTAGAGCTTTTTGCTCACACTTGCTTCACTTCTCAATCATTATAGTGTAGTCTAAATTTCTTCAATAACTCGTATATCTGAGGGTTGCCCATGTGTTTCTTCAATATTGCAGCTGTTTGATTTTTTTTTTCCTAAAGCAGCCTGAATCTCCCATGCAAAATATATTGATTTCACATGAACTGTGGTTTTGCACTTCATTTTCTGCTGAACATAAAATTAATATCAGAGCTGATATAAATATCCAAGAACAAAATGCTTGACAGAAAGGGCTCCATAATCCTTTGCAGAACAAAAACATCAAGTTGCACACTGATTTATGCCCACTGAGAACTGACAAGCTGAAGCATACCCTGGGCCTGGTAACAGGTAGCATATTTTCTTTCTGCTACTTCTGTTCCAGTGCTTCAAAACATCCATTGTTTTTTGAAAGCAGGTATCTTTTTTTCTGCCTCCTCCTTCATCAATCACAAAGCAGGACAGAGGACTTTCTCTTTCAAGTTCTCTTATAAAGTAGCACGAATAAATAATTGAAACAGAAAAGAAAATGACACAGAATGTTGCCAAAGAGCTAAATTTTCCATATTCTGAATTGCCACAAAGCTGCAGACTGAACAGGGCTTCACTTTACAGAATTGTCCCTAGTCAGAAGAGGACATGACTAGCTGTCACTGGGGAGAGGACTGCACAGCTTTACAGGAGCTTAAGACCTGTGCTGAGAAAGCAGGAATCTGAGACAAACTATTTTGGAAAAAGTATCTGTGATTTCTTGAATTCCTGCCCCTCAACATGAACCACCATTTCAAATTATAAATGATATCTACATTATGAAAATGTATTGGAAATGTCTGCTACTTTTGTGCAGTTCATTGATGGACATTTTTCAGATTCTTCTAGAAGAAACTTGCTTTCATAAAGGAATAAGTTTTTCCTTTTTTCATCTGCAACAGCTGTTGCACCTTTTTTTCTGGTGAGGATGGCAAAGGAGAATGAATATATATAGGAGATTATACATACAATTTAAGGATCAGACTTCTTTATTTGGTGTAGCCTTCCATTCCTTCTAAATCCATTAGGGTTATGAAGGAATTTTTTTTTTTTTTTTTTTTTTTTAGAACAGAAAGGGACAAATAATATATTTTAGACTTGTACATAACAACGTGCCCTCATATATCACAGTGAACGTTTTTCCACTTAGAATTAAAGGAATCAGTCTTCAGAAAAATAACAAGGTAAACACAACAAAAATAGATTCATCACATCAAAGTCAGAATTAAAATTAAAGTTGTGTCTTAGTTGTGAATCCATTTGGAACAAGAACATTGTAGGTAATGTTTCCATGAAAACTGAGCTGCAAGTGAGGGAATTCTCAGAAAATATATGAGGTAATACAGATTATCAAAGGGGATAGGAATAAAATCTGAAAATTGAGCAGAACAGAAACATATCGATGCAATGAAATTAATTCTACAGTTTTTTGTGGCTGACTAAAAAAGTTCTGGCATTTCTAGTTGCTGAAGAAAATACTTTTAATTATTTGAGACTTGTATTTTTATAATGGGTATATGAACTGATTTAAATAGGATGAAAACTCACCCAAATCTTCACATGCCCTTGAACACCAGGAAAATGCCCTCTGAACTTTCCAAAGAAATATAGTACTTTATTTTTAATCATCTTTATGTTGAGATTATTCTGTCTTCTACTACTGTAAGAGAAAGCCACAGGGAAATAAATTTGAAAGATGTATGCCATGGATTTGTTTAAACATTGTCATCAAAATTCTACATACTTATGTGTACATTTCCTTTTTTTCATAAACCAATCTATATGTAATTTAGAGCTCTCCATGTTGTAGCTACAGGATACTCTGTAGAACTGAACAGGTCATTAAATATAAACAGATATGATTTTAAGCACAAATTCTTTCATTCAGAATTTTTATTCATTTTTTAACATCTTAGTAGAGGTCTCTAATCTTCAACCTAAAACATTATGCAGATATTTTGAAATAAAACTCCTATCAGTTGTCTGGTGATATTCAGCTGGTCACTAATCCAAAACCTTAACATTAATGAAAATTCGACTGAGTTACAACTCAAGGCTTCTGTGATTAGAAAAGGTAGTTTCTAGAGTATTTCATGTTTTACAGTGAGAGGGAGAAAACAATATTGTAACTACATAAACAGGAAAAGATTCTGTCTCACCTTCTGTCTATTTAGTTTTAAATGAGGCTTTCCAAGAATGTTTCTACTAATTTTTAGAATTAAACTCTACTACTTCAGGCTGAGGAATTATCTTCTTTCACTTTTCCTCTTTTTTTCAGTGAACTGTCACAATGCATAAAAATTTGCTTTTAATAATATTTTTCTGCTAATAGTAGTAATTTCAAAATAAGAATCTTCAAACTTTAGTCAATCGGAGATATAGCTATGCAAAAAATACTTAGATATTGTGAAAAAAATATGTTTTTAGTAATTGTTTTTCACAACTAAATATAAAGAGATGCAAAATATATTTTAATGGGTAATTGAATATTTTTTTTTTATAATGAAAAAGGATGTTTTATTGTGAGATTTAATATGAATATGTGTTAGTGACATGAACTTGTGTTCGAATAACAAATATAGCTGTACTAGTAAATAAAAAGAACCAAGAACCATAACTCTGCAATAACATAACAAGAACGATCTCGGCACACAGTACAACTAATAGACAATTGTTCAGTTACTCATTTTTACACAACATATGAAATCACAAATTGCAGCAGATATGTTAATATGGTGGGTTTATACTTTTGTTTTGGTATTAGAAGTTTCAACGTTTTTGCTAACAGTAATAGGGTATTTGTTTTTTTTTTTTTTTTTGTTTATGGGGGGGTGATTTTTTTGGGGGTTTTGTTTTGTGTTTTTTTTTTGTTTGGTTTGGTTTGTTGTTTTTTTTTAATTTAAAAGAAAGCAAGCACTTCCAGCTAACTGAATATAAAATCAAAATGTTGCCAGGGGCATGTAGGAGGCATCTCCAGGTTGTTTGATGTGAAGGGAATGAGAATGAGACCTTTCTAAAGGTTAGTCCCTTTCTCTTAGGTAGGTTAGATTTTAAGTACCCGTTTATTTCTCATTTCTACTCCTTTGTCTACCGTAGCCCAGGGCAAAGACTCCAGCAGGCTGCCAGTTTCTAAGATGAGCCTGATCTTTGCTTCATCTTTAAAATAGTCACCACTTTTTACAGCTGAAGAATCTTTAATCAACTGAATGTGAAAATGTTTATTGATGACCAAATTTTACAGGTCCAAAATCTCCAAAACTGGTTTGAGACTGTAGCTGTCTTGATAGATTGTACTGACTCATAAATTGAGAATTTGTATGTTTCACTTTAATTATTTGGGCCGGAAATTATCTCTAGAAATGGAATTCTGTTAAAGTTAAAAGTAAAGTTCAGAAATCTTCTAAGAAGCCTCTACTGGTTTTTCTCTAGATTTTTTTCCTGTTTGCATTGCTACCTATTTCCCTGATAGAAGGCTGAACATTTTGTAGGACATCTTGCCTGTTCAGTGTCCACTGGCATTCCTAGTGTTACTTTCTACAGGCTTTTCTTTATTGTGATTTTTGACAGGCTCAGAATCAAGAAAATCATAATCTCAACATTCCAATGCATAAAATACTTGTAAATACATATGGTAATGTTTTGCAAATATACTATTTTAGGTAGACATAGACCTTCCATCACAATCAATTTATGTCACCTCAGTAACATAAAAGGCAGTCCAGATCATAACATGTTCACAAATTTCTGGCTTTTCTATTTGACCAGGGTCTTAACATTACATCTGAATTTGAAAATTTGAATCACCTTTTCTTTCCTTCCTTCCTTCCTTCCTTCCTTCCTTCCTCCACATTTTTCTATTTTCAAAAAATGTTGGAATGTGCTGTGCTTCACCAACCCTCCATGCTACTTCATGATAATCATGAAGTGTTGACTTCTAGATCTGTAAACTGGTTTTCCACCATAAAATGTGCTTATTGACTGGTAAAACTAAATAGTTTATCACAAGTGTCCTTCTTATATGTACCTAACATTTTCCATAGTGCAAATCATACCTCTGACTCTACTACTGTCAACTTCATGATGTCATGATTGGAAAGTGGAGTTCCAGTGGGGCTCTGTTGCTGAAAACTTGCTTAACACTTTAATTAATTATTAAATAAACATACAAGTCTCTAGGGAAATATATAACATAGCAATTTATCAAAAACTTTAGACATTTAAAAGAATAAATGCAAATTATGTTACACTTGTTATACACACAGTACATATACATATATGTGATACAGGAAAGACCACACACATACCCTATTAAATCAAACGTAATGCTAAACTATGTGGTTCAGAATCTTAACAAGTTTAATTCAACCCACAACCCACCTCTGCGGTACATAACAAAGTAATAGGTCATTATATCTCACTGTCTTTGACTGCTACAACTGACTATCCAGTAACCACTTATAGCTAGACTGATTAAAGTAGTCTTTTCCACTGAACAGACCAAGGCATAAATTCCTGTTTTGGGATCTGTGACAAATAACTTAACCATTCATCCACCAATCCCTCAAAATAACACTGATTGAAACAACATCAGGAGATAATAATTCATGAACTTGGGAAAAAATCCATTACAGAGTATAGCACAGATGAAATGAATGAAAATTGCTATCAAAGACAAGCCATGCCTATGTGATTTCACATATTTATTATTGTACTTAGCAATTTCTGTAAGTTGCAATTTCTTATGATGGAGTATTTCTCATATCAGAGTTTCCAGAACATTAGATACAATTAATGTTTAGTTTTGATTGGTAGTACTCATGTAACATTGAGATCCTTTACTTAAATGACAAATTGCCTTAGCTGCTTATGGTGAATTGCTTGGTCTTTTCCTTTTTCATATTCAGCCAAATATCTAATCCAGAAATGTTCCTGCTGCTTGTTATAGAGTTTCGTGGAGATGTCCAGGATGTAATTTATCCTGGCCTGGTACTATGTCACTTTTAATAGGTCTAATTTCCTAACTCCCCGCTTCATTGTGACCATAAAGCCTTTTAACATTTCACTTGCTTCACCAGGAAAATTTATCCCAGGCTGTGGAATATGACCTTCACATTCTTTCATGCATACACTAGCAAAGGATTCATTCAGCCTCTTGGCATTATGAACCTCATTTGTCATTAACATCTCACTCTTGTCCTTCAATAGTTCATCTGACTCCTCGTCTACCTGCCAGCTGGTATTGTAATTGTAACATTTTAATCTATTTATTATTTTAGTCTTTATCATTATAAGCACTAAGTCTGTGCTAACTAGTGTCTGTTGTCAATCTTCTTTTTTTTTTGCACACTTTTTTTTTGCAGACTTACCTCAAAGGAATTTTTTCCTTCGAAAATGTGCTTTGAGAGCACCTATTTTCTTGCACTGCTTTTGTGATATCTCATTAAAAAACCCTTATTTATGCAATGTATTTGCTTTATATAACATCACTCTTTATCATTACTGCCTCTTTTCTATTTCACTTCCTTTCATCTTTCTTACAATTAATCCATTTTATCCAAACCCATATTGATTTTGCAACTGAACAGAATAAACTGTCAAATTATAATCTGGACTCTCTTTTGTCAACTTCATGTCTCCTTCTGAATTGGCTGATATGCCAGGGGGTCATGTTACCATCCAGAGGGATCTGGATGGACTGGAGAAGTGGGCTGACAAGAATCTCATGAAGGTCAACAACAGGAATTGCAAAGTTCTGAACCTGGGCAGGAAAAGCCTCAAGTGCCAATATATGCTGGCTGCTAACCAGCTAGGAAGGAACTTGGCAAAAAGGGACCTGGGGATGCTGGTGTACACCTGCACTTCATTAGGTAAAGTATTGCCAGCAATACTTATTAAAGGAGATAATCTTTCTCCTCTAGTCAGCCACACCTGGAGCAGTGTGTCCCGTTCTGGGCATCCCTTGTACAAGAGAGACATGGACATACTGAAGAGAGTCTGGTAAAGACCCACAAAGGTGGTCAAGGGACTGGCACATCTCTCTTGTATGATAAAAGCTGGGACTGTTTATCACAGAAAAGAGAAGGCTTGTGGGATCTCATCAATGGATGCAAATACCTCAGAGTGCATAGAGGGTGCATAGTGGCTAGATCTTTACAGTGACAGAAGCAGAGGCAATGGGCACAAACAGAAACAGAGATCTTCCCATCTGGATGTCACAATTTTTTACTGTGAAGGTGAGCACTGGCACAGGTTGCAAAGGGAGGTTGTGGCGTTTCACCTTTGGAGACATTCAAAAGCCATCTGTACACCATCCTTGTCAACAGGTTGTAGGTATCCCTGCTTGAGAAAGGGAGTTGGACCAAATCACTTCCAGAGGTCTCTTCTAACCTCAACCATTCTGGGATTCTGTTAGGAGTCCCTAAACTTGGTCTTTGTTCTGCAATATGTTGTAACATACCTATGTATACAAATACTTTTTGGGGAAAAAAAAATCATAGTTGTTTGTTGTAAAGTGAATTCAAATATTATTCTTTCATTTCTATAGTCACAAATTAAAAGTTTAAGCCTTTTTTCATAATATTCCTACTCAAGTTTTCAGATTTGAAATAAATTAATATGTAAGCAGTGACCTGTGAAGCAAAACTCTATCAAGTGCAACCTGCTTCTTCTTGGGTTGTGTATTTCAGCTTGCCAGTTCAAAACTATATAAAATCTTATTTTGGCCATGCAATGAGGTGCTGCTGAATGCCTATAATGGGCTGGTTTTGGACTCTCACAATCTTCCCTCTTGATTATTTGCTCAACTAAGATAAACTGATAGAACAGTTGAAAATTTACTGATACTTTCAGAAACAGGAATTGAGTGTTTTCAATTAGCAGCAATTTTTTGGTAACAACATAGTCCCACTAAAGTGCTTTAAAAATACTTGCTCAAAAGAATTAGCATGATTTATGCTTTCCTAGAAGTTTGAGGAATATAAAACACAGACAAACCAAACCTAATACAGTCTCACTAAACAATAAATATCTTAAAGAAACTATAGAATATATTTACATAGTAATATGAGAAGATCAAGTTATTTCCATAGATCTCATATTTTGATATGAGACTTGTATTATTACTGAAAATTTATTGCAGTAATTGAAGATATTGACTGGAATCATTGTAGGGACTGGAGTATTCTGTCTCTTGTCTCATGGAATACTCTGTAAAAAGATTCCACATCCCCTCTCTGATTTTGACAAAAAATTCTATGCTTATTAAACCAATCATATGCAAAGCAGCAACAAAATTAATATTTTATTGATTTATATAGGATATTAAAAAGACATTTGCAAATTTTAAAAATACATTTTAACTAAATATAGGTAGATAACAAAAATTTTCTCTTTTGAGTATGCAGAAATGCTGGCAGGTAAATATATTGCGTATGCTGAAAGATCACTGTTTAAGAGAGTAGACAAGTATGGAAGACTAAAGCAAAAATTTTCATTAGCAAGTTGTTGTGGAAATTGTGGAGAATCATTTGAATTGTTTCAAAGACTACAGTGAGAACCACCTAGAACTAACTGTTGTATTACATGGAGGTTTGTTTTAATCAATGTTAACCTGCTAATAAACCATTCCAGAACAGATTATTTTTGAGTGACTTCTGACCACAAGATAGATCAGAAGTAAAACACAGAAATTAAAAATACATCATTTGGATGAGCGAGAAAGAAAGAGATCCATCTCTTAAGGAACTGCATAGAAAAAATATTTAAGCTTCTTGAAAATTATTTAAGCAACTTTTTACAAAATCTTAAAAAATACAGAGCTGACTAGATTAGTCTGAAATTTTTGATGTTTTCAGTAGCAAGTCAGGAAAAGAAAACTAAAATACAGATGAAGAGAAGTTCACTTATTCTGAAGTAGTACACAAGAACAGTATGTTTTTAAGTAATGAGAGGAGTTTCTTTCAAAGTGGTTTGAGAATAAACCGAACCATCTGCATTAAAGATAAACAACAGTGTGAAATTGTATAGAAGGAATGGAACTGGCTGTGGAGAGGAGTTAACACACTGAAGTGAGGAAGGCAGTCAAGACAGATTATTACTTGCCTGCTTTCTGAATGACAGAAAAAAGTAATGAATTTCTTCTGTATGGAGAATCTGAGTGAGTCTTCAAACCAAGGAAACAATTTCACAGAGTTGTTAAACTGGTGTTATAAGAAGAGAATTAGCAAAAAAAGTGGAGTTTACTTTTTTCAGCACTATGCTTGATTTACCCACAGAGACTTGTGTATTGAAAAAGCATAGTGGAGTGAAGTACTGCTCTGTACATTTCACATATCAGTGTAAGAAGAGGCAACTCTTGGGATTGGATTTTAAGTGAACTGTGATTGCAAGACCTAGTGCATGTGAACCCTAGGAGAAAGCAGTTAAGATTTTACCACAGAGTTGTGACTGCTATAGCCTCATTAAAGAAGTAATTTTTAAAGAGGGTAAGATTGTAACTGCTGAGAAAAAGATATGAAACAGAATATATCTATTAAAATATATATGAAATGGAATATATACATTAACAAATCAGTTACATGAAAAAGGTCATTTGGGAGGGTTCATCGGAAAACAATGATGACTTTTTTTAATATACAGTAACTACCAAAAAAAAAAAATTATGTACCTCATCTCTTTTTTTGCCTTTTTTTCAAAATTTTGAAAGAATGAAAACACAAACTGCTACCTCTCTTAATTTTTAAATCTATCTTTCTTAAAAATGGAAAAGTATTTACATGTTTGATATAGTGATGTACTATCATTGGGTAATGTTTATTTGGTCTGAATTTCAATCATTAATAAACATTATCTTCAAGAAAGAAATCTAATTAAACAAAATAAAAATAATAATTTAAAAAAAAAAAAGTATGGAAAGAGCATCAAAATTTCTTTATTCGATGCAATTAAACTACAGAGTATCTTTAAGAAAACAAAACTGTATTTTGATGGTTGGATCCTGGGCCAAAAAGGACCATCACTTACCATATTACTGATATTTCAGCAAGAACCACAGTTAGAGCAGGGTGTTCAAATTATGTCTGTAGTAGCAAATAAAGTATTGCTAGGTTCTGAATTGCTGCTGTCATCTGGAGCTCTGTGTCTACTCTGATCAGTTGTTAGAGTGGTCCTGGCCCTAGGCTAGGCCACTTAGCACCCTCTAAGGCATACCCTGTGCATGATTCAAGAGTCTTCACAGAGGCAAATGCAAACAGGCATTTTGGATATGGAATATGCTGACTAAGAGGGAGTGAGAGAATTTCCTGTATTATTTACTGTAAGAAATTTCCCTTAAGGCTTTTTTTCTATTTCTAAAAACCTAAGTATGGCAGAACCTGTATAATGCTGTGTAATATTACTGAATTATAGATTACTCTATTGGAATTATATTAACAATAATGCATTAAAATACATGATGTATATCACTCTATGGTAGTGAACCCATTGCCCTTTGACAGGGTGAGGTCATTAAGGAAGAAATGGAAAGAGACCTTTATACACTGAAGACAAAGATGGTTCAGTGATAGCTACCTACATATCCATATAAGTTTGAAGTCAAAGAACTCTGTATTAGCTTTACTTCAGATTAAAGGCATATTTATTTTTTCTGATTGTGATTTTCCAATTTATATGTTTTTCTCAGTGGATAAACTTTCAGTCACAGTTGTAATAATCATTTTCCATTCAAAACTTCCTTCAAATGTATGTTCATTAATAATAATGCCAAATGAACTATTGCAATCATCACATCTGACATTCTGTTAAACACGGGACAGAGTTTTATGTAGATTTGGACACAAGATTTCATGTGAAGTTCAGAAGAAGTTTTGTCTGATGAACACACAGAAAACAGATATTGGATAATTCTGCATAGCTGACACGTCATTTTTATTCTGCTTGCAGCTCTCACTTGGAAACCTAATACTGCAATCTTTTTCTTCAGAATTCTTGCTTTGTCTTTGTCTGATCAGTCAATCTTTTGTTTAACCATTCCCCTGTAATTATATGCTACCTAGAAAGCAGGATTCGGACAATCACAGTAAAGGTGCTGTCTTCTTTAAAATAAATGCCAAGGCCTTTCCTATAAAATTCAGTCTATACAAAGTAAAATATTTCTGCACAGTTCAGTATCTGAACTTGTTAAACACCAGGAAAAGGACTATGGCTAAATCACTCTGGTTTACAATTGTATTACCTTCTCTGTTAGGTTTTTCCCTTTTTTCTACAGCAATTACCAGACTCCATGCTATTCCCTTCAACTGCTTTTTTTCCTCCACATGAGCCAAATATATTTATCTGCCTTGCTGTTATACCAAGCCTATGTACTGTAGCTTTGTCTTTAATGTGTAATTTCTTTTGCAGTCATGTAGAATAATTAGTTCCTTTTCTTCAGCACATGAAGCTTTTCTCATCTTCACTGCTTTAAAATGGAGCTCTCTCTAGCTGAAAATGCCTTCTTGGCTGATGTAAAGGTCCTTGATTGCTCCACAGCTCTGCAGGAACTCATAATATCAAGATTTTTCACCTCACTGAATACAAGGGATTTTTTTCCTATCAGTGGTATTCTAGAGATCTTAAAAATAAATACTATCTCACTGCATATTAGCAGAAACTTTAACTTGGAATATTCATAGAACCATTTCAACTGGGATTGTCAAGTGTGTAAGCTTTGGTTTAGCTCTGTTGCTACTGATGCCTGTCATTCCTTCTTTATTCTCAAAAGTTACATTATGGCATTTGCACTTTGAACATCATGTCACTCATAAATATCATCCTATTTAAATGTTACCCTTATCACTTGGAAAAAAATATTGGAAAAGTGAAGAAAGCAGTTTTTCATTCAGCAAAGGTTGTTGTTGAAAATCTTTGTTACACTGGAATTAATTTTCATGCCAGAACTGTTACTGAAATAAAAAGTCCCCCACAAAGAACTACAGATTTGGTGAATCTTTTCTGAGTTCAATCTGCATCTACATTTTTTCCTTCTTTTTCAGAAAAAGAAGAGAATGTTTCAGCTTTACTGTAACTGAGTTAAATTTAGGTTCTGCAAATAGATGAAACAATTGCCTGAATTTCAAGTTTATCAGACTGCTGGCATATGCTGTATGCAGATGAAAAATTTGATCATGACAAATTCTAATCAATGAAGCAAATGCTAGTACTACCTTAACAATGTATTTTGCACAATATTGTGATATTGGAAAAATTGTGGAATTGGTTAAATTCTACACAACCAGTATATTGAAATAATAAAAAAAAAAAAAAAAAAAAAAATTAATTCTAGGCTGGAACAGAACTTACTTAGTTTTTTATTTCCCCTCACGCCTCCAGTGTTAGCATTATGCAATCAGCAGCGGAAGCCAAAAATTAAAAAAAAAAAAAAAAAAAGAATATAAAACTCAAATTTGATATAGTGAAAAACAAAATTACATGAAAATTAAAGACAAACATTTCTATTTGTAAATTCAGAGACAGATTCTTTTATCTCAGGAGAAAATAAATTTAAAAACAACAAGCAAGCACCAAACAAAGCAAACCTCAGAATGAACTAAACTCCTCTGAAGTTAAGAATGTGACCTTCAATTTACCACTTATTAATTCCACTATTAAAATAAATATTATGAGAAATCTCACTAAAAGAAAAACTTCAAATTATACTTCTGAAGTAAAATAACATAATTTTCGAATTAATGTGAATTGTGAATGGCATTTTCAAACATTTCAAAATTATCTATATTCACAGTGAGCATATTTAATATTTACTCATATTATACTATAAACATTGCAATTATATTATCTATTTATCAACAAAGAGATGTAATGCAGTAGACCATAGGAGATATTAATTAAAAGTCATCTCTTAATTGTATGCTAGAAAGTGTAAGACAGACGCTACTTTCCCAAAGGCAGAAGGAGGATTGTATTTACAATTCAGTTATGGACAGGTGCCCAGATTTTAGCTTATCTATCATTTGCTACATGCTGAGCTTGCTGCATTCAAGCTGCCATTACTAATAGTCTGGGACAGAGCCAAGAAATTTCAAGTACTGTATATTCCAGGTCAGAGCACAATCTAGTTAGTGTCATCTGAAATTCATCCACCATTCCTCTGCTTAATAAAGTCTGCTGGTGACCAATTGAACTGCAACACTGGTTTATGTCTATTTTGTCTTTCTTGGTGTATGCTAAAATTATTTGTTGCCTATGCTTTAGATGCACATCTCTCTTTCTTGTAGAAAATCCTTTAGTTTCAACCATGTTTGCAATTTCATTTTCAATATTATTCTTTACACACACTATCCAGGTTATGCACACCATGCAGTATGCAATTCCACAGGTGGCAGAAAAAGGAACTTTCATTTCAAATATCTCATCATGTTCAGAAAAAAATGTCTGCTCTTCATTCAACATCAAATCTTTTGAAATAAGTTATAGCACATCTGGTTTTTGGATTTTCATCTAGCAGCATAGGATTGAAGGAACATTGCAATGAACCACTACAATGAGGATGAGATGCTATAAATAATTTGTTTTACCAAGCATGTTAGAATTTCCATTTGAACTTTAAGGTCGGTGAAGTGCTAACTTGTTTAGAAAGTGCAGATCTGGTATTATTCCAGTGACAATTTCATCACAGAGATATTGAATTTAGATACTTTTATTTGCAAAAACAGTTTTGTTTTTTGTTTTGTTTTTTTTTTATTGGTGGTGGTGGTGGTTGGAAGAGCATTCCAAAAGCCATACCACTGTACTGAAGAATTGAGATTATTATTTTTATAGATTTTTTTTCCAAAGTTTTTAACCATGGTTAATCATTTCTAGTGTTCATCTTTTTCATATTAAAATAGTTAATTAATATATTTTTAAATCTATTTTATTAGGATTAAATTAATGCTATTAAAAACGTAAGCAGTATGCAGGTAGTGTGGCAGAATTGCAACAAATATCCTGATATTGTGCTGACATATTTACATTGACAATAAAAGTAATGTTTCTAAGCATGGATGACAGTCTGGATGAACCTGAATTTTCACTCTCCCAGTGGGTGCCTGTGCACAGCCACACACTCCACACACATAAAGCACTGCACCCTTTTGTTTTACTATGGATTACCATTTAACTAGTTGAGACCTACTGTCAAGCTAATAATGCACTTTGTTATGTAGCAGGTTTAGGAACACAACCTCTGGCCTTCTGTGGTGAGTAAGCCTTGACTAATATCCAAATTCCCAGAGAGCCACTGTTTCTCTCTACTCCTTCGGCAGGATGGGATGGGGAGAAAATAGGCTAGGAAGAAAAGAGCTCATGGGTTGAGGTAAAGACAGAGGATCCATGGACAACATATTGTGGGCAGCACAACTCAACTTGGGGAAAATGTACTGCTAATTAAAACAAAAACATAGTTACTGGCTTAGGTAGAGGGAAACAGCAGAAAAATCGAATTGAAACAGCATCATTAGTAGCCTTTTTTACTAGACTTAAGTTCACATCTTCACTCCCGACTCCTTTTTTGACCCCCTCAAACAGGGTTTGCACTCTGTCCATAACAGTTGATGTCTGCTGCTGCTTTCTCCTCTCTCCTTCCTCCTCACACTTTTCCCTGCTTCACCACAGTGTCCTCCAGGTGTTACAGGGAAATATCTGCTTCAGCCATGGAGCTTCTCCTGCTTCTGCTCGTCCTGGAACTAACTGTGTCTGGCGCGTGGCAGCCCTGGCCTTTCCTCACAGAGGTTTCCTGGCAGTGCCCACTGCTGCCAACACCTGGACACCTGTACCGTGTACACCCTAACATGTAAAAATAAATAAAATAGATAAAAAATAAATGCATAACTTCCACATAGTATATGCAATAATAAAGAATAAAGCACCAAATAATAAAAGTGAGTTCTATATCATCACTTCATAACTTGTTATAAAAAAAGTATGCTGACAAAAATTAGCAGATGATATAGAAATCCCTGGAAGAAGAATAAGAAGAGCTGGTCTCCTTCATAATGTGCAGGCTTGTGTTCTATGCAATACTGTAAAATTATTATTTGAGTTTATTCTCTGTTGAAACATTACTACACACCTTCACTCCAAATCCATTTGAATGAGTCCCAGAAAGCACAGTACATCATTTTCAAACTATTTAAAAGTTTCCACATTTGAAAAGAAAACAGTGTATTTTTCACTTGCTACTGTGGGGCATTATACATTGAATTTCAACAAAT
This sequence comes from Anabacerthia variegaticeps, assembly GCA_035583185.1. Classification (NCBI taxonomy): domain Eukaryota; kingdom Metazoa; phylum Chordata; class Aves; order Passeriformes; family Furnariidae; genus Anabacerthia; species Anabacerthia variegaticeps. The sequence continues at coordinate 87,405,477 of JAWWEW010000112.1, forward strand.
TAAATTGAAGTAAATCCCTTTCTCATCTTAAGTTCATGTGCTGCACAGGCTGGTCTCTTCACTACAAAGCTGTCTGGAATTTACATTTTCTTCTAAAACATTTTATTAGAGTCATTAAAATAATAAACCTTGATAAATTCAAATTAAGATTGCAGTCTGATCATTGATAACCTCCTTCTGGACTTCACAGTTTATAGTTATTAATGTGTCATAACTTACTGAACAAGCTCAGGGAGTCTTAGATCCTCTCCTGGAAGATGCCAAGGGAAACTAAATCAGCAGCTGCTACTTTTTCATCTTCATGCCTGGCTGCTGTCAAAACAATCCCTACATAAAATGGGATTTTCCAGACAGGTGGCCACCAGGAGCAGTTGGTCTCAGAGGCCCTCTAAATTCAGAACTTGGAGCTTTAAATTAAGACAGTTTTTCACTATGTTTTCTAGCAGTTTTGTGACTGGGTTATAACTGTGTTATCAGTGAATTTTCTTCAAATTCCATTAATTGCTTATCCTAAATTTGAAACTGATCTGAAGTAACTGCTTTATGGAAATGCCAACACCTATTCTTTTCTTCCATAATAGGGACTGGAAAGCAGGTAATATTTCTATTTATCAACACTGTTTGGATTCATAAGCAAGTAGAAATCCAAAATAGCTAACAACTCTTCTGAGAAGACAACTCTAGCCTTCTTTGGAAAAGAGGCATATGAACAGATGTGTTAGTTCAAGAAACATTTCATATCAATGGGAAAAAAAAGAGCCTTGGTTACACTACCATAGAAAGATAACTAGTGTGATTTAAAACTTTTTATTAACAAAATGGTAGTTATTTTATAAAGTATTATTGTTGTAAAATAACTACTTAGTAGTACTTACATGTTTCTTGCCAAACAAGGTAAGACATAAAGGTAAATTGATCTGATTTTTTATTTCTTTTTGGGTTTTTTGCAGTCAAGTACAATGAAATGAAAAAAAAAAAGTTATAAAGAAATTACTCCCATTTTCTTCACACAAGAGGTGTAATGGGAGCAGCAAAACTTTGTTTGCTTAATTACAGGAATATTACATATGCAAAAAGACATTTAAAATACTTCAAATCGGGATGAAAAACATGATATTCTATTAAAAAATTCTAACTATGATTTGCTTAGAAAAATGATTTAACAATTTTTTTTTTTTTCATGTATGTAGGTAGATGAGAAAGGTAGGAGAAAGGAGCATAAACTCATTAAATCTCACTGAAGTCTTCGTGACATTTAGGGATCAATTTACCATGAGAAGTTAAGTGCTAATGTAGATCTCTAAAACTTATCACTGACTCTAAAAAAAAATTTTTCTTTGCCTGAACAGTAGCTAATGTCAGCTGTGGTTTTTTTTCCCCATCAAATCTGGAGCCTCAAATACAAATGGATTTAGCTCTTCATTTTTATAACATAGGATATTGAAAGAGTTATGACTATCTATCCATAAAACTTTCAACAACATTAATATGAATGATTGATTTAAAAGGTTCAAGAATTACCTTCCTTATCAACAAAAATCTAACATTTGAAGTTTGCAAGACTTAGTTTGCATCAAAAAATTTACTTGATTGCTAGTTTATTAAAATAGCTTCTGGTTTATATTGCAACAACTGTGAAGCTTGTTCGTGTTAAAATGTGAAATGATTGACAAATAGCACAAATCAACATTTTAGAAGTTTATTTGCCCAGCTAAGTGTGGATAGATATTATTTTCTTTCTGATGGAAGAATTAAACAATTTTTAGCCTACCAGTTTTCAAACTTGTTTGTATTAACTTTTAATAAGGCTACCTCTTCCATTCTTGTTCTCTGCTTCCAGTTTGTGAGTTACATAGAGGTTGTTTTAAAATTATATCAAAGGGAAAAAGTTAAGATATCTCCAAGTTCCTTATATATAACTAGAAATAGAGTTAATTCCTTCCCCCCCTCCTCTGTCATTTACATCTTGCTGTTGAACCTTATCAAACTACCCACTTCAGGTAATTTTTTTGATTTGCTACCTCAAATGTGTACATTTTTTATCCATTGGTAATATCAGTCATATATGAAATTAAATTTGCCAAGCAATCAAAACAGCTACACAGGAAATATGAATTAAATTACTTAGTTTAAAAACATCTCTGAATACATGCGTGTTTTGGTACATTCTGTAACAACCTAGAAATATCTTTGCTTGAGAACAAGGGAAAGTGTGGCAAGTTTGATTTCCTCAAACTGTCTTATTTAAACTACAGATTAAGATTGCTATAGAAATCCAGCTAGTGCATATACAGTCATAACTCATTTTCTGCTCACCTTTCTCATGGTAGTTTCTCATGGAAACTACTTAAAATAATAAATAAAATAATACTCATAATGTTTCTTTCCGTTTTAATAAAATCTTTCTTTTATATGGAAGCAATATAAAGAAAGAACTCAAGGCACCAGCCATGAGACTCTAGAGCTGATCTGTCCAATTTTCTCACTATTTGTGGTTTGTGAATACAATATGGAATTCTCTAATACTTCATACAAAAATCTTGTTTATAATAAATACCCACATCTTCTCTCATGTTTAAGAGAAATTTTTGATTGACATTTGGAACTTCTCTTCTAGTACCAGAGTTGAACAAGAACATAAACGAGCTTAGGTGACCAGTTTATCAATCAATGTGCCATTACAGTCATTCACTCAAACGAGGATGAAGCAAACTTGCACCAAAACCAACATAATTTATGTTAAATAAAAGCATCACTAACAGAAGATTAGTGATACTTTGTCTTTATTTTCCTAGACAGTTGAATAATTTTATCTCATTTCAAGAGATAAAATTGCCTACTACAGAGCATTTTAAAATACATTGTGTGCAAATTTCTATAATATTAACTTCAGAAGCAATATTATTTATTATAATCAAGTTAGTGTGAAAAAAATAAAATATGAGCAAATTCTTGTGTATTCCTTTCCATATTTCTTTTAGTTTAACTTGCTGAGGAGTGATTCACAAGTGACTCCTGTAAATGCCTCCTGAAAAAAAGGACAACTTCACAGCTCCTTCAGAGGTTTTTTGTGTGACCATACTCTTCCTACAACTGTATCTTTGAGAGAAAAAATTTAAAAGAAGTATTGCTCTATCACATGGGATTTTGCATATACACTTAAGATTATAAGGTTTGTTAATAACAGAAACAAATAATAAAAATACCTATGGTAATTAGGAACAGGTTTTTTCAAAAGCCTGTTGAATTTGTCATTCCTACTCATGTGTTTTTTGGTGCATATTACTGAGGTTGATAAAGATTGGTTGTAGCTTGATTGTTCAGAGCAGACAGTGTGCTGGAGCAAAGTACAGCTGTGCCTGCGCATCCAAATTTACTGCTGAGGGGAAAATGAGGAAATGCAGCCTATAGATTTACAGGGACAGTATTTGATTACAAAAAGGGCTACTCCACCAACTAGAACTGACTGAACAGACCACAGACAAGATGATCAGATACAAAACACACAATTTGAAATAGCGCAGAGATGACTCTAAATTTTAGGCAAAATTATATGTGTTTAAGCTGAACAGCATTGAAAACACCTCAAACCTCTGCCTAGTCACATACATGCCTGAAGATGTAAAGCTTTCCCAGTTTCAACTCTTGAAGCAACATACAAACCAAATGAAGAAGGTACTTAAAAAAAGCCATCATGAGTTTACCAAAGACAAATCACATCAGACTAACTTAATTTTTTTCTACAATAAAATAGCATCTTTTGACTAGCAGGTGAATAGTTAGAAACAAAGATCCTATTCTTATACAAGTGATTTTGGCAATTAAAAAAGGGAATGGGAAAAAACCAAAAATCATTCTGTAGTACAGAGGATGATTTTCAATATGTTTTGAAACTTTAGAACCATGCAACAACCATATCAGTGATGCCTAATTACTCTCATTACAAAAGAATAACAACCTACATCTGAGATCAGTTTTGGAAAGAACTTTGTTAATATATATGGGACTGCTTTTTCTGTGTATTGGCCATATGATACAAAACTACAGTAATACACAATATATTATATCATTCAACAATGAGATTTGATCCTGGCCAGACAAAACCACCTACACAATTCAGACTATTTCTATTCAGAAAGATGTCCAAGAGAGAAGGAATGTGGCTGCCCTACATTTCATTCCTTCAGGCTCTGCAATGGAACCTGTGAAACTGAGTCAGGCACCTATATTCCCTGTAGTAACTGCAGGAATTGAAGAATCTCATTATGGGATTCATAGCACACAGCTTTGCCTAAACAAGGAACAGCTGAGAAAAATAAATGCACCTCAAATCCCAAACTCAGTGCACTAATTTTAAAATTTAGTTAGTTAGTTAGTTAGTTATTTTTAATTTTGACCTTTCTGAAATTTCACAGAATCACAGAATATTCTGTCTGAAGGAACCCACAAGGATCACTGAATCCAACTTTTACTCCTGCACAGGACCATTCCCCAGAGTCACACCATGTGCCTGGTGGCTAGCACAACACCAGCACTGTAGTCAGACAACCAGCTGTGTCTCATTGTCAACATTGTAAAGATATAACTTCCTAAAGTTTTCATTTTTTCCTACCCACAAATATATTCAAGCATTCAGGATAACAAATAAGCATTGCTACAGAGATGTGTAAGAGAATTTCCTATATAGCCTTGAACGCTAATGTTGTAATTTCTTTTTTCTTTCTCTAAGAATGACTTCAGAAGTCCAATCTACATTTCTAAAGTGATCTGGGAGTCTCTTTGGGGAGAGAAATATAAAACCAAGAGAAAAAAGAGACAAAAAGAGGCCAGAGGATTAACAGAGAGTGGAAATGAAAGTAGAATCTGACAAGCAGGAGAGAGTAGAAAGGTGGAAGACAAATTAAAGCTTAGAATGCGTCCAACAGCAAGGAGTGAAGAAAAGGATTAATATGAACAGTAGAGAATTTACAAAGATTCAAAAATACATGTTTTAAGATAAGAACAGTATTTAGTGTATTTACCATCTCTTTACAACAGAAGTCTGAAGGATTTTGTATAGTTGCTATGATTTCCGAGTTATAAAAAGGTTTGCATTAGAGCTGCACTTTTCTTATACTGCAGTTTTTATAGTCTCAGTGTAAATGATCTCATTAGCTCCCTGGTACCCTGTTCCAAGAGGGATCCACAAAGCCACAATCATATGTTCCTTTAAATCCTCCTAACAGCTTGTTTTTACCATGTTGTTTCAAGAATGTTCCCAAAATAGCAACTGCTGCTAAAAATAATATTAGTATTTTTATAAGAAGTGTAATTGTCATGCACAGGACAAATACAATTGTCACTGCAGTGATGCTAGACTACAAGATATTTTTAATCTTTACATCATCAATTTAAATAATAGTTACAGATGGAGAGAAAGCTCATTCAAAGGGGACAAAGGAAAGAAATTAGCATTAGACTGACACCTAACCAAGAGTCTGAGCTTGGAGAAATGTCTATAACTTGTTTCTCTGTGGAGTCAGAGGCACATACTATGGTGGAGCATGCTTTAATGAGGACAAATAGGATGGTTTTCTGAGATTTTTATCAGTATTTGTAAATTACAGGGTTCTTTGTTGATTTGTTTGTGGGGTTTGTCAGTTTATTTTCCTTTGTTTTTTAAAATATATTTCAGTTTACAATGCTGATATAGCATCCTGATACTAGCCTTTCCAGTGGATAAAACTTTCAATTGTCCAGGCTGCTGTTAGTCATCTCTATTGTGATTAGCAAACTGAAAAGAGTAAACTGAAGATGTTTTGGCATTCTGGAAAGCCATATCAAAGAGGCAACAATAAAGGAGTCCCATGCTTTCATTCAAAAATAATCTGTCTATTTTTGTCAGAATTTAAAGTGCTTTGAAAAAAAATAAAATAAAATAAAATAAATCTAGATTAGGCTTTCCTGAAGTTGATTCTTCTATTATGCTGAATATGATCACTTACCAGAGAATGTGCATGCATGCTGTCATAAAAAATAAATCAACATATAATAAATAAATAAAAAAAAAAAGGATTTTATACATGGGTTACACACTAGATCAGTTACTATGGTGTCAGAAACACCTTGTGGGAGCGTGTGTCTGTGTGTGGAGGGCAAAGGGATGGGTAAAAACCTCATGGAGGTGGGATGGTGTTGTATCCCTCATGGCAGGGCTTGAAGCCCCCACGGGGAAGCCCCAGCGCAGCTGCCGGTCACAAGCAGCCCCAAAAAACTGTAACACCCCACAGCTCCCAGAGCCCCTGTCTGGCTTGGATTGCGAGGGACAGTGGGAAGACTGCCCATTATCCTGGCCTGGAACCCCAGAGTGGTCAGGCGGTCAGAGGCCCTGCCTAGGGATTTGGCCATAGAGACCAGAACAGATAGAACCAGATGTTTTGGGGCACCATGTCACAGCCGTGATATCTGGATGTGTGAGAACTGATCTTCCACAAAGATTCGGTGGTAGCTCTATGATCTGTCTCTCCTTTCTTCTTCTCACTTTTCTCACTTTCTCTGTTTCCTTTTCTTTACTCTTTTTCTTGATGCTTGGAGTTGGAGGATTAGATTTGACTTCAGCGTAGTAAATTGGTTGAATACTGCTTTGAGTGTTGTTGATTAATATGTGCTGAGTTGGTATTGTGGTAGAACATTTTGTTTAGCTTGTGTAGTGCCCCTTTGAACCATTGCCAAGCTCCCTTATTTTCTTCCCTAAATCAATAAAGAAACTCCTTAGAAACAAGCCCCTGGCTTGCTTTCTGAGTGTTTTCATAAGGTATTGAAAAACCCTCTCTCTATATATAAATATTGAAGTAATACTCTTAGCAAACCTGGATCTCCAAGGCTGGAGTGTTACAACATTATAGTCACCTTCCAGTGATCTGATAAAGAAGTGCTTATTTGGCACCATTTTTGACTTTAAGGGCAATGGAAGGACCATGGTAATCATAACTTTGATGTTTCAATACAACAGATTTTTCTGTAAATGGGGAACTTCGAGGTTGAAAGCAGGTGTGCCTAAAGGGAGTTAAAAAGATTAGGATTCTTTTATTCCTAATTAGCATAATTTATTGTGCTGTATACCCCCTACCATTTTACAGGGCAACAAGTTATCTTATTTTAGAAGCCTAATCCTCATATCAATCCCTCATGAAGATTGCATTGAATCCCCCTAAAGCCAAAAGAAAAACTTAAACTGTTTCCATGTACAATTTTATTGATATATATACTCAAATTGATCCTTCTAGTGTGTGAGTTAGTGAGATAAATGCACTTACAAAGTGAATATGAGAAAAAAAAATCGCTTTTGACTTAGCTGTTTAGTTCACAAAATTTTTTGGTTTTGTTACACAAGCAATAATTTTTCCAGTGGCATGACCTTCAACTATGGTCTGTTGTATTGAGGCTCTCACAGCTCATCAGTCTCTCCACTGTACCATGAGGAGACCTCCTGTAAGCATATATCTGCAGTAAGATTATTTTGCTAAAGGGTATCTGACAAATCACTTCTTCGTGGTACTAGGGGACTTTCTCCTAGCGGAGACACTTTTCAAAACTGATTTTTAAAAGTTAGCATTTTAGAACTTTATTTTAAATGTAGAAAGAGAAGAAAAATAAAAGACTATCACAAGCTGGACTCTGCTGATAAATAAGGATGGAAAAAATCAATAATAAATACTCAATGTACATAATGTTTTGTTTCAATAGAAAATACACAAGAAGTACTCAAGGTAACTGCTTTGTGTATGTGCTGTGATGGAAGTTTGCAAAAGAAGAGAGAGATGAAACAAAGAGCTTATAAGTGAAAATATCAGAAATGATAGTGAAAAGTGATATCACAGAGCCAAAAGGAAACTGAAAATAGGGTGCAAGGAAAAAGCAGAGTGAGTTTGTAACAACATCAGTGAAGGATCAAACAGGAATAAATGCTAAGAAATATGACAATAGTATCGATAATGAGGACAGAAAAAGGCAGAATTGTAAAGCATATAGGTCAAATGATACTGGAGAATTAAGGCCTGGAGAAACTTCAGAAAATTTTAGAACAAGAGAAATCACGCAGAAGGTACAGAGACATAAAGCTTCCTGAACAAGTCAATTTATGACCTTTAAAATTGGATGGAATTCTAATATGTCTCACTGCTTTATGTCGCATAGTCACCAAACTTTGCTTACAGACCTTAGCTTGGTACTCTAATGTGTCATCTCCTCATCCTGAATTGGAGGGAACCTGAAGCTTCCTCACAGGGAATCTGCAGTGCCCCATTTATTCTCAGTTTTTCTTAAAAGCAAAGAAGGCAGAAAATGTAGATATGCCATACAGTCTGATATCAACAAGAGGGAGCAAAAAGAAAGGACTCCAGAGGTAGAAAATTGTCAATCAGAATAACATTTGTCTAATTAATACAGGTGTTTAATGCTACAGATATTGATGTTACACTTAAATGCAGATGGATTTACATAAGCAGTAGCCTCAATTCTTTATTTCTATCTGCTAATGTATGGACCAACCATTATTATTTATTCTTTACAATCATCATCTTTAACCATTTGAGCAGAAGTGTCATCTGTCAGAAAAATACCTCTCTGTAAAAAAAAAAAATATTACTTTAGGTCTTTCTTCAGTGGAAATTAATTTCAATAGCCTCTGCTTTATGAATATTGTCTTTGGTAGGAGCTATATATACTGTTCCTTTTCTCTGGCTGGAAGTGCATAAGAATGCACTTTAATCAAGTAAACAAAAAAGAAGACCGTGTTCACCTTGACTTTTCTGTTAGAGTGGTGCTTCAGCCATAAATCTAAATTTAATTCAAATTAAACTGCCCTCAATTACAGTAAATGGAGAGGTAAATGATGCTATTGTACAACAGAATATCCATTACACTAAAAAAATTTTAGATGGCCTACTTTGTACCAGAGTCTGGAATAACTGCCAAAACTGCATAAAGAATTAGATATTTTTAGTTATGTACAATTTTGCAATTCAGAATGTGCAAGCTTTATCTTAATGAAGTTGGCTGAGATACTTCATCTAGAAAGAAATATAGTTAAGCAAGGCATCTTTCTCCAAAATTGCACTTCTAACTTTTTCCCAGGACAAACAAGGACAATATGGGACAAAAAGAGTAATAAATAAGATAATAATAAGGTCACAAATTTCATATACTCATGGATATAAGTTTTTTATCCAATATAGACTTGTAATTCCACTTTAGATTCATGACATTAAGTTACTTGATTGTTGTTAGTTCTTAAAATCTTAAAGATATAAAATGTTCATTTCAGGTTTATTGGTATGATCAATGCTGATATTTACAACCTTCCTTTTCCTAAACAGCAGTTTAAAAGTTTTAAGTTATTTAGCATTTTCTTATTAGCACTTCTGTCTGGCAAGTCTAGAAGAGAACTGATGGAATTACATCCCCTAAGATGTGGGAGTAGAGATGCTTTTTTATCATACGTTTTCCAACAGAATCACTCATAAAAGACACCTTTTCTTTTAGAAAAATAATAAAAAAGCCACCTCAAATGTCAGCAACATTTAACAGAAATATCTGGAATACAGCTTGTCCCCGTCATCCTTTCTTTACATTTAATGAAAGAACATATAATCCATCAGGAGAGAGAATTGTGTTTATCACTAATAAGTGCTGATTCTTTTATATGTCAAACATCCCAGCCATGTTAATCTTTTACAATCCTGGTGGCAACTGTTCAAAATTTAACATCAGAGCAAGGATCTGAAAGCAGTAAAAATGTAAAAGATTTAAAATGTAATTTTCCTTGGTGAAATACAAAATGAGTATGTTAATCAGTAGGGGTTTTGTATGGAATAATTTCACATCCAAGTCACTGTCAAAACTGTCTTAACTTTATCGTGACAGTCCTCAGCAATCAACTAATTAATTAAATTAAAGTTAGTGGATAGCCATGAATCTATCAAAAACAGAAGAGAAAAAAAAATATACTCTTTTTTTTTTTTTTTTTAAGATGACCAAAATATTTTATTTATATGAAGATTTATAGAAATACATATGACAGGAGCTCAAAGGTAACTACAAATTTGAGCTTACATTATTTTTATTGTGCAGTAAAACTTAATATGGAATTAATACAGGCACATAAGAACATCATTAAGGGATAAGACCAAAGGTCACTTTAACCTGGTATTCTACTTCTGCTCATGCTCAGAAATAAATATATGTGAAACATATAAGAATGACACAGATAGACGTTTTCCACTAGTTTTTGAAGTCTTATCCAGTTGTGTGAAGATTCTGGTTGTATGAATATTTAGTACTAGTCGGGAAGGTATTCACAGTGGGTTACTCTTTTGATAAGTTAGAGGGACCATCATTAACACTTTTGCTTTGGGAGTGGGATTTTGGCCCATTTTATGCACATTTGCTTAGTCATTTGACTTTTATTGTGATCTTCATACCATACCAGGAGTTTCTCTTTCCCCTATAGACTTTATTCTTTCTAAGGCTGTTCTAAAACAACAGTACTGTGAAAAGAATGCCATTAATCTACTAATTGCTCAGAAGTTGCAACTGGGTTTTCTCTTACTCTAATTTAATTTTCTTGTGGATATCAATGTTACTGATGGAGCCATTTCTTCAAATGCAGTGCTCATGCACATATGTTTGCAAACTCTGTAGTCACGTAATATCATTTAAGCCAATTGCTATCAGAACAAATTATCCTGTAATTGTCACTCCAATGACTTAGATAGATTAGATATATGTGTAAAGCATATCAACAGACTTGTGTCCAAGTTGTTTGGGTTTTTGTTATTTGCTTTTTTCTTGAGAATAAAATTATTCAATAATTTGGCCTAGTTTTAAAATAAGATCATCCTTCACCCTATTTATACTCCTAATGATGAATGTGTCTAGTCCATACTGCACAGAAATAACTTTTGTTGTGTTGCTCATATTGAGACTATCTTCATATTTTTGCATCTTGCCTAGATTATTTTTCTTCAAGGGATTGCAGATAGCAATGCCCAATTAATTTTTCCTCAGAGAAATGGACAAGAGTACGAGACAAATAATTGAATGGGATATGCATTAAGATTATTCCTTAGGGGATATAAAGATCTGGTCCATTGATACCGGTTAAATGGCACCTCCATATCATCATAACTATTCCCATAACGTGGTGGATGGGTTTTGGTAACATGCATTGCATTACTTTTCTTTTCCTTGGACACTGGGCTAAATATTAGCTGTGACAGCAGAAAGTGATTGCTGTGATAACGGATCTGTGCTCCAACTTTTTCTTTACTTTTCTTAATAGCAAATTGTGACAATATCTTGAAAAACAGTAAATTTAAGTTTTCTTTATTGGTCACAAGGATGTCACTTTATGTCTTCATTAAGCATCTAAGCCCAAGGAAAAACAAACAAACAAACAAACAAACAAACAAACAAACAAACACAGGAGAAGGGCTAAGAAAAATAGTTGAGTATTACTGGTCACTACATTAAAGAAGGACATTGGCAAATGTAATTTACAGGACAGGGGAATTTTACATCATTCTTTAACCCTTCAATAGGAAATTTACTGTCAAAAAGCAACAGATGTTCTAAGATTCAATAAAACATTCAAATATCTAGGGCAGCTGATCAGTCAGATAATTCTGTTTGCCAATGTAATCATGTTCAGAATATATTGATGAAAATGTACTGAAATGACTTTCACTTCTCAAAAGTGAAAGATTACCTTCTCACATTTAAATTTGAAATACATTGGTCATGTCATTATAATATGTTTATATACATAGAATTAAAGTTTTTATGTCTCTTTTGTTTGGTTTTGGTTTTGATTTTGTTTTGTTTGGTTTTGGGTTTTTTGTCTGCAAATGACACACTTTTCTGAAACAGTTACCTGCTGCATAATTCATCTTTTAAATCAGATCTAGGTAAGGACTCAACAACATAGTACTAAAGTATGTTTAATGTTGGAATTTTCAGAACTTGGTATTATATTAATAGGTGTTTTCTATTTCTATGACACCATGGAAGCTCATGAGTCTTCATAGCACAGAACAATAAGCAAGGTCTCTTACAAACTCTGAGTCTTTCAGTCTCCAGTAAAGACTAGGCATTAGCCTCTGGGAGCAACAGGAACCAGATCTTGCCAGCATAACATGATGAGATAAGACAGAAGATGTCAGCCATGAGAGTTGCTCTCCAGTTCCAGTGATATTTTATTTTTTATTTTAATATGAAGCTCAGTTGTATTCTGACACAGAAACTTACAAGTGTCTAAGAGAGAAGAAAACCTATTAACATCCCCCAAAACCATACTTTTCCTTCATGTCTGTTATGGCATTGTGTATTTTGTTCCTGTGTTTTGTTAAAATTTTGCAAGCAAAACTAAGCAGTAATTTAGCTAAAGCAAAATATTTACAGTGCAAACAACTGTCTTGCAATCATATATAATTCTCTAGAGAACTATATGGCATTTGTATAAGAAAACTACCTCCCTAAGAAGAAAGATCTTACAGGCAACCAATGGCAAAAACAAACAAACAAAAAAAAATAAAAAAGTAAAAGCAAAACCAAACCAAACCCAAACCAAACCAACAAAAAAACCAAAGTAAAACACCCCAACAAACAAACAAAAAAAACAACCAAACAAAAAAAACTATTAAATAGTAAATGTGAATAGTAAATATGTGATATATTTTAATTAAAAAAGTAACAAACAGTACCACAAGCCATTTATCCATTTAAAGGTAACAACATAGAATCAAGACTATATTGTCTTTGAGATCCTTTTAGAAATTAAATGGTGTGATTTTTTAATGTTACAATATATATTTTTGAGGATATATTTGCCAATGATCAAGAACCATAAATATTGAAAATATCCAGAACATGTTAATTTGTCCCAATTTGATCAGAAACACTTTCAGTGTGTCATTATAGAGCTTTCATTGCAGACATAAAGTACAACTGTGGCAGATTAGCCCTAAATTAGCAACCTGGAGAGAATCAAGAATTTTAGAACAGTCTTCACAAGGGCTGGCAGAAAGCTCTTTATGCTAATCCTTAGATATGATGAGGTATGGATTATTTTAAGACCTACTATCTTCAAGGACTAAGATGCTTTCCTGTTTGGATTCAAGAAAGGACCTTCCCCAAGCCAAGGGACCACAATCTTTACAGAATTATAATGGCCTTTTAAAACTATTTATTTATTGCAAAATTGGAAAAGAAGATCTTTTGAAAAAAGTTCAGACTGGGTTTTTTCAAAACATCTTTTCTATTTGGTCAGTGCTTTAAAAATTCACCTGATATGAAAATTCAGGACTCAGACCCATTTCACTTTAGGGGCATTTGAACTCATATCTTCCATGTGAGTATTGCATATGACAGGCTGCTATGAGGCTTTATTTTCACATAATTTTTCTCATTATTAGACAATTTTTTATAAAAATTTCTTCCTGTATAGAAAAGTTGGGACTTGCTGCTTGTAAGCATATGACTATATTATTGGCATGACTCTGTAAGAAGTACATATAATGGATTTTGGTGTTATCATTTATGCAACAATAAATTTGATCTATTGCATACTGTTAAGCACAACAGGAAGAGTTCACCTTCCTGAAGAACACTGAAGTCCTCAGAAGAGTCTAAGGGAGCTTACTCACTCAGAAATTCTGTGAGGTTCTGTTCATGCAATATGCATTAAATATTATTTTCAAGGGAGGACAGTAAACAGCAAAGGAGACCTGAGCCCAACCATTGCATAAGCACTTCAAGGATAAGAAAATAATACTATCAAGCAAGAACAGCAAAAAAGTGACCTGGTTAAGTCTCCAGAACTACCACAGAAATCATACTGACAGTGCTTTAAAGTTTAAAAAATAAAAATATAGAAAAAACTGAAGACAGTTAAGAGAAATAATAATTTTGAGCATAATTTTGAAATTTGCAAAACGTATTTTTGAATAAACAAATGAGAAAAGAAATCCACAATTATAATACTTTGAGAGACCAATGGGAAACCAAAAAGTTGAAAACCTTTGGAGAGCAACTCTAACAGACGTTAATCATTTATATTATCATCCAAAACTTGTTGTTAATGTGTAAACATTTTATTGCTACTGACACATTCAAACTCGAGTAGTAAATCCTTAATTACAAAGTGTTTTGCTTTTTTTGCCTTTTTTTTTTTTTTTCATTTCATGTATGATAAGCATGAAGACAATATGCTGTGATATACTGGAACATAGAAGGAAAGCAAAAGTTAACTTAATGGAGACCTCTATCTGGCATAGGGATTGTATTTCCTGTGGCATTTAAAACAGAATTAGATGCTTCAGTAGTGCCTGCCATGTTCTTTGTGTAGCTTGACTCTTCGTGTGATCTTTTTCCTGGCCCAGTTAACTTAGATTATTTAACATATGAAATCGCACCAGAGAGCCATCTCACCAAAACCTACTGAGGCTGTCAACTATCCTGTTTCAGGAGAAATATGGATTTTAATCATCTGTAGGCTGAATTCTTTAAGCATCTAGCTATTTCTTCAGAGGAACGAACTATGATTAGAGTAAGTTCCCATGTTATGAAATCAGATCTGCATACTTGTTTTTGAAAATACTGATTATTGTGGTTTCAGATACTAAAAGTTCAGAAATATGAACTCACATGGACAGGCACACAGAAATGCCTTGGTCAACATATACTTTAGCTTGCAAGCAGTTTTATGCAACTTCAGTAAATATGAAACAAACTCAATAGTATTACTGCTATACACCCCTCTAATGGATTATATAATATCAAAGTTGACATTAGAAAACACATCAATCAATTTTCATGCCTGAATCTCAAAAAGGAAATGACACTTCTGAATGGCACTTCATCTCTATTCCTTTCTATTTTGTTAATGAAGAGAAATCTTATTAGTGGGAGATTCAAGATGGTATAAACAAGTTTTTGAGCTCTATATACCATATGCTATAGCCGCCGATTATGTTCTTGTTGACATTTTCTGCATGTGGGAATATTATCATCTCAAATTTATTATGCTTCTGTTCACATGTACTGTGTTAATTGGCATGTGAGACTTTGAAAATCTGTTCTCAGGCAATATTCATAAATAGTTCTTTTTTATATGAGCAATATATTCAGTGAGTCCAACACTTAAAAGAATGCAACAATATAATTATTTTCTTCTTCACTAATTTATTTTAAGTTAGTTTAAATTTGTTTCATCCTTTCTCAAACCATGTTTTTTTCCACTTTATTGTGATAGGTCATGTTTAACGCTTTATTGTCTAAAAGTGAGAGGATTTTATACAATACTTAATCTTGTTTTGCTCCTTGCAGTTAGTAAGGGCAAAATTACCAAGTAATCCAAAACACTTTAGTCCATTTAGCATTTTCAACTAAAATCATAAAGTAGTAAAGGACAAGACAGGGTGCATACACCAGGTTCCGCAGAACAAGTGAGATTTCATATATTTCAAAGATGACATCTCAATTACAGCACTACAAGTGCAGACTGCAGAAAATGAGTAGGATATATCTGAAGATCCTAGGATGAAAACAATAATAGCTCTGTCATCAGAAAAGACAGTAAGAGCTTTGTCATCAGCTCCCTCTAGAGAAGAATTGAGTGAAGAGTTCAGGATGCATCTCATCTAAATATGGCAACAAAATGAGGCTTCCAGATCAGAACATAATCACATTAGAATGCTTGTATTTTTAATGCATATTGATAGACATCTCTGAAGGACAGCTCAGATCTCTAGTGGTTGAATGACCTTGTTAGACAGCCCTGTTTTCTCCATAACTGTTTTGGAAGTCAAAGCCCACTCACCTTTTTTTTTTTTTTAGTTCTTAATGTCACCATTTAATATGAGTTTTCTTTTCATTCTCATCATTCCTAATCATAGCATCTGGGCAATATTTGGCATGTTTTTCTGATCTAAAAGAGAAACAACAACTCACCCCCCATCTCCTGCTGACATTTGTTACATCTATTCAAATATCTCTTCTTTGGCTACTGTTTCTTTGCTGCTAACATGATGTTTTCCATTTCACATTGTGGGGCACTCTGGTATTTGGTTTCTCTTCCTTGTTTTCTGTAAGTTCCTACTTCATCTTATGCTCACAATCATTTTTACCTTCTGTAATATATGAATATAAATAGCTCAAACAGGGAAAAAAAAACCATTGCTATGTGCCAAATACAGAATCTTGCTGTTACCAGGCAAGCATCTTGGTTCCATCTAATAAGTGTACATCTTCCATCTGTGTTAGAAACATGAATTAATCAGACATTTGCTTTCTGAAACTATAGATTTAGTCAGTTATAACTGCTATTTACATCTGTGTTAGACAGGATGGACTTACATTCTCACAAGGAAGAACAAATATTTCCAGAGAACCTGGTCATAGTCTCTTCATCTCTATCTTCTTTAGAGCCAATTAATAACATTTGACTTGTAATGTCCACAGACTATGTAAAATCATTTTGATACATGGACATCTGGTAAACCTTGTACAGTGTTAATGGTGTGCTTCAAGTTGCATAATTTCATTCTGCAATAGCACAAACTACCCTGCAGAAGGATACAGGCAGATAAGAGGAGGCACAATATGTAACGCTCACTGATGCACAGCCATAGAAACACACTATAGAGTCTTGGAAAACAAATTTTAGTCAAAAAATATTACCATTTTAACACCTTTTTATGCACCTTTTTAACATTTAATTGTTGCACGTAGTTAATTAAATTAACTATTTTGTTTTCTGTCATGCCTACTACTAGGAGCTGCAGAATGCAGTAGTTCAATGTACACAAGCTTGCAGCAGCCATGTCCAGAGGTGCTGTTATTAAATGAGTAGTGAAGCTGAGCATGCAACTCTCTCAGACACAAATGCAAACACATACACACAATACATATATTCATATGCATGTCTGGCCACACAGACCAACACAGACAGAACATACAGCATTTAGACAAACACAAACAGCAGGAATGGCCTGACCTCGTTCACCTTTTCTGGCTGCTAAGGATGAATGCTCATCAATGGAAAATATGGATATGTTTAATATGAATGTCTCCTGCAGCTGGTCTTATACACTTTGTCTATCCTATAGCAAACCTCTGCAATCTTTGGACTCCAATTGCCCAATGCCCAGATGGACACATGCAAACGGGTCTTCCAGTTGACTGTTAGACCTGCTAGTCTTAGTAGGTGGCTTGGACCTGCTCATCTCTCCAGTAGCCAAGAATTTACATATGGCTTTGATACCTGGCTCCCAAGACTCTCATATTACTTGACAGATGGGCCACCTCGATAGTGTCTACAAACTTTGTCATATATAGCCACACAGTATGCATGCATTCCAGTTTCTCTCCAGGTGTTGCTACCCGGACACAAGGGGGGACCATCTGACCCATGGTCCCAGTTAGTGGTCTGGTTATTAGATCTCCACATATAAATGTGTATGCAGGATAAACAGTATCTATTCCTGTCTCCAATTCCAGAATACTCTTCCAATGATAAATTACATACTAGTGGACAGTGTTTTTCCTTACATTGCGAGATGCCACAGGGAGCTAAATTCTGGTGCAAAGTGGCCCCTGGCCCCTGGAGCTGAGTGGCCCTTGGGACAGTCCTGGCAGTTCAGAGAGGGGACTTGTAGCAGTGTGTGTGGAGACAAGTCTTTAACCACATAACCTAATGCACTGTATGGACATACACGTAAGTTAAAATAAGCGTCACCTCTGTATAGGAGACAAAAAGAAGAAAACATATATATCCAGAATTCATACACTTCAAATCAATATGTCCACTAATTGTCCTCAAAGTTATATGGCAAACTTGTGGCTAAATTATTTATTGCATTCTGAATCCTTTCCACAAAAGGAGACACATTAACTATTCTTGTTCTCAGAGAAGACAAGTGACAATTTCTCACAATTTCCACAGATTATAATCAGAATTAGGTAAATAATTAATGATTAACAGCACCAGAAAACATTTTCAGTGTAGTTTATTTCAAAATATCCCATCTGCAGTCATGACTGTTAAAGTGGCATGTGGTCAGGATATCAAACATTTGATTTTGTATGTGAATATCAAATCTCAAAGTTGAAGTATTTGTAGTTCTAGGACCTTATCTGATACAAATATTAACATAAGTATGAAAATCAAGAGAGACTTGTAAATAGTAAAACTCTTTTACTTTCTATTCCATGCAAATGTAACATCATTATTCTACAGACATGTAAAATCCAAGACAGCACATTGTTTATGTACAATCACCTTTTCTACAGTTAATTTAACTTTTGTATTTCATATTCCTTGTGCTAAATATTTTGAAAGTAAGTTTCGTTTTCTATATTTCCCATTTGATTCACATCCAAGGGAGTTGCAACCAATTCTCTAAACTGCCTGTTAGTGGAAGTTAATTATGCAAAGTTACCATGAGAAATTTGTACACTTCAATATTAAAACACACTTATGTGAGAGTTCTCCCATTTCATTTATGTGCAGGGTGCTGTACATCAAAAAAGAAAAGAAGATTGCTCTCTTTCTTTCCCAGTCTCACAATTCTCTTCATCTTGATTAGTTCCAACCATTTGGGTGTGTCCAAAACCTTTCTTTGCTTATTTCACACCCCTAATTTTTTTATGCCTTGTAGACCAAAAGAGTTCTTATTCTTTGGCTTGTGAGTATATGTTTTTCACAACACTGGTAAACTATTCATTGAATAAAAAGACTTTAGCATTAATTTTAACTGAAATAAAAATGACATAATTGTATCTTCAGCCATCTTCAAGCTACACAATTTTGTGACCTGAAGAACTCTGTTCTCAATATAACTAATGAGAACTAGCCAATCAAGTAGGAAACACACTTTATTTTAAGACAGATATCTAGGAGAGGATAGATAAATAAAAACAGCAACTTATCATCATACGCCACTGACTATAAAAGCATTCTACAGTTAGACATTATGAAATAATTTTTGTAATTTATTGACACATATATACTTATATATGCATATATACTTTAGCATATTTTTTAAATTAAGGTATTCAATACCTTTATGAGATAATTTTTGGAGTTTACCAAATAGAGATTTTAGACATTGAACTACACTTTCAATATATAAGTAAGGGATGTATTGCCAACATTTAAGCAGATTTTTTTTTTTTATTGTTGCTGCAGATAGATTCATTTTCTAAATGAAGTACTTAACAAACATCGTTCTTGTCTGCCATAAGGCCTGCAAGTGCATTATAAGAAATTTCAAGGACTGATGGAAATAGAGGATCTGCTAACAGAACTGACATCCAACATATTAATATGATATTTAGAAAAAAAAAATTAATGAGGCTCTAGACTGATATTTATACGAGGTATTACAGGATAGTGGGGGAAAAAAATCAACAAAAAAACATCATTGTGAAAAACTGCAGGAACACTTTATGATGGGCAGTAAGTTTGCAGAAAAATTCAATATTAACAACTGCAAAGTGATTCAAAAGTGAAAAAGCAACACTAAAAAAATCTGCATAAAATGGTGCCCCTGAAATTATCTATCACTTTCCCAGAAAGAGATCTTAAAAGTACAGTGGAGATTTAACTGAAAATCCTATCTCAGTGGTAAAAAGAACAGTCAAAAAGTCAAACAAATTAATATTCAATGAGAGGATTACTTTAAAAAATGGTACCAAATTTTAATAAATTTAATACTGTGTATAGCTAAATAAAATAAAACATTGTTGCAGGATGTTATGGAGACCAGAAGCAGTCTTGTGTTCAAAAGGTTACTAGGCAGTTTTAGAAAATAAAAGTTTATTGACAGGTGTTAAACATTAAAATTATAATTTGTGAGTCAAAAAAAAAAATCATCTCAATAACCCAAATTGCTATAAACTGGAAAAAAAAAAAAAACAAACAAAACAAATGCAAAAAACCCTGAAAACACTCTACTGCACTTGTAAGGTGCTTACAATGGTCCTTTAGTATTACTGGCTACCATCAGATTCAAGTATATCAGAGTAAACAGACTTTTTATATCACATGATCTTTTTGTTTTACATTTTTAGCACACACGTTCTTTCGTCTTCTATCATACCGGAAAAGTCATCACAAATAAATATAGCTAACAGCATTTGTCTAATTTTAAATATTCCAGTAGTCTTCAGTGGAGCAACTCAAGTATTTATACACAGGTAACTGCTGAAGTGCCTTACTGAAGCACAACACTTAGTATGGCTGCCCTAGAAGGGGAAGAATATATGGAGTTAGAGAAAACAAGGAACAATAATAAAGAAAATATTTTAATTGAACAAGTATTGGCACTCTGTTGCTAAGGCATTGTTTCCAAAGGCCACAAGGGGTGTGATATCACTGCTTAGTCTGCAACATTTTACCTTGGGCATCCTTTACCTGCTGATTTCAGCTATTCCTGACGTTGAAATCTTGCAGATTGGAATATTTATATGTGCTATTTATCTTTCATGGCAACAGTTTAAGGACTTCTTCATGTGCCTGTCCCATTATCTAACAGTAGAATACTTTTCCAATTATTGAAATTGCTATTCAGCCACAATGTAAGGAATAAGAGTATACAAAAACAAGGAGAAAGAGGCATTCTGTTTCAATACACACAGTTTACCTGATTTTTATTGCGTGGACTGGCTTCATACACATAAGTAAAAGAATATGATTAGATAAAACAGAAGGCAAACAAAAAGAAGACAAACAATAATGTTTAAGGAGAAAGAGACTTATCAGAGAAGAGTATCTCTTTATTTGAAAGTTCCACCTCTGGCCAAGCCTACAAGAAAATAATGTGAAAATCACTACATGTTTCTTCAAAAGGAAAAGATATTGCTCAGGCTGATAACAAGAGATGGATATGAATCTCAAGCAGACAAACACAGAAAACATATTACAGAAGTATTATCAGTTTTTCTTTTGTTTTTCTTCAGGAAATATCAATAACTAGGATAACTGGAACTTAATAAAATTTGAACAGTTAAAGCCTAGATATGAATAGAATACATATAGGTTTTCTTTGTTTTTCTTTGCCCTACATGATGTACTTTTGGGAGATATTGTTTGGTTGTGTTTTTGGGTGTTTTTTTTTTACATTTCAAACTGATCTTGAACTCTGTTTACTGTTTTTTTAAGTTCAAAAAATTCAATCCATGAAAGGCACTAAATGCATTACTAATCTGTATGGAAAAAAAACAAAAACAAAGAAAAAACCCAACCAAACAAAAACACACACACAAAAAAGCACCAAACAAAACCAACTAACCAATCAACCAACAAAAAAAAACCAAAACAAAAACAAACCAAACCAAAAAAAAAAAAAAAAAAAACCAGGGAAAAAATAGCAACACCTAGGAAATAATTTTCCAGTGTTGAACCACATGATTGCACCATGTAAGAGGCAAAATACTCATATGCTCAATCTGGAAGGCATTTTAAATGTGATGAGCAAAGAACTAGATTATTTTCTTGGTAAATATGCAGGTTAAAAGAAAAGCCTGCCTCTCCCTCAAGGCAGCATAAACAAGCATATCTTTGGAAAGCATAATTTCAAATGTATTCAAGGTCAGATGATGTAGTGTAGTGGTCCAAGATCCTTAAAAACCAACAAATAAAGATTCCTTTTCTTTTGCTTGCATTGCAGTGTTAAGCCTTACTACAAATTATGGAAAGGATTTTGAAGTTATTTTCCATCTGAACTAGTTACACATGGAGTGGACATTCTTTTCTTTCCCTGCCAGTTTTCTGCCTGGAGTATTTATTGTGCCTACATGAGTGAGTAATGCATGTCACTGAATGATAGACTTCAGACAGAAACAGAAGATCCGGTGTCCACATTATATGAGGTTTTACTCTTGCCAGCACTGGATGGGAACCCTGAATTGAAACAATTTAGCTGTTAGAGAACACTAGAAGTATTTATTTTCTGTATGTAGCCTCATTTTCATCCAGAATGAAAACAGCTGACACTTTGAGGCCACTCTGTGATATGAGTGTAAGTGAATATGTGATAAGTGACAATAATTGGGAGATCCACTTCAAAATTATTTTCTTGATCTAAACTAAAACATCAGTGTAACTTCTTTATTTATTGTTTTCAGGAACACAGGCTTTCATTTTAACTTGCTAAAATACATTTAGTAAAGGGAAAAAAACAAAATTAATGCAAAAAAAAAAGTGGTTTTGCTCATAAGAGGTTTCTCTGTAATGTTAAAAGAAATTATACTCCTCCTGTAAACTGACAGAAATGCAAAAGAAAACTACATTTTTGCTAGACCTAAGTTGTTGTACACTGCATGCTTAAATTTGTTTCCTCACAAAGAAATCATAGATAATCTTCATAAAAGGAGTTCCTGTCTTGGAACCATGCTTTTTCCTTACACTCAAACAATCCCTGATCTTGCTAACATCATTTTCAGGATCAATATAAATGAAGAAAGAAAATGCAACATAGTCCATTGAATAACTTTGTTGAAGATTAAAGTATGTAACCATTAGATATCCAGATGTATGGGGGGGAGGTGGGGAGGAAGTAATTAGGTGTATCTATACCTGGTTACGAATGGGAGAATGCCTTTAACAAAAAAAAAAAAATATAAGGTTTCACTTCTCAGTGCTGATCTTGAATGAAGTTCAGTGGAATATCTTCTAATGTTCCTGATAATCAAAATTCTCCATTGACTTTTAGAGGTGAAAAAAATCGAGTCTATAGAAAAGCTTGTTTCACAAGTTTAGACTTTCACCCTTACTCATGTCTTCCTCAGGACAGATGATCTGTCTTGTCGTACAGAAACTAATAGCATTATTAATGTTTCCTTTCTAAAATGGCCCCTGGTCTGCAGCCGCTACCTAGCTTTTTACTCAAATTGTCTAACTGATGAGCACAATCAAGCTAAACACAGAAAAATTGTTCTTGACATGTTGCTAGAATGTGAGATTGATGTTTCTGTTTAAGACCTAAACAAAGGCTGTTTCTGAAAACTGATTTCCATTTCTATCAATTTTTCAGCTACCTCTTTCTACAAAATTTGTTTCACAGCATAACATTAATGAGGTATTTTTAACTGAAGAGGTGGCTCCCGTAGTAAACAAAAGACAGAAAAATGTCAGTATCTTGAAACATGGGCTCAGATATGCACCTTCTGCACCAAATAAGCAAAGTAATCCAATTTCTTACAATTGGGTCACTAAAGAAAGATAAACAGGGAATGAGTAAATAGACTGTGCAGTCAGCATCCAAGAGAGAATTTGGAGGAGCTTTACTTAACCGACTTCAAGATCCCAGGCATAAGAGTCTCCGAACACTTCAGCTGTGCAGTAGAAAAGATACAGTAATCATGTCACTAAAGGAGTGCAGGTGGCTTCACTACTATAGACTTCCAAAATACCTGAAGCATTTTGCATTTATTACAAATAGAATGCCCTTTGGTGAATTTTCCTTTTGCATTTTCATTTTAGCAACAGTATAAGGACATAATAGAAGACTTATTTCATCTTACCTTACTGATGAATAGTGACTAACAGACAGGGATAGTTAAGGGTATCACCTTCCTTTTAACACAGAAGGGCCACATTTCCACACAGGATCTGGTAATGTCATAGCAGTCCTTCCTATGGTTCTTCTAATAGAATTTTTTTTTGTTTTTTTTTTGTTTGTTTGTTTGTTTGTTTTTTCTATAATTTTTTTAAAATTTATTTGAGAAATATTCACATCTTGATAGTGTCCTTAGATTTTGTACCTCTGAAAATCAAAAGATATTAGTGACTTAATTATTTAGTCACAGAGCTACCTGACCTGTGAACATTAAAATCATAACTATGAATGTTACATAACTGTGAAAGTTTATACATGTATCTGTACAAAGTATTTCAACTTCTCTTTCTGACAGCTTATATCTGTGCATGAGAAGTGCAAATAAAAGAAAAAGATTGAAATGTACTTGCATAAAACACAAATATTTTAAAACCAATAAACAGTTAGAGAAAGGTATTTGTGTTTATTGTGATCCAAGAATCCAAGTTTAAGAGAACACCCTGCTGTTGTTTTGGTGATACATATCACACAAACTATTATTGCTACTCTTCTGATACATTCTTTCTGAATCTCATTATAGTAACTATTTTTACCAGCTGACTTCATATAGTTGACAAACTTCAGCCTGTATGCACAGTCCGAATTTATAAGGTTTAAGTAAAAATTCCAAAGTTGTAGTGGGGACATGTCTCAACTGAGAGCTTTACCCTCACTGGATACTTAATAGCATACCATGCTTTCACAGAGCAGTACATCTCTTTCCATGCATTCACCAGTTTCTGAGTGCTGAGGAGGCTGTATCTCTTCAATGAGATTTCTGTGATATTTAGGCTTAGTGGATTTATAGACTACTCTCTTTTAAAATTTGCTTTATCTTAACAGAAATTTGTAAAATTTTATCCTACGTTTCTTTTAAATGTTGTATCTGTAGTAAATATATATAAAGGGTTTATACCATATGTACTTAAAGATCACACAAGATGTAAATGGCCTTACTTGCAATCACCTATGATTAAAAAAAATACAAATCTACCCAATGAGCTGTAAGTCAATAGCCTTCATATGCATTCCAGCATAACATTTCATAAAAGTGTAACAGAAAACACTAAAGCATGCAATATCCTAAATGACACCACTGATGCATTCACACCTGAAGAATAGAAAGCAATCCAGATGGACCCAGAAAAGCTCATGGGAATCTCATGAAGTCTAACAAGATCAAATACAAGTACAAGAAAAAAGGAAGTGGCCTTGTATGACAGGAAAAATAGGAAAATGGAACTGCTAAGAGTAACAGAGATAAAAAATGAGTAAGTAAATTTGATTCTGGATAAGTTAAATATTCACAAGTCAGTAAGCAACAGAAAAAAGAATGGCTGAAATTTTAGTTCACATTTGTTTTCTTCTTGAAATATAAATGTTTAATGACAAGATTAGATGTTTTGTAATCCACAGATTTTCCCGTGACTTAGCACTCTCTGTATCCTCAAAAATGGACCTGCGATCCACCCCTCATTGCTGAACAGTTCAAGAGTATGGCAATTGAAAAAGGAATAAGTTTAAATTAAGGATATAAGAAGAAACAAAGCAACTCAAGCCTAAGGCCCTCCCATTTCAACAGGATAGTTACAACTACGATTCATTACCTGCAAAGAGTATACATATACCACACAGCTTTATAGGACTTTTTATTTTGTCTCCTTTCCTTAAACAATATATGGCTATAAAAAGATGAAAAAATAAGTGTTTGAAATGAAATGTGACCACCACTTTAATTCTGAATTTTTTCCAACATTTTCAAGTTTGGTAGTTAGTTAGTTTAGATATATTGTTTGAATGGGAATTTAATACACAAATCCATATTTCCAAATGAGACACATATCTACGTTTTAAGAAAATATTACTTTCAAACATGAGGAGAAATTCTGGGCTCAAAGTTTTTCCCCAAAACATCAGTTGCCCTAATAAAAGATTTTATTTTTCCCTTCAAATTAGACATTGCATGTATCTATGAAGCATTCTGGCTGTGGCATTAAAACTGATATGGGTAAGATATGTGTGTTCTGTACTATTGTGGTGGTTTAGTTTCCTTGGTTTTGGTTCAGGCCTTCCTTGGTTACCAGGTTATAACTAAGGAAGTATTCCACACCATTTCCTTCACGTAATCTGGGGTATATAAGATGGGGAGTTTCCTC